>CM035161.1:115910952-117158452 GCA_020205615.1 Panax quinquefolius
AGGGTCATATATCACCCAATGGTCGTAATTTTAAAAAAAACCATGGCTATTTTGTTTGTAGGTCGATGGACCACATGGCAAGAAATTGCCCAAAAAAGGGGTCAGAAGGTAGTAAGGGTTCTGGTAGTGGTAAGTTAGCCATTACTGGACCAACAACATCATCGGGTAGACCCTTAGCCCGTACATTTAATATGACTATCCAAGATGCGGTTGCATCTGCAAAAGTAGTAGCAGGTATCATTCCAGTCAATAAAATAAATGTTTATGTGTTATCTGACTCGGGTGCTACTTGTTCTTTTATAGCATGTGAATTTTCTAAGTGATTAGGTTTATTCCCAAAAAGATTAGAAATACCTTTAGACGTTAAAGTAGTAAACGAAGAGATAATTCCCATTGAACATATTCATTGGGATTGTTTGTAGATATTAGAGTTAATAAATTATCGGTAGATTTGGTACCGATAAGATTGAAGGAATTCGATGTAATTCTTGGTATGGATTGGTTGATTAACCATAAGGCTATAATACATGGTCATAGGAAAAGTGTGAACCTTCGGTGTTCTAAGAAAACCAAGGTAATAAATCACTGAGACGCTCTTGTTGTCTAACGATGACACAAGCTAGGAAAATGTTGAGGAAGGGGTGTATAGGATAACTGTGCCATGTTGTGGATACCAAAAGAGTGGGAGCGTAACTAGAATAAATACCTATAGTGCAAGAGTTTGCAGATGTATTTCTAGATAAGTTACCAGGTCTTCCTCCGGATAGGGAGATTGAGTTTGTGATTGATCTGTTACCGGGTATGGCACCAGTTTCAAGGGCACCATATAGGATGGCGCTAGTAGAAATAAAGGAGTTAATGGTTCAACAACAGGAACTGTTAGATATGAAGTACATTCAATTGAGTGTGTCTCCGTGGGGAGAACCGGTATTGTTTGTAAAGAAAAAGGATGGGTCGTTATGACTTTGTATCGACTATCGAGAGTTGAACAAGTTAACGATTAAGAATAAATACCCATTGCCCAGAATCGATGATCTATTTGATCAGTTGAAAGGGGCAAAGTATTTTTCTAAAATAGATTTGTGTACGGGGTACCATCAGTTGAAAGTAAGGAAGGAGGATGTACCTAAGACATCATTCAGAACTCGTTATGGTCATTACGAGTTTTTGGTCATGTCGTTTGGGTTGACTAATGTGCCAGTCGCATTCATGGATATGATGAACAGAGTGTTCAAATAATATTTGGACAAGTTTGTTGTAGTGTTCATTGATGATATTCTAGTCTATTCTAAGACGCCAGAAGATTATATTGATCATGTAAGGATAGTGTTAGAAACACTAAGGAGGAAGAAGTTGTATGCGAAATTCATAAAGTATGAATTTTATCTTGAAAGAGGGTAGTTTTTAGGACATGTTATTGATAAAGATGGCATTTCCATGGATCCAGCGAAGGTGGAAGAAGTTAATGAGTGGGAGCAACCTAAAACGCCAACTAAGGTTCAGAGTTTTTAGGGTTAGCTGGATACTATAGAAGGTTCATTAAGGACTTTTCTAAAATAGCTACTCCATTGATGAATTTGACGAGGAAGTCAGTAAAGTATGTGTGGACGGAGAAGTGTGATAATAGTTTTCAGGAACTAAAAAGGAGGTTAAGTGAGGCACCTATATTATCTTTACCAGATGATACGGGGAATTTTGTAATGTATAGCGATTCTTTGCATAGAGGACTGGGTTGCGTACTCATGCAGCATGGCAAGGTCATTGTGTATGCCTCACGTCAGTTGAAGGATTATGAGAAGGCCTATCCTACTCATGACCTAGAATTAGCAGCTGTAGTTTTTGCGTTAAAAATATGGAGACATTATTTATACGGGGAGAGGTGTGAGATATACACAGACCATAAAAGTCTGAAATATATCTTCACATAGAAGAAGTTGAATATGAGGCAGAGAAGGTGGTTAGAGTTCATAAAAGATTACGATTTTGATATCTTATATCATCCAGGAAAGGCAAATATAGTAGCCAATGCGCTAAGTAGGAAGGGTAGAGAAAAGATATCAATGTTAACGACTAAGAATGAGTTAGTAACGGAGATGGCATGAATGGAGTTCGAAGTTAAATTATCGGGTGAAGCGATAGAAATGTTATTCACAATGGAGACCTAACAAACCATAGTGGAAAGGGTTAAGGAAGTGTAATTAGACAACGAAGAATGTGAGCAAGTGAAGCAGAGGATGGAAGATGAAGAGAAGACTAAGTATAACCTCGACAAGGAGGGATTACTTCGTTTTGAAGGAAGAATTTGGGCTCCGGATAATTCTGAGTTAAAAGAAGAGATAATGAGTGAGGCCCATAGTTCGAGGTATTTGATAAATCCAGGTAGTACTAAGATGTATCAAGACCTTCGACAGAACTTTTGGTGGCCAAACATGAAGAGAGAGATAGCAGAATATGTTAGTAAGTTCTTAACTTGTCAGAAAGTTAAGGCTGAACACCAATGACCGAGTGGGTTATTACAATCACTAGAGATTCAGGAGTTGAAATGGGAGCATATCTTAATGGATTTTGTGGTGGGACTTCCAACGACAAGGAAGGGATACAACGCTATTTGGTTAATAGTGGATCGGTTGATGAAATCGGCTCACAATCAACCAATAAGAGTTAGGTATAACCTAGAACAATTAGCTAAACTTTATGTCAAAGAAATTATTTCGCGACATGGAGTACCTGTTTCGATTGTGTCAGATCATGATCCACAATTTACATCGAACTTCGTGAAAAGTTTGTAAGATCAAATGGGAACACAGCTGAAGTTGAGTACAGCTTATCATCCTCAGACGGATAGACAAAGTGACCAAACAATCCAAATGCTAGAAGATATGCTAAGATCTTACGTTATGGATTTTTAGGAAAGTTGGGACGAACATCTACCTTTGGTGGAATTCGTGTACAATAATAGTTTTCACACTAGTATAGGCATACCGCCATATGAAGTGTTATATGGGAGGAAGTGTAGAACTACACTGTGCTGGGATGAAGTAGGGGAACGTCGGATGTTGGGACCTGAGATGGTACAACAGACGGCAGACATGGTAAAGCTAATACGTACTCGCTTGGTAGTAGCTCAAGATAGGCAAAAGAAGTATGCAGATCCTCCCCGTGAGAATAGAGAATTTGAAGTAGGTTCATAGGTCTTTCTGAAGGTATCGCCTTGGAAAGGGAAGAACTATTTTGGAAAGAAAGGGAAGTTAAGTCCAAGGTTTATAGGACCTTTTGAAATTTTAATAAGGGTATGAGAGGTAGCTTATGAAGTAGCTTTACCTCCAGAGATGGAACGTATACACAATGTGTTTCACGTGTCAGTGTTGCGTCCCTATAAACCGGACTAAAAATAAGTAATAGAGTACGAATCTATTTTGATAGAAAAAGACTTAACGTATGAAGACCTTCCAGTTCAAATAGTTGATAGGAAGGAACAAGTCTTAAGAAATAAGATAATACCTTCAGTGAAGGTAATTTGGAGGAACCACAATGCCGAAGAAGCAACGTGGGAACTCGAGAGTACAAAGAAGGAAAATTTTCCTCATTTGTTTATGTAATTGTAGCAAGATTCTGGGGACAGAACTTATAAGGGGAGGAGAATGTAACGCCCGAGAAAATTGGATTTTTATTTGATTATATGGATTACACGAATTTAATTGATTATTTATGTGAGTAAGCTATATGAAGGTCGTTCTATGACCTAGAAGGTGCGGATGTGGTTAGGATTCTGGCTATGTGCTAGAATTAATTATTTTGAATTTCCAAGACGAAAATAAAAGTTTTCCAAGAAATTTCTGTAACAACACTATTCATCCTTTTCTGCTCGGGAATTAAGTTTGAAATTCTGAAAAATGCGTAATGATAGAATTCTAAGATGAGATGGAATATCCAATAATATTTCAGTTATGGCAAATGAAGTTTTTACTTGCGGACTTAAAACCTAAGGGTTAGGGAAAGTGAATTTCGAGAAGAAGATGAAATGCTTATAAGGGTTATTATATGTATGTTATACGAGTATGATACTAGTTAGTATATGAGTATAGTATGACGATTATTACGACGTATAATACGAATATCGTACGAATACTATACGAAGAGAATACGTGAGTTATACGCGTAGAATACGATTAGTTCTTATTAGACTTTGAGTTTATGGACTTTGTAGAATCCAATTGAACTTGGATTATATCAAGCCCAATGTATTGTGAAATGAAGCCCAAGTTTGAGTAATGTTAAGGCCCAAGGTTAGGTTAAATCAAGCCCGATCCAAGAAATCAAACTACGGATCGAACCGATGGGTCACTTGATGGGTAAAACCATGGGGAGACCCACAAGGCATATGGACCATCTACTTGGTGACCAAGTAAAGCTACTTTACTTGGTTACAAAGAAATGAATAGTAAGGAGGTTACCTAATGACCAAAATACTCTCCATTTGAAATTCATATAAAAGGAAGCTTAGCTAGTTCATTTGTTACTTTAAAAACATTAGGCAACATATTTGAGAGAGAGAAAAGAGCTAGAAACAAGTAATCAAGTGAGCTTGAAGCAAATCATAAGAGTTTTTTGCAAGAATGTGAAGAACATAAAGGTAATAATTCGTAAAACCTTAGTTTTTGATTCGTCTAAATTTATTTTTCATAGAGAATCATAAATTGGTGGAGCATGTCTCTTTCAGAGGAATAAGGATGGCTAATAGTGAATTAAATATTTACAAGCCATGTTTAAGTAGAAATCATAAGCGTTAAGTAAGTTTATCGTGGTTAAAACCATTGAACGTTGTTTTGGTTGTTGATGGACAAATTGAAAACCATCGTTTATAGGGTATGTGAATATTTCTTGGTTAGGATGTAGACAATGAATCAATGGATTGGTTCCATTTTATTTGGCGTATAAAACATGAGTAACGAAGTTAAGGCAAATTTTATGAAATTAGATGTTAAACATTGAAATTGTATAATTCTAGATTAGTAGTCAATAGTTTAAAAATCCTAGTTTTTGAAGGCATATCGTATTATAACGTATTCAAGAGTCGTGGACTCAAGAACGGTCGAATTCTGACTTATAACGAAGAAAACAAGCTTTGAACGCTCAAGAACGTTTAACGAACGCGTTATTAGGACGTTAATAGTGAATTCATCGTTAATAGATTTAAAACTATTTTTGTCTGGATGAAATCATAGTATATGTTACGTGTAAGAAAACGGCTTTTGAACAAGACAATTCCAACTTAAAACGACTAAGTTATGAGTCCAGAAAGAATCGTAGTTGAAATTTGAAAAAAAATTCAAAGTTTTAGGGGAGGCGCCACAGTGCCAACCCAAGCTATAATGACCGCACTGCAGTGCTGGTAATAGTAATATTAGCTACTGGAGAGTGGCGCCGTAATGCCACTATTACAAAGAAATCTCATACCGCAAACATTGAGATAGAACTTTAGCCATTGTTAGTTGGTATGGCAGCATACCAATAGTGTATTGATAATCAGTATTTGTAAGCTTACTGGTAGTAGGATTTTGTTAAACAAGTTGGTTTCTAACCCTAATTGATTGTAAACCAATAGAAGAGTGTGTATGTACTTAATATACATGGTAAGACCAATATTAAATCACTTATTTAGTTATGATTTTAGGAACTTAAGCATGGTTTAATAGTAATTAAACGAAGAACGCGAGATATACGAAAGTAAAATGTATTTGAACTTTGGTAATTAACCAATGATGATCGAGTCTCGGTTAGTAACGTAAGAATGTTAACAAGCTGTAATAAAGAATAGTAAGTCGAATTTAGATTTATTAATGAAATCAATTCAATTAGGACATAGAAGAAAAAGAAGTTGGTAAAAACAATGTAATTAGATTGTTTGGTAGCTAATTACAGTGTGGTATGTGAATATATCATGTATATACTGTAAAGACCAAGAATTATTGAATATTATATTTGAAGACTCTTGAAGGTAAGTTTTCTTAACGCTTGTCTAACCTTCGTGTTAGACAAGTTTCTGTGATTCATGTTATGAAATGCATGAATTGTTTTACGAAAGGGTCGATGCCAGTTTTAACTCGGCTAGACTATTCTTAAGAGTTAGATTGATTTGTTTACAAGTCTTTCGATATAGAACTATTAACGATATCCTATGCCAAGTATTTGGTACGGATTCAAGGTAAGTTTGTATATGTACAAACAAATGTATTTTCATCGATTATTCAATGGGCATGTGAGGTTGCCAAAACTTAAACGTAAATACGTTTAACAGATGAGTGTTGATCAACATAGAGTACTATAGGCTGATCACCTAGAAGTGCTCAAAAGATATATCGGATGTACGGACTTAGTGCTGGGATGTCCTTTTCATGTATAAAAATGAAAAGAGAATGTTCATTGTCTTTCGACTAGTTCAGAATTCCTAAGCTATTATATATACTCTAGAATTGTATTTATGAAATGAGAAGTGCTAGTTAATGTTTCATAGTACTTCATAGCTACTTGTTCAGTTATGGAAGATAATCATATAATTCTCGACGTGGTATTTGTATTATCCTTTGTTAGACTTATTGAGCTAGTTATGCTCACTTCTTGCTTGAATTATATGATTGCAGCTAAGGCTGAAAGAACTGAGGATCCCAGTAGGGATAAAGGCAAAGCTAAGATGGATAAGTAGATTATCCTGTAATAGATTAGTATGTTTGTATGAATCATATTATGATAAACAAAGAATGTATCGGTTTCAGAACCTGGGAACGGGATGATTATTATTATTGTAATAAGAATGTAGTAATAATGTTCATTTTGATGTTGTTTCAATGGAATGAATGTATAGTGATGAGTACCGTGTAGCACCATATCTGTGGGTTGAAAGTACCTAAATTTGGGGGCGTCACAAAAGCCAAATATGGCCTAAACCCCTAATATTTTATTGTTGAGATTATGAGCTTGAGTTATATAACTCCAGTAAATGAGATAAATGAGCCTTGTGTGGCCTGAGTATTAAAGTTAAATCAGGATAAAGGTTTAACTGAAATTATTAAAAGAGAATTAATGGAAAAATAATAGATGATATATAATAATCATTATGATATTTGTGTGTGATATGAAGTAATGGGTTGAAAGTACTCGACTAAATTATATTTAGCCTAATTAAAATATTATGTTGACTAGTATACATGGATTGTATGATTATGGGTATATATATCCCTAATTTATCATATAGTAATAACATTAAGTTATTAAATGTAAGCTTGTAAGTCCAAAAGAAAGTAAATATAGATGTCTTAAATACCCATTTTGCTAATGCTGAGAAACCAAATGGGGGGTCCCATTTCGTAAGTCTCATTTCCTTCATCACGTGAATAGACCATTGGCCTAGCCTATTGTTGCTGCTGAAATCAAGAAGGCTGATGATGAGAGTTGGTATCAACTTTCCACCAACTCCTCCTTAACCACCATTTCCTTCCATCTTCCATTAGATTCTATCTTGGAGACAAAGCAATTATCTGGGTAATGAATTCCCTATACATGGAAGACCTTCTCTTCTCCTTCACGTTAGTTAATAATTCTAATGTATATGCTCTTGAATTCCTAAGTTTTCAATTCCTAGAAAAGTATAAAGAAACTGTTACTTTTGAGTCACAAACTTGATGGCTAAGGATTTTTGTAATCCATGAATTGTTATTAGGTATTGATAATATAGTCATATGCGAAAACAACGGAAGTTAAACGGACCAATTTGGTTTAAAAACGAATTCGTAGTGAATGAATTCGCTAAATTTGTTAAAAAATATAAAATTTTAGTATGAACATGAGTTTTGGATTCATATTTGGGAGTTAATGTTTATGTTAATTATTGCTTATTTGTTATATTATAGTTTTATGAGTTACAAACCCATAGAATTAAAAACGGACTAATTTGAATGTGTATAACTCATGTTATGAAAATCGGAAGGAGTAAGGGTCTGTAAAATTACGAATAACAGAACAAGAGAAGCTGTTCTGCATCACTGGGTGCAACTACGCTGCCCCCAAGGCCATTTTGGGTGTAGCTATGCTTCCCCCAAGGCCATTAGGGGCGCAGCTGTGCCAGACATCAGTGGCTAGTAGTACTACTTTGACCAGCTGTAGTAAATTAGGCATAACATTTTCATAATAACTCCGATTGAGGTGATTCAAGATGATTCGGAAAGATAACGAGTAGAACTACAACTTTTGTTCTTTAAGGTTTTCGATTTGAAGTCGTTAAGAGGGGTAACAATGTCCATCTTTGTGACTGTTACATATTCAAAAGCAATCAGAGGGCGTCGGACGAGCACATACAAAAGTATAGTGCTCCCAACGATGGAATATGTTATTCTAAGTGATAAAACATAAATATGCATGATAATAGACATGACATATAAGATTACCTTACTCCTAATGGAATGCTTTAGCATGATTTAGTATTTGTTATGAAAAGAAACTTGGAGTTTTGAAAACGAATATTGACGAACCTTGAGTCTTTGAAGTTATTGTGACAACCGAGATTTTGTAATTTAATTTTAATATTTATTTGAATGAATAAATATTTTTTCGATGAATTAATTATTAGATTAAATAATTAATTGATAAAGTTGTGGTAGATTAATTTAATTATATGTGTTATATTTATTAAATTAATGTGGAGAATGTTTATTATTCGAAGTATGTGATTATGTGAGCTTATTGTATTAAAAGAAATATTTATTAAGCCTGATAGTATTTTAATTAATTTAATTATTAATTAGAGATTTAATAATTTGACATTATTATTAAAGGAGAAATTTAATTATGTGACTGTGTGAATTAATGAGAAATTATTATATTCTATTTAAATAAATTAAATAAGATATTGATTTATTTTATAAAGGAGTGAGACATTATTTAAACTATATGATAAGGTTTTTATTAAATTAAATAGTTTGAAACCTATACTTGCTAGCCAAACGAGGCCCTAAGGGGAGTTGAGGCGATTAACCCACGATCGGGTAATCCACCACCAACGTCGATTCAATTCCTATATTATATGTTTTCCTTCCTTTGTCTGTCATTATTGCTTAAGTCTAGAAAAATAGAAACAGAGAGAGATTGAGAAATTTTGAGGGAGAATTGTTAAGTGATTAGTGACTGAAGAACAGTTGAGAAGGACTCCATCTCTTGCAAATTACATTCTACTCTTGGGTAATCTCTTCAACCCAATTCATATATTTTACGTCATTTAGTTTTTATAAATATGGCTCTTAAGACTTTTGTTAAATCTCTATAAATGGAAAATTTTGTTGTTATATGGATATATGTAATAATATGATTAGCATAACATGTTTTATTGTATATTATATAGGTTTCCACATCATCAATTTCATGAAATTATACAGTAAAAGATTTCAGAGTATGTTATATGGCCATATGGCCTTATACGTGATTTTAATATGTCCAACATTAATCATTATGCAAAATTCACACTGGTATATGATTATGCATGCTAAAACGAATAAAACGAAACTTGAATGGTTGGATTTGGTCTTATAATGAATCCATAGTATTAAATTCCATGTTTTTGTTCAAGAACATCAAGAACAGTACAATTTGCATAATTTAATTCTGTGATTATGTGTTTTAATGGGTTAAATTACTCTATAAATGTTGGGCACTGATTAGGTATAAATTCTAGTATGTGGGTATGATTGATTTGGTGTAATTAATGATCTTGTATTGTTTAATTCGCTGAACTCTGTGTTCTTCGCGAACTGGGAATCAAAATCTGGAGTTTCAGGCCGCTACGCCAACTCCGTAATGAAGTCCTCATACCGCAAAGACCAAGTATCAGTCATATGACGGCTCTAAGCACGCGCAGTGAGCCAAGACTAAGATAACAAAGTTGGCGCCAAGACACCACTTTAGCGTAATGTCCAGAAAATATTTTTTTTTAAAGAGTTCAAGTATAGAAATGTGATAGAAACTTAGTCTAACAATCATAAAAACTTGTTAGATATATTATGAGATGTTAAAATAAATTCTTAACATGTCCATAACACAATTACGTGTGAATTGAATGAATGAATGCATAGTTAGCTTATTGTTCGTGAAATCTTAATTTTGACAATAAATGTAGTAATTGACTAAGTATAGTCATGAATTTGAGTTAGTCAAAGAATAAGCTTGTGATGTTTAGTACGTTATAATTAACTGGTATTGTAAACGTAAATGATATGTAGGATTTAATTTAAGGAATGAGTTTAATTAACGTGTAATCTATGCACGAGGCAAGTTTCCTAACCCTACTTGTTATCGATATATAAGTTGATTAATTCACCTTTCTACATTGAGTAAGTTCTCATTATTAATGACCAAGTCTGTTTTGTTATAAATCTTTCAAGCATGATGCTGTTATACAATACTTATTCTATTGTATACCTCTTGAGATTGTTATTCAAATTAAATTATCAGTTACTGTTAAACCTTGTTAGACTAGCAAACCCTTAATGATTCGACTAGTCCATACTTGATGAGCGTTCTAAATTTCAGAACCCTTGATGAATTATACAAACCAAACTTCCTTTGGTGCGGACTCTAATGTCAAACTGAGATGAACAACCCTGTATAGGGGATTACTTATGTGTTAGCGTTAAGATATTGTGCACAATATGGTACTAAGGGTTGATCCCCCTAAGTACGAGAAGAAGGGTCCATAGTCTTATGACTGTTAAAGGTTTCAAGTAGAACACTTGACAACCTAGGACATAGTTCAAGGTCTTATTACCCTCAGAAGTTCTTTTGTCTCTTGTTATTCATTCTTGATTCAAAAGTTGAGTTTCCTATTTCAGAAGTCTTTAATTTATTCGCATGTTATTATTCATTGTTATATTGTTATACTTGTGGGCAATCGTGCTCACTCTTGCGAAATAATAACATTACGGTTAATAATGAAAGAGTAGACGAGCCTTCCACTAGTAAAGGCATGGGCAAGATTAGCAAGTAATGAAGACTGTTTTATTTATGTGGTTATTTAATGATGTTTAGACTTGATGTTACTTAAGACTTATTATTTGTTTATGATTTCGCACAGATGTTTTAAGGTTAGAACAACTTGGGATTTATTTATTATGTAGTTGATGTAACCCCATATGGGGAGATTTATTATTTATTTCTATCTATTGCATTGTTTGCATTTATTTATGGGTAGATAGATAGATGATGTTTGTACAGTGAACACCAAATCCTGTGGAAATGGAAGTATCGGATTTGGGGGTGTCACAGGTTGGTATCAAAGCTATAGGTTATGAACCTTAGGTGGGGGAACAACCTTAGGTAGTAGCCTTGTAGGAGATCGAGAACATAGTGGTGGTAAACTCTTATCGAGTTCTAAGTAATGAATTTATAAATTCATTGAAGATAATAAAAGACTTTATGTGCTTATGTGTTAATTATGTGTTCGCTAGCATGGATTAGTAACTAAAATATAAAATTTTGTTGTCAGGATGTCAGATGTTGGAGGAGCTAGTCGAGCTAGGGAGGAGGAACCCGAGTACCTGTAGAGGAGGAGCCCCGAGACATTCATGTTGTCAGGGAACAGTTGGTACAGAGAGAGCCATCTCCGTTGATCACTGTTGTTGGTCGGGAGCATGAGCCTGAGACTGATCCAGAGGAGGATTCTGATGAGGAAGAGGAGTTCCCACCGAACTCCATTGATGCTGAGATGTATGACGCACTTTATGATCGTAACGTAGAGTTGCAGGACACTGTTCAGGAACTGAGGGAGAGGGCTGTTATGCAGCAGAGTACCATTGAGCAGAAGGATGATTAGATTGTAACTCTTCATAGATGTTTAGGAAACGTGGAGTGGGATTTGGTTCATGAGAAGGGTCAAAATGAGGAGAAGATTGAAGAAATAGAGAAGTTGAAGAAAGATCTGAAAGAGAGCTCAGAAAGACTGGAATTAGCAAAGGAGGGCTGGGTAAGAGAGTCGCGTCGTGCTGATCTCGCAGAAGAGGATTGCCGTGCAAAGAAGGCTAGACTTGGGGAGTCATACTCTACACTTCACAATGCAATGGATGCGGCCCAGGATCGAGTTATGAAGTATCCAATCCAGTTTGAAGGTCTACCATCGTATATGCTTGATCGCAGGATGATGTCCCGCATTATGGAAGAGGAATGTGGCAAGGCTATCTAGCGCCTTAATAGGCAGTGATAGTATTAGTTTAATTATGTGAAAACTATTTGGTAGTTAATAATGTAAATTCCGATGTGTTTATAAACAAAGGAATATTTTGATGTTTTGAATCCTGTAGATTCTTTATCTCGGGATAGTGGATGTAAATAGCAGTGATGCTATCTTATGATGTTAAAACTTTTGAATTTGAATGAAAATGTCAGAGTTTATTTGAATTAATTTGTTAAGTGAATTATGATTAAATGTTTTAGTTAAGCCTTAAATGTTTAAGGGATTGAGTAAAGACCTAATAAGCGTATATTCTTAACAGAAATATGCCGCCTAGAAGAAGACAAAACCGTCAGCAAGCACAAGAGGAACCAATGAATAACAATGACACCAATGCTAACCTTGTTCAGCAATTGGTGAACCTTTTAGTTGGGGCAATTAATAATCAACCACAAGCTCCACCGAACACCTCATTCAAGGACTTCAAGGCGGTGGGACCGCCAGGGTTTAAGGGTTTCATAAACCCAATCGAAGCTCAAACTTGGGTAATGGAGATGGAGAAGGTGTTCGACGTCGCTCGAGTAAGGGAAGATCAGAAAACCGCGTATGCAACGTTTCTGCTGAAGTCTGAAGCCAGTTATTGGTGGCAGGCAAACAAAGTGAGGGGAGGTGAAGGTGTAGTACCCTGGGAAAGATTCAAAGAGATGTTCTTCGAGATGTACTTTCCGACCAGTTCACAAAATCAGATGGAAGTTCAGTTTCTAGAGTTGAAACAGGGGAGTATGTCAGTAGCTGATTATGCGGCAAGATTCAATGAGTTGGCTAGGTTCACCACATACCAAGTGCATACCGATGAGAGGAAAGCAAGACGATTTGAGCAGGCACTGAAGCCCTGGTTGTATAGAAAAGTGTCAATTTTCCAATTGAACACTTTTGCTGGAGTTTTAAAGAAGGCTATACTCGTTGACGGTGGAAGCGATGCGGTAATGAAATATAATCAGGATCAGAAGAAGAAAAAGAGTGAGAATAAAGGTAATAACAAGACTGGTGGGAGTAGCACTAGGGGTAGTCATAATCAGAAGAGGAAGTGGTCTGATAATTTGTCAGTTGGAAGTTAACAAAGAGGGAAGAAAAAGAAGATCGAAGTGTGCCCAACCTGCGGAAAAACTCATTTGGGAGTTTGCATAAAAGGGAAGCGAGAGTGCTACAATTGTGGTCAGGAAGGCCACATAGCACCAAACTGTCCAAACCCAAAGAAGGGCGCATGTTTCACTTATGGCTCAAAAGACCATCTTGCAAGGGATTGTCCTAAAAAGGGATCTGGAGGGACGAATTCAGGAGGAAATAGGGGAAATACCAGTGGAAGCACTCTGACTATCGCAAGACCAACTGCAACCAATCGACTGACCGCCAGAACATTCAACATGATTGTACAGGATGTAGTGTAGTCTCGCGATGTGGTGTCAGGTATCATTCCGATCAATAAAGTTAATGCTTATGTATTATTTGATTCGGGTGCTACTTGCTCATTTATATCCGATGACTTTGCTAAGAACTTAGAATTGCTTAAGGATGAGTTAGAATACCCCATGAACATAAAAATTGCGAATAGAGAAATAATCCCTGTTAAGTATGTGCACAAGAACTGTAGAGTGGATATTAAGGGTAATATTATGAACGTAGAACTTATCCCTATTCGACTCGAAGAATTCAACGTTATTTTGGGTATGGACTGGTTATCCAATTGTGGGGCGGTAATTGACTGCCAGAAGAAGCGTATTAACCTTATGACTCCGTCAAAGGTTGTGTTTTATGGTAGCAAGTCACCTAGACAAGCGAGTTGTCTAACGATGATGCAGGCTAGGAGGTTGTTAAGGCAAGGCTGTGTAGGATATCTAGCTTACATAGTCAATAGTCATAAAAAGAATCCGAAAATAGATGAAATACCAGTAGTGAGAGATTTCGCAGACGTATTTCCAGATGATTTGCCGGGACTTCGTCCAGATAGAGCAGTTGAATTTGTAATCGATTTGGCTCCAGGAACGGCTCCAATATCAAAGGCACCGTACTGTATGGCACCGGTAGAGATGAAGGAACTGATGGTTCAACTACAAGAATTACTGGACAAGAAGTACATTTAATCAAGCGTATCACCGTGGGGAGCGCCAGTTTTATTTGTGAAGAAGAAGGATGGAACAATGCGACTCTGCATAGACTACAGAGAACTGAATAAGGTCACGATTAAGAATAGATATCCATTACCATGAATCGACGACTTATTCGATCAGTTAAAGGGAGCAAGATATTTTTCAAAGATAGATTTGAGAAGTGGTTATCATCAACTAAAGGTGAGACCAAAGGATGTACCGAAGATAACATTCAGAACACGATACGATCACTACGAATTTCTGGTAATGTCATTTGGTCTAACAAATGCTCCTGCAGCATTTATGGGCTTAATGAATGGAGTGTTCAAGCCGTTTTTGGACAAATTCGTAGTGGTATTTATAGATGATATTTTGGTATATTCGAAAAACTAAGGAAGAACATGAAGAACATTTTAGAGTGACATTAGAGACGTTGAGAAGAGAGAAGTTGTATGCCAAGTTTTTGAAATGTGAATTTTGGATTAAAAGAGTACAATTTTTAGGGCATGTGATTGATAGGGACGGAATTTCGGTGGATCCCTCCAAAGTTAAAGCTGTGATTAACTGGGACCAGCCGAAGACGCCGTCAAAAGTAAGAAGTTTTCTTGGATTGGCAGGTTATTACAGAAGATTCATTCAGGATTTTTCCAAGATCGCAACTCCGTTGACAAATTTGACTAGAAAATCGGTAAAATTTGTTTGGACGGAGAAGTGTGAGGAAAGTTTTCAAGAATTAAAGAAGAGGTTGAGTACAGCACCTGTGTTATCTCTTCCAGATGACACCGGGAATTTTGTGGTATATAGTGATGCATCGCATAAAGGACTAGGTTGTGTGCTTATGCAAAATGGCAGAGTTATTGCGTACGCATCACGACAACTAAAAGAATATGAGAAGGGGTATCCGACCCATGACTTGGAGTTAGCTGCAGTGGGTTTCGCTTTGAAAATCTAGAGGCACTATCTTTACGGGGAGAAGTGTGAAATATATACAGATCACAAGAGTCTAAAATATATTTTTACACAGAAAGACCTGAACATGCGTCAAAGAAGGTGGTTGGAGTTAATTAAGGATTACGATTGTGAGATTCTATACCATCCGGGTAAGGCAAATATAGTGGCTGACGCCTTAAGTAGAAAGGGTCAGGAGAAACTGATGTTGTTGACCGTACAGGAGGAGTTAATTTCAGTAATAAAAAAGCTGGAATTAGAAGTAAAGTGTCCTATGGAGGTCGATGAGAAGCTATTTCAGATGCAATCTGGTACAACTCTACTAGACAAGGTTAAGGAGGCTCAACTTCATGATGACGAATGTCACTCGGTGAAAAAAAAGATATCTGAAGGAACCGAGTCAAGATTCAAGATGGATAAGGAAGGAATACTGAGATTTGAGAATAGAATTTGGGTACCGCCAGTAACTAAGATTAAGGAAGAAATTTTGAGCGAGGCTCACAACTCAAGATATTCGATTCACCCTGGTAGCACCAAGATATACCAAGATCTTCGACAACATTTTTGGTGGCCAAATTTGAAACGAGAGGTTGCAGAATGTGTTGCCAAGTGCCTGACATGTCAGAAAGTGAAAACAGAACATCAGAGGCCAAGTGGGTTGCTACAACCTTTAGAAATTCCAGAGTGAAAATGGGAACATATTACAATGGATTTCATGGTTGGCCTACCGACAACTCAGAAAGGCTACGACGCAGTATGGGTTATTGTTGACCAATTGACGAAATCCGTACACTTCCATCCGATCAAAATCAGATTCAACTTAGATCAGTTGGCCAGGTTATATGTGAAAGAAATTATTTCAAGGCACGGAGTTCCGGTGTCAATTATTTCTGATAGAGATCCGCGTTTTACGTTGAACTTCTGGAAACATCAACAAGAATGCATGGGTACACAGTTATGAATGAGCACAGCGTATCACCCTCAGACAGATGGACAGAGTTAAAGAACAATTCAGACATTGGAATATATGTTAAGAGCTTGTATAATGGACTTTAAACAAAATTGGGAAGACCATCTACCGCTCATAGAGTTCGGCTACAACAATAGTTACCACGCCAGTATTGGCATGCCGACTTATGAAGCGTTATAGGGCAGAAAGTGCAGAACTCCGCTATACTAGGATGAAGTTGGTGAGAGATAATTACTAGGCCCGGAATTGGTACAACAAACAGCACAAATAGTCAAAGTGATCATACCAATATTGATAGCAGCTCAAGATAGATAGAAGAAATACACCGATCCACATCGTAAAAATGTTGAGTTCGAGCCAGGTAGTTATGTGTTTTTAAAGGTCTCTCCATGGAAGGGAAAGATCAGATTCGGAAAGAAAGGGAAATTAAGCCCAAGATTCATTGGACCCTTTGAAGTTCTACGAAGGGTTGGAGAAGTTGCTTATGAGGTAGCCTTACCTCCAGCTCTAGAGAATGTCCACAACGTTTTCCATGTCTCAGTCCTACGACCATACATACCCGATTACAAGCACGTGATTGAATATAAACCCCTACATTTCGACAAAGACTTATCTTACGAAGAAATTCCTGTTCAAATTGTCGACCGAAAAAAACAAGTTCTGAGAAATAAAGTAATACCTTCTGTTAAGGTAATTTGGAGGAACCACAATGCTGAAGAAGCTACGTGGGAACTCGAGGAGAATATGATAAAGAATTATCCTCATTTATTTACTTAGATTATTATAAGCGATTTCGGGGATGTAATCTTTGTGTAAGGGGGAGAATGTAACGGGACGAATTATTGAGTTGTGATTCTGGGGAAAGAATCCTTTTAAGAGGGGAAAGATGTGACAACCGAGATTTTGTAATTTAATTTTAATATTTATTGGAATGAATAAATATTTTTTCGATGAATTAATTTTTAGATTAAATAATTAATTGATGAAGTTGAGGTAGATTAATTTAATTATATGTGTTATATTTATTAAATTAATGTGGAGAGTGTTTATTATTCAAGTATGTGATTATGTGAGCTTATTGTATTAAAAGAAATATTTATTAAGTTCGATAGTATTTTAATTAATTTAATTATTAATTAGAGATTTAATAATTTGACATTATTATTAAAGGAGAAATTTAATTATGTGACTATGTGAATTAATGAGAAATTATTATATTCAATTTAAATAAATTAAATAAGATATTGATTTATTTTATAAAGGAGTGTGACATTATTTAAACTACATGATAAGGTTTTTATTAAATTAAATAGTTTGAAACCTATACTTGCTAGCTAAACGAGGCCCTAAGGGGAGTTGAGGGCAGTTAACCCATAACTGGGTAACTGACCACCAACGCGTCAGTTCAATTCCATTTTTATACGTCTTCCTTCCTTTGTCTGTCATTATTGCTTAAGTCTAGAAAAATAGAAACACAGAGATAGATTGAGAAATTTTGAGGGAGAATTGTTAAGTGATTTGTGAGTGAAGAATAGTTGAGAAGGACTCCATCTCTTGCAAATTACATTCTACGCTTGGGTAATCTCATCAACCCAATTCATATATTTTACGTCATTTAATTTTTATGAATATGGCTCTTAAGACTTCTGTTAAATCTCTGTAAATGGGAAGTTTTGTTATTATATGGATATATGTAATAATATGATTAGCATAACATGTTTTATTGTATATTATATAGGTTTCCATATCATCAATTTCATGAAATTATACAGTAAAAGATTTCAGAGTATGTTATATGGCCATATGGCCTTATACGTGATTTTAATATGTCAAACATTAATCATTATGCAAAATTCACACTGGTATATGATTATGCATGCTAAAACGAACAAAACGAAACTTGAATGGTTGGATTTGGTCTTATAATGAATCCATAGTATTAAATTCCATGTTTTTGTTCAAGAACTTCAAGAACATCAAGAACAGTACAATTTGCATAATTTAATTCTGTGATTATGTGTTTTAATGGGTTAAATTACTCTATAAATGTTGGGTAATGATTAGGTATAAATTCTAGTATGTGGGTATGTTTGATTTGGTGTAATTAATGATCTTGTAGTGTGTAATTCGCTGAACTCAGTGTTCTTCGCGAACTGGGAATCAAAATCTGGAGTTTCAGCCATATACGCCAACTCGTAATCAAGAAATCATGCGCAAAGACCATCGCACCGTAGCACCAAGTATCAGGCCATAGCGTCTCAGCGCCGTAGTGCCAAGACCCAATACAACAGTGGCACCGCAGCGCCACTTAGCAGAATGTCCAAAAAATGTTTTTTTAAAGAGTTCAAGTATAGAAATGTGATAACAACTTAGTCTAACAATCATAAAAACTTGTTAGATATATTATGAGATGTTAAAATAAATTCTTAACATGTCCATAACACAATTACGTGTGAATTGAATGAATGAATGTATAGTTAGCTTATTGTTCGTGAAATTTTAATTTTGACAATAAGTGTAGTAATTGACTAAGTATAGTCATGAATTTGAGTTAGACAAAGAATAAGCTTGTGATGTTTAGTACGTTATAATTAACTGGTATTGTAAACGTAATTGATATGTAGGATTTAATTCAAGGAACGAGTTTAATTAACGTGTAATCTACGCACGAGGCAAGTTTCCTAACCCTACTTGTTATCGTTATATAAGTTGATTAATTCACCTTTCTACATTGAGTAAGTTCTTATTATTATTGACCAAGTCTGTTTTGTTATAAATCTTTCAAGCATGATCTTTGTTATACAATACTTATTCTATCAGATACCTCTTGAGATTGTTATTCAAATTAAATTATCAGTTACTGTTAAACCTTATTAGACTAGCAAACCCTTAATGATTCGACTAGTCCATACTTGATGAGCGTTCTAAATTTCAGAACCCTTGATGAATTATCCAAACCAAACTTCCTTTGGTGCGGACTCTAATGTCAAACTGAGATGAACAACCCTGTATATTAGATTACTTATGCGTTAGCATTAAGATATTGTGCACAGTATGGTATTAAGGGCTAATCCCCCTAAGTACGAGAAGAAGAGTCTATAGTCTTATGACTGTTAAAGGTTTCAAGTAGAACACTTGACAACCTAGGACATAGTTCAAGGTCTTATGACCCTCAGAAGTTCTTTTGTCTCTTGTTGTTCATTCTTGATTCAAAAGTTGAGTTTCTTATTTCAGAAGTCTTTAATTTATTCGCATGTTATTATTCATTGTTATATTGTTATACTTATGGGTAATCGTGCTCACTCTTGCGTAATAATAACATTGCAGTTAAGAACGAAAGAGCAGACGAACCTTCCACTAGTAAAGGCAAAGGCAAGATTAGCAAGTAATGAAGACTGTTTTATTTATGTGGTTATTTAATGATGTTTAGACATGATGTTACTTAAGACTTATTATTTGTTTATGATTCCGCACAGATGTTTTAAGGTTAGAGCAACCTGGGATTTATTTATTATGCAGTTGATGTAACCCCATAAGGGGAGATTTATTATTTATTTCTATTTATTGCATGGTTTGAATTTATTTATGGGTAGATAGATAGATGATGTTTGTATAGTGAACACCAAATCCTGTGAAAATGGAAGTACCAGATTTGGGGGTGTCATAGTTATGATATTTTAACACATACATATTGTTGAGTTATGAGTATACCTAAGCATGAGAATTGATTTCAAGTTGCTTTACTTATTATCAACTTACAATAGCTTAGTTAAAATGATTTCTAAAGAAAACTTGAAACTTTGAGAACGAACTTAAAGTAACTTGTGTACTTAAAGTTCTAAACGTGATAACATACATACATGGCTTAGTTAGCTATGAAATGAGATTTAAAGTTGCACCTAGTTGCTTTAACTTGGCCTAGAATGACTTTTAAAAGTGAGCTTGAACGTCTTGCAAAACTAAGTTTGTATAAATATGGCTTACATGTGTGCTCATCTAGCTAGACACCATATAAGTCGTGCAAGTATGAATTGTAATGAGTTCTCAAATGATGAATTATACTAATGAGTTGAATAAATGCGAGCATACGCGTTATAGGCATTTAACGTCCTTACGTGATAAAATGGTTAAGGTAGTTCATTCCTTGTACATGAACCTACTTAGCCTTATTGGAAAATTTCAAGTAAGTCTTTAAAGTGTGAAAACAACTTAAAGTAACCAGAATAGATACCCAACTTGGGCTAAGACCTCTTAACATGTGGATAAGTTATGTGTTAACGGTCATGTATGCTAAGAATGTGACGTTTTGATTATTTGAGTTGATTGTTTGAGTTGTGATTCTGGGGACAGAATCCTTGTAAGGAGGGAAGGATGTAACAATCCAAGAATTTATTTGTAATTTAAAATATTTATTAAATTAAATAAATATTTTATTGATGAAGTTGTTGTTTTGTAATTTAAAATATTTCTTAAATTACATAAGTATTCTATTTATGTGGTTGTTATTAGTAGATATGTGTGAATAAAATTTATTAGATAACACTCTAATAAATATTTTATTGATTTGATTGTTGTTATTAAATATTTATGAATTAAATTTATTAGATAATATTATTGTTGTTTTAATTTAATAATTTAAAGTGGTATGTTAAATTATTAAATAAAATTATAATGAAATCATAATTTTATGATATTTATTTAAAGTGGAAAATTTATTTAAAATTTAGTATGTTGTAATTACTTTATTTAATTAATGTTGAATATGGAGAATCCAAGGAAATAATATGGCATTGTAAATTATAGTATAAGTGATTTATTAAAATAAATTAAAGAAGTTTTAAATTTAGTTTTTATCAATAAGGCTTACAATATTAAGTCTTTATTTTAAAGACTTTTTGCCAAATAAAGCCTTATGGCTTTTGGATTTTTGATTTTTGAATTTTAAATAAAATAAATTAAAATAATAAATAAAAATATATTTATAATCTATACGTTATATTTTGGTAACTGGTACTAGTTATTATGATTATTAAGGCCATATCAGTTTTTTAGTTTATGCATACTTGTTATCACTTTACTTTTGTTTACGTCAATTTTATGAGGTCTAAAACTGAGCCAAAGAATGAAAAGAACAGAATTTTGAGAGAGTTAAGAGAGCCTGAGAGAAAATCAAGGGAGAAAGTCCTGAGTTCGTCAAGCTATTCTCAGTGAGTAACAAGGATTTCCTAAGCAACAAAAAGTATATTCTATAACCTATATATATATATATATATATATATATATATATATATATATGTTTACAACATTAAGTTCAAGTTCTGTGATTTTCATTTTTTGTAATTATTGTTATACAACATGTTTATGGTAATTGTATATAGTTATGATGATTAGAGTTTGTGTTTAAACAAGGAATTGGTATGCTAATTACAATTAAAAGTAGGAAAAGTAATCACAGTGTATATATTTGGCATATGGTTTGTAAAAGTACCAATTTTAGTGGTCAATTAGTATGATAAACTATAAATTGAGTTTTGTTTATGCTAGTTCGTTAAGAAACGAAAAGAACGGAGTTTGAACGAAGTGATTCGGTGTAGGATTGTAATCACAGTGATGATTTCTATAAAGGATGTCAAAAATTTAGTTTTTATATGAAAACATGAAATTTAAGGAATTAAATTAGTTAAAATGGTTGTTAAATTGTTCTATATTGATGAATATGTGAGGAAACATGTTTATGATAGTTTTATACCAAACGTATGTGTTAAATTCACTGTTTTTTGGGTGAAATTCGTGTTAGTTGGGCTAAAATGCCATCTTGTTCACGACCTTTTTAGTTAGTTCGTGTTTTGGCAATTCACTTGTTGCTTGTAGGGCAAACGAAAGCAGCAGCAATTGCTACGGCCCCTGAAGCTTATGTATATAGCAATTGCGCGCCATACCTTGTCCTCATAGGCGGTGTCTTCGTCATCTAACTCAGCTAGATTTCGGGGATAGCAACATAACTTGGTCTAAGGTTATGTTAATGTGTCAAACATGTTCCAACGAGGTTAAAACAAAATCGAGTCATGTCATTGATAATTTCAACTTTGTAAAAGTGATTAGTAAGTTACAAATGTGTTATGTTATAACTTAGTTTATACAATAAATGTTAGATAAGTGTTGTGAGGTTAACACTTGGAAATTTCTGAAATGAACACTAAGATATAGAAGGTGATTAATATAAAACCAATGAGTCATAGGAAGACTTAAACACTTGATTGAACTTCAAGTTTGATTAAGGAGAAATGTAGTATTGATTAATAAGAGTTGAAAATGTGTTTTGAATGCTAAAAGTCTTATGTATGTGTTAGTGAGTTTTCAGATTCGTGTTATGTGGTTTAATATTATAGTTAGACCTTAAACTAAAGGTTATAACTTAACTAAGATGAGAAATGAATCTATGAGGTTAATATGTATGTAGCTAATTGATGTGATAATCCTAATGGTATGCGTAGGATATTGGAGTACGTGAGTTATAATTGTATAGCTTACTCATGAGGCAAGTTCCCTAACCTTTGCTACTTTATTATTCAGCAAGGTTACTTTTCACTGTCATGTTATACTTATGCAAGTTCGCTATCTCTAATCTCTTGTTGAGTAATTTGTTGTTATGCAAGTTCTTTAACCCTCATTTATTGTTGAGGAAGTTAATTAATCTTTGTTTCTTTATTCCAAACGAGATTACTTTGGCTATTCAAAGTCTATAATTTTATTGTAAGAAATGTGTTTATTCAACTTCTAATAACTATTGTTCGATCTTCGTTCTCCAATGTCATTGTACTATCTTACATTATTGTACCGAACTCTAAGTTGCCTAGCGATTCTTTATCAAATCAACTAATCCTTAGTTGATGAATCTTCAAAACTCTTAATTACTCTTGAAGTCAACCCAAACCAAACTCCCTTTGGTTTGCTTATGTACTCACACAATTTTGAAAGCATGTTGTCGATGATAAAATTTGTTCAATTTAAACATTTTTAATACTCTAGCTCTTATTGATTCATCGATATACCTTGTTCATGAAAATATTATAATCAAACTCTTGAATAGTTATTGGTCCATATCAGATTCAACCAGTACTTTGTTGATGACCATTCTAAAAATCTAGAATTACTTTGAAGTTAATTCCCAACCAAACTTCCTTTGGTTTGGAACCTGATAATCTAAGTTAAGATGAACAACCCTATATTAGGGGATTATTTTAGAGCTACGCAATAGCGTTAAAATGTTTGCACAATACATAGTACAAATGGCTGATCACCTGGAATACGGGATGATGGTCCATATAGTCGTTTAGACTATTAAAGGTTACAGTAGAAACACTTGTTAACCTAGGAAATAGATGATGATTATAGTCTTTTAGACTGTTAAAGGTTAAAGTAGAAATACTTGAAAACCTAGAGTATAGTTCGTGGTCTTGTGACCCTCAGTGTATTCTTTGATGTTGATATCTATTGTTAACTTAAACATTCATTATTCCTTTGAACTCATAGCTATTGAATTAAAGTTTATTGTTCCGGTAAGAATACTTTACCATTGAAAGCTCAGTTAATTGTCATTCATCAAATGTTATTATATATTATCATTCTTGTGGGAAATTATTTTCTCACTCTTGCACAAAATAATGCAGATGAAGTTACGAAGTTTGAAGAGCTTTCTACAAGCAAAAGCAAGGACAAAGTGTTTGATTAGACGATAACGTTTAATTTATCTTTTATTTATGAAGCTTGTGTAATAGATTTAGTTATGATCATGTTTTAATTTTCCACTGATGATTGTAATAAAGGTTAGATGACCTAGGATTTATTTTAGATTATGTAACCCTTTAATGGGAGATTGATTGTTTAAACTTTCGAGTTTAATTTTATCCTTTGTTATGGGTAGTTAGTTATGTTTTAATTAGATAGTGAACACCAAATATGTGGGATTGAAGTGCCCAGATTTGGGGGTGTCACAAGTTGGTATCAAAGCTTTAGGTTATGAACCTTAGGTGGGGAAACCTTAGGCTATAACATTCTACGAGATCAAAAATATAGAAGTGATAAACTCTTATCGAGTTCTAAGGAATGAATTGGGGGAAAATTTATTGAGGATAAAATGATAAAAGACTTTATGTGCTTATGTGTTAATGACTTTTGTGTTCGTAAGTACTTAGGAGTAGCGAATATTATACATATCAAGTTGTGGGGTTGTTAAAACTTTGTTGTCGGAATGACTGATGAAGGAAGATAGGAATTAGGATCCCTGAGAAGTTCATATAGTCTGGGTATGGTTTGTATTGGGAAAGCCATACTCGTTGATTTCTGTTGTAGCACTTGGGTATGAGCTTGAGTTTGAACGAGAGGATAAATTTGGGGTGATAAAGGTGAAGGACGATTACGAGGAGGGGGAATTCCTCAAATGAAGTGTATGTCATAACATTGAGTTATAAAAAAAGGTCGTGAAATTAGAAGGGCAAGCCGTAAAACACCAAGCCACGTTAGCGCAAGAAGATGTCGCGACTCAAGACCTTACTACACAACTTGCAGATGTAGAGTGGATATTAGCTCAGTCAAAATATTAAAGAGGATAGTTATTAACTAGGAATGAGATTACGCAGGAATGACTGGGGGAAGAAGTCAGCAAAGCAGGCGAGAGCTGAAGACGCGTGGGTGAAAGCTTCTAAATGCGTAGATCGTGTTGAAGACAAGTTGAAGAAGGCCAAGCGAATGATGGAACTTAGAATTTAGTATTCTATTTTCTGTATAGGTTGAGATTTATCTTTGGTATGTGATGGATCATCAATGATTCGTATCGTGGAGTAAGAGCGCAATGAAGTTATACAACCTTGAATGTTCTTGTAGATTGCAAGAAAAACATTAAGGTTATATATAAATCACGCTGAAAATTAATAAAATGTAGATCCTGACTTTTGAAATAAATAGTGGGATATGATGAAGTAATCCTAGAATTTAATTATTACAGGATAAATAATATAAATAGCAGTGATGCTATTTTGTTATATGTTGTATAATAAATGAATAAAGTATTATCATTTATTAAGATATATTATGTGTTGTGTAAAAGTGGATGAGATAAGTTTGAAAGTTTTAATGTGTGGATGAACGATGATCTAATAGTACCAATTTTAAACAATAAGATGCCGCCTAGAAAAAGACAGCAGCGTTAATAAAGCTCCAAGTAATATGCATACAATAAGGAAGCTAACGCAAATTCGGTGCCATAATTGGTGAATTTTCTGGTGGGAGCACTGGAAAATCAACTAAATTTCTGGCTATATAATCAAATCTCGATGTTCTAACCAAATTCGTTTACAACAGGGGTGGAAAGAATGATTGACGTAGACGGGGAAGGTAATACGCTGACATTCAATCAAGAGTAGAGGGGAAAGAAGAGTGAAGATGATAAGGTGGGAGATAGTCATATCGGTAATGCTTGGAAAAGAAAGTGGGAAAATAATGTTAATGTTGAAATCAGCAAGGGAATGAAAAGAAGAAGGTGGAGGCATGTAGCAACTGTGGAAAGAAACATGTAGGTGTTTGTTTGAAGGGAAAAAGGGTGTGCTTTAATTGTGGGTTGAAGGGCCACATTGCACCAAAATGTTCAAGACCGAGGAAAGGAGCCTGCTTCACGTGTGGATCGAAGGAGCACTTGGCTCGAGGTTGCCCAAAGAAAGCGATAGGAAAAGAAAGTGGAAGTAAAGGGGGCTGTGGTAAGCAGGTTATTGTAGAGTCAGCTCCGCCGAGTCGACCAACAGAACAATCAATCAACATGACGATGCAGGGCGCAATGCAAGGTATAGTTCCGATCAGTTATTTATATGTCTGCGTGTTATTTAATTCAAGTGTCACTTGTTAATGTATATCTGATGAATTTGTTTAGAAACTAGATTCACTTCGGGAAGAGTTAGACTTTTCCCTAAATATAGAAAGTGTGAATAAGGATTCCTTTTAAGTTGATGTGTAAAATTTCCGTATTGGTATTAAAGGCCACTTGATGTCAATGGATTTATTTACGATTTGATTTATGAAACTCTGAGGTTTTTAAATCATGTGGTGATAAGTCATTGTCAAAGAAAGTGCATAAACCTTAGGACTCTGAGGAAGTCAAAGGTGGTATTTTGTTCTTTTAGTTGAAAGACGTCTATACGGTAGAGTTATCTATCGATGTTGTAAATCAAGAAGTTATTGAGAAAATATTGTGTGGAATACGTGAAGTTCAAGATAATCACTTCGTTAGCTAACTTAATGAGAAAATTGGTGGAATTTATATGGGAAGGAAATTATAGAGTGAATTTTCACGAATTGAAGAAGAATTTAGTATGGCACATGTGATGTCTCTAACAGATAATACAGGAAACTTTGTGTTGTACAGCGATGCATCGTATAATATACTAAACTGTGTGTTTAGGCATAATGGCAGGGTCATTTTATACGCATCGCGTCAGTTAAAATTTTTATATGAAAAGGCATCTGACTCATGATTCAGAATAGAGGTATTAGTGGTTGCTCTGAGGATTTAGAGATGTTATTTTTGGGAAATAGTGTGAGATATAAGCAGACCATAAGTGTCTAAAGTATATCCTCGGACAAAGATATTTAAGCATGTGTTTGAAGTGATAGTTGAAGTTGCTCAAGAATTATGAATGCAAAATCCTAAACGAATGTGGTTGCTGACGTCTTAAGAAAAAGGTAGTAGTTATTTTTATTAACTGTGCAAGATGGGTTCATAATATAAATGACAAGTTTGTGGTAGGAGGTAAGATATATAAAAAAAAGTTAGAGGAGAAGTTATTCAAATGGAAAACCGTACAACTTTGTTGGATAGAGTAAAGGAAGAGTAGCTCCAAGATGAAGGTGTCAAATTCATAATCGATACTGAAGGATAGTTGAACGTAGATGTGATGACCCAAAAATTCGGATCGTCCAGAATTTAAGTTTAAAGAATTAGTTATTAATAAAATGAATTTTTATTAATAATATTATGTGCTACGTTTTTATTAATCATTCTACAACCTAGGATGATTATAAATCAGGAGGATTCTAGCTACGAGCTAGACTGAACGAGTAATAATTTTCAAGATAAAAATGAAAATTTTCCAAGAACAAAAATATTTCTGGAGAAAAAGACGAAATAAGCATTATTCACCCGACGAAACCTAAGGGTTAGGGTTTGAATAACCTAAGCCTTTTTGAGAGTTCGGTATGTCGAAATGACATTCCGTCGAAATATTTGGCGATAATATGTCGTGAAAAGTTATGTAAGCCGATAAAAGTTTTTTTTGAAAAACGTGCAGAAATCGAACGAAATAAAAACGACGAAAAGAACTGTTATTTATTTTTCATTTGTTTAGCTATGCTAGGGGAAAACGTGAAGGAAAACTCTTAACACCAAAAAGTGTTTTTTAGCTTTTTAGAAATCTGAAGAATATGTAAAAGTTAATCGGTAAAGGAGAGACAAATTATCCAAAAATATTTGGATTCTGAGAATCGCAGTTTTTAAAACTGTCGGACGAAAACCCGAAAGACGGAACCACGAAACTTAAAGGCTAAGTAGACTTAAGGGCTAAGTTAACTTAACACTTAAGTCATGAATAGTAAGGAGGTGTGAATAGTAAGGAGGTTGAGGGGTGAAATGACTAAAATACCCTTAGCTTAGAAATTCTATAAATAGGAACCTAATTTCTATTTAAGTGGGATTTTAAGAATCCTACACTTTGAAAAAGAGAGAGAGAGAGAGAGAGTTCGGATGGGAGGATAAGAATGAGAAGGAAGCAAAAAAGTTGGCTCGTGAGAAACCTTTGTCTAACAGAAAGAGATTAAATGAGAACGGTAATCCGAAACCTAGTCTTTTATAAATTTTCTTTAAGTTTTTATGTTTAAAAACATAACTTAATGAGAATAAGAAGTAGATGATGTTAGGGTTAATTTCATATGGTTGAAATCATGAGAAATAAAGAAAATAAGAATTTAAAGTTTAGTAAATAAATTTCTTAAAGAAGTATAAGATTCATAATGAATTAGAACGATCCGAGTGGATTATATGAATAAGTAAGTGAAATAAGGAATGATGTTCTATAACATCAAGTTCCAATAAAAAGTGAAATCGTAATCCAAAATATCGATTAAAATAAAGAACGAACGAAGAACACGAAGAACATGCGAAGAACACGAAGAACGTTGTTGATGGACAAATTTAAAACCATCGTAGGATATTTGTTGTTGATGGACAAGTTTAAAACCATCGCATATAAGTTAGATGCATATTTCTTGGTTAGGAACGGTAGAAACGTTCATGAAGAACGAATTAAAACTTAGATATAACGAAGTTATGATAAAAAATTTGTAAAAGACAAACGAGAATTAAAAGTTAGTAAATAAACCCGAACGTGTAGGGTTTCATAAGAGTATAAGAGAATGTAGAAAACGTGAGTCGTGGACTCAAGAATGAACAAATTCTGAGTTTGGATGACCAAATTACGGACGAACGAACGAAGAACGTTAAAAACGTAAAACGAATGAAGGGTGAAGATCAAACCAATTGAATGGCATGTTAATGGACTCAGAACAAAGTTCTATCTAGGGGGTATTGAAGTACATAAGATAAAGAAGAGAATGGCTTTGGAATGACTTCGTTTCGAGTTATAACGAATAAGTTATGGAAGCGGGAAGTAAGTGTCTCAAATTGGATTTAACACTTAGAGAAATTTTCTAGGGTTAGGGCTTGGCACCCCGGCGCCAGCCATGCCTTATAAGGTGGTGCTGCAGTGCCAAACCAGGAAGCTAGGTACTGCAAACTCACACCGCGACGCGAGAAATAAAAGGGAGAGTGGCGCTAGTGTAGGGAAAAAGCTAGAGAAGATCTTTTAAATGCTCAACTCTTAGGTGAAACGTAAGGGAAGATAAAGAACATAATGTTCAACTAATATAACACGTAAACAAGTGAATTAAAACTTTAGTACAGGTTGAACAAGATGGTCAAAAGAGATTAAAAGATCAAGAAGAGAATAAACGTAAACATAAACGTAAACATAACGCAGTTGTAAGCAGTCTTAGCATACAACGAATAGTATGGCTTTGACATTAAGAAAGAGTAATGAATATGGGGTTCAGGTAATGGATAACGAAAGTATTAAGTAAGATAAAAAATGGTAACAAGAAATTCGTAATTAATGAAAGTCGATCGTGATTCGGATAGAAAATGATAGAATGAATTGTAAGTATGGAACATTTTAACCAATGTGAAAGTTGATTGTACGCAAATATTAAGCGGATAGAACCTACACTCTGTGTATGGTTTGGCCGTATGATAATGAAGACCAATGATTAAACCGTGAATAGTAAAGAAGTTGAATTAAAGATAATAACGTTTAACGTAACGAAGCCGAGTTAAGGATTAAATGGAATGATTGCTCTAAGTATACAAATGAATGTATGACTTAGACAATAAAGAGTGAATTCTAAGGTGTGGCATTTAGTTTCTAGAAAACCGTAAGGAATAAGAAATTAACTTTACAAACATTATAGTTAATAGTTAAGATAAGTTACGATAAGTTTAGGTTATGGTACAATCGTAACCTTTGATGGTTGACATATGGGAGCTGGGCTAAACAACTCCTTCAGAGAGTGAAGGTATATACAAAACTGGAACCCGATCTAACTCACTGTGATGGTAGTGTAGATGAGACGGGAATTTGTTTGTTGGTTGTTTGTGGGAAACCACTCAGAGTACCATATGGACTACTAGTAGAGAAGCGATGCGTGGTGAGTCCTAGAGAAGATTATAAGAAGAAGATAAGAATGTAAAACATCAAAGATGATGAAAGTATAAGTAAGACATCTCCGTATGTTATGAAGCCGTAGAACGGTAATGAAAGTGGTCGCGTAAACTTAGGTTGCAAAAACGCGAACCCTAAGAAGTAAAGTTAAGCAAACTAATGCATAAGTTAAATATACATGACTAATTAGTGTATGTGTTGTTTTTCTTATGTGCTACATAGGAACTGGAATGAGCAGTTCAGCATAAGTTGTAGTTGTGCGTAAGATAAGTTTCAAATGAATGCTAGTTTCTTGAACTTCTCAGATGTTGAACTTGAGAAGTTCTGTCTATGTGCTTATGTGCGATATTTGTGCAAGGTGGTATAACATATGAGGCCTTATGCCACAATGTGAACACTTCGGTGTTTCTATGAGATGAACTGTTCTGTGATTTAGCTATTCAATAAGAGAATGCTCTGTTTATCCATGATCCGTTATTGTTAAGTCTGTGCTAATGATTCTAGCCAGATAGAATGTGTATAAAAAAGGTAGAAGAATGAAAGTATTTTAAAATGAAAGTGAATATTGTTTTAAAATGATAGGAATCGAGATTATTCCTATTATTTAAGCTGCTTCATAACCTTTGTTCGGTTATTGAAATTTTAAAAGAATGTTTGAATTCTTGAAGATGTTTGTTCAACTGTTATGACTTGATGGGCAATTGAATGCTCACACTTGCTTTAAATGTAAAACATTTTTAGCTAACGATGTTAGACGAACTTAAGGATCCCGTAAAGATCAAGCTGACGGTATCCAGATGAAGTACCATTCAGAATGTGGATGAGCGAGTAGATCGAGCGAAGACTTGTAATATAAAATAAGTTAAATGAACTTTAGATTAGTTTAATAAACTGTTATGTATCCTTGGTGGCGGATGAAAGTCACTCGTGTAAGATGTAAAGGATAATGTAATTATCATTATTTATAATGAAAGGAGTTATAAGGTTTTAGAACCTGGGAATTTAGAATGTATATTATTATATTTCAGTATATAATGATGTATGTTTTGAAGAAGATGGGATCGTGACGTACGGAATCTGGGTGTGAAGATAGACCGGATTTCGGGGCGTTACAGTAGAAGGAAGAAACTAGGTTTCGCTAGTAGCAGGAATTGAAAATGAAGTTTTGCATAAAATTTATATATTGAATCAACTAAGAAGCACGAAAATATATATATTATATATATTGCCTTCGATAATACTATTGGTGGCAAGATATGGTGATAGATTTTTGGTATGTCAAAGTTAGCATATTATCTATCGATCATTGTGCGAAGTTATATGTTAATGAAATTATTTCAAGGCACGATGTTTCAGTGTCAATTGTGTCAAACCAAGATTCACGATTTACATTGGATTTTCAGAAAGAATTACAAGAACATGTGGAACGCAATTAGAAATAAGTATGTCATATCGTTTGTAAATCTATTGCCAAACTAAAAAGGCGTGCTAAGCGCACGAAAAGTTTTCAATAATGTCATACGAGGAATCCGCATTGAGTAAGTTATGGGAAAGTTAAGAATAGTTAAGAGTAAGGTAATGTTAGGTGGTATTTCAATTGAGGACTCTTGTGGTGACTAAGTTGTACAAACCTTTGTATGGGCAGAGGTTTTATGTATATACTTGGTTTATCACATTGATAATCATTAGAATATCGGTATCGCGCTATCCATGTATATGTGGTGGAAAGGTGATTCTTTTCTCATGTATATATTTAGTAGTTAGATGATATTAAGATTAGATTCGGTTCTTAAAACTTAAGCATATGATAAGTTCGTGACTCATAATCATATGATATTATTTGAACCCCTCAGCGAATGGACGCCTATGGTCTGACTAGGATAAGTTCTTAAACTTATATGATTGTGGCAAGTTCCTGAATTTCCAAAGTGTGGTAAGTTTGATGAACTATATTGGGTATAAAACGGTTATAGTATAGGAATCATTGATGAAGTTGAAAAGATGGTTTTGATGTAGCTTTACCTCTACAGTCAGAGCGCATTTGCAATGTTCTTTTTGTTTCGGTGATATGATCGAACAAGCCCGACTATAATCATATGATCAAGTACGAACCATTATGGTTGTCCTACTAGGAAATTCCTATCCAGATAGTCAACAAAAAAGAACAAGTACTCAGGGATAAGGTGATACCTTCTATGAAGGTGATATGGAGGAACCACAATGTCGAAGAGGCTATGTGGGAACTCGAATCTGATATGATGAAGAACTACCCTGAGTTATTTGTTTAATCTGTGTCTTCGATTCTGGGGACAAAATCTTTGTAAGAAGGGAAGAATGTGACGTTTTGATTGTTTGAGTTGTGATTCTGGGGACATAATCCTTGTAAGGAGGGAAGGATGTAACAATCCAAGATTTTATTTGTAATTTAAAATATTTATTAAATTAAATAAATATTTTATTGATACAGTTGTTGTTTTGTAATTTAAAATATTTCTTAAATTAAATAAGTATTCTATTTATGTGGTTGTTATTAGTAGATAGGTGTGAATTAAATTTATTAGATAACACTCTAATAAATATTTTATTGGTGTGATTGTTGTTATTAAATATTTATGAATTAAATTTATTAGATAATATTCTAAATTAATTTAATTTATAATTTAGAGAGTTGTAATATAACATAAGATGTTATATTGTTGTTTTAATTTAATAATTTAAAGTGGTATGTTAAATTATTAAATAAAATTATAATGAAATCATAATTTTATGATATTTATTCAAGTGGAAAATTTATTTAAAATTTAGTATGTTGTAATTAGTTTATTTAATTAATGTTGCATATGGAGAATCCAAGGAAATAATATAGCATTGTAAATTATAGTATAAGTGATTTATTAAAATAAATTAAAGAAGTTTTAAATTTAGTATTTGTCAAACAAGGCTTAAAATATTAAGGTGTTGTTTGTTTACATCTGATTGCCTCTTAATGGACTGTCCCTTATTCGCTAAGAGGCATGATGTTGTTTTTTTTTTTTGTTACCTCTGAATGCCTCTTAATCAGTAAGACAGAAAATGAAATCTTAATAATTAAGAGGTACCTCTTAATGAAATTTTTTTGATATTTTTTATATATAAATATATTCAACAATATTATGCACTCATTTTTATTAAATTGAATATTTAAAATTATTAAATAAAATTTAACCTTTTAAAATGGTAAAATAGAGTCATTAAGTGATAACTTACTTTTTTGTTATCAAATAATTTTTTAGATTCAGACCTCATAACCCATCAGATGATCTAATTTATTAAGATATCATAATATTTCATATATTAATTCTCAAGTTTATCAAACACAACCTAAGTCTTTATTTTAAAGACTTTTTGCCAAACAACGCCTTATGGCTTTTGGATTTTTGATTTTTAAATTTAAAATAATATAAATAAAATATATTTATATTCTATATGTTATATTTTGGTAACTAGTATTAGTTATTATAATTATTAAGGCCATATCAGTTTTTTAGTTTACGCATACTTGTTATCACTTTACTTTTGTTTACGTTAATTGTATGTGGTCTAAGACTGAGCCAAAGAAAGAAAAGAAAAGAATTTTGAGAGAGTTAAGAGAGCCTGAGAGAGAATCAAGGGAGAAAGTTCTAAGTTCTTCAAGTTATTCTCAATTATTAACAAGGATTTCTTAAGCAACAAAAGGTATATTCTATAACCTTATTATATATATATGTTTACGACATGAAGTTCAAGTTCTGTGATTTTCATTTTTTTTGTAATTATTGTTATACAACCTGATTATGGTAATTGTATATAGTTATGATGATTATAGTTTGTGTTTAAACAATGAATTGGTATGCTAATTACAGTTAAAAGTAGGAAAAGTAATCACAGTGCATATATTTGGCATATGGCTTGTAAAAGTACCAATTTTAGTGGTCAATTAGTATGATAAACTTTAAATTGAGTCTTGTTAATGCTAGTTCGTTAATAAACGAAGAGAACGTAGTTTGAACGAAATGATTCGGTGTAGGATTGTAATCACAGTGATGATTTCAATAAAGGATGTCAAAAATTGAGTTTTTTATGAAAACATGAAATTTAAGGAATTAAATTAGTTAAAATGGTTTTTAAATTGTTCTATATTGATGAATATGTGAGGAAACATGTTTATGATAGTTTTATACCAAACATATCTGTTAAATTCACTGTTTTGTGGGTGAAATTCGTGTTAGTTGGGCTAAAGTCGGCTCTTATTCACGACCTTTACGGTTTCGTGCTTGCGCACAGCATTGTTGCATGCAGTGCCGTGCTTGTGTATGCGCAATTGCGCCATATCCCAATCTGAGACGGTTGACCATTGCTCATTGTTGCGCTTCTAGGATAGCAACATAACTTGGTCTAAGGTTATGTTAATGTGTCAAACATGTTCCAAGGAGGTTAAAATAAAATCGTGTCATGTCATTGATAATTAAAACTTTGTAAAAGTGATTAGCAAGTTACAAACGCGTTATGTTATAACTTAGTTTATACAATGAATGTTAGATAAGTGTTGTGAGGTTAACACTTGGAAATTTCTGAAATGAACACTAAGATATAGAAGGTGATTAATATAAAACCAATGAGTCCTAGGAAGACTTAAACACTTGATTGAAAACATGAAATTTAAGGAATTAAATTAGTTAAAATGGTTTTTAAATTGTTCTATGTTGATGAATATGTGAGGAAACATGTTTATGATAGTTTTATACCAAATATATGTGTTAAATTCACTGTTTTGTGGGTGAAATTCGTGTTAGTTGGGCTAAAGTCGGCTACTATCCACAGCATTTTTGGTTCGTCATGCAGCAGCATTACTGTAGGTGCCAAGGCTTTGTGTATGGTATATCATTGCATACATACCTGTCTTGAGACAGTGACTTCCGCTCTTCTTGATTCTATGATAGCAACATAACTTGGTCTAAGGTTATGTTAATGTGTCAAACATGTTCCAACGAGGTTAAAACAGAATCGTGTCATGTCATTGATAATTAAAACTTTGTAAAAGTGATTAGTAAGTTACAAACGCATTATGTTATAACTTAGTTTATACAATGAATGTTAGATAAGTGTTGTGAGGTTAACACTTGGAAATTTCTGAAATGAACACTAAGATATAGAAGGTGATTAATATAAAACCAATGAGTCCTAGGAAGACTTAAACACTTGATTGAACTTCAAGTTCAATTAAGGAGAAATGTAGTATTGATTAATAAGAGTTAAAAATATGTTTTGGATGCTAAAAGTCTTATGTATATGTTAGTGAGTTTTTAGATTCATGTTATGTGGTTTAGTATTATGGTTAGACCTTAAACTAAAGGTTATAACTTAACTAAGATGAGAAATGAATCTATGAGGTTAATGTGTATGTAGCTAATTGATGTGATAATCCTAATGGTATGTGTAGGATATTGGAGTACGTGAGTTGTAATTGTATAGCTTACGCAAGAGGCAAGTTCCCTAACCTTTGCTACTTTATTATTCAGTAAGGTTACTTTTCACTGTCATGTTATACTTATGCAAGTTCGCTATCTCTAATCTCTTGTTGAGTAATTTATTGTTATGCAAGTTCTTTAACCCTCATTTATTGTTGAGCAAGTTAATTAATCTTTGTTTCATTATTCCAAACGAGATTACTTTTGTGACTCCCCCAAAATAGGTATACATCACCCATCTTGAGTTGCCAAATACATGGTACAAAATTCAAATACAACTTAATTATACAACAGTCGTGTAAAATACGACAAAATATATGTTATGAGTTTTAATACAAATATTGTCATCTAGACAATATACACACTCAATTGAGTCCTCATTACATTTATTATCACTCTATTTAACAGAATAGAGAGGACTACTAATGCTATTATCTGGACCGTCACTCCGTTCCCCAACTAGTCCCTGCTACGTTCTCATTTCCTGAAGAGAATAATGAAAGTAAAAGGGTGAGCTCAACTAGCCAAAGAAGAAATATTATGACTAAGATAATGCGAATAAATTATCATTAGCCTTCAACAATGTTAAAGCGATACAATATAACAAACATCAAGTTTAAGCGCAAGCGTAACAAGCAATCCATTAAAAGAGTCAAGTAGAGAATAAAATCTACTATCTTTTATGATTTAAAAGGTTTTCATCACTTTTATCGTTGGAACTCGACTTAATAAATAATCCACATCATCCCACTTTTCTACTACCAATGATATTCATTAGTATCACAACCACAAATTATCCATGCACTACGGGCCAAGGATATTTGTGTATTCATCAATGGTCATGATCATGCCAACAATTGTCCATCAATGCACTACGGGCCAATGAGGACTTTTACCACATTATTTGTAACATTACGGTCATGATTATGCCGATAAATCCCTGGTCATAATCATACCAAGTTCATCTATGCACTACAGACCACATATGACTTTCAACATAATATAAACATGAGGATGATGACAATGATATAAGAATTCAATAAAACAAGTTTAAGAATTAATTTATCCAGGAACTAATAACGTCCAAATTGTCAACATGATACTTCTTTGTAGAGTAAAATTCAAGAATGCTCAGAAGAATATTTCCATGAAAAGATACTGGATGAAGCGCAAATATCAAGGATATTCCACTAATTTCATGGAGTATAGAAGTCAAAACTTTAACCAACTGAGTATAATAAAGAATGGAATAATAAAAGAAATCGCCAGTCATGCGTTAGACCGCACAGACAGGTTATTCTATCAGAATAATAAATAACGGAACCAGGTCATGCGTAAACGCACAGACATGATATTCCAATAGAATAATAAATAACGGAACCAGTCGTACGAAATTGCATCAAGTGGGATGTTCCAACATAATAATAAATAACGGAACGGTGTCATGCGTAAACGCATGCATGTGATGTTCCAATGTAATAATAAATAATAGAACGAAGTGTCAGCAAAATTTATTGCCAATGGATGTTCCAATGTAATAATAAAGAATGGAATAACAGAAGAATTTCACCATGTATGTGGTACTTCGCATAGACAGGTTATTCTAACAGAATAATAAAGAATGGAATAACAGAAGAATTTCACCATGTATGAGGTACTTCGCATAGACAAGTTATTCCAACATAATTATAAAGAATGGAATAACAGAAGTTCTCTTCATAAATACGAAAGAAATAATACCCCTTACCTTATAAAGAAGAGTACTCCGACGGGTAGGGCGAGGATATACTTGAAGAAACTTGCACTACGCTCAAAGCTTTCTTAAACTCTAAAGAAATACGATCAAAATTATAGAAGAAGAATTCTCTCTACAGTTTCTCTCTCTAGAGTTTCAGTAAATTCGTAAGAAATAATAAAGGAATGAGCTTCTATTTATAGAAGAATGGATTGAATAGTAACTAATTCCTGAACGGTCCAGATTGATTTACTTTTAAACGGACGGTCCAGATTGGTTTACAATAAAATATAATATATTCTATTTATAATCTAATAAAACGAATAAATTTATAAAAGTATTCTAATTTATATAAAAAGATTTTACTATGCAAACACTATGCAGGCACTATGCAAACACTATGCATAATAGAATATAATATATTCTAATTATTGTCTAATAAAACAAATAACTTTATAAAAGTATTACTTTTTATATAAAAAAATATTTTACTATGCAAAACACTATGCATAATAAAATATAATATATTCTATTTATAGTCTAATAAAACGAATAACTTTATAAAAGTATTGCATTTTTATATAAAAAGTTTTTCTATTTTATTACATTAATAATACAAATAAAACAAAACTTCATCATCATTATTATAATTCACACTATTAATCGACTGTGTCGTTCCCAGAAAGAGGGGCTTTCCAATAAGAATTTCTCCCTATTATCAAGGCAATTAGGTGACCAAACCTCTCATCAAGCGTAACTTCTAGACATCGTTAATATTGCAAATAATAATATTAACAACTTTGTTATCTCAATTATTGATTTAATAATATATAAAGTATCGACAATAATTGAATCAATTAACGTGAGATATTATGCAACAATTACTGAAGCAATAATTAAACAAAACTGAGTGACTTCTCACGTAAGCATCAATAATCAATACAAATGTGCTACTATGAAACCACGCAGATTCTCAGATACTTTTAACAATCGGATGTTTCAACAGTTAACGATAAAACTTCCGCCGTTATTTTCATAAAATATTTTTGTCGTTTTCTCAATCCGACAATAATTCTATTGTGGGGTCCACCAATGATTGTGACGTCGTATGAATATTCCCTGTTAAAATGAATATTCCCCGACCAATCGAATATTATATAACAACTTGCGTACTTTCCAAAATTTATAAATATTACCCACAACTATAACATTATATCAAATTCATTCCATAATATTCAAAAATGATAATTATAGAAAATTCATCTTTATTCATAAAAGTTGGGGTCTTACAACTTTGGCTATTCAAAGTTTGTAATTTTATTGTAAGAAATGTATTTATTCAGCTTCTAATAACTGTTGTTCGATCTTCGTTCTCCAATGTCATTGTATTATCTTACATTATTGTACCGAACTCTAAGTTGCCTAGCGATTCTTTACCAATTCAACTAATTCTTAATTAATGAATGTTCTAAACTCTAAATTACCCTTGAAGTCAACCCAAACCAAACTCCCTTTGGTTTGCTTATGTACTCACACAATTTTGAAAGCATGTTGTCGATGATAACATTTATTAAATAAGAAATTGTTAATACTCTAGCTTTTATTAATTCATCGATATACCTTGTTCATGAAAATATTATAATCAAACTCTTGAATAGTTATTGGTCCATATTTGATTCAAACAGTACTTGGTTGATGAGCATTCTAAAAATCTAGAATTCCTTTGAAGTTAATTCCTAACAAAAATTCCTTTGGTTTGGAACCTGATAATCTAAGCTGAGATGAACAACCCTATATTAGGTGATTATTTTAAAGCTACGCAATAGCTTTAAAATGTTTACGCAATACATAGTACAATGGGCTAATCACCTGGAGTACGGGATGATGGTCCATATGGTCGTTTAGACTATTAAAGGTTACAGTCGAAACACTTGTTAACCTAGGACATAGATGATGATTAGAGTTTTTAGATTGTTAAAGGTTAAAGTAGAAATACTTGAAAACCTAGAGTATAGTTCTTGGTCTTGTGACCCTCAATGTATTCTTTGATGTTGATATCTATCGTTAACTTAAACGCTCATTATTCCTTTGAACTCATAGTTGTTGAATTAAAGTTTATTGTTCTGGTAAGAATACTTTACCATTGAAAACTCAGTTAATTGTCATTCATAAAACGTTATTGTATATTATCCTTCTTATGGGCAATTGTTTGCTCAGTCTTGCATAAAACAATGCAGATGAAGTTAGAGGGAACTGGTTCAGCATGCATTCTTTATACCAGACTCTCCATCTAGAGTACTGGGAGATTATTCACACATGGAGCTTCAAGGCTTTCTTTTCTATCCCCCCCCCCATTTCGTTGTCCCTAGAGTTATCTCAAGGCTTTGTCTGAGCACTAGTTTCACCAGACCAAGTCTCTCCACTTTCTGGATTGTGAGGTGATGATGACACTAGTGGATTAGTGATTCATCACTAGATTAGAGTTTACAGGGACGCTAGTGTAAGACACCAACTTTTATGAATAAAGATTAAATTTTCTCGAAATATATTTTTGAATATTATGGTGTGGTTATGATATAATGTTATAGTTGTGGGTAATATTTATAAATTTTGCAAAGTAAGCAAGTTGTTATAAAATATTCGATTGGTCGGGGAATATTCGTTTTAACAGGGAATATTCGTACGACGGCACAATCATTGGTTGACCCCACAACTGTAACACCCCCAAATCTGGGTAATCCATTCCCACAGAATTTTGTGCTCACTATCCAAATCCATTATATCTAACTACCCATCATAAAGGATAAAGACATAATTTAAATAACTTAAATAATAATCTCTCCCATTAAAGGGTTACATCATCATCTCAAAAATAATCCCAGGTAATCTAACCTTGAATTTATTACATCAGTTTGCGGAATACATCATAAAATAAAACAAGTCTGGTAACATAAAACATTTAAATAAATTTCTCATAAGTCTTCAACACTTGGACATTTTGCCTTTTCCTTTGCTAGTAGATGGCTCATCAACTTTCTCCACTTTAGCTGCAATGTTAATTGCAAGAGTGAGCAAACAAATGCTCACTGATATAGAATGTAGTAATGACAACAATATGAGAATGAACAACGAAAGCTGAACAATAATGAACTTGTTCCACGAATCAAAATAGAAAACAAGTTTGAACTTTAATATCTGAGGGTCTTAAAACCACTTAACTATGTCCCGTGATTGGGTATTATTACCCAACCTTAATGATCATTTAGACTATATGGACCCTTCTTAACGTATTTAGGGGGATCGACCCTTTGTACCATGTATTTTGCACAAACATCTAAACGTTACACGTACAAAATCCCCTATGTTAGGGTTGTTCGTCTCAATTTGAATTTAGAATTTCCGTATTAAAGAAAGTTTAGTTTGGAACTAGCTTATCAGTGTTTCTAGAATTTTAGAACACTATTCAGTTATAGATTAATTTAATCAATAAGAGTTTGCTTACTAATTGAAGGTCTAATACAAGAATGTATAACTGAACAACGCTATCAAAATCAAAGATCGGATATCAACAATATATAATTGAATAAACATGATATACATGCAAAGTGCTATATCCAAAAGAGTTAGAACAATCTCATTTGAATCGACATATTAGAACAATATATGCTTTGTATAATAATTAGGAAAGTGAAACTCGCTCGTTGTAACGAATTAGGTTACAAGAGCTTGTATAAACATACTCAAGATAGACTAGTCTTGTTCAACTTTACAAAGAATTTTAGAAACTTGTTCAATAATGATTTAGTAATGGGAACTTGCATTCAATATGAAAAGAATGAAGTTAGAAAGCTTGCTCAATGTAAAGAGTTAAGGTTTAGAAACTTGCCTTGTTTGTAAGCTACACAAGTGTAAAATAATCTCCAATTACCCTATATATATCATTGAAATTGCAACAACAATTAGTTGTATGAATATTAGCACTATGGGTTTTAACCCATCATTTAGGTCATAATACAAACCTAACATCTAACCATATTGGTTAACGTCCTTAACGCCTCTAAAATCTCATTATGATCTAACATAACTTAATCGTTCATCTCTAACTTTTGAAAACATCACTTTTAGTTTCCATTACCTAGCTTATTCAAGTAATCACTGAAATTCTTTTACACTTTATATTACAACGCATGACAATCTGTTATTGTAGTTTATATTATACCTCAACATCATTAACATGCAAGCTAAACTAATATAAGTCCATTACACATGACCTGCAAATAGGTAGAAGTCAACGCTTAGGCTCGGGGATACCTACAGCAAATTCTATTTGGTGCTCTTCTGAGAAAACCATTGTAAGCAATTGCCGTTGCTTCTCGATTGTCACTTCAAGACAATTGCAATTGCTGGCCGTCATGACAGAAAGCTGCAGTGCTGACTACATTACATGTGATCACCAATTCAAACTAAACACTATAAAATTTACAAAACTAATCATCTAAAACTCTGTAATAACATAGTTAAGCATGTTATACACCATTCTATATACAAAAACATCATATATATTCAAGTTTAAGGGATCAAAACCCCAATTTTTCTAAATTTCATCATTTTCACCTATTTAGCGAATTCGATCACCACGATCTCGTTTCTTAACCAATTAACATGATTTAAACTACGCCGCCTTCGTTTCTTCACATATTAACACAATCCAACTTAAATTTGCAGATTATAACACATACAAGGCGCAAAAATTTGTACTTTCTAAAGCCAATTTTCATGTATAAACACTATTATATATTTTTCTTCCTACAAACCCAAATTTCATGTATTTAACAAACAAGCATCAACCATATATGATGATTAACAGATTTTGCAAAACTATATGAACATATATATATATACCACAATTCATGTAATTTCCAATCACATAGAATATATATATATATATATATATATATATATATACCGAAACTAAAAGTTAAAATAGGGATAGTTTATACCTTAATTAGCAAAACAATTAGCAAACCCTTCTCTTTCACTTGATAATCACATAAAATTCTCTCAAGCTCTCACTCTCAATCTCCTCTGTGTTTTTCTCTCTTATCTCTCTCCAAGCCCTCTATGCTCTTCACTGATAACTAGCCTTAAGGGAAAAATAAGACGCGTAAGAAATATAAACTAGCCACAATCCCACGTACGTCAGTTTAAAAAAACAAAAAGACGTCAGTTAGAAACAAGCTAAAGGCCACAAGGCCTTGTTTGACTAAGCACCTAATTTCCCAAACTAAATTATTTTAATAATATTATATTATATGATTTCATGTGTCACACTCTAGTTAACCAAATAACTTTGGCTTAATTAATTTAAATAACTTGTAATGGTAATTAAAATAATTTCTATTATAATTATATTTCTGAATAATAAATAATTATATATCTAATTTAATTAATAAATTAGACACATCACTTTATTTAATTTATTTATTTCCTTTAATATTAAACAATTCATTTAGTTTAATTATTTTCTTAAATATTAAGCAATTGGTTTAATTTAAATATTTCTTTAAATTAAATCCTTGAGATAAAATTATCATTACTCAACTTAATTAACATTAATCAATTTAGTTACTAAATTAATTCACCACAATTCATTAATTATTTATTTTTCTCAATAAATAAATTATTTAAAATATTTATTTAATTCAATAAATATTTAAATTAAATTACAAATTTCTCGATCGTTACATCCTTCCCTCCTTAAAAGGATTATGTCCCTAGAATCACAACTCGAAAAATTTATTCGTTACATTCTTCCCTACTTAACAAGATTTTGTCCCCAGGATCGCTATACCAGATCAAACAAATAACTGAGGATAATTCTTCATCATAGCGCTTTTAAGTTCTCACGTAGCTTCCTCAACATTGTGGTTCCTCCAGATTACCTTAACAGAAGGTATCACCTTATTCCTCAGTTCGTGCTCTTTTCTGTCAACAATTTGAATAGGGACTTCTTCATATGACAAATCTTTCTCAAACTGTAAGGGCTCATATTCTATAACATGTTTATAGTCAGGCTTATATGGCCTCAATACCGATATATGGAAAATATTATGAATATGTTCCCAACTCCGGGGAAAATATTATGAATATGTTCCAACTTCGGAGGTAAAGCTACCTCGTACGCCACTTCACCAACTCGCCGAACCACTTCAAAAGGTCCTATAAATTTAGGGCTCAATTTCCCCTTTTTGTCAAACCGAATTTTCCCCTTCCAGGGAGAAACTTTCAAAAAACCATAACTACCGACATTGAATTCTCTATTTTGTCGATGTTGATCGGCATATTTCTTCTGTCTATCTTGTGTGGCTATCAATCTCGCTCGAATAACCTTGATGATCTCGACAGTCTATTGTACCAATTTTGGACCCAATAGCTGACGTTCACCTACCTCATCCCAGCATAACGGAGTTCTGCATTTTCTGCCGTATAACGCTTCATAAGTGTTGGTCGTTTTATCGATCAATATATGTGTGCAAGTATACACGGTCAACAAGTAATAAAGAGTAAGTAAAGTATCGTTCTCACGGAGAATTATCTAATAAAGTTTACTAAGCACTAACTCATAACCATTTCAGTCTTATTTAAACGAATGATTTAATATAGTGATGAAAACTATAAAATTAAATAATACTAACTACCCCTAGAATGAAACTAGGTAATGAAGACTCGAGATTATAATTTCTCCTATTGAATCATTTAAATCGACACACTTCCTGTTAAGGCAAATTAATTATAGTGGATTGTTAGTCGAGAACACAAAAGTGAAATATAGCCATCTCTCGATGTACCATACCCATATCACATGTAATCCGCAATTGATAAAATACACATGAACACCCACATTATCTAAACCGCTACATGTCTATGCAATTTACAAATAAATATGATTTAAGCCAAAGCTCTCAATTGACAACGAGTGGTGCTTTGGTATACGTCTATCCTAAGCATGAATCATACATTCCATCATTATGTAGAATATGCAAACACAAGCTATCAAGATCAGATCTAAACCCATACTTCGTTTTTCAAGTTCATATGGATTATCACAATAATTGATGGCCAATCAACTAAGCAAATAAGCATGAATCTTAATAGACAATCTCATAACAATTAATAAGACTAACAATGAAGTATGTCAAAATAAACTAGGCAATAGATTCTATTGCAATCCCAAAATAGAGTTTAACTCATAGTTGAATTAGAATTCATGATCCACAATTGAATATACATTGAAAGATACAAATAGAAGTAAAGAGAGTTAGGGATTAAGAATAGCAAATCTGAGTTTCTTCTCTTGTTTCACTTCTGAACTTTCAAGGATCTTCAATTGCTTCAATCCCCAAATCTTAGCTCTTCTAGGGTTCTAATCTACTCTAATCTAAAAAGGAAATTAAAGAAAAGAAAAGAGCATATGTAATGTAAAAATGATCCCCACAAGGGTGGAATCCCCTCTACATACTGATAATACGTCTAATATATAAGCCCTAATTGAACCCCCCCCCCCCTCCAAGTTACGCTTCAATCGCACTATCTGGTGAAAAAGTCATCTCTAGTCAACTTCTGAAGTGGCGCGGCCGCGCTGGAATTAGCCTGAAGTAGGGCGCGCCCGCGCTCAAGTATCAAATCCCATTTTTTTTGCTCCAGGAAATGGCGTGGCCGCGCAGGAAATAGCCTAGAAATCCGCGCGCCCGCGCTGTAGATTTTCTACAGCAGTGTCCTCTGGTAAAATGGCCATAACGTTTGATCCGGGAGGAGTTACAGGGCCTGCCACCTATCAAATCGAAGCCCTCGACGAGCTCTAAAACTTTCTTTCTTTGATAATTGAGAAAGAATGGACGGATGAAGGCTGAAATTTGGTTGGAAGTGACAGCTATGCAAATGGACACCCAAAACAGTGACGTTCAACATTCGTTGGTACAAAGGTCATAACTCTTGCATCCGAACTCCGATTGGAATGATTCAAGATGTTCCGGAAAGCTAAGAAGAAGCTCTACAACATAATCCAAGTTCCAAGCCAAGAACATGAAATAAACATGAAAGCCCAAACGATCCCCGGATTGCTTTTCCTTGCGTTTTCATACCAATAGTCGCCCACATCATTCCCAGGCTTAAAATCTACAAAATGAACACCAAATGCATGAAAAGTAACTAAGAAACATGAGTATAAGCAACTAATTCAAGTAACAGATACCGGATAAATAGGTATAAAACCTACTTATCAAATACTCCCAAACTTAAATCGTTGCTTGTCCCCAAGCAACACAATATAATGCAATCTACATGCTATGCAAGCTACGCTACTATGACAATGAATCCCCAAATTTCCAGGCATATTAAGAATTCCAATAAGATATGCCTCAGAGAAATATCAAGATCCAAGAACAAAGCATCAAACTAAGCTAAAGGCATAATGACATACAATCAGATAATCCTAACCTGCTATAAAGATGTTGTGTGTGTGTGATGTGTTCACAGATAAGCTTGACAAAGGTGAAGATACCACATGCTATATTGCTTAAGACAGAAAATTAAAGTTTAAATCAAGAACTACATATACTAATGAGACATCAACTACTCCAACACATCAATACAAACTAAGGTTCAACAATGGATTTATTTTGCTTTATTTTTACTCACGAGGGCGATTTTCTCACTTTTTCGTGGTATTTATTGATTTTTTTTTAATTTTTATTTATTTATATATATAGCGAGTGCGTTTTACGCTCCATCTCACTTTCCATTTCCATTTAAACGAGTGCGTTTTACACTCCATCTCGTCCCAATAGCAAGCATACCCATGTGTTCCCAAAGTTTGAGTATCTGTGTTTTCATAGTCTATGTCTACTTTATACACAATTCCATCTTTAAAAACAACATTTTCTACTCAGCAAACAAATAAGTTATTCTTAAACCAACAAGCAGATATGAACTCCTATGTGCTAAACGATAGCATCTAAATAACAAGCATGAATTAAATCATGTATAACATTATAACTAAGCTCATGTTATCCACTAAATTCAAAAATCTATCAAATTACTATGTCATCATTGGTCAAATTAGAATTCAACTAACTAAAACCCTGGGATTATGCAATGTTATGCAACTAAACAGATATTAAGCAAACAAAAAGAAAAAAATTTACGTCAAAATTAAATTATTAACTACTAACATGCAATTAACTATATTTAACATCAAATTACTCTATATGATGCAATTACACTATATGCTCTAAACTACTGACTAAACCCAATACCCCCAAACTTAAAATGAATAATGCCATCATTGAAATTAAAAGTAAAAGAATACTCCTCGAAGTGGCAATGTCATCTCTGTTCGCCTCCTCAAGATCCGATGGTATAACAGACGATGGATAAGTCTAAGATAATCTAAAGTTGGAAACTGAGTGTGGGCTTCTAACTGTCTGAATGCTTGAGTAAGAAATTCTAAAAATTTACTAGTGTTTGTTTTCTATGGTGAGATATATATGGCCGCATTGTGTGTTTGGCTTGTAGTTAGGTAGGCGGCAGTAGCGCCTTACTACCGCACTACCTGGCGACTTGATATTTTTGACTTTGTTTGATCCTGAATGCTTATAGCAATTGGATTGAACCTGAGAGGAGAAACAATAAAACTATTATTAAGACTTACAACTATCAAACATCTACGAAATATGGAAAGTATGAAGACTTAAACATAACTGAAGAAGTAAATGGAAATGTAAATAAGAATTAAACAAGAGGGAGAAAGATTGGATGGGGTGCCTCCCCTCGAGCGCTCAATTTATAGTCGTTCAGCCGGACTCTTATCTTGACACTGCTATTCGATTCCTCTACGATAATCTAGGAACCCTCCATCCATTATAACCACTATGTGCTTTGGTAGGTTCCCCATCATGAGAGTCTTCGGATTTAAGCCACCTAACATATTTCCTGTACATGATGTCCCCAGTTCCATTGCATAGCTAGGTGCTTCGTCCGTTGTATTTGTGAATAAATTGTTGCATTGAGGTATGAAAAATACAACAGACTTTTCCTCTTTTATTTGCACTTCCTCAGCCCACCATGGTGTATAAGAGGCCTCATTATCATACTAATCATTACTATGAATGTGGCTACCAAGGGGACATGGGTGTGCAAAGTTCACTGAATTTTTTAACTCCGACTGAAAAGGCAATTGGGGTATTATACAAGTCAGTTCATATTCTACATTATCCAATCCCCCAGTTGTCTCCTCAATGAAAAACTTCTTTGAGCTCATCTAGTGGCATGTACACTTCTAGTTCTCCATCAATTTCATCATCCATGACATAGCACCAATTATTTTGAGGGCAATTGTTCAAGGCTTCGAACATTTGATCCATCTGGTTTTGAAGATTCTGAATTGACTTGTCTTGTTCAATCATCTTTTCCTCAGTTGATGCTATAAATTTGAACCACAATTCCTCCTGTCTTGAATTATCTTTCTCTATTTCGAAATCCATGTATTGAGGACCATTCATTGACGAATTAATGAGTTATTCCATCTGTCTGTTAAGATTTTGGCTTGATAACTCATGACTCATCATCATATCTTCATGGTCTGCTATGCTTTTTGACATGAATTCCTTCAACCTTGAATTTTCTTCTTGTTGCATTGGAGGTGGATATGAGAAATCTGATGAATGTGTTGGACTTGGGATGCAGTATTGGTCTTGATAGTTATAACTCCATTCATAATCTGGGTGATACCCCCGACCTTGATGATAATTGGGATGAGCATAGTTGTTGGAGTAATCACCCCCATACTGTACTTGTCCAAAACTAATGTTGCACTGATAACTTGGATGCTTTCGCTTGACCTGATAGTCACATGTAACTACTATCTCTCGAGTATGTTGGGCTGCAAGAACATCCAACCTCTCCGAAAGTGTTACAATTTGTGCTGACAATGTAGAAAATACATTGAGTCCTTCATTTCTTATGTCCCTTGGTTGAGTCATGTTCGCATAAGGCCATTGATAAGCAAAGTCATCCATGGTACCTGAAAAGAGAAAAATATAAGAAGATAATTAAAATAAAATAAAATGTTTAAATTAAGACTAATTTGATTGAAATTAATGTTGGCAAAAATTATTAAAATAATTCCCCGGCAATGGCGCCAAAAACATGTTGGTCGTTTTATCGATCAATATATGTGTGCAAGTATACACGGTCAACAAGTAATAAAGAGTAAGTAAAGTATCGTTCTCACGGAGAATTATCTAATAAAGTTTACTAAGCACTAACTCATAACCATTTCAGTCTTATTTAAACGAATGATTTAATATAGTGATGAAAACTATAAAATTAAATAATACTAACTACCCCTAGAATGAAACTAGGTAATGAAGACTCGAGATTATAATTTCTCCTATTGAATCATTTAAATCGACACACTTCCTGTTAAGGCAAATTAATTATAGTGGATTGTTAGTCGAGAACACAAAAGTGAAATATAGCCATCTCTCGATGTACCATACCCATATCACATGTAATCCGCAATTGATAAAATACACATGAACACCCACATTATCTAAACCGCTATATGTCTATGCTGATTTACAAATAAATATGATTTAAGCCAAAGCTCTCAATTGACAACGAGTGGTGCTTTGGTATACGTCTATCCTAAGCATGAATCATACATTCCATCATTATGTAGAATATGCAAACACAAGCTATCAAGATCGAGATCTAAACCCATACTTCGTTTTTTCAAGTTCATATGGATTATCACAATAATTGATGGCCAATCAACTAAGCAAATAAGCATGAATCTTAATAGACAATCTCATAACAATTAATAAGACTAACAATGAAGTATGTCAAAATAAACTAGGCAATAGATTCTATTGCAATCCCAAAATAGAGTTTAACTCATAGTTGAATTAGAATTCATGATCCACAATTGAATATACATTGAAAGATACAAATAGAAGTAAAGAGAGTTAGGGATTAAGAATAGCAAATCTGAGTTTCTTCTCTTGTTTCACTTCTGAACTTTCAAGGATCTTCAATTGCTTCAATTCCCAAATCTTAGCTCTTCTAGGGTTTTAATCTACTCTAATCTAATAAGGAAATTAAAGAAAAGAAAAGAGCATATGCAATGTAAAAATGATCCCCACAAGGCTGGAATCCCCTCTACATACTGATAATATGTCTAATATATAAGCCCTAATTGAACCCCCCCTTCAAGTTATGCTTCAATTGCACTATCTAGTGAAAAAGTCATCTCTAGTCAACTTCCGAAGTAGCGCGGCCGCGCTGGAATTGGCCTGAAGTTGGGAGCGCCCGCGTCAAGTATCAAATCACAATTTTTTGCTCCAGGGAATGGCGCGCCCGCCCATGAAATAGCCTAGAAATCCGCGCGCCCGCGCTGTTGATTTTCTGCTGCAGTGTCCTCTAGTAAAATAGCCATAACTTTTGATCCGGGAGGAGTTACGGGGCCTGCCACCTATCCAATCGAAGCCCTCGACGAGCTCTACAACTTTCATTCTTTGATAATTGAGAAATAATGGAAGGATGAAGGCTGACATTTGGTTGGAAGTGACAGCTATGCAAATGGCCACCCAAAACAGTGACGTTCAACGTTCGTTGGTACAAAGGTCATAACTCTTGCATCCGAACTCCGATTGGAATGATTCAAGATGTTCCGGAAAGATAAGAAGAAGCTCTACAACATAATCCAAGTTTCAAGCCAAGAATATGAAATGAACATGAAAGCCCAAACGATCCCCTGATTTCTTTTCCTTGCGTTTTCATACCAATAGTTGCTCACATCGTTCCCAAGCTTAAGATCTACAAAATGAACACAAAATGCATGAAATGTAACTAAGAAACATAAGTATAAGCAACTAATTCAAGTAACAGATATCGGATAAATAGGTATAAAACCTACTTATCAAATATTTCTTCTGTCTATCTTGTACGGCTATCAATCTCACTCGAATAACCTTGATGATCTCGAGAGTCTGTTGTACCAATTCTGGACCCAATAACTAATGTTCACCTACCTCATCCCAGTATAACAGAGTTCGGCATTTTCTGCCATATAACGCTTCGTAAGGCGGCATGCCAATACTCGCGTGATAACTATTATTATAAGCAAATTCCACCAATGGTAGATGGCCATCCCAATTTCCCTTGAAATCCATGATACATGCTCCGAGCATATCTTCTAGTGTTTGGATGGTTCTCTCGCTTTGTCCATCGGTTTAAGGATGGTACGTTGTGCTCATTCTCAACTGTGTTCCCAAGCATTCTTGTAATCATTTCAAGAAATTAGATGTGAAACGTGGATCTCTGTCTGATACAATGGACACACGTACTCCGTGTCTTGACACAACTTCCTTCACGTACAGTTTTGCTAACCGATCTAGGGTAAATCAAATCTTGATTGGCAAAAAGTGTGCCGACTTTGTCAATCGATCAACAATCACCCAAATGGCATCATAACCTTGTTGGGTCGTTGGAAGACCTACCACAAAATCCATTGTGATATGCTCCCATTTCCATTCTAGTATCTCCAACGGTTGTAACAATCCGCTTGGCCTTTGATGTTCAACTTTGACTTTTTGACACGTTAAACATTTTGCCACGCATTCAGCCACATCCCTCTTCATACTCGGCCACCAAAAATGATGTCTAAGATCCTGATACATCTTTGTACTCCCATGGTGAATCGAATATCTTGAATTGTGAACTTCACTCAGAATTTCCTCTTTAACCTCTGATACTGGCGGAACCCAAATTCTTCCTTCGTATCGAAGCAACCCTTCCGAATCGATTTTGAATTTATTTTCCTCACCTTCAGATATCTTATGTTTTATCTTTTCACAGTCTTCATCTTGAAGTTGTGCATTTTTCACCTTATCTACCAACGTTGAACCGTTTCCTATCTGAAACGATTTTTTGTCAGATTCTGTCGGATATTTAATTTCTAACTCCATCTTAACCATTTTCGACACTAGCTTCTCCCGAGTAGTCAACAACATTAACTTCTCCCGTCCCTTTCTACTTATTAAGGCATCAGCAACAACATTCGCCTTTTCGGGATGATAAAAAATCTCGCAGTCATAGTCTTTGATCAGCGCTAACCATCTTATTTGTCACATGTTCAAGTCTTTTTGTGTAAAGATATACTTCAGACTTTTATGGTCGATATATATCTCACACCTCTCTCCATAAAGATAATATCTCCAAATTTTCAGGGCAAACACCATTGCCGCCAACTCTAAATCATGATTCGGATACCCTTTCTCGTAATCTTTCAACTGACGTGATGCATACGCAATAACTCTGTCGTTCTGCATAAGCACACAGCCTAGTCCTTTATGCGATGCGTCACTATACACCACAAAATTTCTTGTATCATCAGGCAATGACAACACAGGTGCTGAACTCAACCTTTTCTTCAATTCTCGAAAACGTTCCTCACACTTTTCTGTCCAAACAAACCTAACCGCTTTCCTTGTTAAGTTCGTCAATGGAGTCGCGATCTTGGAAAAGCCTTGAATAAAACGCCTGTAGTAACCTGCCAATCCTAGGAAACTCTTCACTTCTGACGGTGTCTTCGGCTAATCCCAGTTTATTAAAGCTTCAACCTTTGATGGATCTACTGAAATTTCGTCCTTATCAATAACGTGCCCGAGAAATTGTACACGTTCCAACCAAAATTCACATTTTGAGAACTTAGCGTACAACTTCTCTTTTCTCAATGTCTCCAACGTCACTCTTAAGTGTTCCACATGTTCCTCCTTGGTTTTGGAATATACCAATATATCATCAATAAACACGACTACAAATTTGTCTAAGAATGGTTTAAACACCCTGTTCATCAAGTCCATGAACGCTACAGGTGCGTTGGTTAAACCAAAAGACATAACCAGAAACTCGTAATGACCATACCGAGTTCTAAACGCTATTTTTGGTACATCCTCCGGCCTCAACTTCAACTGATGATAACCACTTCTTAAGTCTATCTTCGAGAAATATTTCGCTCTCTTCAACTGATCGAACAGATCATCGATTTTAGGCAATGGATACTTATTTTTAATCGTGACTTTATTCAATTCTCGGTAATCAATGCAGAGCCGCATCGATCCGTCTTTCTTCTTGACAAACAACACCGGTGCTCCCCATGGCGACACACTCGACTGAGTATACTTCTTGTCGAGTAATTCTTGCAATTGCACCATCAACTCCTTCATTTCTACCAGGGCCATTCTGTATGGTGCCTTAGATATCGGGGCCATTCCTGGTAGTAAGTCAATCACGAACTCGATTTGTCGATCCGGTGGAAGACCCGACAAATCGTCTAGAAATACGTCTGCAAAATTTCTTATGATTGGTATTTCTTCTAACTTCGCATTCTTCTTCTGTGTATCGACTATGTAGGCTAAGAATCCTACACATCCTTATCTCAACAACTTCTTGGCTTGCATCACCGTCAGACAACTTGTTTGTCGAGGTGACTTGCTACCAAAGAACACAACCCTTGACGGAGTCATAAGGTTAACACACTTCCTTTGGCAATCAATTACTACTCCATAATTGAATAACCAATCCATTCCCAGTATAACATCAAACTCACTAAGACTAATTGGTATCAAGTCTACCATCATCTCATGACCTTTTATATCCACTCTATAATTCTTATATATGAATTTAACAGAAATCACTTCCCTATTCGCAATCTCTATACTTAAGGGAAATTCTAATTCTTCCTAAGGCAAATCTAAATTTTGAGCAAATTCATCGGATATAAATGAAGTAGCACCAGAATCAAATAGTACATAAGCATTAATACCATTAATTGGAATGATACCTGACACCACATCCTTGGGATCTGATAAAGATCCCCGCGGTCCATATTGAAAGTCCTCATGATAGAGGTCGGCTTGCTGTCTTTGGTCTAATGATAGTCAATACACCACCACCGTTGTTGTTTCCCTTTCCGCCACTTGCACTTCCCGCTGGCTTCTTAGGGCAATCATGAGCCATGTGATCTTTTGAACTGCAGGTAAAGCATGCTCCTTTCTTCGGACTAAAACAGTTCGTTGCAATGTATCCCTCCTGACCACAGTTGAAACACACTCGCTTTCCCTTCAAACATACTCACTACTACAAAACAGTAAATAGATAACGCGAAAAAAACGTTGTGGTTTCAGTCAGAAAAACGTCGTGGTTAAGGATGTCATCTATTTGACACCCTTACACAACGTTTTTAAAACGTTGTAGTTAAGCACATTACACAACGTTTTTTAAGAAAAAAACGTTGTAGATTTATTTTCCATAAATTAGCATATGCTTAAAAGCGTTATAGAAGGTGTGATTCCACAACGTTTTCTGAATAAAAACGTTGTAGTTTAATATATCAGACAACGTTTAGACACTTTTACACAGCATTTATAATGTGTCATCTATTTAGACATATATATAACGGTTTTAAAACGTTGTAGTGTGACTTAAAAATGTTGTAATACATGCATATAATATTTGTTTTTAAATATCGACCATATAAAGCAACAACAGACAACGTTTTTAACCAAATTATACAACGTTTAGAAAGTGTCATTTATTTATACAAATATACAACATTTTTAAAATGATGTAGATAAAAAAAAAAAAAAAAGGTTATGGTTCACCTATATTACCAATACAACTACAATATATATACCATTCGTTTACAGTTTTAAATTACTACATCCACAAAATATATACCAAACTATCCATATATGCATCTCAAATTCACTTTTCAATATAAATTACTACTATATTGAATTGTGAATTTGATTACATGCATCCACAAAATAAACCAAACTATCCATAAAATTAAGCTAGTACCTAAGCATGTGCAAAAGAGCCTAGTTCTCCCAAAATACATACATTCATCTAACATATTCACCATTAACTCGAGGCTCTACATGTAGCTGCTCACATACGTTGCTCACTCATCCCGTACTTCGTCAATTTGTTCTTGTGTGTACGTTAACTCGAGGCAAATCTTTCGCTCTTATTTTACCAGCAATCTTCAATGCCAACTCCATTGGGATAAGATTATCAGCTCCTGATCACCGAAACATTATTACAAGATTTCAGGAATATAGGATACTGGAATATGCTAGTAGTGTTGTATGAAGTAAATTCTGTAAAATGGCCGCAAAACAGGGGTCTTTGGGTTTGAACTTGATAATAACAAGCATAATATCATGTATTTAGGTAGGTGGATGAGTGATACAACCAAATATAAATGATGAAAATGCTACACAACCAAAATAGCTAGCTCTATATTATATCATATATTTGAAATGTGAATCAAGGCCCATTAATGCTACATAACCATAGGTCTACAACAGAGTAAGTTTAGTTAGAGCAGTGAATATGGTATGCCGTATGCAATATAAACATGACTTTTTAATTTGCACATTCTAGGTTCTGCAAAAGTTCACAATACGAAATACAGATTCAATTCCAAAATCGGAAAGGATGATCAAACGTATAGTACTGGCCTGATATGTCGACATAGCAGTACAAGCATAAATAGTAGTCAACATGGAATATAGTAGTCAACATGGATACTTTGTTTAATTAGTTTGTAAAAAAATCAGTTTTAATTAGTCGAATACAAAAAATATGCAAATGTAAATTAAGATTCAGTTGAATGAGGAAAAAGTGATTCAAGCAGTCTTATAATCCATGACACACCCTAAAAAGGGAAACATCATTTGCAGGTCATACATAGAGAGTAACAAATTATTCTTTTGTCTGAAAGAATACTCCATCCATCATGAGTTCTACACCTTTTTGTGTAGATAGAAAATTTTATGATGAACGAGATGTGAACATAAGCTTTTTAGACAGCATAATGTAAATGAGAGGCTTACAAATGCATCAGCAATGGGTCCTCTCTCACCAGATAGCACACGCCTTAGTATCTCTGCATTATATTCAGGGCCGCCTCCTTTCAAGTTTTCAACAGTACAGCGAGGAATACCAAAATCCAATGCAAACAGAGTGGTAGAGGTGAACTAGAAGTCTAAAAAAAATAAAGATTCAGAATTTATTGAACAATAGCACACTTGTCTGTTCTAATGATAAGCAGCAGTAAAACCTATTATTCATAACAAACAGAATAACTAAATTATAGTTATGCATTTGTGTTTTTACTATTCATGCAGGCACATAAGGGTAAGGCCAAGTCGAAACTCATAAGGGTAAAAGTAAGACCCAGATAGAAAAGGAAATGTGTGCATATATGCAGAAGCAACAAGCTAGTTCTTCTATGATGAAACCAGAAACTTTATGATAGAATATGTACGTACCAACCTGATATGGATTGTATAGTGCTTGACCATCCAATATCCCTGTCAATACCATTAAATACTCAATACCACTGAATGCACAATAAATTAAGCTGTAAAAGCAAACACAATAGACAATCCTCAAAAGCCCAAGAAAATTGTTGGAAATTTGAACCGTGGTTTGGCTTTATCATGGAGTAATGGGTAGTGTTTTTGTTCTATTTGAAATGTTGATTATTCAAGGAACATTAGAAATAGCTGTGACTAATCATCAGTCCAGACTCTCCTGGTTCAAGGAGAGATCCCTGAGTTCATCAGCTATGCTTTACAGCTTTATTTATCAGAAAGATAATAATAAAAAAGTAAACATGTAACTGCATCTTAATACAGCTTCTGTTACCTCTTTTATACTTGGAATCAGTTTTAATCTTGAATCATGAAACATGTCAGTCCCATTGACAAATTGACCCAGCAACGAGTTTTCCTTTACAGGCCTGCAAGAAAGGGAGTTATTGTCAGAACTCTTAACGTCTTTAAATAAAAACCAAACAGTAAACAATGTAAGAAAGCATTACAGCTGGAGCTTCTTCAATTATCTTCTGGTGTCTTCTCTGCACACTACAATCCCTCTCATTCAAATGTACAATGTTACCATGTTTGTCCCCAAATACCTATCATATTAGGCATATTAAGAAAGAATTAAAAAATGCACCAATAATTATGTATAATTTCTGTTTCTAATTCATGCTTTCAGATTAAATAAGCACTAATGAACAGCTTCTGCATAAACCTCAGCCAAGACGTAGACCAACTGAAGTTTGAAGAAACTGATTGTCAATAACAGGAGTTAGTTTGCAGATACATACCTTATAATGAGGACTAATTAAAACTAACAGCTAAAAGGAGAAATAGAAACAAAAAAGAGTACCTGGACTTCTATATGCCTTGGTCTTGTAATATATTTTTCCAGCAATATTGTATTAATGCCAAACGAAGCAGCAGCCTCACGTTGTGCTCCCAAGAATGAGTCAACAAATTCATTAGAGCCAAAAGAATACAAGGCAGCACAAGGAATAAGTGGCGAAATGTGTCTTGGTCTTTATCATAAGATCTGCGGACAATCTTGTGGTGTCTTATGTACCAAACAATTGAGAAAGAGCTCCCCAAGAAGATTAGCTTCATTACAGTATTGTAAAATGAGACATAATCCATAAATATATCAAAGTAGCGAGTAGCAAAAATAAGAGCATAGAGCTCTTGAGTCTTCAGTGAAACACCTGCACATAACTTAAGTCAGTAACCAAAGATCAACATACTATGGTAACAAGAAACAGCTTGTTAGCATATGTAATCACTAAAATCGTATTTATGTTAAACAGAAGCTTAAAAAGTATACACTTGTACAAACTACATCGCCAAATGTACATGACTAATCGAATGATACTATAACGACTACGCAAATGAGTAATACTACAAGAAGTGGTGCAGATATTCTAATTCATCCATATTACAATTTTTTTCCAAATAAGTTTGTCCCTCTCATGCTGAAGTATATAAATGTGTATATAATCATCAACTCCAAACATGAAATCTTAACAACTTGAAACACTTCAATGATCTTTTTCCAATTTTGCTTAATCAAATACCAAATCTTCTCTATCATAGGCATCGGGAGTATTTTTTAGGAAAACCAGTGGTGAAACCATGTTAGCCGACTCTCATTCATTCGGTACCCACTTCGAGCTACTTCTGACTTAACAAAACTGCATTTATATAACTGTTTTGATAGGTGACTTTGGCCCCAAATATGAAGATTGGAACCCACCTTAGGGTTATTCTCATGCCTCTAGCATTTCTTCCACACCTTGGTGTCCAACTGCATCTATATCATACTACTAACTAAAACAGAATCAACATTTTCTGATTCAAATGAAACTACGGTCACTAAAAAAACTAGAATCAACAGTAAATACTGCTTTATCTTTACAGTTTCCAGTCAACAACAAAATTCTTCTAAAAAGTTTCACTCTTTTGAGGTTCAATATATGATATGCTACCAACTACCAAGACTTTCATATAGCAAAAACTTAACCAGTTCCTTTGTTTTTCCCATTTTCTAAAATTCCAGAAATTTTAGAAACTGGATTGCTGTAAACAGAGGAATTTGATTTAGATAACTAGAAAAATGAAAACATGCGATCTAGTTTACATTTAGCAATACCTGATCCCGCAATTCAGATACTTCAGTCAGCAGCATTTCTCTCTCTCCTTCCTCATAGAAATCTTGAAACCTATGTAGCCAATTTTAAGATGAATACAAAGGAATCAATAATTGCTAAATATTTCAAAAGCCCTGTCAAATGGTTTTAGTCATGTCTGTGTTGTGTTATCTCTGACTACTGGAAAAAGAAAATTCATTCTATTTTAAATCTTCCTAGACTTGCACCAATATCACCTAATTTTCCTTGAGCAACACAACATTTATTCGCAATACCATATAGAATGTAAAAGGGCTTACATACCAAAAAAAAGAATGTAAAAGGGCTTCTTCTTCTTTTTCCCCGTCTCCCAACATTTTAAGTGCCCCGGGTAAAGGCCTTATCATCACAAATACAGCCATAACGACAACAACAAGTTTAGGCATCTCTGAAGATCAAAGTGCCAATTTTGAACATGGAGAGTGAAACTATCTAGCATTTTCATTAGTGGACTCATGTTATGTGAGAAATGCAATTGGACCACTGAGTTTGAAGCCTCTTATCAGAGTTACCAAAAGCCAACTGTTTACCCATTCTATGTAAGAGATCATAGCAATGAACTTATCAATACTTCAGTCATCTATCATTCAAATTCAACCACATCTTCCAGTCCTGCTAAGTTCTTATACAACAATAATAATTCTTAACAATATCAAGCAGTTGCCCTGAACCACAACTGTTAGCAAAACATACCCCAAAGTCCACACCTTAGATCAAGTCAATCAAAAAGTGAAGAAGACAAGAACCATCTAAAAGTAGAGAATTTCAGTCCCTAAATCAACTACAAAATTATGAGAATTTACTTAAACACAGCGAACCGTCTTATTGCATTTCCAAAAATTACTGATTTTCTTTCAAAATCACGAAACCGATCCCCTGTTCTTTTTCCCTTGACAAAAAGCAGAAAAATATACTTATGAGAGACAAACTGGTGCTGTAAGTCTCGCAGGTAGCCACAAGACTCGAGTACCTCAGAAATTCTACTTAACAAAAACCCTAGAATCTTTTACCTTTTTATTATATTAAAGTGATGGGGGTAAACTACAATCCAATTTTACACCTCAATCACTACTCCCTTGAGAATTAACTTCAAACAGTAATTTGTTTTCGCTGATACAATCACAAGTAACCCTACAATGAAAGAAACAGCAGAAATGCGAGAAACCCACGGTTCAGATTAGATTTTCATAATGCGTTAGGAGCTACACCAAATATATTGATAATCCACATACACACAGACATTTAGAAAGAGAGAGAGAGAGAGAGAATGACCTGATTGTTAGTAGGGCTCGTCGACTTCGCAGAGAGTATCATATCAAATGGTGAAATGTGGTAGTTCACACAGCATCACCAAATCCGAAGCCCTAAGCTGCCACAATATCAGATCATAACCCTTAACCCAGCACCCACTATGATCTATACCCCCTACTAATCACACAAGAGCGCCCCACAAACCAAACAGCCCCTCGGACTTCAGTAAAGTTTAGATTGGAAAAGGATTTTCGGGAAGGCTCTAAATTCAGCCGCCGAAAAGGCCAAATCAGAACCAAGTAAGAAGACAGTAGAGAAGAGAAGGGAGAAATGGTGAACCGAAATGAAGGGGAAGGGAGGAAAGGGAGAACAGGTGTGCCGGATGAGTAAGTGGAGGAGGAGGTGATGGCAGATGGTGAGGGGGGATTCTACAGAGAATGAGAGCCTCTCTCTCTAAACCCTCGACGAGTAAGTTTTCATTTGAGCGTGTTTTTTGTTCAGTGTTTTTTTACATAGATAACGTTTTAAAAAAAAAACATTATATAGTTAGAACAAAAAAAAATATTATTTTAAATAGATAACGTTTTTTTCATATATATCTACAACGTTTTATTAAAAAACGTTATGAAAAAAAAATATCATAACGTTTTTTATAAAAACGTTGTGGTTTAAGTGTTGTTTATTTACTACTTTGTAGTAGTGACTCCAGTATGGTTCTTTCCACACGTCGCACAAGTTTCAAACTTTTTCTTCTGATTTCTCTGTTGTCCTCCCGCAGTCGAATTCTCGCTCCACTTCCTCTTTTGATTGTTACTTCCAACATTACTTCCACCAGCCTTATTTTCATTCTCATTCTTCCTCTTCTTTTGTTCTTGATTGTACTTGGTCAAGACATTGCTTCCACCTTCCGCGATAATTGCATTTTCCAGTACAGCCGCAAATGTATTCAGCTGAATCATTGAAACCTTGCTATACAGCCAGGGTTTCAATCCTTGTTCGAAACTTCTCGCTTTACGCTCGTCGGTATTAACTTGATAAGTGGTAAACCTTGCCAACTCGTTAAACTTCGCAACATATTCTGGCACCGTCATCATTCCTTGCTTCAACTCCAAAAATTGCACTTCCAACTGATTCCAAGAACTCACTGGAAAGTACATTTCAAAGAATATCTCCTTAAATCTATCCCACGCTATCACTCCTTGTCCCCCACGTACCTTATTTGCTTGCCACCAGTAGCTAGCTTCAGACTTCAGCATGAACGTTGCGAACGCAGTCTTTTGATCTTCTTTAACTCTAGCAACGTCGAACACCTTCTCCATTTCCATGATCCAGGTTTGGGCTTCCACTGGATTCATAGACCCTTGAAACTCTGACGGTCCAACCGCTTTGAATTCCTTAAAGGTCGTGACTTGAGTTTGTGGTTGATTCATAAGTGCACCGTCAATGAGTTACCAAATCACTGAACCGGATTAGCGTTGGTCTCGTTGTTATTATTAGTAGACCCTCTGTGAGAGGTGCTTGTTGACGTGGTTATCTTCTTCAGGAGGCATTTTTACGTTAAAATATACGCTTATTAGTTCCTTACTCAACTTTTTGGGTATTTAAAGTTTAACTTAAACATTCCAAGATTAAAGCTATAACACATAACATTTCAAAAAAACTCTAATATTTTATTTATTCATAACGTTTTAAAACATGTTAAAGATAGCATAATCGCTATAAACATCCACTTTCCTGAAACTAGACAAGTTTCAGGATTACATACTCATACCATCCCTTTATTTATCTCAAAATAAGGGATTCACAGTTTATTTATTCACATAATTAACCACATATTATTATCACTCTTATTCTATCTAGGCATATTAAGACATCGTAAGGCTTCTCGACGCTCTTCCTCCATGATACGATACGCCGTTCTACGATCCATCACGAACCACGACGAGTCTTCAAACTGAGGTGGGTAATAATAGACTTGATCATGGGCCCTATCAATCGCAGAATTAAAAGCGTAATCCATCTCGTTCATCTTGGCTTTCTTCACTTGGACCTTAGCCTCAACACGGTCTGCACGTTGAGTCGCCTTCATTCATGCGTCCTCTGCTCTTGCACACTTAGCTGATTCCTCTTTGAAGTCATCTTTTAATTTATCCATGTCAGTCTTCATCTTCTCGTTCACCACCAACAGATCTTCATGCTGACCCTTTGTATGAATTAAGTCCCACTCCGTGTTTCCAAGGCGTGAGTCAAGTTTCTGAATCTTCGCATCCTTCTACTCCATCGAAGCATGATGCATCTCAACCATCCCCTTCAGCTCCTCAACTTTGTCCGGCAATTCTATGTTACGGTCGTATAGAGCGTCATACATCTCAGCTGATATGGAGTTTGGTGGAAACTCCTCAGGATCCTCTTCCTCATCATCATCCTCTATCTCCTCAGAACTATCCTCTTCGGGATCGGTCACATGTAATAACTCGATATTTTCTATATAATTAAATCATAAATTTTGTGTATTAATTTTTATTATTATTATTTTAAAGGTGAGAATGCATGCAAGATAATGTGTATGTATCTATGTGATGAATATAAAATTTATTTATTACATGAATAATTACGAATAATATTATTTTAGACTTATTGATCATTATAAATTATATTCTTATAATAATTAATTTTATAGTAGAAATGTTTTTATTAATTATTTTTCATGAAAATATGATTATTATATTGTTTAAATAATATATGAAATGATTATAGAATTATTATAATAATTATTTTATTTTATTATATGAATTTAATTTATATTAATTAAGTTAGTTATTTTAACTTAATTAATAAAGGTATATGTTCAAGATATATCAGATATGGAATCCAACCCCTAATTTTGGATTTTGATTAAGGAATGAGAATAATAATATAATATTAATTATATTTTAATTTTTCAGTGCTATAAATAAGTACTGTATGTATGCATTGTTAATGATTGGTCAATGGTAGTGCAGTATTTGGAAACCCTAATATTACTGATAAACCCTAGTTTTGAAGTCATATAAGATTTTAAAATTTGTCTAGTAAATATGTTATGTGATTAATGATTTTTATTATAAATATTATTTTGATTTCAGTGTTATGAATATGTACTGTATGTGTGGACTGATAAAGGTTGGTCAATTATGTGTATAATATCAAAACCCTAGTATTAATTAGTTTAACCCTAATTTAAAACTCAAACCGGAGTTTATGGTTGGTAAGAAATTGTGTTATGTGATTAATGTTAATATAGATATTAATTTTAATTAGGAAAAACCCTAATTATTATTAAAAAATCTAATCGTGAAATTAGAAACCTTAATTTTATAATTAAAAAACCTAATTAATAATTAGTAACCCTAATTGTTATATGGGTAATGCTAATTGCTGATTATTTGCTCTAATTGCTAAATCAGTAAGCTTAATTATAATTATTAAATTGTTAAACTTAATGTTTAATGTCTAATTATTAGAAAACCTAAACTAATTAAGAAAACCCTAATTACAATTTTTAAAAACTAAAATTTTACTCCCTCCGTCCCATAGTTATAGGCCGATTTTCTATTTTGAGATGTCCCAATATATAGGCTATTTACTACTTATAAAATTTAGTTGGTTCATTATTTTACTTTTATAACCTTATAATAAATATTCAACCATTACTCTTTTTTTGAATAAACAACCTTCAATGTCATTATTTTTATCACCACATTTAATGTTGTTGTATTCTCAATAAAAGAATTCAACTTTTTATGCTTTACTAATTTAACATATTTTGTGTATAAAAGACAATTGTACCAACAATTAATGAAGTTAAGAGTTCCAATGTGATAAGTAAAGAGTAATTAATTTATTCATTAATTCCATATTAAGGGGTAAATGTGGAAAATTTTTGTTAAAAATTGTACTTAAACTGATTTTCTTAAACTATGTGCCAAAAGAAATCAGCCTATAACTATGGGACGGAGGGAGTATATTTTAAACCATAATTAGAAATCCTATAATTTTTGTGTTAAACCTTAGGGTTAAACCCTAAGGGTTTGTCAAGATTACCCTTGTGTCATTAAAATTGCAAGCCTTATGACCAAAATACCCTTATGTGCATTCTTTATTAGGTTGCTTGTGTATCTAGCCAAAATGTGTAGTTGGTAACCTAATAAGATTGCCCATGTGATTGAAATCAACAACTATCAGCCATATATCTCAGCAAGTTCATTGCATCTATCAAGTATATAAAGATCATGAGAAAGAAAAGTGCTCATTTTACTGTATTATTCACCAACACTCAACCTAGACACTCTCTCTCTCTAAAACCCACGAAATTTGGTAGCATTTCAGTCCCATATTCAAGCCCCACTATTACCATTAACAGATCGGAAGGTTAGAATCAAGATCAAAGTTTAGAAAAGGTATAAACCCTAGAACTTAAAAATCTTTTGATCTGATGTTAGATTTTGTTGTTTGTTGTTTAATGTTCTGTAATAAGATGTTATTTAGTGATCTGGGTTGTTAGATCCTAGATCCATAACATCAAAGTGCTCGAAATCAAGTTTTAAAGAAATCTAGAAAAAGTTTAAATCATGGTCTGACAACGAATGTTAGACCCTGTAAATCTCATTTCGTTATGTATTTTTGTTGTTTAAATGTTTAAACTTGTAGTTTGTTATGAGATCTTTAATATGGAACTTGAATCAGGTCCATATCTGTTGTAGAGTAAAAGTTATAAGGGGTCAAACAGGGTTGACCGACCATGACCATGCGAAAATTTGGGTAACCCAGATTACCCAGAACACTCTCACAACGCTTTTCAAGTCTTTGATCTTTCTACTGATAATTGTTTAGGCCATTTAGTTGTTTGGGACTTGTAAATTGACATATATTCTACACATAAATGCCATAACATAACTTATATATTTCATAGAATCAACGAAAATGATGGTCAAAGTAGGCTGTTTGATCACGGTTTGGGTTTTCTGAAATTTCAGAAAACCGTATGCTCAAGTTTTCTAGCCTACTTTGACCGGACATGATCTCTTAGATTTGATGTTTTTAGCTCGATATTATGTATTAGATATGTTGTCTTGCATGTTATCTACAAACTGAAACCATAAGAACACAAAAACGTTACCAGGATTGCAAGTTATGGAGATCTAAAGTAGCTACCTTGAACTGTTCTTCATTTCTGGAAAACCCAGAAACGAAGAACAGAGTCTGACAATGTTTTTGAGAGATTAAATCTCTTTGTTGTTTAATGATTTGACCATGGAATCAATTTGTAGTGATAGTATTACATGAGTACTAGAATCTGAAAACTTTAAATAACCAGAAAAAATTAAGATCAAGTATTGGTGACTGGTCAAACGTGCCATCCGGTTAACTGGCTATGCATTTCTGAGTTCCATGATGAACACGAAGAACACCTATATGACAGTTGCCTCGTCGCTATAAAGATCTTTAATGACAAGTTACTTTATAAAATAATTATTTTATTAAATAATTAGTAATAAATAGTTTTTAATTATGAAAATACAAAATAAATTATTAAAAATTATTTTAAAGTCTCAAATTAGTTTTTAATTATTTTGAACATATTCCATAAATATTTAATATTTTTGGAATATTAAAGATATTTAATTTATTTAATTATAATATTAAATAAATTATTTAAAAATAATTTTAATACTTGAAAAATCATTTACAATTATATTATGGTATAAGAAAATATTTTAAGTTATTTTTAATGACTTTTAATATTTTATGATGAATTTCATTAATTAATTAATATTAATTTTATTTAATAAATGTATTAAATAAATTATGAAAAATAGAATTAATAATTTAAAAATCATATAAAAATGATTTAAAGGTTATAAAATATTTTAAGTTATAAAATATAACTTTTGATATTTTGTCATGGAAAATATTAATATTTTAATAATATTAAAGTTATTTAATAATTATATTAATAAAATGAGTTTAAAAATGATTTTAATATGATAAAAATTATTTTCAAATGAAATTAAGGTGTTTAAAAATATTTGAAGTTATAAAATATAACTTTTAATATTTAAAGGATAATTTCATTATTAATTTAATATTAATGATATTAAATTTATTTAATAATTATATTAAATAAATAGTTTAAAAATGGTTTTATTAATTTAAAAATTATTTAATAGGATATAAATTAATTAAAAATATTTTAAGTTATAATTAATGACTTTTAATATTTGATAAATAGTGCATTAATATTTAAATATTAATGGTAAGTAATTAAAATGATTTTAAATGTTTTAAAAATCATTTAAGGGTATATAAATACTTAAAATATGTTGTAAGTTATTATAAATAACTTTAATATTTTGGCAATGGTTTCATTAATAGTTTAATAATAATTAAATGTTAATGATAAATAAAATTGTTTAATATTTAAATCATTTAATAATTATTTCGGTGTTTGAAAATTCATGATAAATTATAATAAATATTTAAAAATTATTATAAGACATTTAAAAATAATATGACTGATACTTACAGATGTTGAGCTTCATGATAGAGTCTTAGACTCGATATTACTCGATAAAACCGTCGGTAGACCGACATATTTCAGAAATTGATCCGGACTTAGATATTTTGAGTGTATTAATATTTGTTGGTGATTCAATGATTATTGAATATGTGTGACAAGGTGATTAGGTTATGTGTTGACTGCAATAAGCAGTGCTATGTGTTATAGTATGTTATTCTAATCGATCAAATGATCTTATTAATGATAGGTTTTGGTATAAAAGATAAAACTAAGTTGCGTATTGTAAGCAACACACCAAGCAAGTATCCTACCTTTGCATTTTCTTTATATAATGGACATGAGTAAGAAAGTTTCAGAATTATATCATTATTGTACCAGATTACTAACCCTGTTGATATATATATATTATATCCGATCATTGTTTATCAACATGATATTATATTATATAATTCAAATATATATTTTGTTCGTTAATTTCTAAATATGGTTATACAAGTGTCCCCACTTGGATAATCATTGTATTTAATCACATGTTGATATATATATATATATATATATATATATATATATATATATCGTTGAATATGATAAAACCTTTTTGTATCCAATAATATTGTTTTGGTTCGGATTCCTGCCTAAGTATGAACATCCCGTACATGGGAAAAATTTTATGTGCCCAAGGCAGACAGAGTGAACGATAATATCGTTCTTGCATGTAGTATTGATCAGTACAGGGCCCATGGGATGTACACTCTCGTGCCCGTAAGTTATGACGGTTTGCGAATGAAGTTCTGCTAAACCTAGCTATTCGAAAATTGAAAACAATGTTCATAGTATGTCAACTAAATCCCATTTATAGTTAATACGTAGTTTCAAAAATTTGAGATAAAATTGTTATGTTATTATTATGGGTTCATTTTACTTCACAACTATTGATTTGTTGTTGAAGTGATGTACAAAGAAAATATTTAATTCTTTCAGCTAATTATATTTATAATTGTTATTACTTGCTGGGCACCCAAATGCTCATTCTTGCTTTAAATTTAAATATTTTCAGCTAGGCATGATCAACCCGAAGGTTCAGATAAGAACAAGTGAAAAGGAAAGCAAACATAATATGTTTTATGGTATCTTTTGTAATAGTTAGACTGTATTAAGATAATGATATTTATTATATATCATGTAAAGAGTTTAGTAAAGGTTGCGTACTTGGGATTAGACTCTGATATATGTAAATTAAGTCTGATATTTATATTATTGTTATTATTATTAAGTATTATTTCTGCTCATAGAAATGGTATCGTAAAGCACCGAGTTCGGGTTTCAAGTACCTGAATTTGGGGGCATTACATCATGGTATCAAAGCTTTAGGGTTAAAAACCTTAGGTAGGATAGACCTTAGGCTATAACCTTGGAACGGAGGGAAACGTTGAAAATATAAATAACTCAAATAGAGTTTAAAAGGAGATGAATTGAATCAATTCATCATCAAACAAAATAAAAGATAACTTATATAAAACTATTATTTGCTGTGTGTACATTATTTGCTAGGCAGGATAACTTATGTGTTAATGTCAGATAGAAAAGATTTAGGATACCCTCAGATTGTAAAGAAAGAATCAACCTCCATAACTGAGCCAATATCAAAGCCAATAGCTAAAATAGAGGCTCACATTGAAAGCTACCTCAATGAGGTGATTATACTGGAAAATGTAGTACCGGACCCAGAAACCATAGAATAACTGATAGGTAGAGTATAGTTAAAGAATATATAGTTAATATCGAGTTCTTAAACTCATATGTTTATGGTGAGTTCTTAAACTCATAATGTGTTGTAAGTTGGACGAACTTGGTATGTTTATGTGTGAATGGATTATTGAGGATAATGGGATTATATAGTATACTAAGCAATTGATCCTTAGTGAAGGCGTATGAAATGAGTAGTATTAGTATTACTTGAATATGTCTGATTCTATGTTGCGTATACGATAAGTATGTCTGAGTAATGTAATATTCTGTATAAGTTATGGCAGCGATTCCCAACTCTTGAGACACAAAGGGATAGCGGATGTTTAAAGCAATATGTGCTATGGTATGTCAAGTGTTATGAATATGAATCTATGATGGATTAATGAAATAGGTTGGTATAAAGATAGTAGATATTTATCTAACAGTAAACCGAGTTTTTAAAATCTAATATTTTGAATAAATGATTATTTGAGTAGAAAATTTAGTGTGATATGTTAAAGGTATATGATAAGGCTTAGAATGTAAGATAATAAGGAATAATTTATGATAATGTCGCCAAGACAAAAACGAAACCAAAGGATAGAAGAACCTATCAACAAAGCTGGAGGACAACCAGACCTGATACAGAATTTTGCAAATATGAACGATCAAGCTATACAGAACGGAATACCAGCCGCGGGAAATCAGCCAAATAATCGATCGAAAAACGTCAAAGACTTCAAGGCAATCGGACCGCCAGGATTTAGAGGATCAACTGACCCGGTAAAAGCGTTTGTGATAGCTAGGATAAGGAAGGGGCAAAAGATAGCTTTTGTCACCTATACGATGAAAGGGGGAAAGCGAATTTTTGGTGGAAGGCAAATCAAGTTAAAGCTAGAAAAGGGAGTAGAGGTAGTAGGACTGGAAAAAGGAAAAAATATAAAGGGAAAGTTTGTGTGTTATAAGTGTGGGCAGAAGGGACGTGTCTCTCTTAACTGCCCCAATCCAAGAATGTATAGTGGGTGTTTTATTTATGAATCAATGGAGTATAAGGTGGAAGACTGTTCAAGAAGGAGAAGGGAGGCAAGGAATGTGAATACGAGAAAAGGCAGCAGGACATTGCCGACAACGGGACCAACTTCAATGAACCAACAAAACCAATCGTAGGAGTCTTCAACATGACTGTTCAAAATTCGGTAGCAACTGGGGATGCAACTCCAGGTATTACTCGAACAAATTTTATTTTCTTATATATATAATCAATTATTTTATAAATATATTTTGAAGGAGGAAATTGAGTTCTATTAGAAATCAATTTTCTGTTTAATCAGATAGATAAGCTTTATGCTGAATAGTTAAAGATCGATTCGATCAATTATGATCGAGATCTACTCGCAATGATTGTGTATGTTATGTACCCTGGTATGTATAGGTTTTAAAACAAAGTGATTAGGTGTGATGAATCTTTATAAGGGAGGGTATGTAATAACTTCGATATTTTTATATAATTAAATCGTAAATTTTGTGTATAAATTTGTTTTTATTATTATTTTAAAGGTGAGAATGCATGCAAGATAATGTGTATGTATCTATGTGATGAATATAAAATTTATTTATTACATGAATAATTACGAATAATTTTATTTTAGACTTATTGATCATTATAAATTATATTCTTATAATAATTAATTTTATAGTAAAATGTTTTTAATAATCATTTTTCATGAAAATATGATTATTATATTATTTAAATAATATTTAAATTGATTATAGAATTATTATAATAATTATTTTATTTTATTATATGAATTTAATTTATATTAATTAAGTTGATTATTTTAACTTAATTAATAAAGGTATATGTTCAAGATATATCAGATATGGAATCCAAACCCTAATTTTGGATTTTGATCAAGGAATGAGAATAATAATATAATATTTGTGACGCCCCCAATTCCGGGTATCTTCCAACCTGACAAATGGTGCTACACGGTACTTATAACTATACATTCATTCTATTGAAACGACAACAAAATATGTGTATCAACGACATTCTTATTATATTAATAATATTACATCCTGTTCCCAGGTTCTAAAACCATTACATTCTTTGTTCATCATAATATAATATATATAACTTACTAGTTTATTACAAGGTAAAATAATCGTTCATCTTCGTCTTGCCTTTATCCTTGTCAGAGCACTCTGTTCGTTCGGTCCTAACTGCATTCATATGGTTCAAGCAAGAGTGAGCATAACAAGCTCAGCAAGTACAACAATTTCTTTCAAACAACATGCTTGAAACATCAGAATCGTATATCTTCAATAACTGGATAGTAGTTACGAAGTATTATCAATAATTCAAAATATCATTTATTTTCTTTCAAAACGTTTTACAATGAAAATATTCAGTAACACATTAATTCTGGTCCAAGACCATGAGCATTTCATAATTTCATTGAAAAAGACAACCCAACACTAAGTCCATAAGTCTAACATATCTTACGAGCACTTCTGGGTGATCAACCCATAGTACTCTATGTTTATCAACACTACATTCATTAAACGTGTATACGTTTAAGTTTTGGCAACCTCGCGTGCCCATCGAATAATCGATGAAAAATACATTTGTTTATTCATACTCAGGCTTACCTTGAATCCGTACCAAACAATTGGCGTAGGATAGCGTTAACAATTCTATATTGAAAGACTTGTAAATAAATCAATCAACTCTTCAAGATTAGTCTAGCTGAGGTAAAACTAGCATCGACCCTTTAGCAAAATAGTTCATGCATCTCATAACATGAATCACAGAAAACTTGGCTAACACGAAGGTTAGACAAACGTTTAAGAAAAACTTGTCTTCAGCGTCTACTACAGTAAAATTACTTTTCCTCTAAGTCTTTACAGTCTCTACAACACATAATCATATAACATACTACATTAGGTTATGACTAAACATACATGGTTCCTAATGAATCCTACCCTTCTTCTCAATCTAAATATGTATTAGATTTGTTATTTATTGGTTCCAACTTGCTATTATAATTTACATCCTTCTTACCAACTTTTTTCTCTTCTATGTCTGAAGTGGATTTACTTTATTAATACAACTTGTTTTGAGTTAATCATCATTCCTCACTACTTACTAACGTTCCTACGTTAATATCCGAGACTTGATCGTCATTGGTTAAGTACACTTATTATATACCACTCATGTTCACGTTCTTATACTTTACGTTCTTCGTTTTAACTACTCATTAAACAACATTAAATTCCTAAGGTCATCACTATAAAAGTGATTTAGGAAAGGTCTTATCATGTTTAATAAGTAATTACATGTCCCATACTTGTCTTGCAAACCCTCAGGTTCATAATCAACTTGGTCAACAAAATCCCCTTGCTGGCGCCGTAGGGCGACACCCCTTTGTACTAGTAGCGTTGCGGTGCCACTTTCCAGTACCCGACCCAACTGTTCATGGCTCTGCTGCTCGAGTATTATACCATTGAGTGGCGCGGCCATGACTCAAGCGATGACTACTCCTTCACACCAAGATCGCTGGCGCGATTTATATATAATATATGTCGATTTGCGGCGCTGGACTTCATCCCGAAAAATTTGACAGAATATTTTTTATGTGAGATTCCCGACCTCATAACTTCTTCGTTATAAGTCCGAATTGGCTCGTTCAAGAGCCCACGGTTCACAAATTTCATACTCTACGTGTTCATGCAAGAATTTTATCTATTTAAAAATTCACATATTAGTTCATTTTAATGAAAATGATAAACATTCGTGAACGTTCAACGCTCGTTTCTTCGTTCTAAGTCGAAATTCGGTCATTCTCAGGTCCGCAACTCTATAATGCCAAATGAGACTTGTCTCCATTGAAAACTAATGTTTCTAAGCTCAATATCAAAATTCAACCTCTATTCCGAGAATTTTACGAATTCGACGATTATCGTCTGAACTCATGAATTCCGCCATAACTTCATTACTTATGATTTGTTCTTCGTTTCAAATGGATTCTATCCATCATATTAACATCTTAACCTATTCATTTCATTAACTTATATACATGGTAAGTTCTTGCTTGTTCTTTGTGATCTTATAACTTGTAAAAGTATGAACTACTTATGGATTCACTTTGCATGACTTTATCATAGCTTAAATCTTTTAACCATCATCCTTGCTTCCTATTATTATACAACCTTAATATTACAACATAAGACAAGTTCCTACAAGTTCTTCCTTGTTTCATAACTTATATGATTACGAATAGCTTATTCATGACTTATACGGCTTAAGTCTATTGATTAATCATTCTTATCATGCCTTAGCATATATGTTCTACCACCACCCACTTCTCTATCAATGGAAGAGAAAGATAATCATGGTTTTAGATTGCTTACCCTTGAATATCACTTGGTTAATCTCTAATCTTCTTCTTGCTTCTTGAACTATAAAAGACTAGCTTTCTAGCTTTTCTAGCTTATTCTCACTTATTCTCTCTAACCAATAAGCCATAAGTTGTTGGTGTTTTTGAACAAGGAACAAATGAAATCCAAAGCTTGCTATTTATAGGAGTTGCTAAGTTAGGGCGTAATGGTCAAAAACCAATCACACCTCCTTAATAAACCTCTATACTATTCATTACTTAAACCCTAAGTTTACTTGCTCCTCACATGAATTACTTGGCCATCACAACACTTAGCCAATACTTGGGCATCACATTTACTTAATCTTTAAGTATACTTGCTAATCACATAACTTAGCCTTTAAGTTTACTAGTTAAGCACAACTTTTATCCTTTGCTTGCTCATCACATTTCTTAGCCATTAAGTAAACTTGGTCATTAAGTCTACTTGCTCAACACACAAAATTCTTGGTCACCAATTCACCCATGTGATCATGGGTTGCCCCATGGGTCACCCTAACCCATTGGATTAATAGTTTTGGCTTAAGGTTTAATTAACCTAACTTATACATTGGGCTTACAATTAAACAAACATTTGGGCTTGTTCATTAATTCGTATTGGGCTTTATTATTATCCCAATTGGACATTACAATTTCCTACACAATCCTACAAGTCCATTTTATAGGCTTAAAGCCTTATAACGTATAATCTATATATTAATCTCGTACTCTAACTCGTATACTTATTTATATATATGACATACCATCATTCATACTTACTCGTATAATACCTCGTATCATACTAGTATTCATTACCTCATACAATACCTATGTATTATACGATCATCGCTTTAATTCATTATACACATTTAAATTCCTTCTCGGAACTCACTTTCCCTAACCATTAGATTTTAAGTCCGCAGGCAAAAAAATGTGTTTGCCATAACTGAAATATTATTGGATATTCTATCTCACCTCGATATTCTATCATTACGTGTTTCTCAGAAGTTCAAAAATAATTCCCGAGCAGAAATGCGTGAATAGTATTTTTCAAAAAATTTCTCAAAAAGCTTTTATTTTAATCTTGGAAATTCAAACACTTTAATTCTATCACATAGCCAAAATACTACGACATTCCGATATGTCTAGGTCATAGAACGACATTCAAATAGCTTACTCTCATAATTAATTAATTAAATTCATTTAATCCACATAATCAAATAAAAATTTAATTCTCAAAAATTCGATTTTTTTCTGGGGCGTTACACTCTTCCCCCCTTATAAGGATTCTGTCCCCAGAATCTAGCTAATAAAACATACACCATTGAAGAAATTTTTTTACTTTTATTTTAATCTTGAGTTTCCACAATGCTTCTTCGACATTGTGGTTCTTTCATTTCACCTTTAGCGACTGTATTATCTTATTTCTCAAGACTCGCCCCTTCCTATAAATAGTTTAAGTGGAAGTTAATCACTTACTAACATATTACGCTATCTTTCTTTTATTTGTTCTTCTTTTAACTCGGTTTTATTTGGAACTTAAATTCCTTCTTCAAAATGAGATGATATATGATCTTCTCTTTATCCTGCATCCTCTTCTTCATTCATTTGCACTCCTCATTACTTAGTTGTACTTAATTAATTCGTTCCATTATCATGGATTGAGTCTATGTTGTGAATAACATTTCTACCTCTTCATTCTGTAATTTAACTTCTAGCTCCGTTCTTACCATCTCCGTTAGTAACTCATTCTGAGTTGTTAATATCGATAACTTTTCCCTACCCTTCCCACTTAACGCGTCGGCTTCTACGTTTACCTCCCATGTATGATATAACATATCACAGTCATAATCTCTTATCCATTCTAATCACCTTCTCTACTTTATATTCAACTCCTTCTGTGTAGAGATATATTTCAGACTCCTAGAGTCCGTGTATATCTCACACTTCTCCCCGTATAAATACTATCTTCAAATTTTTAATTCAAAAACTACAGCTGCCAATTATAGATCATAAGTAAGATAAACCTCCTTATAATCCTTTAACTGGCGTGATACATACACAATGACTTGTCCATGCTACATGAGCATGTAATCTCGTCATCTATACGAAACATCGAGATACACTACAAAATTCCCCGTATCATCTGATAAAAACAATACAGGTGCCTCAATTAACCTTCCTTTTTAGTTCCTGAAAATTATTTTCTCACTTCTCATTCCCTACATACTTCTCAATAACAAATCTGTCTATCTCTCAAGCTACAATTCACACATAGTGAATTCCGTATCCAACTTCTCTCTCCATAGTGTTTCACACACTATCTTCAAATGTTCAACGTGATCTTCTGACGTCTTAAAGTAGACTAGAATATCACCAATGATCATTACGACACCCTTGTTCAAATAATATTTGAACACTCTATGACGCTAATGGTACTTTCAACCATAGCACCTCACAAGAGTACCTATCAATTTGCCACCGACTTGCTCGGCGCCCCTTGCGGAAAGTCTAACTTCCGCACATTAGTTAACCCAAACGACATAACCAAAAACTCATCATAACTATAACGATTTCTGAACGTCATCTTAGGTACCTCGTCCTTCATTACGTTTTGCCGATAATACCCTGTACACAATTCTATCTTAGAAAAATACTTTACCCCCTTTCAACTAATCAAATAGATCATCAATCCTGGGCACTGGGTATTTACTCTAAACCACTAATTTACTCCACTCACGGTAGTTGATATGTAAACATAATGACTCATTCCCTTTCTTAACATCCTCCTAAGTTGCGTCATAGTTAGACAACAAGAGCATCTCGGTGTTTTATTACTGTAAAATACTACCTTGGGTTACTTAAAAAATTGAAGATTCATACTTTTATTCTAACAATTTATTAAAGTTCTATGGTTAATCAACTCATTCATACCGAGAATTACTTCAAATTCTCTCAACTTTATCGGTACTTATCTACCGATATTTGCTTACATTCCTTATTCATGAAGCCATTTCCACGAATATAATTAACGAAAGTTATTTCCCCATTCTCTACCTTAACATATAAAGGTATTTACAATCCCTTCCGAGAATAAACTTAATCACTTAGCAAACTCTCATGCTATAAAAGAAAAGTAGCACTCCAATCAAACAACACATAAACATTCATTGTATTGACCGGAATGATACCTGCTACTAAATTCGCTGATGCAACCGCATCATGGCTAACTTACCACTACTAACACCTTTACTTTCCTCCGACCCCTTTTTTGGGCAATTTCTTGCCATGTGGTCTAACGACTCACATACAAAACAACCATGGTTTTTCTTAGATTTAGGACAATTGGGTAATATATGACCCTCCTGTCCACATTTATAATAAACTGATTTCCCTTTCAGATAGACTACTAGATGAGTCTTTCCACATGTCTTACATACCTCGATCCTACGTTTAAGATCCCCTTGTCCCACTTTAGTATTCCAGGAGTTAAAATTCTTTCTTTTTGGCATACTGCCACTACCACTGGCACTCTCTGCTTTGGTTCCTCCCTCTCCCTTGTTCTTATTCTTCCTTTCTTTGTGGTATTGAGTCAACGCCTCACTACCACCCTCTGCTATAATCACCTTCTCCAGAATGGTCCCATAGGAAACACTCTAGAACACCGAAATCCTACTATAGAGCCAGGGTCTCAGGCCCTGCTCAAACCTATGAGCCTTCCTCTCCTCAGTGTCCACTTGGTGTGGAGAAAACCTTGCCAATTCATTGAATCTAGTCGCGTACTGGGGAACCGTCATGTCCCCTAGTTTAAGTTTTAAGAACGTAATCTCCATCCTCCCTTGCATGTTTGTAGGGAAATAATTCTCGAAGAAAACCTTCTTGAATTGTTCCCATGTTACCCCCATCTGTTCTAGTCCCACCCTGGTGAGCCTCCCACCAAAAGTTGGCTTCCCCTTTCATCATGTAAGTCACAAAAGAAGTCTTTTGCGATTCTCCTATGTTTTATAATAATAAACGCTTTCTCTATTTCCTTTACCCATGTCTGGGCTTATAATGGGTCCGTCGTTCCTTTGAACTCCGGCGGACCAATGCTTTTAAATTCTTTAAAGGTATTCATTCTGGCTACCCTAGGTTCCACAGGTACTCTACCCCCGGTTTAGTTAAATGCAGTCGTTAATAAATTAACGAACTCTTGCATAGGGTTGTTTTGACCCCCTTGATTTTTATTACGTGATTCTGCTTCCTGATTATGTTGTCTTCTCCTTGGCGGCATTTTCTGATTAAATAGAATTTCATTATTATCTATTTACTTACTTCGTTATTATTCGTCTCATAACAACTCATACCATAACAAAGCATATTTAATGAAAACTTCATCATATTCATATGCTTCTTCATAGTCAAAACTATTTACAATTTGCGTCCCTAGTCAAAGGCTATTACATTTCTATCCCGTAATTGAACTTGTAAAGCCCCCCAAATCCAGGTACTTGAAACCCGAACTCGGTGCTTCACGATACAATTTCTATGAGCGAAATAATACTAATACTAATACTAATAATATAATTATTAAACTTACTTTACATAGTTATCAGAGACTATTCCCAAGTACGTAACCTTTAATACATTCATTACATGATAATAATGATATATATCATCCTTATCACAATAAAGTAAACTATTACATAACATATCATAAAAACTCATTCAGCAACCTTCTCTTTTCCTTTATTCTTGACAGAGCCTTCTGTTTGTTCACACTTAGCTGAAAACATTTAAATTAAGCAAGGATGAGCATTTGAGTGCCCAACAAGTAATAGCAATTATATATATATATATATATATATATATATAAGCTGAAAGAATTTAAATGTTTTCTTTATACTACCCTTCTACAACAAATCAATAGTTGTGAAGTAATCTGAACCGATAATAATAACATAACAACCCTCTTACAAATTTTTGAAACTACGTACTGACTATAAATAGGGTTAATGTGACATACTATGAACATTATTTTCATTTTCAAAAAGGTTTAACAGAACTTCATCCGCAAACCGTCATAACTTACGGGCAGGGAGGGTGATCAGCCCGTTGTATCCTGCATTGATCAATACTACATTACAAGAACGATATTATCGTTCACTCTGGCTGCCTTGGGCAGATAAAAATTTTCCTATGAATGAGATGTTCATACTTGTCGGGGTTCCAAACCAAAGAAATTCGGTTAGATAATGGTAAGGTTTTATCTTGTTCTACAATAATCTATAATTCTATATATATATATATACGGGTAATTAACAAAGGTGTATCAACATGTGATTAAATACAATGATTATCCAAGTGGGGACACTTGTATAACCATTTATAGAAATTAACGAACAGAATATATATCTGAATTACCATATACTAAAATGTTGATAATAAATGAGCGTATATAATATAGGGTTAATAATCTGTACAATAATAATATAATTCTGAAACATTCTTACTCATGTCCATTGCATAAAGAAAATGCAAAGGTAGGATACTTGCCTGATACGCTGCTTACAGAATGCAACTTAGTTTTATCTTTTATATCACGACCTATCATTAATCAGATCATTCGTTCGATTAGAACAATATACTATATAACACATAAGATCGCATTTCGCAATCAAAGACAAAACCTAATCACATTATCACACATGTTCAACAGTCATTGCATCACAAACAAACATTAATACAATCAAAATATCTAAGTCCAGATCAATTTCTAAAATATGTTGGTCTACCGACGATTTTATCGGGTATTTATCGAGTCTAAGACTCTAATCTAAAGTTCAATATTCGTAAGTATTAGTCACATTATTTTAAATGACTTAATAATCATTTATTATAAGTTATTATAATTTAATTTTCAAATTTTCAAAATCATTATCAAATGATTTAAATATTAAACAATTCTATTATCATTAATATTTAATTAATATTAAACTATTAATAAAACCATTGCCAAAATATTAAAGTTATTTATAATAACTTAGAATATTTTTAAAGTATTAATATTACCCTTAAATGATTTTTAAAACATTTAAAATCATTTATAAATAATTATCATTAATATTTAAATATTAATGTATTCCTTTATCAAAATATTAAAAGTCATTAAGTATAACTTAAAATATTTTTAATTCATTTATATCCATTTTAAATGATTTTTAAATTAATAAAACCATTTATTTAATTTAATTATTAAATAAATTTAATATCATTAATATTAAATTAATATCATTAATATTAAATTATTAATAAAATTATCCTTTAAATATTAAAAGTTATATTTTATAACTTAAAATATCTTTAAACACTTTACTTTCATTTAAAATGATTTTTATAATATTAAAATCAATTTTATACTAATTTATTTAATATCATTATTAAATAAATTTATTATCATTAATAATAATTAATTAATGAATTTTATCTTTAAATATTGAAAGTTATATTTTATAACCTAAAATATTTTTAAATACCTTATTATTATTTAAAATGATTTTTAATATAATAAAATCATTTTTAATTTATTTATTTAATTCATTTATTAAATAACTTAATTATCATTAATATTAATTTATTAATGAAATTTATCACAAAATATTAAAAGTCATTAAAAATAACTTAAAATATTTTCTTATATCATAATATAATTTTAAATAAATTTTCATGTATTAAAATCATTTTTAAATAATTTATTTAATATTATAATTAAATAAATTAAATACTTTTAATATTTCAAAAATATTAAATATTTATGAAATATATTCAAAATAATTAAATACTAATTATTAGACTTTAAAATAATTTTTAATAATTTAATTTGTATTTTTAATAATTTAAAACTAATTTTCTATAATTATTTAATAAAAAATATAATTTTATAAATAATTTGTCGCTAAAGATCACCTATAGCGATAGAACTGTCGCTATAGGTGTTCTTCATGTTCTTCATGCAAACCTAGAACACCATACACAGTTTCGAGTAAGCAACTTTGACCATAATCAAATCTTAACCAAAAGTGTTTCTGGACAAACTATGACTTGAATCTTGTAGTACTAGTGCAAGAATACAATATCCAACAACAAACATAACCATAACATGCATAACAAAAGAGATCTATGGGCCTAAAGTAGCTGTCAGAGGCTTTTCTTCAGTTTTGGGTTACCTAGAAATGAAGAACAATCTAAGGTGCCACTTTCTAGCCTCCACTACATGCTAGGCTTGTAATGGTTTTGTGATCTAAACGCTGCAGTGTGTAGATAACATGTAGGACTAAAGTTCTATCACATAAAAGCACAATAACAACAAATAATCAAGCAAATACAATCCGGTCAACCACTATCAAAAATAAGCTCCAACCAGTTTCTGGAAATTCCCATAAACAGAAAGCATAACCAGATGACCAACTTTGACCATCCATTAAATCCAGTGTGTTTGATATCTAGATGTAATATTAGAAAATATCGAAAGCTTACAAAACATACTACAACATGGTTTCAACAACATAACCAAAACATTAACCAACTGACAGATCAAGAGCCATCAAAACTTGTCAAACGCTTGTTCATGGATTCTGGGCTGCCCAGAAAAGGTCAAGTCAATGCCGGTCAACGGAGTTTGACCATTAATAACTACCACTCTATACATAAAATGACTCTGATTCTTTTTGCAGATTAAAGACCACATTACAAGCTACACATAACAACTTAAAAACAACAAAAATCATAACCGGCCAAAGATATGTGGCCACTGACATTTGTTGTCAGACCACAGTTTGATTTTTTTCCAGATTTTGCAAATCATCAAATCCGAGCCTCTATATGTTATGGAATCAACATCTAGCAACCCAGATCATCATTATACACTACTAACAACATAATTAACACAAAAATCTAACATCTAAAAATAGATTTATGGACAGAATTAATGGCTAGGGTTTATACCTTCTTTGATCAATTGATGATTCAAGGCTACTGATTTGGTTAGGGGATTTCGTGGGACTGTTTTTGTGACTAACAAATGAAGGGAAATTCGTGGGTTTTGGTGAGAGGAGCTCTTGGATAAGTGTTTGAGCAAAATGGGCTAACAAGTGACCTTTTTCTCTGTCCAATCTATATATATAAATGTTAGATGCATATATGGCTGAGCAAAATGGCTGATGGCTGTCAATTTTCATCACATGGGGTTGTTGGATTTGGTCACCAACTTTCCCTATTGTCAAAACCTATATATTAGCCTTTTTAATGCACAAAAGGGCAAAATAGTCATTAGGCTTGTAATTTTAATGGCAATCTTGTAATCTTGTCAAACCCTAAGGGTTTAGCATAAACAAATTATAGGATTTAGCAACTAGGGATTGTAAAAAAAATAGTTTCTAAAATTTGAAAATTAGGGTTTCGTTAATTAGATTAGGTTTCTAATTACTTTATACAGGAACATTAGGATTTAGTATCACTAATCATAATTAACCTTGCTAATTTAGCAATTAGGGCTTACAATATTGATAATTAGGGTTACCAAATTATAATTAGGGTTTTTAATTAACAAAATAGGGTTCTAGATATTAGGGTTTTAAATTACTAATTAGGTCTTCTATAATTAGTAATAAAATCTACTATACACAATATTAATCACATTAACACAATTTTTGACAGATTAAAAACTCCGATTTAGGTTTCAAAGTAGGGTTTCTAATCATTAGAAATTCAAATATAAAATAGGGTTTTAATTTACAATTAGGGTTTCCTAATTAGCATCAAATTTTATAATATATATCATATATCACAAAACATATTTATCTTTAATGCATTATAAAGTCTCATTAGACTTTGAAATTAGAATTTAATAAATATACTAAGATTTTATCGATTATAAGGTATCGCTCTCCCCCATTAACATTATACGTATACATAACATACATATTTATAGTAATTGAAAAATCAAAATATAATTGATATTATATTATAATTCTCATTCCTTGATCAAAACCTATAATTAGGGTTTGGATTCCATATCCGATTTATCTCGCCATACTTAACATTATTAATTAAGTTAAAATAATTAACTTAATAATCTGTACTAAAATTCATATAATAAAATCATTATCATAATTATTCTAAAAATAATTTCATATATTATTTAAATAATATATGATTATATTTTCATGGAAAATAATGAATAAAAATATTTCTACTATAAAATTATTTATTATAAGAATATAATTTATAATAATCAATAATTCTAAAATAAAATTATTGGTAAATATTTATGTAATAAATATATATTTATTCATCACATAAATACTTATACATATTATCTTCGCACATATTCCCATATTTATTAAAAAAAAAATAAAAAATTATACACAAAATTTATGATTTATTTGTATAGAAAATATCTGATTATTACATTCACTCTCCCTTATAAAGATTCCATCCTCGAAATCACCATTTTAAAACCTATAGATACTAGGGTACATAGCATAAACAATCATTGCAAGTAGATCTTGATCATAAATGATTGTACTGATCTTTAACTTATTCACATAAAGCTTGTCTATCTGATTAAACGAAAATTTGATTTGTAATAGAACTCAAATTTCTCCTTCAAAATTTCTTTATAAAATAATTTATTATATATATAAGAAAATCATATATAAGAAAATAAAATTTGATTAGAATAATACCTGGAGTTGCATCTTTCGCTGCCGCCATATCTTGAGCTGTCATACTGAAGACTCCTGTGGTTGGTTCTATTATTTCGTTTGTTGAAGTTGGTCTCGTTGTTGCCAATGTCCTGCTGCCTTTTCCCTTATTCACGTTTATTGCCTCCCTTATCCTTCTTGGACAGTCTTTCACCTTATGCTCTATTGATTCACAAATAAAACATCCACTATACATTCTCGGATTGGGGTAGTTGGGAGAAATATGTCCCTTTTGCCCACACTTATAACATGCAAACTTACCTTTAAGACACTTTCCTGAGTTATTCTTTCCGCAATTTCTACACTGCATAGCCTGTTTCTTTCCACCTCCTAGCCTAATTTCGGTATTCCCAAAATTATCTCCTTTCCATTTTCCAGTCCTACTACCACTACTCCCTTTTCCAACTCTTGTTTGATTTGCCTCCCACCAAAAATTCGTCCCCCCTTTCATTGTATAAGTGGTAAAAGTTATCTTTTGTCCCTCCGTTACCCCATCTATCACAAATGCTTCCACAGGGTCAGTTGATCCTCTAAATCCTACCGTTACGACTTCTTTGAAGTCTTTGAAGTAAGCTAATCGATTTTCTAGCTGATTTCCCACGGCTAGTATTCCATTCTGCATATCTTGAGCGACCATATTCGCAAAATTCTGTGCCGGGTCTGGTTATCCTCCAGCTTTATCAACATGTTCTTCTGTTCATTGATTTCATTTTTGTCTTGGCGGTATTATCTGATTAATCATAATTTATCTTTCATCAACTTACCTTCTATGTCTTAGGGTATATACATAACGCGAAAATTTCTACTCAAATAATCATGTATTCAAAATATTAGATTTTAAAAAATTTGGTTTACTGTATTAACCAGTGCTCAGATAATTGATTACTATCTTTATACCAACTTATTTCATTAATCCATCAAAGATTCATATTCATAACACTTGACATTCTATAACACATACTGCTTTAAACATCCGCCATCCCTTTGTAACTCAAAAGTTGGGAATCGCTGTCATAACTCATACCAAATATTACATTATACAGACATACTTATCGTATACGTATCATAAAATCATACATATTCAAGTAATACTAATACTACTTATTTCTTACGCCTTCACTAAAGATCAATTGCCTAGTAATCTATTTATTACCATCATCCTCAATAATCCATTCACACCAAACTATACCTAGTTCGTCCAAACTTACAACACATTATGAGTTTAAGAACTCACCACAAACATATGAGTTTAAGAACTCAACATTGACCACATATTCTTTAACTATACTCTACCTATCAGTTATATTATCATTTCTGGGTCCGGTACTGTACTTTTCCATACTAACCACCTTATCAGGGTCACTTTTAATGTGAGCCTCTATTTCAGCTATTGGCTGCGATATTAGCTCGGGTGTATAGAGGTTGACTCTTTCTTTAGGACCTGAGGGTATCCTAATCCTTATCCCACATAACATCTACACACAAACTATCTTGATTAACAAAGAATATATACACATAGCAAATAATAGTTTTATATAAGTTATCTTTTATTTGATTTGATGATGAACTTATTCAATTCATCTTATTTTTAAACTCTATATGAGTTATTTATATTTTCAACGTTTCCCTCTGTTCTAAGGTTATAGCCTAAGGTCTATCCCACCTAAGGTTTCTAACCCTAAGCTCTAATACCATATTGTAGAGCTCCCCAAATCCAGGTACTTGAAACCCAAACTCGGTGCTTCACGATACCATTTCTATGAGCGGAATAATACTAATAATAATAACAATAATATAACTATTAAACTTACTTTATATAGTTATCAGAGTCTATTCCCAAGTACGTAACCTTTAATACATTCATTACATGATAATAATAATATATATCATCCTTATCATAATAAAGTAAACTATTACATAACATATCATAAAAACTCATTCAGCAACCTTCTCTTTTCCTTTATTCTTGACAAAGCCTTCTGCTTGTTCACACTTAGCTGAAAACATTTAAATTAAGCAAGGATGAGCATTTGAGTGCCCAACAAGTAATATCAATTATATATATATATAAGCTGAAAGAATTTAAATATTTTCTTTATACTACCCTTCTACAACAAATCAATAGTTGTGAAGTAATCTGAACCGATAATAATAACATAACAACCCTCTTTCAAATTTTTGAAACTACGTACTAACTATAAATAAGGTTAATGTGACATACTATGAACATTGTTTTAATTTTCGAAAAGGTTTAACAGAACTTCATCCGCATACCGTTAGAACTTACGGGCACGGAGGGTGATCAGCCCATTGTACCCTGCATTGATCAATACTATATTACAAGAACGATATTATCGTTCACTCTGGCTGCCTTGGGAACATAAAATTTTTTCCATGAATGGGATGTTCATATTTGTCGGGGTTCCAAACCAAAGAAATTCGGTTGGATAATGATAAGGTTTTATCTTGTTCCACAATAATCTATAATTCAACATATATATATATATATATATATATATATATATATATATGGATAATTAACAAAGGTGTATCAACATGTGATTAAATATAATGATTATCCAAGTGGGGACACTTGTATAACCATTTATAGAAATTAACGAACAGAATATATATCTGAATTACCATATACTAAAATGTTGATAATAAATGAGCATATATAATATAGGGTTAATAATTTGTACAATAATAATATAATTCTAAAATATTCTTACTCATGTCCATTGCATAAAGAAAATGTAAATGTAGGATACTTGCCTAATACGCTACTTACAGAATGCAACTTAGTTTTATCTTTTATATCACGACCTATCATTAATCAGATCATTCATTCGATTAGAACAATATACTATAACACATAAGATCGCATTTCAACAAGACATAACCTAATCACATTATCACACATGTTCAACAGTCATTGCATCACAAACAAACATTAATACAATCAAAATATCTAAGTCCAGATCAATTTCTGAAACATGTTGGTCTACCGACGACTTTATCGGGTATTTATCGAGTCTAAGACTCTAATCTAAAGTTCAATATCTGTAAGTATCAGTCACATTATTTTAAATGACTTAATAATCATTTATTATAATTTATCATGAATTTTCAAACACCGGAATCATTATCAAATGATTTAAATATTAAACAATTCTATTATCATTAATATTTAATTAATATTAAACTATTAATGAAACCATTGCTAAAATATTAAAGTTATTTATAATAACTTAGAATATTTTAAAGTATTAATATTACCCTTAAATGATTTTTAAAACATTTAAAATTATTTATAAATAATTACCATTAATATTTAAATATTAATGTACCCTTTATCAAAATATTAAAAGTCATTACGTATAACTTAAAATATTTTTAATTCATTTATATCTTTTTAAATGATTTTAAAATTAATAAAACCATTTTTAAACTATTTATTTAATTTATTTATTAAATAAATTTAATATCATTAATATTAAATTATTAATGAAATTATCCTTTAAATATTAAAAGTTATATTTTATAACTCAAAATATCTTTAAACACTTTACTTTCATTTAAAATGATTTTATAATATTAAAATCATTTTTAAACTAATTTATTTAATATAATTATTAAATAACTTTATTATCATTAATAATAATTAACTAATGAATTTTATCTTTAAATATTGAAAGTTATATTTTATAACTTCAAATATTTTTAAATACCTTATTATTATTTAAAATGATTTTCAATATAAAAAATCATTTTTAATTTATTTATTTAATTCATTTATTAAATAACTTAATTATCATTAATATTAATTTATTAATGAAATTTATCACAAAATATTAAAAGTCATTAAAATAACTTAAAATATTTTCTTATATCATAATATAATTTTAAATGATTTTTCATGTATTAAAATCATTTTTAAATAATTTATTTAATATTATAATTAATTAAATTAAACACTTTTAATATTTCAAAAATATTAAATATTTATGAAATATATTCAAAATAATTAAATACTAATTTTCAGACTTTAAAATAATTTTTAATAATTTAATTTGTATTTTTAATAATTTAAAACTAATTTTTTATAATTATTTAATAAAAAAATATAATTTTATAAATAATCTGTCGCTAAAGACAGAACCGTCGCTATAGGTGTTTTTCATGTTCTTCATGTAAACCCAGAATACCATACACAGTTTCGAGTAAGCAACTTTGACCATAATCAAATATTAACCAAAAGTGTTTCTGGACAAACTATGACTTGAATCTTGTAGTACTAGTGCAAGAATACAATATCCGACAACAAACATAACCATAACATGCATAACTAAAGAGATCTATGGGCCTAAAGTAGCTGTTAGAGGCTGTTCTTCATTTCTGGGTTACCCAAAAATGAAGAACAGTCTAAGGTGCCACTTTCCAGCCTCCACTACATGTTAAGCTTGTAATGGTTTTGTAATCTAAATGCTTGAGTGTGTAGATAACATGTAGGACTAAAGACCTATCATATAAAAGCACAATAACAACAAATAATCAAACAGATACAATCCGGTCAACCACTGTCAGAATAAGCTCCAACCAGTTTCTGGAAATTCCCAAAAACAAAAAGCATGACCAGATGACCAACTTTGACCATCCATTAAATCCAGTGTGTTTGATATCTAGATGTAATATTAGAATATATCGAAAGCTTACATAACATAATACAACATGGTTTCAACAACATAACCAAAACATTAACCAACTGACAGATTAAGAGCTATCAAAACTTGTCAGGCGCTTATTCATGGATTCTGGGTGCCCAGAAAAGGCCGGTCAATGCCGATCAACGGAGTTTGACCGTTAATAACTACCACTCTATACATAAAATGACTTTGATTCTTTTTGTAGATTAAAGACCACATTACAAGATACACATAACAACTTAAAAACAACAAAAATCATAACCGACCAAAGATCTGTGGCCACTGACATTCGTTGTCAGACCATAATTTGTTTTTTTTCCAGATTTTGCAAATTTTCAAATCCGAGCCTCTAGATATTATGGATTCAACATCTAGCAACCCAGATCATCATTATACACTATTAACAACACAATTAACACAAAAATCTAACATCTAACAACAGATTTATGGACAGAATTCATGGCTAGGTTTTATACCTTCTTTGATCAATTGATGATTCAAGGCTACTGATTTGGTTAGGGGATTTCGTGGTGCTATTTTTGTGACTAACAAATGAAGGGAAATTCATGGATTTTGGTGAGCGGAGCTCTTAGATAAGTGTTTGAGCAAAATGGGCTAACAAGTGACCTTTTTCTCTGTCCAATCTATATATATAAATGTTAGATGCATGTATGGCTGATCAAAATGGCTGATGGATGTCAATTTTCATCACATGGGGTTGTTGGATTTGGTCACCAACTTTTCCTATTGTCAAAACCTATATATTAGCCTCTTTAATGCATAAAAGGGCAAAATAGTCATTAGGCTTGTAATTTTAATGTCAATTTTGTAATCTTGTCAAACCCTTAGGGTTTGACCCTTGGGGTTTAACCCTTAGGGTTTAGTATAAACAAATTGTAGGATTTAACAACTAGGGTTTGTAAAAAAAAATAGTTTCTAAAATTTGAAAATTAGGGTTTCGTTAATTAGATTAGGTTTCTAATTACATTATAGAGGAACGTTAGGATTTTGTATCACTAATCATAATTAACCTTGCTAATTTAGCAATTAGGGCTTACATTATTGATAATTAGGGTTACCAAATTATAATTAGGGTTTTTAATTAATAAAATAGGGTTCTAGATATTAGGGTTTTAAATTACTAATTAGGTCTTCTATAATTAGCAATAAAATCTACTATACACAATATTAATCACATTAGCATAATTTTTGACAGATTAAAAACTCCAGTTTAGGTTTCAAAGTAGGGTTTCTAATCATTAGGAATTCAAATATAAACTAGGGTTTTAATTTACAATTAGGGTTTCCTAATTAGCATCAAATTTTATAATATATATCATATATCACAAAACACAGTGTCTTAACAGATTATAAAGTCTCATTAGACTTTGAAATTAGGGTTTAACAATATACAAGGATTTTATCAGATTATAAGGAAACTGCTCCCCAGATTAACATTATACACATAACATACATATTTATGGCATTGAAAAATTAAAATATAATTGATATTATATTATAATTCTCATTCCTTGATCAAAACTCATAATTAGGGTTTGGATTCCATATCGATTTATCTACCATACTTAACATTATTAATTAAGTTAAAATAATTAACTTAATAACTGAACTAAAATTCATATAATAAAATCATTATCATAATTATTCTAAAAATAATTTCATATATTATTTAAATAATATATGATTATATTTTCATGGAAAATAATTAATAAAAATATTTTTACTATAAAATTAATAATTATAAGAATATAATTTATAATAATCAATAATTATAAAATAAAATTATTGGTAAATATTCATGTAATAAATATATTTTTATTTATCACAAAAATACATATACACATTATCTTGGCACATATTCCCCATATTTATTTTAAAAAAAATAAAAAAATTATACTCAAAATTTATGATTTATTTGTATAGAAAATATCGGGTTATTACAGAACTTCTCAAAAGTTGGGATTTATAAAAAGATTACCCTGGTATACAAGAGGGTTTTACGTCACTACACACATATTTATAACTCTAGACTTCTAATAATGCATAACATCGTCCTCGTGTTTCTCAATCGCAATTATCGCTACAGTATCCCGACTAATAGTATGTCGAGTCTATCTTTACTCAGTGGAATAACAAGCAACTTTCATCTTGAAATCCTTATGAGCACTCTCATGGATGTAAGACATCCGTGCTATCTTCCGGTCTTTCTCCCCCAGTTCCCTACGAAGCTCATCGGCCTCTTCCTTATAGTCCCTAGCCTCTTCTGTCATAAGCACCTGTTTATCGTGCTCTGACTCAAAATCTACTTCTGTAGATATCTTAGCTTCATGGAGATAACTAATCTTTTCACTCTGATTCTACACAAATGTACTCAGTTGCACATACCTGCTAAGCACTGCTAGATACAATTCTCTCATTGTATCTGGAGGTGATAACTCTAGTGTAGGTACCACCATATCAACTGATGTTACCTCCATTCCTTGCTCCACATCGTTCATCATACTAAAGTATGACGCTATATCCATATCCCCCTCAGAGTAGTCTTCCTCAAAAAAGTACTCCTCTGTCTCTGACTCCTCTAGAATCACTAATGGTACCTCCGCCACCGGTATAGGTACAGGCTCTACTCTGTTCACAATTTCTTTGCTCGCCGCGTGTATATCTCTATACATCAAGCTATCGATCAACATCCTACAATAACAGATATGTTGATTAGTACATAACATACAATAGTATAAGCACAAATCACATTTAATTTATTTAGGGTTACTTTCCATCTTTTAAATCTTTCGGTACTGAGTTTACTCAATACCTTATTGACTCATTCAACTTAAGTTAAACTCGAGTTTACTTCCTTCGGACTTTTCTTCCTTAACGAGGTTATTAGCCTAAGGTTCTTCCCCCCATAAGTTTTATAACCTAATGCTTTGATACCAACTTGTGACGCCCCCAAATCCGGGTATCTTCCAACCCGACAGATGGTGTTACACGATACTTATAACTGTACATTAATTCTATTGAAACGACAACAAAATGTATGTATCAACGACATTCTTATTACATTAATAATATTACATCCTGTTCCCAGGTTCTAAAACCATTACATTCTTTGTTCATCATACTATAATATATACAATTTACTAGTTTATTATAAGGTAAACTAATCGTTCATCTTCGTCTTGTCTTTATCCTTGTCGGATCCCTCTGTTTGTTTGGTCCTAGCTGCATTCATATGGTTCAAGCAAGAGTGAGCATAACAAGCTTAGCAAGTACAACAATTTCTTTCAAACAACATGCTTGAAACATAGGAATCGTATATCTTCAATAACTGGATAGTAGTTACGAAGTACTATCAATAATTCAAAATAACATTTATTTTCCTTCAAAACGTTTTACAATGACAATATTCATTAACACATTAATTCTGGTCCAAGACCATGAGCATTTCATAATTTCTTTGAAAAGGACATCCCGACACTAAGTCCGTAAGTCCGGCATATCTTACGAGCACTTCTGGGTGATCAGCCTATAGTACTCTATGTTGATCAACACTATATTCATTAAACTTGTATACGTTTAAGTTTTGGCAATCTCGCGTGCCCATCGAATAATCGATGAAAAATACATTTGTTTATTCATACTCAGGCTTACCTTGAATCCGTACCAAACAATTGGTGTAGGATAGCGTTAACAATTCTATATTGAAAGACTTGTAAATAAATCAATCAACTCTTCAAGATTAGTCTAGCTGAGGTAAAACTGGCATCGACCCTTTAGTAAAATAGTTCATGCATCTAATAACATGAATCACAGAAAACTTGACTAACACGAAGGTTAGACAAGCGTTTATGAAAAACTTGCCTTCAGCATCCGCGACAGTAAAATTACTTTTCCTCTAAGTCTTTACAGTCTCTACAACACATAATTACATAACATACCATATTTGGTCATGACTAAACATACATGGTTCCTAATGAATCCTACCCTTCTTCTCAATCTAAATATGTATTAGATTTGTTATTTATTGGTTCCAGCTTGCTGTTATAATTTACACCATTCTTACCAACTTCTTTCTCTTCTATGTCTTAAGTGGATTTACTTCATTAATACAACTCGTTTTGAGTTAATCATCCTTCCTCACTGCTTACTAACGTTCCTACGTTAATATCCGAGACTTGATCGTCATTGGTTAAGTACACTTATTGTATACCATTCATGTTCACGTTCTTATACTTTACGTTCTTTATTTTAACTACTCATTAAACAACATTAAATTCCTAAGGTCATCACTATAAAAGTGATTTAGGAAAGGTCTTATCATGTTCATTAAGTAATTACATGTCCCATACTTGTCTTGCAAACCATCAGGTTCATAATCAACTTGGTCAACAAAATCCCCTTACGACATTGTTTTCATGTACATAAGCAACCCTTTCATATACTAATGGTATTTAGCCACCACTTTCCAAAGACTTCTACCTAACTATTCATGGTATTTGCGATGCGAGTATTATACCTTTGAGTGGCACTGCAGCGCTACTCTGCAGTGACCACTCCCTTCACATCTCCATATTTGTGGTATGCGACCTATATATAGCTATGTTTGACCTGCGCCAGATTTGATCCCGAGAAAAAATTTGATGATAAATTTTTTGTGAGACTCCCTACTCATAACTTCTTCGTTATAAGTCCGAATTGGCTCGTTCAAGAGCCTATGGTTCAAAAATTTCATACTCTACGTGTTCATGCAAGAATTTTATCTATTTGACTTCGTTAAATAAAAATTCACCTATTAGTTCATTTTAACGAAAACGATAAACGTTCGTGAACGTTTAACGCTCGTTTCTTCGTTCTAAGTCGAAATTTGGTCATTCTCGAGTCTGCAACTCTATAATGCCAAATGAGACTTGTCTCCATTGAAAACTAATGTTTCTAAGCTCAATATCAAAATTCAACCTCTATTCCAAGATTTTACAAATTCGACGATTATCGTCCAAACTCGTGAATTCCGCCATAACTTCATTACTTATGATTTGTTCTTCGTTTCAAATGGATTTTATCCATCATATTAACATCTTAACCTATTCATTTCATTAACTTATATACATGGTAAGTTCTTGCTTGTTCTTTGTGATCTTATAACTTGTAAAAGTATGTACTATTTATGAATTCACTTTGCATGACTTTATCATAACTTAAATCTTTTAACCATCATCCTTGCTTCTTATTATTATACAACCTTATTATTACGACATAAGACAAGTTCCTACAAGTTCTTCCTTGTTTCATAACTTATATGATTACGAATAGCTTATTCATGACTTATACGGCTTAAGTCTATTGATTAATCATTCTTATCATGCCTTAGCATATATGTTCTACCACCACCCACTTCTCTATCAATGGAAGAGAAAGAGAATCATGGTTTAAGATTGCTTACCCTTGAATATCACTTGGTTAATCTTTAATCTTCTTCTATCTTCTTGAACTATGAAAGACTAGCTTTCTAGCTTTTCTAGCTTATTCTCACTTATTCTCTCTAATCAATAAGCTATAAGTTGTTGGTGTTTTTGAATAAGGAACAAATGAAATCCAAAGCTTGCTATTTATAAGAGTTGCTAGGTTAGGGCATAATGTTCAAAAACCAATCACACCTCCTTAATAAACCTCCATACTATTCATTACTTAAACCCTAAGTTTACTTGCTCCTCACATGAATTACTTGGCCATCACAACACTTAGCCAATACTTGGACATCACATTTACTTAATCTTTAAGTATATTTGCTAATCACATAACTTAGCCTTCACGTTTACTAGTTAAGCACAACTTTTATCCTTTGCTTGCTCATCACATTTCTTAGCCATTAAGTCTACTTGGTCATTAAGTCTACTTGCTCATCACACAAAGTTCTTGGTCACCAATTCACCCATGTGATCATGGGTTGCCCCATGGGTCACCCTAACCCATTGGATTAATAGTTTGGGCTTAAGGTTTAATTAACCTAACTTATACATTGGGCTTACAATTAAACAAACATTTGGGCTTGTTCATTAATTCGTATTGGGCTTTATTAGTATCCCAATTGGACATTACAATTTCCTACACAATCCTACAAGTCCATTTCATAGGCTTAAAGCCTTATAACGTATAATCTACGTATTAATCTCGTACTCTAACTCGTATACTTATTTATATATTCGGCATACCATCATTCATACTTACTCGTATAATACCTCGTATCATACTAGTATTCATTACCTCATACAATACCTACGTATTATACGATCATCGCTTTAATTCATTATACGCATTTAAATTCCTTCTCGGAACTCACTTTCCCTAACCGTTAGATTTCAAGTCCGCAGGTGAAAAACTGTGTTTGCCATAACTGAAATATTATTGAATATTCTATCTCACCTCGATATTCTATCATTACGTATTCTCGAAAGTTCAAAAATAATTCCCGAGCAGAAATGCGTGAATAGTGTTTTTCGAAAAATTTCTCGGAAAGCTTTTATTTTCGTCTCGGAAATTCAAACACTTTAATTCTATCACGTAGCCAAAATACTACGACATTCCGATATGTCTAGGTCATAGAACGACTTCAAATAGCTTATTCCCATAATTAATTAATTAAATTCATTTAATCCACATAATCAAATAAAAATTTAATTCTCAAAAATTATTTTTTTTTCTGGGGGCGTTACAATATTAATTATATTTTGATTTTTCAGTGCTATAAATAAGTACTGTATGTACGCATTGTTAATGATTGGTCAATGGTGGTGCAGTATTTGGAAACCCTAATATTACTAATAAACCCTAGTTTTGAAGTCAAATGAGATTTTAAAATTTGTCTAGTAAATATGTTATGTGGTTAATGATTTTTATTATAAATATTATTTTGATTTCAGTGTTATGAATATGTACTGTATGTGTGGGCTGATAAATGTTGGTCAATTATATGTATAATGTCAAAACCCCAGTATTAATTGGTTTAACCCTAATTTAAAACTCAAACTAGAGTTTATGGTTGGTAAGAAATTGTGTTATGTGATTAATGTTAATATACATATTAATTTTAATTAGGAAAAACCCTAATTATTGTTAGAAACTCTAATCGTGAAATTAGAAACCTTAATTTTATAATTAAAAAAACCCTAATTAATAATTACTAACCCTAATTGTTATATGGGTAATGCTAATTGTTGATTATTTGCTCTAATTACTAAATTAGTAAGCTTAATTATAATTATTAAATTGTTAAACTTAATGTTTAATTTCTAAATATTAGAAACCTAAACTAATTAAGAAAATCCTAATTACAATTTTTAGAAACTAAAATATATTTTAAACCATAATTAGAAATCCTATAATTTTTGTGCTAAACCTTAGGGTTAAACCCTAAGGGTCAAACCCTAAGGGTTTGTCAAGATTACCTTTGTGCCATTAAAATTACAAGCCTTATGACCAAAATACCCTTATGTGCATTCTTTATTAGGTTTCTTATGTATCTAGCCAAAATGTGTAGTTGGTAACCTAATAAGATTGCTCATGTGATTGAAATCAACAAATATCAGCCATATATCTCAGCAAGTTCATTGCATCTATCAAGTATATAAAGATCATGAGAGAGAAAAGTGCTCATTTTATTGCATTATTCACCAACACTCAACCTAGACACACTCTCTCTAAAACCCACGAAATTTGGTAGCATTTCAGTCTCATATTCAAGCCCCACTATTACCATTAACAGATCAGAAGGTTAGAATCAAGATCAAAGTTTAGAAAAGGTATAAACCTTAGAACTTAAAAATCTTTTGATCTGATGTTAGATTTTGTTGTTTTTTGTTTAATGTTGTGTAATAAGATGTTATTTAGTGATCTGGGTTGTTAGATCCCAGATCCATAACATCAAAGTGCTCAAAATTGAGTTTTAAAAAAATCTAGAAAAAGTTTAAATCATGGTCTGACAACGAATGTCAGACCCTGTAAATCTCATTCCGTTATGTGTTTTTGTTGTTTAAATGTTTGAACTTGTAGTTTGTTATGAGATCTTTAATATGGAATTAACTTGAATCAGGTCCATATCTGTTGTAGAGTAAAAGTTATAAAGGGTCAAACAGGGTTGACCGGCCATGACCATGCGAAAATCTGGGTAACCCAAATTACCCAGAACACTCTGACAACGCTTTTCAAGTCTTTGATCTTCCTACTGTTAATTGTTTAGGACATTTAGTTGTTTGGGACTTGTAAACTGACATATATTCTACACATAAATGCCACAACATCACTTATATATTTCACAGAATCAAAGAAAATGATGGTCAAAGTAGGTCGTTTTGATCGTGGTTTGGTTTTTTCGAAATTCGAGAAAATCGTATGCTCAAGTTTTTCGCCTACTTGAATTGGGACATGATCTCTTATATTTGATGTTTTTAGCTCGTTATTATGTATTATATATGTTGTCTTGCATGTTATCTACAAACTGAAACCATAAGAACACAAAAACGTTACTAGGATTGGAAGTTATGGAGATCTAAAGTAGCTACCTTGAACTGTTCTTCATTTCTGGAAAACCTAGAAATGAAGAACAGCGTCTAACAATGTTTTTGAGAGATTAAATCTCTTTGTTGTTTAATGATTTGACCATGCAATCAGTTTGTAGTGATAGTATTACATGAGTACTAGAATCCGAAAACATTAAATGACCAGAAAACATTAAGATCAAGTATTGGTGACTGGTCAAACGTGCCATCCGGTTAACTGATTATGCATTTCTGGGTTCCACGATGAACACGAAGAACACCTATAGTGACGGTTTTGTCGCTATAGGCAGTCTTTAGCTACAGTTACTTTATAAAATAATTATTTTTATTAAATAATTTGTAATAAATAGTTTTTAATTATGAAAAATACAAAATAAATTATTAAAATTTATATTAAAGTCTAAAAATTAGTTTTTAATTACTTTGAACATATTTCATAAATATTTAATATTTTTGGAATATTAAAGGTATTTAATTTATTTAATTATAATATTAAATAAATTATTTTAAAATGATTTTAATACTTGAAAAATCATTTAAAATTATATTATGGTATAAGAAAATATTTTAAGTTATTTTTAATGACTTTTAATATTTTGTGATGAATTTCATTAATTAATTAATATTAATGATATTTAATTTATTTAATAAATATATTAAATAAATTATAAAAAATAAAATTAATAATTTAAAAATCATATAAAAATGATTTAAAGGTTATAAAATATTTGAAGTTATAAAATATAACTTTTGTTATTTTGTCATGAAAAATATTAATATTTTAATAATATTAAATTTATTTAATAATTATATTAATAAAATGAGTTTAAAAATGATTTTAATATTATAAAAATAATTTCAAATGAAATTAAGGTGTTGAAAAATATTTTAAGTTATAAAATATAACTTTTAATATTTAAAGGATAATTTCATTAATAATTTAATATTAATGATATTAAATTTATTTAATAATTATATTAAATAAATAGTTTTAAAATAGTTTTATTAATTTAAAAATCATTTAAAAGGGATATAAATGAATTATAAATATTTTAAGTTATAATTAATGACTTTTAAAATTTGATAAATAGTGCATTAATATTTAAATATTAATGGTAAGTAATTAAAAATGATTTTAAATGTTTTAAAAATTATTTAAGGGTATATAAATACTTTAAAAATATTCTAAGTTATTATAAATAACACATAGCACATAATGTCTTTTATTATTTAGCTTCAATGGATACCTTAATTCATTTCTTAAACTCGATAAGAGTTAGACACCTCTATATTTTCTGTCTCCTTAAAGGTTACTTCCTAAGGTTTTCCCACCTAAGGTTCATAACCTAAGGCTTTGATACCAACTTGTGACCCCCCCCCCCCCCAAATCTGGGTACTCCATTCCCATAGAATTTGGTGGTCACTATCCTAAACCATTACATCTAACTAACCATCATAAAGGATAAAGACATAATTTAAATAACTTAAACAATAATCTCTCCCATTAAAGGGTTACATCATCATCTCAAAAATAATCCCAGGTAATCTAACCTTGAATTTATTACATCAGTTTGCGGAATACATCAAAAAATAAAACAAGTCTGGTAACATAAAACATTTAAATAAAATTCTCATAAGTCTTCAACACTTGGACATTTTGCCTTTTCCTTTGCTAGTAGATGGCTCATCAACTTTCTCCACTTTAGCTGCAATGTTAATTGCAAGAGTGAGCAAACAAAGGCTCACTGATATAGAAAGTAGTAATGACAATAACATGAGAATGAACAATGAAAGCTAAATAATAATGAACTTGTTCCACGAATCAAAATAGAAAACAAGTTTGAACTTTAATATCTGAGGGTCTTAAGACCAAGAACTATGTCCCCTGTACTTAGGTATTATTACCCAACCTTAATAGTCATTTAGACTATACGGACCCTTCTTAACATACTTAGGGGGATCAGCCCTTTGTACCATGTATTGTGCACAAACATCTAAATGTTACACGTACAAAATCCCCTATGTTAGGGCTGTTCGTCTCAGTTTGAATTTAGAATTTCCTCACTAAAGAAAGTTTAGTTTGGAACTAGCTTATCAATATTTTTAGAATTTTAGAACACTATTCAGTTATAGATTAATTTAATCAATAAGAGTTTGCTTACTAATTGAAGGTCTAATACAAGAATGTATAATTGAACAAGGCTATCAAAGTCAACGATCGGATATCAACAATATATAATTGAATAAACATGATATACATGCAAAGTGTTATATCCAAAAAAGTTAGAATAATCTCATTTGAATCGATGTATTAGAATAATATATGCTTTGTATAATAATTAAGAAAGTGAAACTCGCTCGATGTAACAAATTAGGTTACAAGAGCTTGTACAAACATACTCAAGATAGACTAGACTTGCTCAACTTTACAAAGAATTTTAGAAACTTGCTCAATAATGATTTAGTAATGGGAACTTGCACTCAATATGAAAAGAATGAAGTTAGAAAGCTTGCTCAATGTAAAGAGTTAAGGTTTAAAAACTTGCCTTGTTTGTAAGCTACACAAGTGTAAAATAATCTCCAATTACCCTACATATATCATTGAAATCGCAACAACAATTAGTTGTATGAATATTAGCACTATAGGTTTTAACCCATCATTTAGGTCATAATACTAACCTAACATCTAACCATGTTGGTTAACATCCTTAACGCCTCTGAAATCTCATTACGATCCAACATAACTTAATCGTTCATCTCTAACTTTTTAAAACATCACTTTTAGTTTCCATTACCTAGCTTATTCAAGTAATCACTTAAATTCTTTTACACTTTATATTACAACGCATGACAATCTGTTATTGTAGTTTATACTATGCCTCAACATCATTAATATGCATGCTAAACTAATATAAGTCCATTACACATGACCTGCAAATAGGCAGAAGTCACTACCTGGGCTCAAGGCATGGCGTGTTGTGCATGTCCTTGCCCCTTGCCTGCAACCCAAGAATAATACTTGATGCTGATGCTCACCTGCAGAAAACCCAGTGCATACAACATTGCAGGTTTCTCGATCGTGGTGTGGCCAATTGCTTGTTGCGTATGTGCGTAACAAGCACAGCAGCAGACATTATATAGTGAGCCACCCAATTCAACCTAAACACTACAAAATTTACAAAACTAATCATCTAAAACTATGTAATAACATAGTTAAGCATGTTATACACACTTCTATATACAAAAACATCATATATATTCAAGTTTAAGGGATCAAAACCCCAATTTTTCCAAATTTCATCATTTTCACCTATTTAGCGAATTCGATTGCCACGAACTCGTTTCTTAACCAATTAACATGATTTACACTACGCCGCCTTCGTTTCTTCACATATTAACACAATCCAACTAAAATTTGCAGATTATAACACATATAAGGCATAAAATTTTGTACTTTCTAAAGCCAATTTTCATGTATAAACACTGTTATATTTTTCTCCCTACAAACCCAAATTTCATGTATTTAACAAACACGCATCAACCATATATGATGATTAACAGATTTTGCAAAACTATATGAACACATATATATACACCACAATTCATGTGATTTTCAATCACATAAAATATATATATATACCGAAACTAAAAGTTAAAATAAGGATATTTTATACCTTGATTAGCAAAACAATTAGCAAACCCTTCTCTTCCACTTGATAATCATAGAAAATTCTCTCAAGCTCTCACTCTCAATCTCCTCTGTGTTTTTGTCTTTTATCTCTCTCTAAGCCCTCTATGCTCTTCACTGATAACTAGCCTTAGGGGAAAAATAAGATGCGTAGGAAATATAAACTGGCCACAATCCCAAGTACGTCAGTTAAAAAAAACAAAAAGGCATCAGTTAGAAACAAGCCAAAGGCCACAAGGCCACAAGGCCTTATTTGGCTAAGCACCTCTTTCCCAAACTAAATTATTTTAATAATATTATATTATATTATTTCATGTGTCACGCTCTAGTTAACCAAATAACTTTAGCTTAATTAATTTAAATAACTTGTAACGGTAATTAAAATAATTTCTATTATAATTATATCTATGAATAATAAATAATTATATATCTAATTTAATTAATAAATTAGACACATCACTTTATTTAATTTATTTATTTCCTTTAATATTAAACAATTCATTTAATTTAATTATTTTCTTAAATATTAAGCAATATGTTTAATTTAATTATTTTCTTAAATTAAATCTTTTAGATAAAATTATCATTACTCAACTTAATTAACATTAATTAATTTAGTTACTATATTAATTCACCATAATTCATTAATTATTTATTTTCTTCAATAAAAAAATTATTTAAAATATTTATTTAATTCAATAAATATTTAAATTAAATTATAAATTTCTTGATCGTTATAACAACGGAAGTATTGTCATAGTTAGAAAATGACAGAATTATCTTTTTATAAAAATAACGACGAAAGTTTTACCGTTAAACTGTTGAACTACCCCGGTAGTAAAAGTACAGTAATACGCGTGGTTGCATAGTAGAACACAGTATTGATTATTGATGCTTATGTGAGAAGTCACTCAGTTATACTCAATTATTGCTCTAATAATTGCGTATCATATCTCTCATATTATTGATTCAATTATTGTCACAGTATCATCTGCACAATATTTTATATTATTAAATCAATAATTGAGACGACAAAGTTATTCATATTATTATTTGCAATATTGACAATGTCTAGAAGTCCTATCAAGGAGAGTTTTGGTCACCTAATTGCGCGCCAATAAGGAGAAATCCTTATTGGAAAGCCCCCTCTTTCATAGGAACGTCTGGTTGTTAAATATTGTGAGTTATAATATTAATGATGAATAAGTTCGTGTTGATTAAAGATGAAATTGATAGTTCCATTGTGTTGGGATTATTAGTGTTAGTGAAAATCGACATTTATTTCGATAATAATTGATGTCTGGAAGTTATATTGACCAATCGGGTAATTAATTAGATAAATGAGCAATTAATTGCTATTAATTCACATGCTTATAACTATGTGTTCACATGTGTGTACTATTGATTCACATGTATGTACTATTAGGGGAGGTGGTGCAAGATTGATAATACTTACATGACTAAATTAAAAATGGAGGTATAGATGAAGGTACTATACTGTAATTATTTTTTTTACATGTATAGAACTATTGATTTACATGAATGTACTATTAATTCACATGATATACTATTAGGGGAGGTGGTGCAAGTTTGATAATACTTGCAGGACTAAATTAAAAATGAAGGAAAAGATGAAGGTATTATACTGTAATATTTTGAGCCCCAAAATGTGTAATTATCGAAACTACATTTTCCTACAAATAGAAGCTCATTCTTCTTTCATTCTCACCAATTTACTAAGACTCACAAGAGAAATTATAGAGAGAGAAGCTATAGAGAGAAAGAAGAAGAGAAGTCTGATACCTCACTATTCCAATATCCAATCTTCTTCTGAGGTAAGAGATATTATCTTTGTTCAGTATTCATAAGGAATAATATTTTCTTCCATACTCTGTAATATATGAGTAATATTATTTCGCCTCTTATTCCTGATTATACCCTCATTCTGTTAAAGTATTGCTTCTATACTCTGTGAAATTAGTAAAATATCCTTGAAATTTGCGCTTCATCTAGTATCGTTTCACAAGGATATTTTCTGAACATTCTTGTTAAATTTTAAGCTTTTCATGCCGGAGTACTATTCATGAGTACTATTCATTTATACGGTACTATTCACAAAGTAGTATTCATAAAGTACTATTCATGAAGTACTATTCATGAGTACTATTCACAAAGTACTATTTACAGGGTACTATTCTCAAAGTACTATTCACAAGTTACTATTCACCCACAGTACTATTCATGACAAAAATTGATTTCTTTTCAGTCCAAATCATTTTTGATACAATATCATTCTTGAATTTTACTCCACAAAGCAGTATCATGTTGGCAATTTGAGCATTATTGAATTCTGGATAAATTAAATTATAAATCTTTAAAAATTTATCCTTTGTTTCTTTTAATTGAATTCTTATATCATTATCATCATCCTCATGCTTATATTGTGATGAAAGTCATCTTTGGCTTACGTGCATAGATGAACTCTTGATTGGAATGATTATGACCAAGGATCATTTGGTATAATCATAACCCGTAATGTTACAAATGATGTGGTAAAAGTCCTCATTGGCCTGTTGTTCATTGATGGGCAGTTGTTGGTATGATTATGACCAGGGATTATTCGGTATAATCATGACCATTGATGATTACATGAATATCCTTGGCCGTGGTGCAGGCATGATTCGATGATGTGGTTTATTTAATAAGTTGAGTCTCAGCAATAAAGTTGATGAAAAACTTTTTAAATGATAGAAGATAGTAGATATCATGCTCTACTTGACTCTTCTAATGGATTGCTTGTTCTGCTATAATTAAACTTGTTGTCTATTATATTATATCAGTTTAACATTGTTGAAGGCTAACGATAACTTATTTTGCATTATCTTAGTCATAATATTTCTTACGGGGCTAGTTGAGCTCACCCTTTTGCTTTCATTGTTCTCTTTAGGAAATGAGAACGTAGCCGGGACTAGTCGGGGAACTGAGTGATGGTCCGAGATGGTGTTATAATAGTCCTCACTATTCTATGAAATAGTGTGATAATAAATGTATTGAGGACTCCATTTGAGTTTGAATACAGTCTATAAGACAATATTCCTGTTAAAGCTCTTAACTATGTTTTGTCGTATTTTACACAACAATTGTATAATTAAGTTTGTATTTATATTTTGTACCATGTAATTGACGACTCAAGATGGGTGATGTATACCTATTTTGGGGGCGTCACAGTTGGTATCAAAGCTTAGGGATATGATCCCTGGCTGAGATGTGAGACAAGAACTAGGAGGGGAGAGACGGAGAATTCTTTCGCTAGTATGACCTACCTAAGTTTATTTGTTATTTAATTGGTCGGTCAGAGTATAGGGATAATATGTGACATGTCAATTAACCCTTGTTTTATGGAAGTATTTGAAAATGGCATCCGAAAACGTTGAGATAAGCAATGAAGCACATGAGACTGTTAAGTCACCAATGATCAATACCCAGGATAATGTGCATAGGGAAAGAAATAATCCTCAGGTAAAAAACAACACCGACTAGATGATAAATGATGGGATGTTCAGAGGCTTTATGCAATTCATGCAACATCAGGCGAGAGAAACTCCTGTTCAAAATGCAGGCAGAAACACTGGCAACTCTCGGACGGTCACCGCTAAACAGTTCAAGGAGCTGAGACCACCGGAGTTTTTTGGAGAGCAAAAACCACTTAAGGCGGAGATGTGGATAAAGTAGATCACTAAGATATTTGATGTCTTGGGATGGTCCGAGGAGCAAAAGGTTCCCTTTGCCACCTTCATGTTGCGAGGAGAGGCAGATTACTGGTCGGAATCTGTAAAACGTACTCAATCTATCACACTGAAGATGTCTTGGGAGAAGTTCCAAGAACTGTTCAATGACAAGTACTTTCCCAAAAGTATTCGTCACATGAAGGAGGTAGAGTTTATCAAGCTGGAGCAAAACAATATGACCGTGTCACAGTACGAAGCTAAGTTTGCCGAGTTGTCCCGGTTTGCATCCCACTTGGTTGATAATGAGGAGAGAATGACACAGATGTTTCTAAGAGGTTTGAAACCTGAGATACGTCAATACCTCATTTCTCATAAACTGTGTTTGTATTTAGATGTTGTAAATAGGGCTAAGTTATTGGAGCATGATAATGAGTCAACCCAACAAAGAGATAGCAACTGGCAAAGCGATACTACCAGTGGTAGCAGTCATCGAAGCGGTGACAACAAACGTGGAGGGAAGCAACATGCTAGAAATGGTAACCACTTCGGTGGTAATCATGGCCAAGACAATAGGAGAGAAAATTTCAAGAAGAGAAGGTTCAACAATGATGGTAAGACAGCAGCACCAGCACCCGTTTTCAAGGAAGGAGAACGACCGCCGATTATATTCTTCAAATGCAGAGGGGATGGACATATCAGTCCAAACTACATGATGCAGTCCAAAACATGTTATAATTATGGAAAAGAAGGTCACCTAGTCCGATTTTGTGGTGCACCAAAGTCAAGTCCAACTGGGATGGAGGCATCAAAGGCCATCCCAAACAAGACAAAATAGGTGGTTCAAGGGAGAGAGTTTGTCGTAACCTCCCAAAAAGCGAGGGATCCAAATGAGGTGATCACGGGTAAGCTAATCATAAACTCTAGCGAAGTATATACCTTATTTGATACCGGTTCTACCCATTCTTTTATTTCTCCTACTTGCGCTCAACGTTTAAATTTAACTCTAGAGAAATTAAACTTTGACTTATCTGTTGAAACTCCGTTAGGAGAAACCTTCATTACATCCACTGTTTATAAGTCTTGTTTGATTCAAATCAGTACCCACATGTTACCTGTCGATCTTATCTCTTTGAAAATACTTGCATTTGATGTGATTTTAGGGATTGATTGGTTAACTACTCATCATGCTAAAATCGATTATTTTCGTAAGGTTGTCAGCTTTCATATTCCTAACCAACCTATTATACGAATTCAAGCAACCAAACCACTAAAGTCAATCATTGTCATATCAAGCCATAAAGCTATTCGTTTATTGAAAAATGGATGTCAAGCTTTCTTAGCCCATGTCACGGATTTAAATAAAAATACGTCAGATTTGAATGATATTTCTATTGTTAATAAATTTCCTGACGTATTCCCTAAAAAACTTCCTGGCCTACCCCCAGAGCGTGAAATTAAATTTTGTATCGACCTTGAATCCGGCACAAAACCCATTTCCAAAGCCCCATATCGAATGCCTCCTATTAAACTTCAGGAGTTAAAAACCCAACTACAGGAATTGTTAGACATCGGTTTCATTCGCCCTAAGACGTCTCTTTGGGGTGCTCTGTTCTATTCGTGAAGAAGAAAGATGGAAGTATGCGACTTTGTATTGATTATCGGGAGTTGAATCATGTCACCATCAAAATATAAAATTCGATTACCTCACATTAATGATCTGTTTGACCAGTTGCAAGGCGCCAAATTCTTTTCAAAGATCGATCTTCGTTCCGGATATCATCAGTTGAAGATTAAAACTGATGACATTCCAAAGACTACTTTCAGAACTCGGTATGAGCATTATGAATTCTTAGTTATGTCTTTTGGATTTACTAATGCTCCTGTTGCCTTCATGGATATGATGAACCGAGTATTCAAGGAATATTTGGATTACTTTGTGGTTGTCTTTATTGATGACATCCTCATATACTCCAAAACCCGTGAAGACCATGAGCAACACTTGAGGCTGATACTCCAAAAGCTTTGTGAAAACAAGATATATGCCAAGTTGAAGAAATGTGAGTTCTGGCTTGAGGAAGTTTCATTCCTTGGGCACGTGATATCAAATCATGGAATATCTGTTGACCCAACAAAGATTGAAGTAATTCAAAGCTGGGAGCAACCTATGTCAGTGACCGAAGTACGTAGCTTTCTCGGCTTAGCTGGTTATTATCGGAGATTCGTAGAAGGGTTTTCTTGAATCGCTACTCCATTAACTCAGCTGATTCTAAAAGCTACAAAATTCGGTTGGAGCGAGGAATGTGAGAAGAGTTTTCAAGAACTCAAGAGGAGACTCATTTCAGCACCTATTCTGACAATACCATCTGGCTCGGAGGAATTTGTCATCTATAGTGATGGTTCAGGCAAAGGGTTAGGATGTGTTCTCATGCAACATGGGAAAGTCATAGCCTATGCCTCATGACAACTCAAAGAATATGAGAGGAATTATCCTACTCATGATCTAGAGTTGACGGCTGTCATTTTTGCGCTTAAGATTTGGAGGCATTACCTGCATGGAGAGAAGGTGGAGATCTATACGGATCATAAAAGACTCAAATATTTCTTCACTCAAAAGGAAATCAACATGCGGCAACGACTTTGGCTTGAGTTGTTGAAAGATTACGATCATACCATTCAATAGCATCCTGGAAAAGCAAACATAGTAGTTGACACATTGAGTAGAAGATCATATGCGGGTACGAGTGCAATATTATCAACACAAAGGCCTATTTTGTATGACTTACAAAGGATGAAGATAGAGTTAAAGACTCCAGGGACCCATGTGATGATGGTGAATATACGAGTAGAACCAACTTTAATCAATAAAGTTAAAGTTGCTCAAGCTACAGACCTGGAGCTGTTGCGTATGAAGACGAAAGTGTAAGAAGGTGCTATTCCAGAAACAAGAATCAACAAAGAAGGAATACTTCGAGTCAACTCCAGACTTTGTGTTCCTAACGATTGTAATGATTTGAAATTTCAAATTTTAATATTTATTGAGTTATATAAATATTATTTAAGGTGTTTATTGTTAAATAAATATTTTATTGATGTGATGGTTGATGAATCTAAATTTATTAGAAAATTTTTCTAAATTAAAAGAAAAGGCCTATCTGCGACCGCATATCCGATCGCTGATTATAGTATTAGCGATCGCTATCTGCATGAGGGAAAAATTTATTCACATTTGATATCGTTGACCGCTTGCGATCATTGACGATCTCGATATGAATTTCCCCCCAAAAATTTGGTGCGAAACCCTGGCGCATTTTTTTGTTGCGACTAAACATTATCAGAGACCGCATGCGGTCGCTGAAAGCATCCACGTCATTAAAAATCAGCGACCACAGATTTAGGCTCAGGCGTTCGCTCGATTCAGCAGAAAGAGAAAGAAAAAAAAGAGGGCGACAGAAGAGGGAGAAGAGGGAGAAAGGGGAGAGAAGAGGCATTCGCTCGATTCGGTGTGTTCAATCTTCTTCAAATCAATTTAATTTTAGAGGTAAGAAATTCTTCTTCTTCTTCTTCTTCTTTTATCGGTTTAATTTTCAGTTTGTTGTTTATAATACCATACCTGGAAATTGATTCAATGATGCATAAACACATTTAATTGTTTCTGTCATTTCTAGCATAGTTGAACTTGAAAGTGTATTACATATTGTTGTAAAGGTCCATTTAGTTTTATTACTTTTCTCATTTGTAAGTCTAGGGGAGGTCACCCATTTAGTAGAAATATTTCAAAAACCCAAAGTTCACAAATCAGATCCTCGTGTTGATTATGTAATTTGTTACATAATTGTATTGGAAACTGTTATTTTTGTAAGCAAATTTGGGGCTGCTTCATGCTCAAATGCTTTCTCATTTGGAATGATGAACAATTTTATGAGCATTGGGATTCCGATAAGTTCATAATTTTTGATAATATAATATGAACACATTTACACAGTAAAAATGGTATCTCATTTGAGATGAACACATTTATCATTTTGAAGCCTATTGTCAAAATAAAAATAAAAATTCCATCCAATTTATGGTATCTCATATGGACTGTTTATGAAATTATAGTCAAATCTATGCCTATATGAGAACTATACTTATGCAAGATCGTCTATGGGTAATAGTTAGGCTTTTCTTCACATTATTTATACTTATGCAAGATCGTCTATATGTGGACTCTTGGTTTATGTCTTGGGTGCCTAGAAATGACCTTATATACATGCCGTCGTGCATGTGGCTAGTCCATATTATAAGGGAGACTCTGGCAATTTTTTTTATTGGTCGGGTAGTTGCGAACATTTATACTATTAACGATCCTATTGGTGATCCACTAGAGCCTATTAAGGGGATGTTGGAGCTAATGGGCTGGGCTTGGGGCTGCGAGGCCACACGAGGCCACGCCAAGCTTAGCCAAGCCTCACGGGGCCAAGCCAACGAAGTTGTTGTTAGAATGATATAAAGCTAGCATGAATGAAATACCTTACGTATTCACTTTACGATAAACAATAAAAACAAATTTAAAACAAATTAAAATAAAATAACATGATATAATATGCTTACAAGTATACTCAAGTCATATGATTACAAGTATATATGCTCTCAAGTCATATGCTTACAAGTATGCTTAAATGATACTCATATGCTTACAAGTATGCTCAAGTCATATGGTTACAAGAATGCTCAAGTCATATGCTTACAAGAATGCTTAAATGTTAATCATATGCATGCTTACAAGTATGCTCAAGTCATATGGTTACAAGTATGCTCAAGTTATATGATTAATAAGATCATGTTGTCTGTAGTAGGTACCGTGGAATCATGGACCTCTATTCAGGCTGTAGTTGGATGGCACGACGAAAGTCAAGTGCCAAGATAGGTGCTACAGCTGAATTTAGAGCTGGTTGCCAAGTGTTTTTGGATTATGCGTATAGTCACCTGGAATGTATGAATGGTAAGTCATGAATCGATGTCCATGTTTGAAGTGTAAGAATGTAAATTATATGGACAGAGACATGGTAAACTATCATTTACTTGTTTCTGGGTTCATGAGAAATTACGAAGAATGCTGGTGGGCACATGGGCAGAGAAGAGATGGTGGCATCACACAAGTACACAATTCAGGCAGTAGTACTCATCGTATGAATGAAATGGTTCATGATATTGTAGGGCCAGATTTTGATTGGGAGCAAGGCAGAGAGCAACCTATGAATTCTGATGCCAAAGACTTCTTTAAGTTGTTAGATGAGGGTAGCGAGCCATTGTGGCATGGTTGCACCAAACACACTACATTGTCTGTAGTGGCGACATTACTTAACATCAAGGCTAATCACAACATGAGCCATAAGTGTTTTGAGTCGCTCTTGAAGGCCATTAAAAGTATGTTGCCTGACGGTGAGAAATTACCTGGTAACTATTACTTTTGTAAAAAAATGGTGAAGAAGTTGGGACTTGGATACCAAAAGATTGATGCACGTCCCAACGATTGCATGTTATTTTATAAGGAAAATGAACAAATGACAAAGTGCACGTTTTGCAGTCATGATCGGTTTAGGAATAATAAAGAGGGTGTGACTACAAAAAAAATCAAGTATACCGTTTAAGATTCTAAGGTATTTTCCAATAACACATCGGCTAAAAAGATTGTATATGTCTTTAAGAACAGCTGAACATATGAGTTAGCATGCGGAATCTCCAGCTAAAGATGGAGAACTAAATCATCCCGCAGATGGGCAGGCTTGGAAAGATTTCAACTTAGCACATCCTGGATTTGCATTGGAACCTAGAAATGTGAGGCTTGGATTGTCCAATGGATGGTTTTAATCCGTTTGGCCGGTCATTTGTTTTCAGTACTCATGTTGGCTGTCGTGATTGTTACTCCGTATAACTTGCCTCCTTGGATGTGTATGAAACAGCCATACTTGTTTCTTTCACTCGTGGTTCCTGGTCCTAAGAGTCCTGGAAAGAACTTAGATGTTTACTTGAGACCTCTTATGAAGGTATTGTGGGAGGATGGAGTACAGACTTGGGATGTTGCAACGAAAACAAATTTCAACCTTAGGGCAGCGGTTATGTGGACTATATATGACTTCCCAGCTTATGGTATGTTAGCTGGATGGAGTACACACGGGAAGTTGGCTTGTCCGTATTGTATGGATCATACAAAGTCGTTTAAACTATCAAAAGGTCGAAAGCCTTGTTAGTTTGACTGTCATCGTCGGTTCTTATCGGTAGATCACCTGTTTCAAAGAAATAGAGAACACTTCAGAAAAGGGAAAGTAGACAATGATATGTATGCACCGCGATTGTCGGGAACGGAGATGCGAGATCGTGTGATGAGATTTCCGGTTATCCCATTTGGTAAGGTTGATGCCACAAACATAATCAATGGGTTTGGCGAATCTCATAACTGGGTTCAGAGAAGAATCTTTTGGGAACTGCCTTATTGATCTACAAATTTGATTTGTCATAAACTAGATGTGATGCATATTGAGAAGAATGTGTTTGACAATGTGTTTAACACTGTGATGAATGTTATGGGGAAGACAAAAGATAACGATAAGACACGTTTGGACATGAAAGATATTTGTAAGCATCCCAGATTAGAACTTTATGAATCTCCTAATGGTAAGATTGTCAAACCGCATTCAAGGTACACATTGTCCAAAAAGCAAGTTGAAGATGTGTGCACATGGGTTAAGTCTCTGAAACTACCAGATGGATATCGTCAAACATTGCAAGGTGTGTTACTGGTGGGAAATTACAAGGGATGAAGAGTCGTGACCGCTACGTGTGTTCATGGAGAGACTCATGCCTATAGCATTTCGGGATCTCGCTTGATAAACCAATATGGGATGATTTTGGCGGATCTTAGTCGTTTCTTCAAAGACTTATTTTCAAAATCATTAAATGAGAAGGACATGTACGTACTTGAGAAGAACATCATAGAGATCACGTGTAAACCGGAAAAGATATTCCCACCTGGTTTTTTTGACTCCATGGAGCATTTGCAAATCCATCTTCCCTATGAAGCTTTCGTCTTTGGGGTCCGATTCAATATAGATGGATGCACCATTTTGAGAGGGTGATGGGAAACCTTAAGAGGAAGGTGAAGAATAGAGCTTATATCGAGGGGTCGATATGTGAGGCATACAGTTTCGATGAGATATCTACGTTTGTCGCAGACTATTTTCCGGACGAAGTCTTGACAAAGGCCAATCGAGTATCGAGACATGATGATGGGGGAAATGTTGAACTAAATGGTCGGGTCTCTGTATTTGGTCTATCGGGCCTCGCTTATAGAAAAGGGAAGCGCATATTCCTCTCTGAGCAAGAATTACATGCTGCACATACTTACATTCTTCTCAATTGCGAGGAGATTGACGAATTTGTGAGGTACACATGTAAACTTGATAATTTATCTTTTAAGTTGAAAATTTATTCCAATATGTTAATGCTTATAACATGGTATAGATTGTACGATGACGAGTTAAAAGTGAAGCATCCCGACATAACTAATAAAGAACAACGAACTCTGGAGTGTGTGTCCAAGGAGATTGTTATAATGAGCTTGGTCGTGCCTTTTATGGGGAGTTGGAGGAAATTGTAGAGTTATCGTACAAGGGCACGTACAGGGGTCATATTCACTTGTTCAAGTGCCGTTGGTTTGATTCAGAAAAAGGGATACGTGTTGACAAACATGGAATCGTTGATATTGACCTCCATAGGTCTGCGAACTCCAACGAACCGTTTGTTTTACCAACTCAAACTGTACAAGTATACTACACTCCTAGTCCTGTTAGGAAAAGGGATAGACCACCTACAGATTGGCAAGTTGTAATTCATACTCCCGCGCGTAGTCGTGTAGAATTAGTTGATGGGGGAGATTTACCAAGAGCAGATGTTTTATAGTCAAACTATAATAAATTTGGAGGACGCCAATGAAGTAATCCAGTTAAATGGTGGAGATGAACCACATGAATTAGATCCTGAGTCAATACTTGTTTCAGATGATGTTGATACTGAGGAGGAAGAGTTATTGATTGAATCTGACACTGAATCTGAAGCAGATGATGGTTATGAATCTGCAACACGTATACAAGATGATTCTGAATCAGACATTGACACTTGAACAAATGAAATGTATGTTTACCATTACATGTTTTTTATATCATTGTCATGTTTATGTACTAAAATATTTAAATGCAATTTTTGTTTATTGTCATTTTATATTCATATATATACATGTTTATATCACTGTCATGTTTATGTACTAAACTATTTAAATGTAACTTTTGTTTATTGTCATTTTATATTCATATATATACATGTTTATATCACTGTCATGTTTATTGTCATATATACATGTAATCAAACATGACTCATAATAACATCTTGAAATTTGTAATATACAGATGGCTTCTAAAGCAGCGCAGAAAAAGCGCGGCTTAGGTAGGGGGCCTAATCATGTGCTCAAGGCCCCTACTAATCCGGATGATCGGATTCTTATTCAGATTCGCCCTCCTCCAAATAGCACGTACGTCCCACATATATCATTTATATATAAGCATTTAAGATTCCATTTATTGTATATTGGTAATGTTTTGATTGATATTATATTGGTAATGTATATGGGTCTGAATTTTTTACTGCTTTAATTTGCATTCAATCGTTATTGTTTTGGTCTTATTGTATTGAAAATTTGTATATTTCTCTTGGTTTGTGTCTTGGGTGCCTAGAAATGTCCATATATGCATGCCGTCGTGCATGTGGCTAGTCTATATTGTAGGGAGACTCTGGCGAATTTTTTTTAAGTATTATAGTATAAGTTTGAAAAATGTTCATAAGTATTATAACTTAGATGTAAATTGCTTTAATATATGCTAATTGATGTTGTATATTATAGTGATTTTTCAGATAATAAGATCGTCAAGTGCATATCACAGCTGTGTTTACAGAATTGGCCTACACCTGTGATTAAGTGGGCGAGCACACCTATCGCCCACAAGGATGTTGTTTGGGTAGAATTTCAGGTATGTTTTTTTTAATTATGACAGATAATATTGATATAATATTCAAAGGATAATTATTTAGTAATGTTATTATTGTTGTTTTATTTGCAGAAACGGTATAGATGGGAGGACGCGCAGGCTTCAGTGATACAGACATTATTTTGGCAGAAGTGCGTGGTCCGCACCAAAGACAATTTGAATAAAGAAAGACAAAAAGCCCTTCACAATGCTGAGATAGACCATCCAGGCCAGGGAGAAGATTACATGCACGAGCATAGTCCCTGGTGGAGCACCCAGGCCATATGGGCTGAGATGTGTGCCCAATGGAGAGCTGAGAGCTGGGTGAAAAGACAAAAGACTGCCGCCAACAACAGATCCTCGGGTGTGCCAATGGTGAAAAGGCCAAAGGGACATACAAGGGCGGTAGTATTTCACATTTGCAGCATATCACTGCCAGGGTACATATTTACAAGTTTTAATATGTTTACAATCATGAATTGTAGAAAATATATCACATTTTTACGTAGTAATATTATGCTATTTTTTGTATAGGAGTCTCAGTTTCAAGGTCAGCCTATCCATTGGTTGGATGTGTACGTAGCCACCCGTGATGGTCTTCCTGAGGCTATCCAGATAAAATTGAGGGGCGGTTCGGTGCACCTTAACGACTGGTAATGACCGGTGCACCCTTTTTTTCCCACAATTATGAGGAAAAAAAATAAAAAATAATAGAGTAAGTTTGAAAAAAAAAAACTGTAAAAGGAAGTACATTTTTTATTGAAAAAACACTGTATACTGTTTACAGTGTTTTTTCAATAAAAAATGTACTTCCTTTTACAGTTTTTTTTCAAACTTGCTCTATTATTTTTTTTTCTCTCATAATTGTGGTTAAAAAAATATATATTACATAGTGCACCGGATGTTAGTCCGGTACATTTGTACTGGACGCCCCCCAACCCATTCAGATAGCGGTAATAAATTTTAACAACTTGATCTTGTTTATCAATGCTTACAGAATTAATTTATTTTTAACTATTTGATTGTTAACATGATGACAGGACAATTATAAGCGTTTATTGAATGAGCGTTATCCTGAAGGCACTCCACGTCTGCCTATTGATCAAGTTATGGGAGAGGGCGTCTGTTGTGAAGAAGAACTACATTAAAGGTCAAGGACAACGACGACACCCATCCTTCAGTGGCTCAGGCTGCTCTTCTACCTAGTCTACACAGTCATCGAGCCATCTAGCTGTTCATACTCCGGCTGACTCTGTGAGAGCTATATGTTGAGATCACGATCTTCTGAAGATACTGGGTGGGCATCTGGGAGCTCTGAGTGCTGAGGAGTTAGCTGAAGCAGTAGCGTTAGCAGCAACATCACAACACCGGGATGGCGACGAGGTATAAAATCAATTTGTTGTATATATTGTCGTAATATACCAATATTAACATAGTTAGTATATATTTATAACTTGTTTTATTATTTTGTTAATTACATGGTGATCAAGGAGGCGATGATGCTTGATGTACCTGCTTTAGATTAGTTTTGTAGTTATAGTATAAGCTTGTACTTGTATATTCATTCTTTGGATGTTTGTATGTTACTTAAACAAGTTTTGAAATGTTATTATATTTATTCAAATCCTATTGGTTTTTAAAGGTTTATATACTAGTTTGGTGTATGTGTTGGTGGACGATGGATGTTTATATTGTTGTGTATGTTGTTGTTGGGTATGTGTGTTGGGATAAAGCAGGTACAGGTTTTTGGGATTTCTGCAAAACAGCAAAAATCTATTTTTTATTTTTTTCTATATCAGCGACTGCATGTGGTCGCTAATTATTATTAACGACGGCTACATATTGAGGCTATCAGCGACCGCATGTGGTCGCTGATACCTGTCGCTGCCACGTGGACCACGTCAGCTTTGGCCCTGGACCATGCTGACTTAGCTTAGCGACCGAATTTTTAATTTTGGTCGCAGATATTTTGGTCGCTAATAGTGGTCGCTGATGTGCATCCCAGTGACCAAATTTTGTGCGACGCCTATCAGCGACCGCATGCGATCGTCGATGGATATCTGCGACCGTCTGCAGTCGCTGATATGCGGTCGCTGATAAATCTTTTTCTTGAAGTGAACGACCACCGATTATATTCTTCAAATGCGGAGGGGATGGACATCAGTCCAAACTGCGTGATGCAGTCCAAAACATATTACAATTGTGGAAAAGAAGGTCACCTAGCCCGATTTTATCGTGCACCAAAGTCAAGTCCAGCTGGGTTGGAGGCATCAAAGGCCATCCCAAACAAGACAAAATAGGTAGTTCAAGGGAGAGCGTTTGTCGTAACCTCCCAAAAAGCAAGGAATCCAAACGAAGTGATCACGGGTAAGTTAATCATAAACTCTAGCAAAGTATATACCTTATTTGATACCGGTTCTACCCATTCTTTTATTTCTCCTACTTGTGTTCAACATTTAAATTTAACTTAGGAGAAATTAAACTTTGACTTATCTGTTGAAACTCTATTAGGAGAAACCTTCATTACCTCCACTATTTATAAGTCTTGTTTGATTCAAATCGGTAACCACATGTTACCTGTCGATCTTATCTCTTTGAAAATACTTGCATTTGATGTGATTTTAGGGATTGATTGGTTAACTACTCATCATGCTAAAATCAATTATTTTCGTAAGGTTGTTAGCTTTCATATTCCTAACCAACCTATTATACGAATTCAAGCAACCAAACCACTAAAGTCAATCACTGTCATATCAAGCCATAAAGCTATTCATTTATTGAAGAATGGATGTCAAGCTTTCTTAGCCCATGTCACGGATTTAAATAAAAATACGTCAGATTTGAATGATATTTCTATTGTTAATAAATTTCCTGACGTATTCCCTAAAGAACTTCCCGGCCTACCCCAGGGCGTGAAATTGAATTTTGTATCGACCTTGAATCCCAGACAAAACCCATTTCCAAAGCCCCATATCGAATGGCTCCTATTAAACTTCGTGAGTTAAAAACCAAACTACGAGGAATTGTTAGACATCGGTTTCATTCGTCCTAGTACGTCTCCTTGGGGTGCTCCTGTTCTATTCGTGAAGAAGAAAGATGGAAGTATGCAACTTTGTATTGATTATCGGGAGTTGAATCATGTCACCATCAAAAATAGATACCCGTTACCTCGCATTAATGATCTGTTTGACCAGTTGCAAGGCGCCAAATTCTTTTCAAAGATCGATCTTCATTTCGGATATCATCAGTTGAAGATTAAAACTGATGACATTCCAAAGACTGCTTTCAGAACTCGGTACGAGAATTATGAATTCCTAGTTATGTCTTTTGGATTTACTAATGCTCCTGCTGCCTTCATGGATATGATGAACCGAGTATTCAAGGAATATTTGGATTACATTGTGGTTGTCTTTATTGATGACATCCTCATATACTCCAAAACCCGTGAAGACCATGAGCAACACTTGAGGCTGATACTCCAAAAGCTTCGTGAAAACAAGATATATGCCAAGTTGAAAAAATGTGAGTTTTGGCTAGAGGAAGTTGCATTCCTTGGGCACGTGATATCAAATCATGGAATATCTGTTGACCCGACAAAGATTGAAGTAATTCAAAGTTGGGAGCAACCTAAGTCAGCGACCGAAGTACGTAGCTTTCTCGGCTTAGCTGGTTATTATCGGAGATTCGTAGAAGTGTTTTCTTGAATCGCTACTCCATTAACTCAGTTGATTCTAAAAGATACAAAATTCGGTTGGAGCGAGGAATGTGAGAAGAGTTTTCAAGAACTCAAGAGGAGACTCATTTCAGCACCTGTTCTGACAATACCATCTGGCTCAGAGGGATTTGTTATCTATAGTGATGGTTCAGGCAAAGGGTTAGGATGTGTTCTCATGCAGCATGGGAAAGTCATAGCCTATGCCTCACGACAACTCAAAGAATATGAGAAGAATTATCCTACTCATGATCTAGAGTTGGCCGCTGTCATTTTTGCGCTTAAGATTTGGAGGCATTACCTGTATGGAGAGAAGGTGGAGATCTATATGGATCATAAAAGACTCAAATATTTTTTCACTCAAAAGGAACTCAACATGCGGCAACGACTTTGGCTTGAGTTGTTGAAAAATTACGATCATACCATTCAATAGCATCCTGGAAAAGCAAACGTAGTAGTTGACGCATTGAGTAGAAGATCATATGCGGGTACGAGTGCAATATTATCAACACAAATGCCTATTTTGTATGACTTACAAAGGATGGAGATAGAGTTAAAGACTCCAGGGACCCATGTGAAGATGGTGAATATACGAGTAGAACCAACTTTAACCAATAAAGTTAAAGTTGCTTAAGCTACAGACCTGGAGCTGATGCGTATGAAGAAGAAAGTGTTGCTATTCTAGAAACAAGAATCAACAAAGAAGGAATACTTCGAGTCAACTCCAGACTTTGTGTTCCTAACGATTGTAACGATTCGAAATTTCAAATTGTAATATTTATTAAGTTATATAAATATTATATAAGGTGTTTATTGTTAAATAAATATTTTATTGATGTGATAGTTGATGAATCTAAATTTATTAGAGAATTTTTCTAAATTAAATTAATTTATAATTTAAAGAGCTGTAAAATAACCTAGGATGTTATATTATTATTTTGATTTAATAATTTAAATGATATATTAAATTATTAAATAAAGTTATAATAAAAATTATAATTTTGGTAATATTTGCTAAAATGCTATTTTTAATTAAAGTATTATATGTGATTATAATTATAAACTAAAGGGTTTAATTTAGTTTTTGCCAAACAAGGCTTAAAAGTATTTTAATTCTTTAAATTTAAAGGGTTTTTGCCAAACAAGCCTTATGGCTTTTGGAATTTCTAATTTTTGAAAATAAATAATATAAATAAAATAAATTAAAATAATAAAATATATTTATGTTATATACGTTAGTAACTGATAATACATTTAGTAGTATTATTAAGGGTTATCAGTTTTGTATTATATCATTACTCATACCAGTTGGTTTTCTTTTACGCATTCTAATTGCTAAAGCAGAGAGAGTTGAGTGAGTTTGAGAGCTTTAAGGAAAATTGAGAGAGAATTATGAATTTTCACAGCAATTCCAGTGTTATTTAGTAAGGATTATCTTAGAAATTAAAGGTATATTCCATAATCTCTATATTATAAGCATGTATATGAGTTTTACGACAATAATTTTCATACTCTGTGAATTTCATATGTTTAGAATTGATGTTCTTGAATTAGTTATGATGATTGCATGTGTCTATGATGATTAGATATTACGTTTAAACAATAATTGCATGCTAATTTCAGTTTACAGTAAAAGAAAATGATGTCAGTATTTATGATTTTCATATAGCTTGAGTAAGTATCAATTTTTGTGGTCAATTTGTATGTGAAAATGTAAATTGACGCTTGTATATGGTAGTTCATTGAGATAAGAACATAACATAATTTGAATGAGATAATTTGGTTATATATTGAAGTCACAGAGATGATTTTTTAGGATGAATGTCAAGAAAATTGAGTTTTTCATGAAAACATAAAAATTGAGAAATTAAAATAGTGTTAGTGGTTGTTAAATTGTGCTAAGTGGTTATATATGTTAGCAATCATGTCTATAATAGTTGTATATTTATTTTACATGTTATTATCACTGTTTGATGGGTGAAATTCGTGTTAGTTGGCTTAAGAAAAGTGTCGAAGTCTGTTCTACAAAATTGAGTTTCGTATGTCAATCGCCATGGCTTCATTGCTTGGCGATGGTATGCCAAGAACATCCAAATATAAAAGCTGGCGTAGCGCCGCTGCCCAAAGGCCCATTTTCGTATTAATGAATTCTTCTTCTTATGCGCAGACTTTGGTCGTTCTTTGTAGCTTAGTTTAAGGTTATGGTAATGTGTCCAACATGTAACAACAAGGCTAAAACAGGGTTGTGTTATGGAGTTAGTGAATTCAAAGTGGTAGAAATGATTAGTAAATTTCGGACGCCTTATGTGATAACTTAGTATACACAATGAATGTAAGACCCCAACTTTTATAAATAAAAATGTATTTTCTATAAATATCATTTTTGAATATTATGGAATAAATTAGATATAATGTTATAGTTGTGGGTAATATTTATAAATTTTGTAAAGTACGCAAGTTGTTATATAATATTCGATTGGTCGGGGAATATTCGTTTTAAACAGGGAATATTCGTACGACGACACAATCATTGGTGAACCCCACAATAAAATTATTGTCGGATTGAGAAAACGACAAAAATATTTTTCTGAAAATAACGGTGGAAGTTTTACCATTAACTATTGAAACACCCGGTGTTAAAAGTACAGGAATACGCGTGATTGCATAGTAGCACAGGGTATTGATTATTGATGCTTACGTGAGAAGTCACTCAGTTTTGTTCAATTATTGCTTTAGTAATTGTTGCATAGTATCTCACGTTAATTGATTCAATTATTGTTGATATTTTATAATTGAGATGACAGAGTTATTAATATTATTATTTGTAATATTAACGATGTCTAGAAGTTCTGCCAAGGAGAGGTTTGGTCACCTAATTGCACGCGCCAATAGGGAGAAATCCTTATTGGAAAGCTCCCTCTTTCCTAGGAATGACACGGTCGATTAATAGTGTGAATAATAATAATGATGATGAAGTTTTATTTTATTAGTATTATTAATGTAATAAAAGCAGAAAGTTTTTTATATAAAAATGTAATACTTTTATAAAGTTATTCGTTTTATTAGGCTAATAGTAATTTTTTTATATAAAAATGAATACTTTTATAAAGTTATCTATTTTATTAGACAATAATTAGATTATATTATATTTTATTATGCATAGTATTTGCATAGTGCTGTGATATAGTGTGATAACCCGGGATTTCAAATAATCAAAATTTTACGAATAATTTTTTTTATTTAATATCGATTTATTAATATTAGATCGAGAATTTATGAGACAAGTCTCGAGATTTAGTCGATATGTGTTTTGATTGAGAATTTAGAGTAGAGTTGTGCTTATGACTCTGAAACCCTAACCCTAATTTACGGATAGGATTGATAGAAAATATGATTAAAATAATTGTACTAATGAATACGTGTTTGTCTTGTATAGGAATGTTGACCGATGATTGACTGGATAAGGTTTAAAATTAATAAACCCTATTAAGAGATTAGAAACCCTAATCTTGGGATTAGAAACCCTAACGCACAGTTAGAAACCCTAATCGAAAGACGGAAAACCCTAATTTAAAATCTGGGATTCCTAAACCCTAATTAGGAAGCCCTAATCTCAATTGGCAAGCATAATGTGTTAATTAAACACTAATATGATTAGGAAAACCTAATTAAATTAGGAAACCCTAATTTTAGTTTTAAACATTTTAATTTTCTAATTTGTAAACCCTAATTTGAAAATTATGGAAGCTATTATTTTAAAACCTAAGTGCTAAAACCTTAAGGTTAAACCCTAAGAGTTTGGAGAATGTCTTGTATGCCCTTAAAAATATTTAAATAATGACCAAAATGCCCTTTTATTATATTTTATTATGTAACTTGTAAAATTTTCTAGCAACTTTAGTTGGTGAACTATTTATTTGACTTGGTGACTCAAAAACTTCAACAACTCAGCCTATATTATCAGCTATGCAAGTAAAATTCAATGTACCATGTGATTATATATTAGATTGGAGAGAGAGAAAGTTAATAATTTAGCCATTTTACTTGAAAGCTCTCACCAACTCTCATTCTCTCTCAAACCTACGAAAATTAGAAGTAGACCAGTCATATTTTCATTTCTAGATCAACGATAACAACTTGGAGAGTATAGATCAAGATTTGGGCTAGAAAGGTATAAATCAAAATTTGATTTTTGATCTTTGTTGCTTAGAAACTTTTTGTGTTTAAGTGTTTATATTAATTTTATAAGATGTTTTTAGTTGATCTATGTTGATCCATGATGGATCCATAGCATCAAATGGCTTTAAATTAGTGTTTTTCAAAATCTGTCCAAGAACAAAATTTGTGGTCTGACAAGCTAATGTCAGGAGCCACAGATTCTTGTTCGTTTATTGTTTTTGGATTTTTAAAGCTTTAATATGTAGCCTGGTATGTTGTCTTTCATCTACAAGTTGTAGCACAGTAATTGAATAACTAGATTTTGTTTTATTTAAGGTCAAACATCGTTGACCGACGTTGACTGCTCAAAAATCTGGGCAGCCCAGAACGTATGAATCAGCTTCTGACAAGATTTTGTAGTGTCCGGATCTGTCAGTGTTTACGAGCTTTGATGTTGTTATTTCATACATCTTGTAGCTTCGTTAGTTGTACTATAGATCCATTCTTCTTGTTGTCGTAAAAGTTAACAGATCGATTAGAGAAAGTGGTCAAAGTGACCCATTTCGACGATAGCATTTTGAGGTAAACCCGTAAAGCGGTATGAACATTGTTCGGCGGGGTTTTTAACCAAGATTATCTTGTGAATCTGTTGTTGTTGGACTCGAGATCTTGTTATGTTGTTATTATCTCATCAAGTATACTACGTTGTTGAACCAAGAAACAACCAAAATAATTAATAGAACACTTAGATAAATGAGCTTGAAATCGGTAGTCGAGTTTACGGGTTTCTGGAGAAACCAGATTTGGTCTGACAAACATCTTTTGACAAGCCCGGATCGTTATTTAATGTAGTGTTATGACCAAATGGTTGATTGATATGTGTAGTATTACATGTGTACTACTGATTCGAAAGTTAGCCAAGAAACGACTTTAAACTGTGATTAAAATCCGGTCAAAGTAAGGGCCTTGAACACTGACTTTGGCAGTGTTCTTGAGCCAAGAACACCAAAGGCAACAGATTTGTGTCGCTAAAGGTTTTAGCGACGGTTCCTATTTATTTTATTTTACATTTTTTAGGAAAATGATTAAAAAATAGAAATAAATTCTAAAAATTACCAAAAATGATTTTAAAATTATTTTAAATTATGAAAATAATTTTGACCAATTGAAATATTTTTCATTAATAATTATAATTATTTGAATAAAAATAATATTTATTTTATTTAATTAGTGTATTAAATAAATTAGAGAAAAATGATTTAATATTATGAAAAATCATTTTAAATAAGAATAAAGTGTTAGAAAATATTTTAAATTATGAAATATAATTTTCAATATTTTTGGAGAATTCTCATTAATAAATTAATATTAATGATGATAGATTTATTTAATTGTTATATTAAATAAATGAATGAAAAATGATTTTATTGATTTAAAAATCATTTAAAATGAGAAAAATAATTTAAAAATATTTTAAGTTATAATTAATGACTTTTAATATTTGGATAATAATTTCATTAATATTTAAATATTAATGGTGATAATTTACAAATGATTTTAATTACTTTAAAAATCATTTAAGTAGAATATTGATGATTTAAAAATATTTTAAGTTATTAAAAATAACTTTAATATTTTGACAGATATGTTATTAATATTTTGATATTATTAAATATTAATAATGATAAGATTATTTAATAATTAAATCATTTAAAATGATTCGATGTTTGAAAAATTATTATAAATTATAATAATTGTTTGATAATTATTTAAAAGCTTCTGAAAAATATTATAATTGATATTCGACTTATCTAAAATATTATTGAAGCTTAGAAACCGATTTTGCTTGACAATGACTATGTTAATTGTCGGATAGGTGAATAGAAATGAGAGAATGGATAGAAGTCCAACCGAATAGAAATAGTTAGACTTGATAAGTGTTTATCTAGGTTATAAACACTGATGTGGCTATGTGGTAATGTGTTTAGGATAAGTTTGACTGTAAACTACAGTGTTGTGGGTTATAAATGACTGTGCTAATTGTGAGACCGACATTGTTGATTATAGGTCTTACGAACGCAATAAATTATATTGTGTAGCTGTAATCAGCGGAAGAGGCAAGTTCCTAACTCAACCTTGAGTTATTTTCCATTTAATTATTATTGGTGGATAATTATTGCTAATTATACCACGTCCAGGGATTTATTGTTGAAATTGAATTATTTATTTTGAAAATATATATTTGTAGAATTACTGTTGTTGGATATTCATATCTGTAGAAGCTAATATTGACAGTATAGATAATATCTGTTTATTGTTGAATTATGTTGAGAAATATCTTTGCTAATTATTCTACTAGACGATCATTTGTTTGAACATGATAGGTTCGAAAAGAGAATTCAATTATTATTGACAGATCGATGCCAATTATTTCGGCTAGATCGAGAAGTAAATAGAATTTGAAATCACAGTATTTCGTTGTTAAATCAAAATCTTGATTCTGAGACTGAGAAGAATAACCTTTTATACAAAGGGAACATTTATGATCGTATATTTGATCCTTGCGCGCGACTTAAGTATTATGCATAATATAGGGTATACTAAAGCTGATCACTTTATATACTTCCAGAGGGGTATGATTTAATCTTTATGGTTATCTGATACACCTCGGTATATCAAAGTTTAACTTTGATAGTTACTCGAGAAGAGAAGTTCAAGATCCAATGGATCACTCAACATAAATCTGGAAAACATTCCGCTTTGCTATATCGTAGAAATAATTCTTGATTATTCACTTAAATATGGTATAAACCTTTGAAAGCGTTGTACTCTTTCATTATCGAATCATTGTTGCGTATAATGTGAGAAGGTTTGATTTTGATTTTTATATCTTTATCGTATGTCTTAACTTGCGGAGCAAACTTGTTGCTCACCCTTGCTATAAATAAAACTTTTCATTAGGGGGGGAAGTTGCAGAGCGGTCTTTGTGAAAGAAGAATAAAGGCAAAGGCATCGTAATAAATTAGTTTTATGAACAGTATTAATTATATGGTTGTAATGTAAACCCTTTTTGTATATTTAAGGGGGTATGTTTGTAATTTTAAGGTTAGCAGACCTGGGATTAATGTATTAACAACATAAGTTAATGTGGTATGTATTATTATTCACATATGGAATGGGTAGTTAGATGCTATTATATTGTGGATCGTGAACACCAAACTCGGGGGTCAGGTAACCCGGATTTGGGGGCGTCACACATAGTGTTTGCATTGTAAAATCTTTTTAAAAGTTATTCGTTTTATTAGATTATAAATAGAATATATTATATTTTATTGAAAACCAATCTGGACCGTCTGTTTAAAGTAAATCGATCTAGACCGTTCATGGATTAGTTCTTATTCGATCCATTCTTCTATAAATAGAAGCCCATTCCTTCATTATTTCTTACTTAATTCACGTAAACTTTAGAGAGAGAAAGCGTAGAGAGAATTATTCTTCTATCTTGGCGTATTTCTTTAGCGTTTAAGAAAGCTTGAAGCGTAGTACAAGTTTCTTCATATATCCTCGCCTTTACCAAGTGAGTACTCTTCTTTATAAGGTAAGGGGTATTATTTTTTCATATTCATGAAGAGAACTTCATTATTCCATTCTTTATTATTACATTGGAATAACTTTGATATCTGTGATCTACCCTATACTTGGTGATTTCTTTTGTTATTCCATTCGTTATTATTCATTGGAACATCTTGTTTGTGCGCTTTTACGCTGGACTGGTTTCCGTCTTTATTATTCTCATTGGAATATCCTCGTGCATGCGTTTTTTACGCCGGACCGGGTTCTGCTCTTTATTATTACATTGGAAAATCACGTATATGCGTTTTCTTTGGGACTTGATTCCGTTATTTATTATTCATTGGACTAACGCTCTACATGCGACGCATCAATGCATGGTGATTTTTGTTGTTATTCCATTCTTTATTATTACATTGGAATATCCAGCCGTTTGTGTATTACGCATGACACACCGGTTCCGTTATTTATTATTACATTGGAATAACTCGCTATCATGCTAAGTACCGCATGCATGGTGATTTCTTTTATTATTCCATTCTTTATTATACTCAGTTGGTTAAAGTTTTGATTTCTATACTCCATGAAATTGGTGGAATATCCTTGATATTTGCGCTTCATCCAGTATCTTTTCGTAGAAATATTCTTCTGAGCATTTTTAAATTTTACTCTACAAAGAAGTATCATGTTGACAATTTGGACGTTATTAGTTCCTGAATAAATTAATTCTTGAACTTGTTTTATTGAATTCTTATATCATTGTCATCATCCTCATATTTATATTTTGTTGAAAGTCATCTGTGGCCTGAAGTGCATAGATGGACTTGGTATAAATATGACCAGGGATTATTCGGTGTAATCATGACCGTAATGTTACAAATGATGTGGTAAAAGTCCTCATTGGCTCGTAGTGTATTGATGGACAGTCGTTGACATGATCATGACCATTGATGAATACACGAATATCCTTGGCCCGTAGTGCATGGATAATTTGTGGTTATGATACTAATGAATATCCTTGGTCGTAGAGCAGGGATGATGTGGTTTATTTATTAAGCTGAGTCCCAGCGATAAAAGTGATGAAAAACCTTTTAAATCATAAAAGATAGTAGATTTTATTCTCTACTTGACTCTTTTAATGAATTGTTTGTTCCACTGCAATTCAACTTGATGTCTATTGTATTTTATCTGTTTAACATTATTGAAAACTAATGATAATTTATTCTGCATTATCTTAGTCATAATATTTCTTACTGGGCTAGTTGAGCTTACCCTTTCTTTCACTGTTCTCTTCAGGAAATGAGAATGTAGCGGGACTAGTAGGGGAGCGAGATAACTGATCCAGATGATAGTATTAGTAGTCCTCACTATTCTGTTAAATAGTGTGACAATAAATGTAATGAGGACTTATTCTAAGAGTGGATATTGTCTAGAAGACAATATTTGTATTAAAACTCACAACTTTCTTGTTGTATATTAAAGATTGTATTTGTATTTTGTACCATGTATTTGGCGACTCGAATAGGTGATGTATACCTATTTTGGGGCGCCACAGATTGGTATCAAAGCTTAGGGATATGATCCTTTGGTTAAGATGTGAGACAAGAACTAGGAGGGGAGGCGGGGAATTCCTTCGCTAGTATGAACTACCTAAGTTTATTTGGTATTTAATTGGTCGGTCGAGTATAGGGATAATATGTGATATGTTAATTAACCCCTGCTTTTGTGGCGGTATTTGAAAATGGCATCCAGAATGTTGAGAACATCAATGGAGCACAGGGAGACCGTTGAGTCTCCACAGATCAATAACCGTGACAATGTGCATCGGGAAGGTGACAATCCTCATGCAAACAACAACATCGACCAAATAATGAACGATGGAATGTTAGAGGCTTCATACAATTCATGCAACATCGAGAGAGCGCGCTCTCGTCCAAAATGCAGGTGGAAACACCGGCAACTCTTGGGCCAGTCCGCCAAAAATGATTCAAGGAGCTGGGACCACCGGAAGTTTTTGGAGAGCCAAAACCACTTAAAGGCGAAGACGTGGATAAAATAGATCAACAAGATATTTGATGTCTTGGGTTGCTCAAGGAGCAAAAGGTTCCTTTGCCACCTTCATGTCATGTGCGTGAGGCGACATCTTGGTGGGAATCTATAAAGCGTACTCAACCTACCGCACTGAAGATGTCTTGGGAAAAGTTTTAAGAACTGTTCAACGACAAGTACTTTCCCGAAAGTATTCGTCACATGAAAGAGGTAGAGTTCATTAAACTGGAGCAAAACAACATGACCATGTCACAGTACGAAGCCAAGTTTGTCGAGTTGTCCCGGTTTGCGTCCCATTTGGTTGATAATGAGAAGAGAATGACGCGAATGTTTCTAAGAGGTTTGAAACCCGAGATACATCAATATCTTATCTCTCATAAACTGTGTTTGTATTCAGATGTTGTTAATAGGGCTCAGTTATTGGAGCGCGATAATGAGTCAACCCAACCAAAAAAGAAGCGGTAAACAAAATGATAATACCCATGATAACAGTCATCGAAGCGGTGACAATAAGCGTGGAGGGAATCAACATGCCAGAAATGGTAACCACTTCGGTGGTAATCATGGCCAAAGCAATAGGAATGAACATTTCAAGAAGAGGAGATTCAACAATGATGGAAAGACGTCAGCATCAGCACCTGTTGTTAAGGAAGGAGAATGACCACCTATCATATGCTTCAAATGCGAAGGGGAGGGACACATCAGTCCAAACTATGCGATGCCGTCCAAAGCATGTTATAATTGTGGAAGAGAAGGTCACCTAGCCCAATTTTGTCGTTCACCAAAGATAAGTTCAGCTAGGATGGAGGCACCAAAGGACGCCCCAGAAAAGTCAAAGCCAGTAGTGCAAGGGAGAACGTTTGTTGTGACCTCTCAGAAAGCAAGGAACCCGAATGAGGTCATCACAGGTAAGCTTATCATAAACTTTAGCGAAGTATATACCTTATTTGATACCAGTTCTACCCATTCCTTTATTTCTCCTACTTGCGCTCAACGTTTAAATTTGACTCCGGAGAAATTGGACTTTGACTTATCTGTTGAAACTCCATTGGGAGAAACCTTCATTACATCCACTGTTTATAAGTCTTGTTTGGTTCAAATCGGTACCCTCACATTACCTGTCAATCTTACTTCATTGAAAATACTTGCATTTGACGTAATTCTAGGGATTAATTGGTTAACTACTCATCATGCAAAATTTGTTGTTTTCGTAAGGTTGTTAGCTTTCATATTCCTAACCAACCTATTATGCGAATTCAAGCAACCAAACCATTAAAATCAATCACTGTCATCTCAATGCATAAAGCTATTCATTTATAGAAAAATGGATGTCAAGCTTTCTTAGCTCATGTCACGGATCTAAACAAAAATACGTCAGTTTTGAATGATATTTCTATTGTTAATGAATTTCCGACGTATTCCCTAAAGAACTTCTTGGCCTACCCCCAGAGCGTGAAATTAAATTTTGTATCGACCTTGAACCCGGTACAAAACCTATTTCCAAAGCCCCATATCGAATGGCTCCTATTGAACTTCAGGAGTTAAAGACCCAACTACAGGAATTATTTGACATCGGTTTCATTTGTCCTAGTACGTCTCCTTGGGGTGCTCTTGTTCTATTCGTGAAAAAAAAAGACGGGAGTATGCGACTTTTTATTGATTATCGGGAGTTGAATCATGTCACCATCAAAAATAGGTACCCATTGCCACGTATTGATGACCTGTTTGACCAGTTGCAAGGCACCAAATTCTTTTCAAAGATTGATCTTCGTTTCGGATATCACCAATTGAAGATTAAAACCGATGACATTCCAAAGACGGCTTTCAAAACTTGGTACATGCATTATGAATTCCTAGTCATGACTTTTGGATTGACTAATGCTCCTGCTGCCTTCACGGATATGATGAACCGAGTATTCAAGGAATATTTAGATCACTTTGTGGTCGTCTTTATTGATGACATCCTTATTTATTCCAAAAGCCGTGAAGATCATGAGCAACACTTGAGGCTGATACTTCAAAAGCTTCGTGAATATAAGCTTTATGTCAAGTTGAAGAAATGCGAGTTCTGGCTTGAGGAAGTAGCATTCCTTGGGCACGTGGTATCAAGTCATGGAATATCTGTTGACTTAGCAAAGATTGAGGCTATTCAAAGCTGGGAGCAACCTAAATCAGTGACCGAAGTACGTAGCTTTCTCGGCTTAGCTGGTTATTATTGGAGATTCGTAGAAGGGTTTTCTCGAATCGCTACTCCCTTAACTCAGCTAACTCGGAAAGATAGAAAATTCAGTTGGAACGAGGAATGTGAGAAGAGTTTTCAAGAACTCAAGAGAAGACTCATTTCAGCACCTGTTCTGACAATATCATCTGGCTCGGAGGGATTTGTCATCTACAGTGATGCTTCAGGCAAAGGGTTAGGATGTGTTCTCATGCAACATGGGAAAGTCATAGCCTATGCCTCTCGACAACTTAAAGAATATGAGAGGAATTATCCTACTCATGATCTAGAGTTGGCAGTTGTTGTCTTCACACTTAAAATTTGGAGGGATTACTTGTATCGGGAAAAAGTGGAGATCTTTACGAATCATAAAAGCCTCAAATATTTCTTCACTCAAAAGGAACTCAACATGTGACAGCGACGTTGGCTTGAACTGTTGAAAGATTATAATCATACCATCCAATATCATCCTGGAAAAGTAAACATGGTAGCTGACGCATTGAGTAGAAGATCATATGCGGGTACGAGTGTGATATTGTCAACACAGAGGCCCATTTTGTATAACTTGCAAAGGATGGAGATAGAGATAAAGACTCCAGGGACCTACGTAATGATGGCGAATATACGAGTAGAGCTGACTTTAATCGATAAAGTTAAAGCTGCTCAAGCTACAGACCTGGAGTTGATGCATATGAGGAAGAAAGTACAAGAAGGTGCTATGCCGGAAGCAAGAATCGATGAAGAAGGAATACTTTGAGTCAACTCCAGACTTTGTGTTCCTAACTATCCTGTGTTAAAGTATAAAATCATGATGGAGACGCAAAACACACCGTTTACAATCCATCCTGGGAGTACCAAAATGTATCATGATCTTCGACATACATTTTAGTGGGGCAATATGAAGAGAGAGATAGCGCTGTTTATCTCATGGTGTTTAACTTGTCAACAAGTCAAGGCAGAGCATCAAGTACCAAAAGGTTCATTACAACCACTTGAAATTCCAGAATGGAAGTGGGACCACATTACCATGGATTTCGTTACTACTCTTCCCAAGGTTTCGCAAGGCATAAATGCAATTTGGGTCATTGTTGATAGATTGACCAAGTCTGCTCATTTCTTACCAATATGAGAAACTTATACACTTGAACGTCTTGCTCGTATGTACATAAATGAGATTGTAAGACTGTATGGTATGCCAGTATCCATAGTTTTTGATTGAGACCCAAGATTCACTTCACGATTTTAGGTTAGTTTACAAAAAGCTACGGGCACGGATTTACGATTTAGTTCGGCATATCATCCTTAGACGGACGGACAATCAGAGAGGACTATTCAAATTCTTGAAGATTTATTAAGACTCTATGTCCTTGACTTCAAGGGAAGTTGGGACAAGTTCTTACCATTGGTGGAGTTTTCTTACAACAACAGTTATCAAACAAGTATTGGCATGGCTCCATTCAAGGCGTTGTATGGAAGAAAGTGTCGTTCTCCAGTATGTTGGGATAAGGTGGGTGAAGCAACATTATTGGGACCGGAGTTGGTACGTATGACTACAGAAAAGATTTAAACGATCCGAAAACATATAAAAACCTCACAAGACCGACAAAAGAGTTATGCTGATCTTCATCGAAAGGACATGGAATTCGATATTGGAGATCATGTGTTGTTACGTGTTGGTCCATGGAAAGGAGTTATGAGATTTGGAAAGAGAGGAAAGCTTAATCCTCGATTCATTGGCCCATTTTTAATCCTCGATCGAGGTTTTTCATATATTCATGTTATGTAAATATGTGAAAGACCCGAACCACATTATTGAGTTAGAACTGGACGAAATAGCGGAAGATTTAACGTATGAAGAGGTTCCTGTTCAAATCTTGGATAAGAAGGAACATATTCTACGCTCCAAGGTTATACCTCAAGTTAAAGTTTTATGGAGGAACCACGATGTTGAGGAAATGACCTGGGAGTTAGAATTTGAAATGAAATCAAGGTATTCTTACCTCTTCGACATACCAGGTATGTACCCTAATTTCGAGGGCGAAATTTCATAAGGGGAGATTGTAAGACCCCAACTTTTATTAATAAAAATGTATTTTCTATAAATATCATTTTTGAATATTATGGAATAAATTTGATATAATGTTATAGTTGTGGGTAATATTTATAAATTTTGCAAAGTAGGCAAGTTGTTATATAATATTCGATTGGTCGGGAAATATTCGTTTTAAATAGCGAATATTCATACGATGGCACAATCATTGGTGGACCCCACAACGGAATTATTGTCGAATTGAGAAAACGACAAAAATATTTTTATAAAAATAACGGCGGAAGTTTTACCGTTAACTGTCGAAACATCTGGTGTTAAAAGTACAGAAATACGCGTGGTTGGATAGTAGCACACGGTATTGATTCAATTATTGTTGATATTTTATAATAGAGATGAATAAGTTATTAATATTATTATTTGTATTATTAACGATGTCTAGAAGTTCTGTCAAGGAGAGGTTTGGTCACCTAATTACGCGCCAATAGGGAAAAATCCTTATTGGAAAGACCCCTCTTTCCTGGGAACAACCTGGTCGATTAATAGTGTGAATAATAATAATGATGATGAAGTTTTGTTTTATTAGTATTATTAATGTAATAAAACAGAAAAGTTTTTTATATAAAACAAAATACTTTTATAAAGTTATTCGTTTTATTAGGCTAATAGTAAAATCTTTTTATATAAAATAGAATACTTTTATAAAGTTATCTATTTTATTAGACAATAATTAGATTATATTATATTTTATTATGCATAGTGTTTGCATAGTGCTGCGATATAGTGTTTCAGATAGTAAAATCTTTTTAAAAGTTATTCGTTTTATTATATTATAAATAGAATATATTATATTTTATTGAAAATCAATTTGGACCGTCCGTTTAAAGTAAATCGATCTGGACCGTTCATGGATTGGTTACTTATTAGGTCCATTCTTCTATAAATGAAGCTCATTCCTTCATTATTTCTTATTTAATTCACGTAAACTACGAAGAGAGAGAAAGCGTAGAGAGAATTATTCTTCTATCTTGGCGTATTTCTTTAGCGTTTAAAAAAGCTTTGGCGTAGTGCAAGTTTCTTCAAATATATCCCCGCCTCTACCGCTTTGAGTACTCTTCTTTATAAGGTAAGGGGTATTATTTTTTCATATTCATGAAGAGAACTTCTGTTATTCCATTCTTTATTATTCTGTTGGAATAACCTGTATACACGGTCTACCCTATACTTGGTGATTTCTTTTGTTATTCCATTCGTTATTATTCTATTGGAACATCCTGTCTTTGCGTTTTACGCCGGACCTAGTTCCGTCTTTATTATTCTGTTGGAATATCCTGTCTGTGCTTTTTACACCGGACGTGGTTCCATCTTTATTATTATACATTGGAATAGCACATGCATGCGTTTTATCTTGGGACCGATTCCGTTATTTATTATTACATTGGAATAACTCGCAATATATCTGGCAACCGCATGCATGGTGATTTACATTGTTATTCCATTCTTTATTATTACATTGGAATATCCTATCAATCGTATTACGCTTCGACTTTGGTTCCGTTATTTATTATTACATTGGAATAACTGTCTATGCTGATAGTACACGCATGGTGATTTCTTTTGTTATTCCATTCTTTATTATACTCGGTTGGTTAAAGTTTTGATTTCTATACTCCATGAAATTGGTGGAATATCCTTGATATTTTGCGCTTCATCTAGTATCTTTTCGTAGAAATATTCTTCCGAGCATTTTTAAATTTTACTCCACAAAGAAGTATCGTGTTGATAATTTGGACGTTATTAGTTCTGAATAAATTAATTCTTGAACTTGTTTTATTGAATTCTTATATCATTGTCATCATCCTCATATTTATATTTTGTTGAAAGTCATCTCGTATTTTGAAGTGCATAGATGGACTTGGTATGATTATGACCGAGGATTATTGATTGTAATCATGACCGTAATGTTACAAATGATGTGGTAAAAGTCCTCATTGTAGGTAGTGTATTGATGGATGAGTTGTTGGCATGATCATGACCATTGATGAATACACGAATATCCTTGGCCCGTAGTGCATGGATAATTTGTGGTTGTGATACTAATGAATATCCTTGGCCGTAGAGCAGGGATGATGTGGTTTATTTATTAAGCTGAGTCCCAGTGATAAAAGTGATGAAAAACCTTTTAAATCATAAAAGATAGTAGATTTTATTCTCTACTTGACTCTTTTAATGAATTGCTTGTTCCGCTGCAATTAAGCTTGATGTCTATTGTATTTTATCAGTTTAACATTGTTGAAGACTAATCATAATTTATTCTGCATTATCTTAGTCATAATATTTCTTACTAGGCTAGTTGAGCTCACCCTTTCGTTCACTGTTCTCTTCAGGAAATGAGAACGTAGCCGGGACTAGTCGGGGAATGAAGTAACGGTCCAGATGATAGTATTAGTAGTCCTCATTATTCTGTTAAATAGTGTGACAATAAATGTAATGAGGACTTATTCTGAGACTGGATATTGTCTAGAAGACAATATTTGTATTAAAACTCACAGCTTTCTTGTTGTATATTAAAGATTGTATTTGTATTTTATACCATGTATTTGGCGACTCAGAATAGGTGATGTATACCTATTTTGGGGGCGTCACAATGAATGTTAGGCAAGTTTTGTGAAGTAAACACTTAGAATTTCTGAAATGTAAATGGTTAAGAAAGACTTTTGCTAAAATGGTAAGTTTAGCTAGAAATGTACATGTTATGGTATGTTAGCATGTCTAACAGATAATGTGGTTCTAAACCAATATGTAGGTGAATGTGAGTTTAATATTGTAGCTTACGCTCGAGGCAAGTTTCTAAACCCTATCTTTTTACATTGAGAAAGTTTCTAACTCTACATTTTCGTTGAGTTAGTTTTATTACTATATTGTGTAACTTTATTCTTTTTATTGAGCAAGCTTTCTATCTTAGCTATTGTTGAATAAGTCATTTGTTCCTATAGTTTATTCAAGTAAACTTTAACTCTAATGTTATTTGAAATTCTCATTTGGTTGATTCATTCTAACTTATTTGTAGTTAAGAAAGTTTCTTAAACTCTATTATTGTATAATGAACGTAACTTTTGAACTCTTGTCTCTATTATTGAATTGTTTTAATTCTTTGTATGAGTTAATACCATGTTGAGCAAGTTTTTAGTTTCCAGCTTGCTATCAGTTAATGTACGTTCAGTAATTTCATTTTCTAATGTTATAAGATCCTAATATTAGCTTATTTATTGTTCAAGCAAAGGTTTACCATTTTATTCATTTTGCTGAATACTTATGCTTTATAGTTGTTTCAAGCATGAGTTTAATATGTATAATCAGCTCACTTATGATTCTCAATTGTTCTATGTTATGTTGTTATTAACAACTGTTGTGTTACCAAACACCTTTGATTCAACTAGTCCTCTAGTTGATGTTCGTTAAACTTTAAATTACCCTTGAAAGCTTATCCAAACCAAACTTTCTTTGGTGCGGACTTGTACTCTAAATACTGAGATGAACAACCCTAATATTATTAGGGGATAATTTACGCTTAGCTTTAAAATATTTGTGCACAATACATTGTACGAAGGCCTGATCCCCCTAAGTACGAGGAGTCCTTATAGTCTTGTGACTGTTAAAGTTGGAGTTGAAAGATTACTCGCAACTGTGGACATAGTTCATGGTCTTATGACCCTCAGTTATGTATATTCCATATTTTGGATTCCAGTTTCTGATTATCATTGTTAGAGTACTATTCAGTCTTGATGAGCCTATTCGTTGGCAGTTATTATTGTTATACTCTTGTTGATTCATTATTATATCCAGTGAGCAATTGTTTTGCTCACTCTTTTATATTTATATACTCATTGCAGCTAAAGTTGAGAAGGTAGATGAGCCTTCAACTAGCAAAGGAAAGGAAAAAATGTACAAGTGATGCTGATTTGTACTTTTGATTACTGTTATGATCATAGACTTTTTAATAATGATGTAATGTAATAACTTTATTTTTCCGCACTTGAATGATGTTTAAAGGTTAGATAACCTGGGGGATATTTTTGGATTTATGATGTAACCCATGTAAGGGAAGGATTTATGATTTAAATATTATTTTATTTGGGTAGATAATATGAATGTATGAAAAGTGAGCACCAAATCTTGTGGGAATGAAGTACCTAGATTTTGGGGTGTCACAACGATTCTGACTTGAAGTATAAAATCATGATGGAGGCGCACAACAAACTATTTGTAATCCATCCTGGGAGTACCAAAATGTATTGTGATCTTCGACATAAATTTTGGTGGAGCAATATGAAGAGAGAGATAGCGGGGTTTATCTCAAGGTGTCTAACTTGTCAACGAGTCAAGGTAGAGCATCAAGTGCCAAAAGGTCCATTGCAACCACTCAAAATTCTAGAATGGAAGTGGGAGCACATTACCATGGATTTTGTTACTGGTCTTCCCACGGTTTCTCAAGGCATATATGCGATTTGGGTCATTGTTGATAGATTGACCAAGTCTGCTCATTTCTTACCGATACAAGAAACTTATACACTTGAACGTCTTGCTCGTATGTACATAAACGAGATTGTAAGATTACATGGTATGCTAGTATCCATAGTTTCTAATCGAGACCCAAGATTCACTTCAAGATTTTGGGTTAGTTTACAAAAAGCTATGGGCACGGATTTACGATTTAGTTCGGCATATCATCCTCAAACGGACGGGCAGTCGGAGAGGACTATTCAAACTCTAGAAGATTTATTAAGACTCTATGTCCTTGACTTCAAGGGAAGTTGGGACAAGTTCTTACCATTGGTGGAGTTTTCCTACAACAATATTTATCAAGCAAGTATTGGCATGGCTCCATTTGAGGCTTTGTATGGAAGAAAGTGTCGTTCTCCAGTATACTAGGATGAGGTGGGTGAAGTAATGTTGTTGGGACCAGAGTTGGTACGTATGACTAAGAAAAAGATTCAAACGATCCGACAACATATAAAAACCTCACAAGATCGACAAAAGAGTTATGTTGATCTTCATTGAAAGGACGTGGAATTCAATTTTGGAGATTACGTGTTGTTACGTGTTGCTCCATGGAAAGGAGTTACGAGATTTGAAAAGAGAGGAAAGCTCAATCCTTGATTCGTTGGCCCATTTATAATCCTCGATCGAGTAGGAACTGTGGCCTATAGACTCGCCTTACCACCAAGTATGTGTCGTGATTATAACGTTTTTCACATATCTATGTTACGTAAATATGTGAAAGACCCGAACCACATTATTGAATTAGAACCGGACGAGATAGCGGAAGATTTAACGTATGAAGAGGTACCTATTAAAATCTTGGATAAGAAGGATCATATACTACGCTCCAAGGTTATACCTCAAGTCAAAGTTTTGTGGAGAAGCCATTATATGGAGGAAATGACCTGGAAGTTAGAATCTTAAATGAAATTAAGGTATCCTCACATCTTCAACATACTAGGTACGCACCCTAATTTTGAGGATGAAATTTCATAAGAAGGGGAGGTTGTAAGACCCCAAATTTTATAAATAAAGATTAATTTTTCTCGAAATATATTTTTAAATATTATGGTATGGATATGATATAATGTTATAGTTGTGGGTAATATTTACAAATTTTGCAAAGTAAGCAAGTTGTTATAAAATATTAGATTGGTGGGAATATTCGTTTTAACGGGGAATATTAAATGCGACGGCACAATCATTAAGTGGACCCCACAATGGAAGTATTATCGTAGTTAGAAAAGGACGAATTATCTTTTTATAAAAATAACGGCGAAAGTTTTACCGTTAAAGCTGTTGAAACTACGGTAGTAAAAGTATAGTGTCTGGCGTGGTTGCATAGTAGCACTGCGGTATTGATTATTGATGCTTATGAGAAGTCACTCGGTTATACTCAATTATTGCTATAGTAATTGCTGCATCATATCTCTCATATTATTGATTCAATTATTGTCACAGTATTATCAGCACAATATTTTATATTATTAAATCAATAATTGAGATGATAAAGTTATTCATATTATTATTTGCAATATTGATGATGTCAGAAGTTACATCGAGGAGAGGTTTGGTCACCTAATTGCGCGCCAATAAGGAGAAATCCTTATCGAAAAGCCCCCTCTTTCCTAGGAACGACCTGGTTATTAAATATTGTGAGTTATAATATTAATGATGAATAAGTTCGTGTTAATTAAAGATAAAATTGATAGTTCCATTGTGTTGGGATTATTAGTGTTAGTGAAAATCGATATTTATTTCGATAATAATTGATGTCTGGAGGTTATATTGACCAATCGGGTAATTAACTGGATAAATGAGCAATTAATTGCTATTAATTCACATGCTTATAACTATTGATTCACATGTATGTACTATTAGGAGAGGTGGTGCAAGATTGATAATACTTACATGACTAAATTAAAAATGGAGGTATAGATGAAGGTACTATACTGTAATTATTTTTTTCACATGTATAGAACTATTAATTCACATGAATGTACTATTAATTCACATGATATACTATTAGGGGAGGTGGTGCAAGTTTGATAATACTTGTAGGACTAAATTCAAAATGAAGGAAAAGATGAAAGTATTATACTGTAATATTTCGAGCCCCAAAACGTGCAATTATCAAAACTATATTTTCCTATAAATATAAGCTCATTCTTCTTTCATTCTCACCAATTATCTAAGACTCACAAGAGAAATTATAGAGAGAGAAACTATAGAGAGAAAGAAGAAGAGAAGTCTGCTACTTCACTATTCCAATATCCAATCTTCTTCTGTGGTAAGGAATAATATTTTCTTCCATACTCTGTAGTATGTGAGTAATATTATTTCATCTCGTATTCCTGATTATACCCTCATTCTGTTAAAGTATTACTTCTATACTCTGTGAAATTAGTAGAATATTCTTGAAATTTGCGCTTAATCTAGTATCGTTTCATAAGGATATTTTCTGCACATTCTTGTTAAATTTTAAGCTTTTCATGCTGGATTACTGTCCATGAGTACTATTCATTTATACGATACTATTCACAAAAGTACTATTCATAAGTACTATTCACAAATTACTATTCATAAAGTACTATTCATAAGTACTATTCCCAAAGTACTATTCACGGGGTACTATTCACCCGGGTACTATTCACCCACAATATTATTCATAACAAAAATTGATTTCTTTTCGATTCAAATCATTTTTGATATAATATCATTCTTGAATTTTACTCCACAAAGCAGTATCATGTTGGCAATTTGAACATTATTGAATTCTGGATAAATTAAATTATAAATCTTTAAAAATTTATCCTTTATTTCTTTTAATTGAATTCTTATATCATTGTCATCATCCTCATGCTTATATTGTGATGAAAGTCATCTTTGGCTTACGTGCATAGATGAACTGTTGATTGGTATGATTATGACCAGGGATCTTTCAGTATAATCATGACCCGTAATGTTATAAATGATGTGGTAAAAGTCCTCATTGGCCTGTAGTTTATTGATGGACAGTTGTTGGTATGATTATGACCAGGGATTATTCGGTATAATCATGACTATTGATGATTACATGAATATCCTTGGCCGTGGTCCAGGGATGATTCGATGATGTGGTTTATTTAATAAGCTGAGTCTCAGCGATAAAGTTGATGAATTTTTTTTTAAATCATAGAAGATAGTAGATATCATGCTCTACTTGACTCTTCTAATAGATTGATTGTTCCGCTGCAGTTAAACTTGTTGTTTATTATATTCTATCAGTTTAACATTTTTAAAGGCTAACGATAACTTATTTTGCATTATCTTAGTCATAATATTTCTTACTGGGCTAGTTGAGCTCACCCGTTTACTTTCATTGTTCTCTTCAGGAAATGAGAACGTAGCCGGGACTAGTCGAGGAACGGAGTGATGGTCTGAGATGGTGTTATGGTAGTCCTCACTATTCTATGAAACGGTGTGATAATAAATGTATTGAGGACTCCATTTGAGTTTGAATACTATCTAGAAGACAATATTCCTGTTAAAGCTCTCAACTATGTTTTGTCGTATTTTACATGACAGTTGTATAAATAAGTTTGTATTTGTATTTTGTACCATGTAATTGGCGAGTCAAGATGGGTGATGTATACCTATTTTGGGGGCGTCACAGCTAGTGCCTTTAGTGGCTGACATTTCCCCGACAGCCGTCAGATCCATTTTAGGAGTCCCAGCCACGACGCTTAATAGTCGGATTATCCGTTCTGGTTCGTTGAGTGTAGACGTCATGAGTGGGGCTCTGACTAAGCCTTTACCCGATGATCCGAGAGTTAGAGATTGCATCCTTTGGCGATTGTTCCTGATCATCATCAGGGGTTGTTTCTTAGCGTACAACTTTGCAACAGTATCATTCGCTTTAGTTAGTGCCACTCGGGAGGTGGACTGTATCAAAGAGTTTGATTGGGGCTCCTACACCTTTCCTACTTCCTTGAAGGGATGCGCCTACGCTCATAGGGCGTGATGGAGTCTTGGCTAGGCTTTTACCCATTCTTGTTGGTGAGTATTTTATCTTCATTTTTGATTCCCCTTATTCGAATTGTCAGTTTATCGAACTACAAATATTTGTTCCTTGCATTTGCAGTTTTGGGCCTACGAGAGGCTCCCATGTCTTCATCCTGCTAGCACATTAGGTCTGGAGACCTATCCCCAGGAACGACGATAGTATTACTCCACTCTGTTGGAGGTTTATGTAGCTAAGGGTTTCACCCATTCTCACTTACAGTTGGAGTTGTTGACAGCTGATGTCATTACATGGGTTCATTACTCCAAGGACCACTTGACAGTTGGCTTCAAGGGTGGTTTCCCGACTGGTGTCGAGTATCTATTGTCCACAGGTCAGACTCATCTCCTTACTGACGGAGGATGGGAGCTCTATTTAAGAGAGTGTGTTATCAGGAGCACCATAAGAGAGATACGCATTCTATTCTTTCCTCCTGCCATGTGTCATTGGCCTCTATCTTAGCCGATCACTGAGATTCCCTTGATGGGTGTAGATGGTTTTACTTTATCAGAGGGTCTCTTCACTCAGGAGGCTTTTTACCGCTGGTGGTTCCCTCGCACCATTGGAGCTCAAACCCGCGCCACATAGTTTATAGTGGAATATGGTTCCTGACTCTGTCATGATGACAAATTGGATTGCCTACGTCTGAGAGCCCACTCATTCGATACAGATTGAGAGTTTGACCCAGCAGTTGGACCGGGCACTTTTTTTATCTGGCATTTAGGCAGAGATCCATCAGAGGCGAATACTTTTGATCCTTCCAGCTATGGCGCTGGCCATTCAGGTGGCCCATATTCCGATGGCTTTACTGGCGTAGATCCTCCATTGTATCAGCCTGATATCCCTTCTAGCAGAGACAAAGTGACTCAGGAGGAGTTACATCAGATGGATAGATTGGATGATGTAGACATCATTTATTTCTTTTGATGTATTTCTCGCTATTTCTTTTGATAAGCCTATGTTAGATATTGGGCGGTTGTGCCCTATTTCTTGTTATATCTTTTTATATGCCTCTTGTTAGATGTTGGGCAGTTGTGCCCCATTTACCTGTACTTTTCTAGTTGTATACAGAGATGATGTATTAGATGATGATGTATTAAGGAATGTATGTATGATGCTTATTATTCCTACATCATATTGTCATCTATCATTTATCATTTATCATTTATCATGATGCATGCATTATGTCATGGATTTGCATTCCCAGAGGTGAGTTTAGCATTGACCCCTAGATGCTCTTATGATACGGCTCTATAGATGTCTTCATCCTCTGTTAGCCGAATTGAGCATACCCCACCCATGTTGGTGGCCTCTTCTTTGAGATCTTGGTATGTCAGTTTGTCTTCCCCAAATCGGGTGACAGTCGATCAGTTGTTGAGGCACTCTATGACCATCCTGATGTTTCAAGTTTCATTGGGCTTTGTAGAGGGCATGATTTCTCATTGGATACCAGAGAGGTAGACGTTTAGATTTGATATCCATGAGTTTACTCCTACCTTGGAGGAGTATGAGCGTCTTACAGATTTGCCTTTGGATCGACCTTGCGTTCGGATGGTTGTCGGTGATATGAGCCGGCAGTTTATGACCTTGAAAGTCTTGAGGCCCAGAGTTACCCTAGACGAGATTACCTCGGGGCATATGGTGTCCATGGACTTCCTGATTGACTGATTTGGGTCATTGGATAATTATCTACGATATTTCGACGATTTCATCATTACTGAGGGTGAGTGGCATGTTGCCCGCGTAGATATTTTCTTGATGTGCATTGTGGTAAATCTATACATACCGTTGTACATGCACCAACTGGATATCAGCATGATTATGATAATCCACTCTCAGTGAGGGTTATACCTTCTTACCAATGATCTTGGCAGAGACCTTGAGGTCGGCAACATTTTGACATACCTATTCTGTGGGGTTTTTTAGAGGCAGTGCCATCTTATTGTACGTGTGGTTTATGACACACTTGAGACTTATTGGAATATTCAGACGTCATGGGTATTTCTTTACTCATGAGAAATCTATGTCTTATTCCTTTCACCTGGCTAAGTGTACAGACACAACATCCTGGTTGGCTTTTTTGTCACAGATTGAAGATCCTTTTGCTATTTTGCCTTGTTTAGGACTCAAATCTCCCTACAGCTTTATTACTCATACAGTCGGTATGTACTATCTACCCTTGGCTGGTTTGAGAAGGGTGACCACATATCATCCACTGGCTGTCATGGGACAGTTTGATCAGTTTCAGGATAGTCATCCCTTTGATGGGGCATTGGGTCAGAGACTGTCATCTTGACTTTTGTCAGTAGACGACTTGACTAGGATTTATGACTGTTGGACTCGTAGAGAGAGGGCTGACTTTTCAACTAGTCATCCATGTCGCTATTCAGAGTATTCAGCATGGCTGGAGGCAGATATTGCATCGAATAGGGTTGTTTCCTCAGAGTCGAGTATTGAGTCTAATGCTGTGGAGCCTATGGAAGGCCCTGGTTTTCCCACTAATGATAAGCTATTTACTAGTTTGACAGCAACTCTGGTTGATTCCCCCAGTATTCCCACTATTGTGGCTCAACCTTCTGTAGAGTATTTGGAGTAGAGGTTGCATCTAATAACATTTGAGAGGGATCGGGCTAGGACCTTGATGTTGATAGCTCTTTCTGGTAGAGTTGCTGCTTTTGTTGATGGGGATGATGCTTAAGCTATCAGGGATACCGCCTTTGTTGAGCAGGATGAGGCTCGAGTGAATCGGAATACAACTTTTGTTGAGTTGGATGAGGCTCTAGCTACCCAGGACGCTGCCACTACAGATAGTATTGCACTTAGATCTCATACAACTAACATTGTTGCAGAGATTACTGCATTCATAGATGAGCATGGTAGCACTATGCAGATGGTTGTAGATCTCCTAGATTGTATGGACACCCCGGGGCAGGAGCTCATAGACTCACCTCTATCTTCTGAGAGGGATGCCATGCTGGACTTGTTAGCCCGTTTATCCATGGGTTTGTAGATTAGCTTTTATTTTCCTGCATACACTAGGTTAACCATTTTTGTCATGTACATGACTCATTGTATATGTCAAACAATATCATATGGCAAGAAAATACATTTTAATTCACTTTCCTTTTAGATATGCCTTGTTACTTGCTTGATAGTTGTCATTTTCTTCATGACTTGTGATCTTGATGTATTCCAAACTCCTCCTCGGTGGATGGATATTGAGATGTACAATGATCTTTTAGAATGGATCGTTGTTCTTTGAGCTTCCCATTTCTTTAATGTCTTGGGTCTTATTATTGAATATGGTTGAGGTTTAAGCAGGGGATTTTAGTTTTCCTCTCTGAGGGCTCGACCGCACCATAGATGGCTATCTATTTTCTCTCATTGATGAGGGGAGACCATGTAGTTCCTGCTCTGTGGTTTGGCTTGAAAGGTTAAAAAGTTGAATGGGTGATCACAAAACTATTGAAAGGGTTTTGTGATTTTTGAAGGGGTTGGATTACACCATAGATGGCTGCCTACGTACTCCCATTGATGAGGGAAGATCAGGTCTACGTAGTTCATGTTTTGGTGAGCAGGGGTTTGTGATGTTGAAGATTTGAAGGGGGTTTGAATTTTTTTGTTTGGGGGTAGACCACACCATAGTTAGCTGCATACGTACTCCCGTGTCTGGGGGAGATCAGGTTTGCATAGTTCGAGCTTTTGAAAGGGTTGGTGCGGTTTTAAAACCTAAATTAACTTGATTGATGAGGACTGATTCTCCAGAACCAGGATGCTGGCTTACAGGTGATGAGTGGGTTTTATACCTATGAATCGGCCTCTAATTCAAGCTTAAACTGTGATAATTCTTTATTTTTATATTTCATTTTACTTGTTTAATGTTGTTTTATGTTTAGGTGTGGTGGCATAACATTTGGACTTAAAAGGTGGATTCATGGCGAAACTTGGCAAGAAAAGGAGCTTAACAGGGACAAAAACAGAATGGACCCCCACCGGGGTGGACATTATAAAGGCAAAACCCCCGCCGAGGTGGGGGTGCTTAATCAATTAACAGAAGCATGCCTCGCTGGGGTGGACATTATAGAGTGAAAACCCCCGCCGGGGAGGGAGTACGGGAAAAGGCCAGAGTCCTGTTTCGATTGTGTTGTTGCAGTGGCGTGAAGGATAGTGGTTGACATGGTGTGAAACTCAATTGGTCATCGAATTATGGTCAGAATATGGGTCCTAGGCTGGTTATTAACAACAACAAGAAGGGAGATAACAACTAACAATCAATTGGAAATTTGAAGACTTATTTTGAGTAAAAGCATTGGAGGAAAGATTTGAAGGCTAATTCATGATAATTGCAGATTGAAGCTAAGGAGAAGGGTTGTTTTGGATTCATTCTTTTTCTTTAATTCAATAATTGTAATTGGGATGATGTTTACTTTGATGATTTCAGTTTTTAATTCATTTGTGATGAACTAATTTACTTATTAGGCTTATGACGGATCTTTGGATTGAACGATGATTATGTAGCTTTTGAATTTCAGTTTAATAATATATCTTTCAATTTATCTATATTGATTTGTGCTTGAATTTATGAATTGCTTGATCACCAATTCTATGTGGATTTATATGGATTCGAGAGAGGAAATATGAGGCTAGACCTAGTCATTATATCATGATTTCTTTAATTCTGTGATTGAATGGAATCTTGATGAATGTTAGGGTAGAGATATGCTTAGCATCGCATGTAATCAGATATAGAACTTGAACTTAAACCTTCTTTGATTGTAATTCACATTGAGATATAGTGAATTAGTTAATTAAGGTGTTTAGCTTAATTCTATCTAATTTGTGGATTTAAGTTAATATGGTATTAGTGCATCGAGAGGTGGCTAATTCTACTTGAGTGTTCTTGATTAATAAACTGAGATAGTGAATTAAACTGGAATAAAGGGTAATAATCAGAGTGATACTTGGAGTGAAGTTGTAAGCCTAATTCTTCAATAATTGCTTGAAATTACAGTTTTTAAGTTTGTTGATTGCTTGGTGTTTTTAGTATTTTTAGTATTTTTAGTTTTAATAGTTATAATTCTTAAATTGGATAGTTTAATAAAATTTGGATTAATAGAAAGCTGGTAATTGTGAGGGTTAATTTCATATTTAATCTCTGTGGGAACGATACTTAACTAATCATTATATTACTTGTTGACCACGTGCACTTGCGTGTGAGCGTAATTAGATTTTTACTCAACAAGTTTTTGGCGTCGTTGTCGGGGATTAGTATAGATTTTAATATTTTGCAATATCAATTTAATTAGTCCAGTTTTACTTAAACACTTTTTCATTTGTTTTGTTCTTTCTATTTCAGGTTCTTGAAGTGGTTTATGCAAACTCGGTTCAAAAATCCAGACTTGCTTCCTTTTGAGAACGATATCAAGAAACGGTTTCGAAGGATAAGTAAGTGGATTAAAGACACAAGGGAAAACTTTGAGAATTCTGAGAAAGAAGAAGAAATAGTGGTTGTGGAGGACCAGATGCGTTACGGGACTTTGCTACTCCTAAGGTGACTGAGCTACAGTCAAGTATCACTAGGCCGACGATTACTGTAAATACGTTTTAAATCAAGCCTGAGACTATTCAGATGATCCAAAACTCGATTCAGTTTGGGAACTTGCAAATAACGATTCGAATGAACACTTGGTCAACTTTTTGGAAATATGTGACACTTTCATATACAATGGGATGTCAGACGACACAGTTAAACTTTGCATGTTCCCATTTACCTTGCGGGACAAGGCGAAGAGTTGGTTACATTCTCTACCGCCGGGATCAATCACCACTTGGGAAGATCTTGCTCATAAATTTTTGGCTAAATTCTTTCCACCAGTCAAAACTGCAAAGATGAGGAATGAGATCACCATGTTTGAGTAGCAGCATGGGGAGTCTTTATATGAGGCATGGGAACGGTACAAGGAACTACTCAGGAAGTGCCCTCATCATAGACTACCAAAATGGTTGCAGATGAATACGTTTTATAACGGGTTAAGTGGGAATCTCAGGACAAGCATAGATGCAGCCTCGGGTGGAGCGTTTAGGCCAAGAGCTCTGAGGAAACATATGATTTGATTGAAACTATGGTAGCTAATAACTACCAGTGGCCTACAACAAGAATGACATAACCTAAGGTAGCTGGGGTATTAGAGGTAGATGGAGTAACAGCGATGGCGGCACAGATTTTAGCCTTATAAAAGAAAATGGATGCTTTAACTAGTGCACAACCACAACATGTGACATATGTTTGCAAATTATGCGCGGGGGAACATCCTACAGAGCAGTGTGTCATCAACTTAGCATCGATTCAGTTTGTGGGCAGCTACAATAGGATTCCACAAAACATGTATCAAAATGCTTACAACCCGGGGAATAGAAATCATCCTAACTTTTCATGGAGCAACAATCAAAATTAGCAAGCTCCATGACCTTCTTATCCCCTAGGATTCCAAAATCAGCAACAACAAGTAGCTCTGCATCAAGAAAAGAAAACAGATTTAGAAGAGCTTTTGTTGAAATACATATCGAGAAATGAAGCGACAATGAAATCACAAGCAGTGGCCATCAAAAATTTGGAAAATAAGATGGGACAGTTGGCCTTAGCATTGAATAATAGACTGCAATGGACTTTGCCTAGTGACACAAAAAAGAATCTGAAGGGAAATCATGAGCAGTGTCAAGCAATCATTTTGAGGAGTGGAAAGCATCTCGATGGAAAAATTGCCGAAAATTCAGTTAAGGAGAATGTTAAAGATAACGAAAATAAAGTGGTTGAAGAGAAACAGGGTGAGAAAAAGCCAATTGAACAGATAAAGTCAGATGACAAGCCAGTTGTGTATCCTCCACCGCCATTTCAGCAGAGGGTCCAAAAACAAAAATTAGACAAGCAATTCGCTAAATTTTTGGAAGTTTTCAAGAAACTTCAATTAAATATTCTATTTGTAGAAGCCCTAGAGCAAATGCCAAGTTACGCCAAATTTATGAAAGGTATTTTGTCTAGGAAGAAAAGGTTAGAAGTTTATGAAATTATGGCATTGACGGAGAAATGTAGTGCAATTTTACAGCGAAAGTTAACTCTAATGTTGAAGGATCCGGGGAGTTTTATGATACCTTACACGATAGGTAACATGGCCTTCAAGAAGTGTTTATGTGATTTGGGCGCAAGTGAAAAACTCGTGCCATTATCCGTTTATACTGAATTAGGTTTACCAGCACCAAAGCCTACGAACTTATTGCTGCAGTTAGTAGATAGATCGGTAACTTATTCGAGAGGCATTTTGGAGGATATTTTGTTCAAGGTGGATAAATTCATATTTCCAGCAGATTTTATAATTTTGGATTATGAGGAAGACAAGAACATCCCAATCATCTTAGGGAGACCATTTTTGGCTACGGGTAGGACTATCATCGCTATGTAAAAAGGTGAACTAACTATCAGGGTTCAAGATCAGGAAGTCATATTCAACATTTTTAAAGCTATGAAGTTCCCTACGGATGAAGAGGAATGTTTCCAAGTGGATATTATTGACCGGATAGTGAATGATGATATGGTAAAAAGTTTGGTCAATGATCCATTAGAAAATACACTATTGGGAGATGAGGATTTAGGTGATCCAGAGTTCGTGGATTATTTGCACCTGCTGGATGCTTTGCCTAGAGTTAGTAGATTCAAAGTTCCATTAGAGCCATTACACACAAAGGAAACAACTGTAGCTCGAATGAAACCTTCACTGGAGGAGCTACCCATTCTTGAGCTCAAATAACTTCCTAAACACCTCAGGAATGCATATTCGGGTGATTTAAATACTTTACATGTTATTATTGCATCTGCACTTAACAAATTGTAGGAAATTAAGTTGCTGCGGATTTTGAGATAATACAAGTCTGTAATAAGTTGTACCATTGCCGATATAAAGGGGATCAGCCCTTCCTTTTGCATACACAAGATTCTAATGGAAGAGGATGTGAAGCCAATAGTGGAGCAGCAGAGAAGATTAAATCCAATCATGAAAGAAGTCGTGAAGAAAGAAATACTAAAGTGGTTGGATGCGATAATTATATACCCGATTTAGAGACGAAAGGTATGGGTCATGATCAGAATTACGAAGTGTGTTAAAAAAAAAAAAATGAAATAGCGGTGGTTAAGAATGAAGATAATGAGCTAATTCTGATGAGGACAGTGACCGGATGGAGGGTGTGCATGGACTACAGAAAGCTAAATAAGGCAACCCGGAAGGATCACTTTCCTCTTCCCTTCATTGATCAGATGTTGGATCGAGTAGCTGGTCATGAGTACTATTGCCTACTGGATGGATACTCGGGCTACAACCAAATTGTCATAGCTCTCGAGGATCAAGAGAAGACCACTTTTACATGCCCATATGGCACCTTTGCATTTAGAAGGATTTAATTTGAGCTATGTAATGCACCAGTGACATTCCAAAGATGCATGATGGCTATCTTCTCAGACATAGTGGAAAAAGTGGTAGAAGTTTTCATGGATAACTTTTTAGTCTATGTAAATACTTTTGATAAATACTTTTTAGTCTATGTTAAAACGCTATGTGGAAACTAATTTGGTACTCAACTGGGAGAAATGCCACTTTATGGTTGAAGCTTGGACATAAAGTTTCTGCTAGAGGTTTAGAGGTTGATAAGGAAAAATTGGACACGTTCGAGAATCTTCCACCACCGAATTCAGTAAAGGGAATCCGCATTTTTCTTGGACATGTCGGGTTCTACAGAAGATTTATAAAGGATTTCTCTAAGATTGCTAAGCAATTGTGTAGTCTTTTAGAGAAGGACGCAATGTTTAGATTTGATGACGAGTGTAAAGTAGCATTTGAGCAGTTGAAAATGAAGTTGACCACAACCCCAGTGATCATCGCATCGGACTGGACTATGCCATTCGAATTAATGTATGATGCTAGCGACTATGAGGTAGGAGCCGTTTTGGGTCAACGCCGAGAGAAAATATTCCACGCCATATACTATGCAAGTAAAACTCTTACGGATGCACAATTGAACTACACAACTACAGAAAATGAGTTACTCGCAGTAGTATATGCCTTTGACAAATTCTGGATATATTTGATTGGGACAAAGGTAGTGGTTTACACGGATCACTCAGCAATTCGCTACTTGGTTTCGAAGAAAGATGCTAAGCCAAGACTAATCAGATGGATCCTTCTTCTTCAAGAGTTAGACTTGGAAATAAAAGATAGAAAAGGGACAGAAAATCAAGTAGCAGACCATCTATCGAGGTTGGAAAATTCGGATAAAGATGAAGCGTGTGACAACCCGAGAATTTAAAAAAATTTTAAAATCATAATTGATTGATTGAAGGTTCAATATTAGAACCTAAACAGAAAATAAGTGAATGGATTTGACATTTTTGAGAAAGAATTTAAAGGATTTCAAAATCTTTTGGTGAATTATTCAGGATTAAGTATATAAGTGAATATGTTCTGTGTATATGGTATTATATATGTACAATATGTGGTTAAGGGTCAAGGGTTAACCAGATAAGCTATATCAGTGGCAAACCCTAATATTATATTAAGAACGTCAATGTTCAGCTAGAAATTTCTTACAATTTATAAGAAACCCTAAAAACCGGTTCTGAAAACCCTAATTTCAGTTCTGGGAATTTAAAACCCTAATTCGGAAGTTAAAAACCCTAATTTGGGAGCTGGTAGATAAGTATAAAGGTTTTTATGTTATTGATTATATGTATAATTAGGGATAACCCTAATTGACTATTTAGGAAACCCTAATTCTTGGGTTATAAACCCTAATGCCTATTTTGGGAAAACCCTAATTATTATTTAAAATTTTTAATTAGGAAATGTTAATCCTAATTTGCAAGCTTGAATTATGATTGGGAGATTTTAATATAATTAGAAAATTCTAATTATAATTTAGAAATATTAATTTTCTATTTTGAAAACCGAAATTCGGAAATCTTAGAAAGTAAATTTCAAAAATCTAAGGGTTAAACCCTAAACCCTAAGGGTTAGGGCAAATGACAAGTATGCCTTTAAAATTAAATGTGAAATGACCAAAATGCCATTTTCTTAAACCTTAAGCAAAAGATTGCACAATCTTGTGAGTCATCAAGTCTAATGTTTATCCCATGTGCCTTAAATCATCCAAAATCAGATATGTGTGCCACCTATACCAACTAGATACATTGAATAAAATAAATCAAAAACTAAAGTAAGTAAAAACCTTACTTTATTTCTTATTCATGTCCAACCCATTCTCTCTCTATCTTTTCGAAATTTGGAGTGAGAGAGAGAGAGAGAAGATGAGCCATGATCAGTTCATAGATTTCCATAATCAGATCCAAAGAACAGAATCTAAGATTAAAGTGTAAAAGATGTATAAACCCTAAATTCTAGAAATCCTTACAAAATTTTGTGCCACGTCACACCTGACAAATGACTTCAAGATGAGTCGAATAGCAACAGATTAAATTCATTTGATGATCGGATCCCTAATAAGTTCGATCGCTATTATTGTTGATCGCTGATGTCCGTCCAACGACCAGATTAGTTTACGATTAATATCGGCCGATAGAATGCGATCACGATAATCATCTGCGACCAAATGCGGTCGCTGATAAGCCTTTTGTTGTAGTGTAATTTGTTGTTTAAATTTGTGTTAGGGGGTGTTAATTAGTGATCTGGGTTGTTAGATCCTAGATCCGTAACATCAAAGTACTCGAAATTGGAGTTTTTAGAAACCTGGGAAAAGTTTGAAAAATAGCCTGACAGCCATATGTCAGAGGCCTTAGATCTTTATCTGTTAATGTTTTGGTGTGTTTTATGTTATAGATCTATTCTTTGTTGTTAGGGATTTGATCTGAGACTTGAATCAAGCTCAGATCATGTATAGATTGCAAGATATGATCAGTTAAAGTGTGTTGACAGAACATAAAGTTTGATTTCTGGACAACCCAGATTTCCCATGAAGTGTCTAACAACTTTTTGATGGCCTCTGATCTTGCTATTGATAAGTGATTTGGCCATGTTTGTGTAATAGATTAGTAAACAGACATGTAAACTACATAATCCTTTATAACACTTAGATTAGCATCAGAATTAAAGTTGTGGCTGGTTAAACTATAGTTGACCATCAGCCGGATGATCAATCTGGAAAACCCAGATTGTTCAAGAACGCGTTCCTGACAGTTAGTTTGACCTGATGAAAGTTTCATTTGGTGTTGTTGTTAGACTAATCTGATTGTATAGAGATGTTCTTTGACATCTCAACTACACGTGTGTATCTTTAAATCACACCAATAAGACCTGTATTGCCAATGATCTAAATATAGCACCTTCGTATGTTCTTCATTTTCTAGAAAACCCAAAAATGAAGAAAAACGTTTGTGACGCCCCCAAAACGGGTATACATCACCCATCTTGAGTTTCCAGATACATGGTACATAAATTCAAATACAACTTAATTATATAACAGTCGTGTAAAATACGACAAAACATAGCTGAGAGTTTAAACAAGAATATTGTCATCTAGACAATATCCACACTCAATGGTGTCCTCATTACAATTATTATCATATTATTTCGTAGAATAGTGAGGACTACTAAAGCCATTTATCATGGACCATCACTCCATTCCCCGACTCGTCACAGCTATATTATCATTTCCTGAAGAGAACAATGAAACAAAGGGTGAGCTCAACTAGCCCAGTAAGAAATATTATGACTAAGATAATGCAGTATAAATTATCCTTAGCCTTCAACAGTATAACAACTGATAGAATACAATAGACAACAAGTTTTAGATCAACAACTGCAGCGAAAATAAGCAATCCATTATAAGAGTCAAGTAGAGCATAAAATCTACTATCTTCTATGATTTGAAAAGTTTTTCATCAACTTTATCGCTGAGACTCAGCTTAATAAATAAAATTGAATCATCCCTGCACCACGACCAAGGATATTCATGTAATCATCAATGGTCATGATTATACTGAATAATCCCTGGTCATAATCATACCAACAATTGTCCATCAATGAACTATAGGCTAATGAGGACTTTTACCACATCATTCGTCACATTACGGTCATGATTATACCGAATAATCCCTGGTCATAATCATACCAAGTCCATCTATGCACGTAAGCCAAAGATGACTTTCATCACAATATAAGCTTGAGGATGATGACAATGACATAATAATTCAATAAAACAAGTTCAAGGATAAATTTTAAAGATTTATAATTTAATTTATCCAAGAATCAATAACGTCCAAATTGGCAACATGATACTACTTTGTAGAGTAAAATTCAAGAATAATATTCTGTACCAAAAATAATTTGGACAGAAAAGAAATATATTTTTCAGGTGAATAGTACTTCGGGAATAGTACCCCGACACAAAAAGTGTTTCGAGTACCCGAGTGAATGATACTAGAGTGAATAGTAATCGGGTGAATAGTAACTCGTGAATAGTACTCCGGCACGAAAAGTGCCCCGGATACCCGAGTGAATAATACTAGAGTGAATAGTAACTTATGAATAGTAACTCGTACAAGAAAAATACCAAATAAAATGATATTCCATGACGAGTACAAAAGAAATGATATCTCAGACGAGTATAATAGAATATACTGGCTATGCAAATGGATTTTCACCCGCCATACAGTAATCCACGTGAGATGAGATCATTTCCATAATTTTAAAGAATGAATGAATCTGAAGGATCATTCACCATGCATGCTGTAATCCACATGTATAAAAGTTATTCCAACAAAAAATAATAAAGAATGGAATAATGGAAGAATTCACCATGCATGCGATAACCGCATGAACAAGTTATTCCCAACATAATAATAAAGAATGGAACCAGTCATGCGTAATCCACACGCATGAGGATATTCCAATGTAATAATAAAGAATGGAACTGTGTCATGCGTAATCGCATGCATGCAGGATATTCCAATGAATAATAAAAAAGAACTGTCAGGTCACGCGTAATCCGCATGCATGTGATATTCCAATGAGAATAATAAAGAATGGAATAAAAACATAATTCACCGTGCATGCGATAGACCACAGGCAAAAGTTATTCCAATGAGAATAATAAAGAATGGAATAATGAAGAATTTCACACGTATGTATGCGGTACTTCGCATAGACATGTTATTCTAACATAATAATAAATAATGGAATAACAACGCTTACGAGTATTGAAAGAAAATAACTCTCTTCAAGAATACGAAAGAATAATACCCCTTACCTCAAAAGAAGACTAGGTACTGGAATAGTGAGGTAGCAAACTTCTCTTCTTCTTTCTCTCTATAATTTCTCTCAATAATAATTGCTCTATAGCTTTAGTGAATTGGTGAGAAATGAAGGAAGAATGAGCTTCTATTTATAGGAAAATATAGTTTCGATAATTGCACGTTTTGAGGCAATATTACAGTATAATACCTTCCTCTTTTTCTTCATTTTTAATTTAGTCCTACAAGTATTATCAAACTTGCACCACCTCCCCTAATAGTAAATAATATGAATCAATAGTTCAATTATGTGAATCAATAGTTATAATCATGTGAAAATACGAATTACAGTATAGTACCTTCATCTATACCTCCATTTTTAACTTAGTCATGCAAGTATTATCAATCTTGGGCCAACTCCCCTAATAGTACAAGAATGTGAATCAATAGTACACACATGTGAACAAATAGTTATAATCATGTGAATTAATAGCAATTAATTGCTCATTTATCCGATTAATTACCCGACTGGTCAGTATAACTTCCAGACATCAATTAATATAGAAATAAATGTCAATTTCCACTAACACTAATAATTCCAACACAATGGAACTATCAATTTCATCTTTAATCAACACGAACTTATTCATCATTAATATTATAATTCACAATATTTAACAACCAGGTCGTTCCCAGGAAAGAGGGGGCTTTCCGATAAGGATTTCTCCTTATTGGCGCATAATTAGGTGTCCAAACCTGTGACGCCCCCAAAATTAGGTATACATCACCCATCTTGGGTCGTCACTTACATGGTACAGAATTTAAATACAACTTACTAACATAAGCGTGGTGGTACAATACGACATAAAGCGTGAGTTTAAATACAAATATAAATCTACTAGATATTATACAAACTCAAAAAGGAGTCCTCATTACAATTATTATCACTATTTATTTCAGAATAGTGAGGACTACTAATGCTATCTTCAGGACCATCACTCGTTTCCCCGACTCGTTCCAAATTTATATTTTCATTTCTCAAGAGAACAAAGTGAAAGAAAGGGTGAGCTCAACTAGCCCGAAGAAGAAATATTATGACTAAGATAATGCAGAATAAATTATCAATAGTCTTCAACAATGTTAAACCGATAAAATACAATAGACAACCGGTTTAAGCTGCAATGAATATGCAATCCATTAAAAGAGTCAAGTAGAAAATAAAGTCTACTATCTTTTAGGTTTTAAAAGGTTTTCATCATCGTTATATATTTGAGACTCAAACTTTAATAAATATTCCACATCATCGAATCACCCCCGCTTTACTGGCCGAGGATATTCTTTAGTATCACGACCACAATTATTCATGCACTACGGGCCAAGAATATTTGTGTATTCATTAATGGTCATGATCATGCCAACAATCGTCCACCAATGCACACTACGGCCATCGAGGATTTTTATCACATCATTTGTAACATTACGGCCATGATTACAGAATAGTCTCTGGTCATAATCATACCAAGTCCATCTATGCACTCTGTGCCATGATGACTTTCAACATAATATAAACATGAGGATGATGACAATGATATAAGAATTCAATAAAACAAGTTCAAGAATTATTTTATCCAGAATTATTAACGCCCAAATTATCAACATGATCATTGTTTTGTAGAGTAAAATTCAAGAATGATCGAGAAGAATATTTCCATGAAAAGATATCTTTGGATGAAACGCAAATATCAAGGATATTCCACTAATTTCATGGAGTATAGAAGTCAAAGTTTTAACCAATTTGGGTATAATAAAGAATAGAATAACAAAAGAAATCACCATGCACGCGATAGACCGACAAAAGCAAAAAGTTATTCCAACAGAATAATAAATAACGGAACTGTGCGGCGTAAAAACGCATGCATGGGATGTTCAACAGAATAATAAAGAATGGAACCAGTCCGGCGTAAAAACACACGCATGAGGATGTTCCAAATGTAATAATAATAAAGCGGAACCAGTCCGGTGTAAAACATGATGCGAGGATGTTCCAACGAGAATAATAATAATAAAGAGGCGGAACCAGTCGGTGTAAAACACATGACGCATGGATGTTCCAAGCAGAATAATAATAAAGATGGAACCAGGTGTAAAACACATGCATGAGGATGTTCAAATGTAATAATAGAAGAATGTCACCAAATATAGGTAAACTGGCGTATACTGAGTTATTCCAATGTAATAATAAGCAATGGAATAACAACAGTTCTCTTCATGAATAAGAAAGAATAACACCCCTTACATTTGGTAGGAGATTGAATAACGCGCAGCGGTGTAGTAACAAAAATACTCTTCTTCTTTCTCTCTTATTCTCTATACTTTCTCTCTCTATAGCTTGAATGAATTCGTGAAAAATAATGAAGCCCTAGGACTCTATTTATAGAAGATTTCTAGCTTAGCACCGCCGTGTGAAAAGGCAAGTGGCTCGATTAATTGGTTTGGCGCTTTGTAATGTGAAACGACAAGTGGTTCGGACTTTTGTAATGTGAAACGACAAGTGGTTCGACGTCTGTAAAGGTAATTACTATTAACGAAGGTAAATACTATCGACGAAGGTAAATACTATTCACAAGGGTAATTACTATCGACGAAGGTAATTACTTATTGACGAAGGTAAATACTATTCACAAGGGTAATTACTATATTGTGAAGGTAATTACTATTGGCGAAGGTAAATACTATTCACAAGGGTAATTACTATTGTGAAGAGACTCTTAGATGATGACATATGAGCCCCCCATAAAATAATCAAACTTACCACAATCATTTTTTTTTCATCAACACATATTTAATCTTTCAACAATTATTAATCATTTATAACTTGTCGTCTCAATTATTGATTTAATACTATAACATATTATCTGAGATGATCTTTGTGACAATAATTGAATTAATAATATAAGAGATATGATGCAAAGAATTCTTGTAGCAATAATTGAGCATAGTTTGAGTGACTTCTCACGTAAAGCATCAATAATCAATACTGAGTGCTACTACGCAACTACGCCAGACATCGTATTTTTTTACCACCGGGTAGTTCAACAGTTTTAACGGTAACACCTCCGTAGTTATTTTTATAAAATATTTTTGTCGTTTTCTCAATCCGGCAATAATAATTACATTGTGGGGTCCACCAATGATTGAGCCATTATGCGAATATTCCCTAACAAAAGAATATTCCCCACCAAACGTAATATTTTATAACAACTTGCATACTTTGCAAAATTTATAAATATTACCCACAACTATAACATTATATCAAATTTATTCCATAATATTCAAAAATAATATTTATAGAAAAATTCATCTTTATTTATAAAAGTGGGGTCTTACAAAACCTCTCCTCGATGTAACTTCTAGACATTGTCAATATTGCAAATAATAATATGAATAACTTTTCCATCTCAATTATTGATTTAATAATATAACATATTATATTATACAAATGATATTTGTGACAATAATTGAATCAATAATACGAGAGATATGATGCAAAGAATTATCGTAATAATAATTGAGTATAACCGAGTGACTTCTCACATAAGCATCAATAATCAATACTGTGTGCTACTATGCAACCACACGTACATTTGTACTTTTTACTCTTGAGTAGTTCAACGCTTTTAACGGTAACACTTTTGTCGTTATAAAAAGATAATTTCATGGTTTTTTTACTACGCCAATACATCCGTTGTGGGGTCCACTAATGATTGTGTCATCGCATTTAATATTCCCGTTAAAACGAATATTCCCCGACCAATCGAATATTATATAACAACTTGCTTACTTTGCAAATTTTATAAATATTACCCACAACTATAACATTATATCAAATCCACACTATAATATTAAAAAAAATATTTTGAGAAATTTAAATCTTTATTCATAAAATTTGGGGTCTCACAGCGTTGTCAGACTTTTTGGGGGGCTAATAACTCATTGATCTGATGTTGTTTAGCCATGATGTTTGTTTGTAAGTATAGTGGTACATAAATACTACAATAATGATGCCCTAGATTGCCCATAAAACACTAAGAGCTAAGATAAAATGACAGTCAAACCTATCACCCTGTCCACTGACATGGGTTTCTGGGTTTGGACTCAAGAACACGAAGAACACCAATAGCGACGGATTTATCGCCTAAAGCCACTTTAAGTGACAGTTTCTAAATAAATTAATTATTTTAATTAATAAATTGAAATAAATGGTTTTTAATTATTAAAAATACATAATAAATTCCTGAAAATTATTTTAAAGTCCGAAAATTAGTTTTTAATTATTTTGAGTATATTTCATAAATATTTAATATTTTTAGAATATAGAAGGTATTTAATTTATTTAATTATAATATTAAATAAATTATTTAAAAATGATTTTAATACTTGAAAAATCATAAAAATTATATTATGGTATAAGAAAATATTTTAAGTTATTTTTAATGACTTTTAATATTTTGTGATGAATTTCAATAATTAATTAATATTAATGATAAGTATTTTATTTAATTAATATATTAAATAAATTATGAAAAATAGAATTAATGTTTTAAAAATCATATAAAAATAATTGAAGTGTTATAAAAATATTTGAAGTTATAAAATATAACTTTTGATATTTTGTCATGAAAAACATTAATATTTATTATTAATGGAAATTATAGGATAATGAATTTAAATGTTTAAAAATCATATAAATATGATTTTAAGGTATTAAATATACTTTGTAATATTATAAATATATTATAATATTATGTTATGATTTTTATTAATATTTAATATTAAATAAATATTAATGATAATATAAATAATGTGATATTTATATAATATAAATACTATATAAATGACTAAAAAATCATGATAAATGGTAATAATTATCTGAAATTTATTACAAGCCTATGAAAATTATTTTGATTGATAATAAAATTATCTAAGATATTTGATGAGTGTTTAGGCAGAGTTTAATTGAACTTAAACTCGATAATTATCCGACTAAGCCGTCGGGATGTCAGAATTGTGACGAACTCGACTTGGACTGTAAAAGTTTGACTTGAGGTTAGGTTTTATGTTATGTATAGACTGATAGGGTTATGTGTTAATGTGTTTAGGTTATTTTAAATATTATGATGATATTATTCTAATTTGTATATCGATATTATTTATATATTAGGTTTTCAGACAAAGCTTAATAAATTACGTAACTGTAATCGATCGAACAGGCAAGTTTTCCTTAACTCGATCTCGAGTTGTTTCATTCAAATATACTTATGGTTAATCATTGATGATTGTCATGTCTAAGAATTGTTAAATTGTACTCTGTACATATTGCGTGTATTAATCAGGTATGAAAAGCTGATTACCTTCATTACCATTCGGTCCAAATATAATTGATATGTTCATGTTAAATGTTCTTCAGCTATGCAAGTTTGTTCATGCTAGTTATCAACTATATTGAAGAATTATAGACAGCTTATTATTCAAATTCTTTCAATCATGATATAAACTTAAATAAATTTATACTTGTTAGGCGACCTTATGCTCACCCTTGCTATATCATGATAAACATTGTAGATTAAGGCGAATTCGTCGAATACAGAAAAGGACAAAGCCAAGTTCAGCTTGGGATAATATGTGCAGCTAAATTTAAATTGTAATAGTATAGTATGATAATAATGTTATAGGTTAGACAGATTATGAATTGTGTATAAGTTAAGGTTACTCGACCTTGGGGATTAGTGTGTAAAGTTTATTGTATAGACAATTTATGTTTATATCTTCTGCAATAGTTATTGAATGATTGTACTAGATCCACGGTGATTTAGGACCCGGATTTGGGGCTTTCACAAAGCGGATAAGTGTGTAATCAATGAGTCATTTCCGGATGAGCATCTTTTTGGATTTAATTCAGAATTTTCGTGGTATACAGATTTTGCTAACTATTTGGTGAGCAACATCCTTCCACCTGATCTGACGCAACAACAAAAAAAGAAATTCCTACATGATGTCAAGTGGTACATGTGGGATGAGCCATATTTATTCAGACAGTGCACCGACAAGATGATTCAAAGGTGTTTGCCATACAGTGAAGTGAAGAATATCCTACACAAGTGTCATACATCTGCATATGGGGGACATTATGGTAGTGAGCAGACAGCGGCCAAAGTTCGTCAGTCAGGATTCTATTGAGCTACGGTGTTCAAGGATGCCCACCAGTTTGTAAAGACTTGTGACAGATGCCAAAGGGTGGGCAACATATCCAAGCGGAATGAGATGCCATTACAAATTATCATGGAAGTGGAAATTTTTGACATATGGGAGATGGATTTTATGGGGCCATTTCCTCCATCATTCGATAATTAGTACATCTTGCTTGCGATTGATTATATGTCAAAATGGGTTGAAGCAGTAGCACTCCCCACAAACGATGCCAAAGTGGTTCTCAAATTCTTGCATAAGAATATTTTTACAAGATTTGGCACGCCAAGAGCTTTAATAAGTGATAACGGTAATCACTTTTGCAACAGATCGTTCACAACTCTTTTGGAAAAATATGGGGTCAATCATCGAGTGGTTACGGCATATCACCCCCAAACAAGTGGTCAAGCTGAGGTTTTGAACAGAGAGGTAAAGAAGATTTTAAAGAAAGTAGTGAACCCAAGCAGAAAATATTGGTCTCATAAATTGGATGACGCACTATGGGCATATAGAACAGCATAAAAAACACCAATTGGGATGTCTTCGTACCAATTGGTCTATGGAAAAGCGTGTCACCTCCCGATGGAATTACAACATAAAGCTTATTGGGCCATTCAGAAACTTAATTTTGAAAAAGCAGCCGCAGGAGAGAAAAGATTTCTCCAATTGAATGAACAAGATGAATTTTGACTGCAAGCATACGAGAATTCAAAGTTGTACAAGGAAAAGGTTAAGAAATGGAATGATAAAAAGATCATGCAAAGACAGTTTAAACCAAGGCAATCAGTATTACTATTCAATTCATGACTACAGTTGTTCCCGGGAAAGCTCAAATCAAGATGGTCGGGGCCATTCACAATTAAAAGAATTTTCCCACATGGCGTCGTTGAGTTATACAATAGGAATCCATTGGAGACGTTAAAAGTCAACGGTCATCAGTTGAGGCATTACTGGGGTGGTGACATCAACAATGAAGGCACCTCAATCACACTTGCCGACGCGCCATAAACAGGGAGTAGTCATGTTGAAAGACTTAAAATCAAGCGCTAATTAGGAGGCAACCCAATTTTATCTTATTTTTAGTACATGTTTTTAATTTGTAGTTCATAGTATAAGTTTAGTGTGGATTTAGTTTAAAGATAGTTTATTTTGATTTATTAGGTAGTTAGTTAAGTCAATTTTTTTAGTACATTCAATTTTTAATGTTCAATGCTCATATTACTATCTTAAACTTATAATCTTTTGGTGTTTCAAGTACTTGGGAAGTGTATGGATACGTGTTACATGCAAAGTATGGGAAATACAACTGCAACTGCAGCATACCCCTCCGCCAAGGTGGACTTTATAAGAAGGAAACCCCCGTCGGGGCGGGTGTCTTGACCCAATAATAGTAGACTCCCCCCCCCACCGGGGCAGATAATTTTCACAGCATAACCCCACCAGAGGGGGGGTCTTGGTCCAAAAGTAGAACACCCCCCCCACTGGGGGCGAGTATCTACAGTTTATGTGACGCCCCCAAAATAGGTATACATCACCCATTCTGAGTTGTCAATACATGGTACAGAAACAACTACAACTTTATTATTATAATCATAAAACTGTGAGTTTGAATACAAATATTATCTTCTAGACAATATCTATACTCAAATAAATCCTCATCACATTTATTGATACATTATTTTACAAAAATGGTGAGGACTACTAAACAATTTTTTCTAAAACCTTCATTCCATACCCCGACTCGTACTATCGCTATATTCTCACCTCCCGAGAAGAAAAATGGAACAAAAGGAAAAGGGTGAGCTCAACTAGCTCAAAGAAGAATATTATGACTAAGATAATATACAACAAATTATCGTTAGTCTTCAACAGGAAAAATCTAATAGAATACAATAGACAACAAATTTTAAATCAATATTCGCAATGAAATAATAATTCATTAGAAGAGTTAAGTAGAGAATGCAAACTACTATCTTCTATGTATGAATTTAAAAGTTCATCGCTCATCCTTTATCCCTGTAACATCAATCAATATACATCTCGAATCAAATATTCATCTTTTTGCACTACAGCCAAAGATATTCATCGATTGGTCATGTTCATCTAAACACTGCTCATCTTTGCACAACGGCCAAAGATATTCTTCAAAAATCATTCATCTTTTGCACTACAAGCCAAAGATATTCCATAATATCATCATTTAAGACTCAAGATGATGAAAATATTTTTAAAGAAACGAATCCAAAGTGAAACAAAATGACAAGGATTAAGGATTAAGGATTAGTACTTTGTTTTATTCATTCACGTCCAAAATACCTCAAAAATAATCGCAGTGTGTAAAATTCAAGAATGATCAAAACATGGATACAATCAAAGCTAGTATCCAGAATAGATATTTTGGACAAAAAGAAGAAATTTTATTTTTCGGTGAATAGTGCCGTATACGTGAATAGTGCCATATACGTGAATAGTAACTCCGACACCAAAAGATAGAAATTCCACAAAAACATCTTCACACTTCATGAATAGTACTCGTGAATAGTAACTCGTGAATAGTAACTCATGAATAGTAACCCCGACATGAAAAAGTTCCAAATTTGATAAAAAGTTCCAACCAATATTTCAGCATAATGATATTAAAGAAATAATATCATTTGAGAAGAAAATAACATCCCTTACCTCGAAAGACAAGATTTCTAGTTAAAACACCAGGATATAAGGCTATGACTTGAACTTGCAATCGTATAGCTATACTCAAAGTATACTCAAAATACTCACAAGAATACGCTCAAAATATCGAGAGAGAAATAGAGAGAAAACTTCAGTTTCTGGTGTGATTTTCAATTCTAACCTAAACACCCTATTTATAGGAAATTGCTTAGAACACCAAAGCAGAAAATTGAATATAATATTAATATAATTATACAAATTTTCCTTAGCCCACCTTTTGGTCAAAAACACCAGCCACACATGTTAATGATGTCCAAAAAAATACAAAAAACGTTTTTCTAACAAAAATAATTTAAACTCCAAAATCAATTCACACCCGATATACCGAAACTTCAATAATTTACAATAAATAGCTCTTTTATTAGAAAATTCAAATCTCGCCACTTTTTATAGGAAATTCAATTCTCTACAACTTTGCAGAAGAAAGTTTTTCCAAATTCCAAACAGAAATTGACCGAAATCCACAAACGGGCGATTTTACAGTCTATAATCAATTTTCGGTCAAGAAATGGGTCCACCAACACACAAAATATGTGTTAAACATTTAATGCCACAAAAATACTCTTCCTCCTCATATACTCATATATCCCACATTCATTATAAAAATATCACCGTTAATATATTATTAAAATAATATATTTAAATGAATTATTTTATCAGAAAATGATAAAATATTAATTTTCAACAATTGTCATTTTAAAAATTTTCTCCATCTATATCCACATAAAATCAATATTTTTCTCATCATATAAATCAATAATTAATTATTCACAAATAATATTACAGAATCACAAGATCGGGCAACGTGCCGTTCTCAGAAAGAGGGGCTTTCAATAAAGATTTCTCCTTCTTGGCGCCATGCAATTAGGTGACCAAACCTCTCCTTAGATGTAACTTTCTAGACATTGCCAATAATGTTATCTAATAATATTATTCAGATAATATGAATTATTGCTTCGATTATGAAAAATATTGTGTAATGACAATTATTGAAACAACAACAATATAAAATATCAACGCAAAGAATTATTAAATCAATAAAATATCTAATAAGAATTAATGTAACAATTATTGAGTAGTGCCTTCTTATGTAAGAATCAATAATTGGTGCAATCCAGTGTGCTACTGCTCAACAACGCCAGTATTAGTGTGTTTTAACCACCGGTATTCCAACAAGATAATTCAGTAATAACTACGCCGTTATTTATAAACAACTTATATTTTTCGCTTTTTCTTCATCCAATCGCTTCAGTTATGGGGCCCACAAAAGATCATATTGTTGCATTTAATATTCCCGACAAATCATTTAATATTCCACGACCAAACGAATATTCCCGACGATAATGAATATTTTATAACCACTTTCTTATTCAAATATTTGCGTATTTTACCCATAACTATCCACATTAATCAAATCCAACCTTACTATTTCAAAATAATAAATAAAGGAAATTCCTTTTTATTTAAAAATTTCTGGTCTTACAACCTCCCTCCTTATGAAATTTCGTCTTGAAATTGACGACGTATTCACGGTATTTCGAAAAGATGAGAATACCTCGCTTTCATTTCGCATTTCCAACTCCCAAGTCATTTCCTCAAGTAGTATGGTTTCTCCACAAAACTTTAACTTGTGGTATAACCCCAGACATAGAACATGTTCTTTCCTATCCAAGATCTTGTGATTACCTCCTCTCAGACGTTAAGTCTTCGACTATCTCATCCGGTTCTAACTCAATAACGTGGTTCGGTCGTCCACATATTTACATAACATCCAGATATGAAAAACGTTATTTAACACGCGATATACTTAACGGTAAAACGAATCTATAGGCCACAGTTCCTATTCGATCGAGAATTTCAAATGGATTAATAAATCGAAGGTTTGAGCTTTCCTCAACTCACCGATTCTCGCTTTTGAAATAACAACTTCTCGCACCACCTTCTTCAAATTCATCGACTCCGGTGTGTAGCTTGAAGCGACTTTTAACTTTATCGATTAAAGTCGATTATACTCAGATATCATCACGTGGATAACTAGAGTTTTCATCTCCATCTCTATTATTTGTAAATTATCTGAAATGAGTCTTTAACAATATCGTACTTTCATTACTTGTATACGATCTTCTACTCAACACGTCAGCTACCACGTTCGCTTTTCCAGGATGGCATGGTCAGAACATGTGCTGAAATGAGTCTCCTCTTGAGTTCTTCGAAGCTCTTCCCACATTCTTTGCTCCATTCAAATTTTGTATCTCTACGAGTCAGCTGCGTTAATGGAATAGCGATTCGAGAATATCCTTCAACGAATCTCCGATAATAACCAACTAAGCCTAGAAAGCTACGTATTTTCGATTACCGACTTAGGTTGTTCTCAACTGTGACTCATATCCCAACCTTGGATAACACGTTTTCAATGACACCTATCAGTTTACTATCGCACGAATATGGTGTCCCCTACGGAGAGTCTGGCTTCGGTGCATTCCACAAAGGAAGTCACCAGATAAAGGCTCAGGTACCAAATTCTATAGTTGAATTTTTAACTCCTGAAGTTCAATAGGAGCCATTCGTTATGAGATTTTAGAAATGAGTTTTGTACCGGGTTCAAATTCGATACAAAATTTAATATCAGGCTTTGGGAGTAAGCCAAGAAATTCTTCAGGAATTACGTCAGGAAAAATCAATAACAACAGGAATATTATTCAAATCTGACGTGTCTTTATTCAAATCCATAACATGGACTAAGAAAACTTGACATCCGTAATAAACGAATGACTTCATGGCTTGATATGAAAACGTTTGACTACAATGGTTTGATTGCTTGAATTCGTACAACAGGTTGGTTAGGAATATGAAAACTAACAAACTTACGAAAATAATCAATTTTGGCATGATGAGTAGTTAACCAATCAATCCCTAAAATCACATCAAAAGCAAGTATCTTTAAAGAGATAAGGTCAACAGGTAAGGTAATGGTGCCAACTTGAATCAAACAAGATTTATAAACAATTGGATGTGATAAAAGTTTCTCCTAACGGAGTTTCCACAGATAGTCAAAGTCTAATTTCTCCGAGTCAAGTTTAAACGTTGAGCACATGCGGGAGAGATAAATGAATGGGTAGCACCAGTATCAAGTAAGGTATAAACTTCGCAAGAATTTATAAATAGCTTACCCGTGATCACCTCGTTTGGGTTCCTCGCATTTTGACGACCACAACAAACGCTTCTTCCCGGAATCGTTGACTTTGCCTTTTCTCGGGACATCTTTTGAGTCACCGTCCCCATTGAACTAGGTTTCGCTATCTCGCATAATCTCGAGCGATATGTCCTTCCTTTCCACAATTATAGCATACCTTGAACTGTTGTAGGCGGTTTGACTGATATGTCCCTCTTTTCCGCATTTGTAGCATATGACCGATGGTCGTTCTCCTCCCTTAGAACCGATTCTTTCACGCAAGACCGCTGCCGTTTCACATGATCGTTGTTAAATCTCCTCTTTTAAAATCTCTCCCGACTCGCTTCTTCTATTTTCATGGCCATGATTACCACCCGAGTGGTTACCATTTTTGTCCGTCATTCTTTTCTCCGCCGTGGTTATCATTATTACATTGATCGCTATCTCCGTACGATCCTCGGTTATGGTCCCTCGTTGACAGTATTTCGTTATCTCGCTTCTAATAATTGAGCCCATTTACAACATCCGAATAGAGAAAGTTTATGAGAGATGAGATATCGACGTATGCCGGGTTTCAAACCTCTAAGAAACATCCGCATCATCGTTCCTCATTCTCCACCAAATGAGGTGCAAACTCGATAACTCCATGAACTTCGCCTCGTCATGGGACACCGCCATGTTATTCTCGCTCGATCGATGAACTCCACTTCCTTCATATGATTTAACACTTTCGGGAAAGTATTTGTCATTAAATAGTTTCAAACGCTTCCCAAGACATGCTTTGAGTCTTGGTGGATGGGTACGCTTCACGACTCCCACCAAGAGTCCGCCTCGCCACGGAACATAAAGGTGGCGAATGGAACCTTCTGTTTCTCCGTGCATCCCAAGACATCGAATATCTTGGTAATTTGCTTGACCCATGTTTCCGCCATGATCGGATCCGCTTTCCCTTAAATTCGTGGTCCCAACTCTTTGAACTGCTTGGGTTTGTGACAACCCGTGAATTGCTATCATTTCTCCTCAGTATTTTGAACACGAAGTCTCCTCGTGCGATTTTGCATGAACTGCAAAAAGCTTCTAAACATTCCCTCGTTCATCATCCGCTTCGGTGGTGTTGTTCATGGGAGGAACATTGCTAACTGTTGCACGTTCTCCTCGTTGGTGAGTACAAGCGTCTCCACGGTCTCATTTCCATTGTTAATATTCTCACCGACATTCTCAAATCATGTCATAAAACAAGGGTTAATTAAGGAAATCAATATATCACATAATATCCTTATATACTAAACTAACTAACAAATAAGCTTAGGTAGGACACACTAGCGAAGGATTTATTCGCTCTCCCTCCTAGTTCTATTCCCGATCTCCGCCAGAGATCATATCCCTAAGCTCGATACCAACCGTGACGCCCCCAAAATAGGTATACATCACCCATTACGAAAGTTGTCAATACATGGTACGTAAACAACTACAACTTTATTATTACAACCAGAAAGCTGTGAGTTTGAATACAAATATTATCTTCTAGACAATATCTATACTCAAATAAATCCTCATCACATTTATTGATACATTATTTTACAAAATGGTGAGGACTACTAAACAATTCTTTCTAAAACCTTCATTCCATACCCCGACTCGCACTCGCTTATATTCTCGCCTCCCGAGAAGAAAAATGGAACAAAAGGAAAAGGGTGAGCTCAACTAGCTCAAGAAAGAATATTATGACTAAGATAATATAAAACAAATTATCGTTTGTCTTCAACAGGAAAAATCTAATAGAATACAATAGACAACAAATTTTAAATCAATATTCGCAATGAAATAATAATTCATTAGAAGAGTTAAGTAGAGAATGCAAACTACTATCTTCTATGTATGAATTTAAAAGTTCATCGCTCATCCTTTATCCCTCAGTAACATCAATCAATATACATCCGAATCAAATATTCATCTTTGCACTACAGCCAAAGATATTCATCATTGGTCATGTTCATCTAAACACTTGTTCATCTTTGCACAACGGGCCAAAGATATTCTTCAGAAATCATTCATCTTTTGCACTACTGTGCCAAAGATATTCCATAATATCATCATTTAAGGTAGAAGATGATGAAAAATATTTTTAAAGAAACGAATCCAGTGAAACAAAATGACAAGGATTAAGGATTAAGGATTCGTACTTTGTTTTATTCACGTCCAAAAATACCTCAAAAATAATCGCAGTGGTGTAAAATTCAAGAATGATCAAAACATGGATACAATCAAAGCTAGTATCCAGAATAGATATTTTGGACAAAAAGAAGAAATTTTATTTTTCGGTGAATAGTGCCGTATACGTGAATAGTGCCATATAGGTGAATAGTAACTCCGACACCAAAAGATAGAAATTCTACAAAAACATCTTCACGCTTCATGAATAGTACTCGTGAATAGTAACTCGTGAATAGTAACTCATGAATAGTAACCCCGACATGAAAAAGTTCTAAATTTGATAAAAAGTTCCAACCAATATTTCAGCATAATGATATTGAAGAAATAATATCATTTGAGAAGAAAATAACATCCCTTACCTCGAAAAGACAAGATTTCTAAATAAAAACAGGATATAGGCTATGACTTGAACTTGCAGACCAGATAGCTATACTCAAAGTATACTCAAAATACTCACAAGAATACGCTCAAAATATCGAGAGAAATAGAGAAAACTTGGTTTACGGTGTGATTTTCAATTCTAACCTAAGCACCCTATTTATAGAAATTGCTTAGAACACCAAAGCAGAAAATTGAATATAATATTAATATAATTATACAAATTTTCCTTAGCCCACCTTTTGGTCAAAAACACCAGCCACACATGTTAATGATGTCCAAAAAAAATACAAAAAACGTTTTTCTAACAAAAATAATTTAAACTCCAAAATCAATTCACACCCGATATACCGAAACTTCAATAATTTACAATAAATAGCTCTTTTATCAGAAAATTCAAATCTCGCCACTTTTTATAGGAAATTCAATTCTCTACAACTTTGCAGAAGAAAGTTTTTCCAAATTCCAAACATAAATTGACCGAAATCCACAAGCCAGGCGATTTTACGATCTATAATCAATTTTCTACAAGAAATGGGTCCACCAACACACAAAATATGTGTTAAACATTTAATGCCACAAAAATACTCTTCCTCCTCATATACTCATATATCCCACATTCATTATAAAAATATCACCGTTAATATATTATTAAAATAATATATTTAAATGAATTATTTTATTAGAAAATGATAAAATATTAATTTTCAACAATTGTCATTTTAAAAATTTTCTCCATCTATATCCACATAAAATCAATATTTTTCTCATCATATAAATCAATAATTAATTATTCACAAATAATATTATAGAATCACAAGATCTTGCAACCGTGTAGTCCTGAGGAAAGAGGGGCTTTCCAATAAAGATTTTCTCCTTCTTGTGGCGCAATTAGGTGACCAAACCTCTCCTTAGACAGAACTTTCTAGACATTGCCAATAATGTTATCTAATAATATTATTCAGATAATATGAATTATTGCTTCGATAATGAAAAATATTGTGTAATGACAATTATTGAAACAACAGCAATATAAAATATCAACGCAGCAATTATTAAATCAATAAAATACTGAACAGTAATTACTGTAACAATTATTGAGTAGTGCCTTCTTACGTAAGAATCAATAATTGGTGCAATACCATGTGCTACTGTTCAACAACGCGTATTAGTGTGTTTTAACCACCGGGTATTCCAACAGTATTAACGGTAACAACTACGCCGTTATTTATAAACAACTTATATTTGTCGTTTTCTTCATCCAATCGCTTTCGTTATGGGGCCCACAAAAGATCGCAAGGGCTGTCGCATTTAATATTTCCCGAAGCATTTAATATTCCACGACCAAACGAATATTCCCCGACGATAATGAATATTTTATAACCACTTGCTTATTCGAAATATTTGCGTATTTTACCCATAACTATCCACATTAATCAAATCCACCCTTACTATTTCAAAATAATAAATAAAGGAAATTCCTTTTTATTTAAAAAATTTCGGGGTCTTACAGTTTATTACCTCCCCCCCCCCCACCAGGGCGGGTGTACGAGATTTGAACAAACAAATTCGGTAGTTGTGAATAGTAACCCACTTTTTTCACTTCTTTTCCCCTTGAAGCATAACTGATATCCACTCCTATACACTCAATACCCACGATTTAGCAAAACAAAATTCCTTTAACCCACTACATCTCTACACTATATCTCCCCTATAAATCAAACCCTAACTACACAATACTTTCACTCCATTCCATACAAATTCAGTCATACAAGAGTAGGGTTCCTATAGTGTAAATTTTGACAGCCAAAAGAGAGAGGAAATTCAACAAATTTGTCAATACATTGAGGATAAGCGGTTAGTTCTTACAATTCCTCATCACTTATCACCATACTTGAAGTGTTATTACAAATTTAGGGGGTTTTGTGAGTCGTGCACACCAAGTGTTTGATGAATTGTTCAAGGGAAGTTTGGGGGTATTGTGGCTAAGGTTCATCCAATCAAGTACCATGGCACCAAAACCAGTAGCGAAACGACCGTGAGGAGAGAGCTCTGGGTCCACACCATTGACTAGAGCTTTTGACATGAGAAATTTCATAAGTGTCACCGCCGCCGATCATTATGACTACCTAGCGATGAAGGCACTAACCCCGGAGCGCGGCTTGGCACTCGACAACGTGGATGACGAGATGAAAATATAAATTTATAAAAAAGGATGGGATAGATTCACCGATGAGCCAGAGCCTGTAGTTGTCAATGTGGTGAAGGAATTTTATGCCAACGTAGAGGATAAGGCCCATTCATAACATTTGTGAGGGGCAAGCAGGTTCTTTTTAGTGCCGAGGCCATTAACAAGTACTACCAATTACGAGTTCCTAGAGAGTGCCTGTGATATCCCGAATTTTATGAGATAAAAGTATTCAATTTTTCTATTTTGGTAAATAGTTAAATTGATAAAAGTTTAAAGTTAAGGGTGATATGTGAAAATTTTTCAAAGTAAGCAAGTTGTCATAAAATAATCGGTAGTAAAAGTACAGTAATACGTGTGGTTGTATAGTAGCACACGATATTGATTATTGATGCTTACCTGAGAAATGACTCAGTTATACTCAATTATTGCTATAATAATTGTTGCATCATACCTCTCATATTATTGATTCAATTATTGTCACATTATCATATGTATAATATGTTATATTATTAAATCAATAATTGAGATGGCAAAATTATTCATATTATTATTTGCAATATTGACAATGTCTGGAAGTTCGGTCAAGGAGAGGTTTGGTCACCTAATTGCACGCCAATAGGGATAAATCCTTATTAGAAAGCCCCCTCTTTCTTGGGAACGACCTGGTTGTTAAATGTTGTGAGTTATAATATTAATGATGAAAAAGTTCGTGTTGATTAAAGATGAAATTGATAATTCCATTGTGTGGGAATTATTAGTGTTAGTGGAAATCGATATTTATTTCGATAATAATTAATGTCTGGAGGTTATATTGACCAATCGGGTAATTAACCGGATAAATGAGCAATTAATTATTATTAATTCACATGCTTATAACTATGTGTTCACATGTGTGTACTATTGATTCACATGATACTATTAGGGGAGTTGGTGCAAGTTTGATGATACTTGCATAACTAAATTAAAGATGGAGGTATAGTTGAAGGTACTATACTGTAATTAGTTTTTTTCACATGATTATACTATTGAGTCATATGAATGAACTATTAATTCACATGATTTACTATTAGGGGAGGTAGTGCAAGTTTGATAATACTTGCAGGACTAAATTAAAAATGAAAGAAAAGTTGGAGGTATTATACTATAATATTTCGAGCCCCAAAACGTGCAATTATCGAAACTATATTTTACTATAAATAGAAGCTCATTCTTCCTTCATTTCTCACCAATTCACTAAAGCTATAGAGAAATTATTATAGAGAGAAAGAAGAAGAGAAGTCTGCTACCTCACTATTCTAGTATCCAGTTTTCTTCTAAAGTAAGGGGTATTATTCTTTTGTATTCATGAAGAGAGTCATTTTCTTTCAATGCTCTTAAGGGTTGTTATTCCATTCTATATTATTATGTTGGAATAACCTTTCTATGCTAAGTACCGCATACATGGTAAAATTCTTCTGTTATTCCATTCTTTATTATTACATTGGAATAACTTTTATACATCTGGCCTATCGACATATCTAGTGAACTCGCTTTTTATTCCATTCTTTATTATTACATTGGAATATCCCATCTATGCAAATTACATATGACTGGTTCCATTCTTTATTATTTCGTTAGAATATCATGTATGCTGTCGGATTACGCGTGATTGGTTCCATTCTTTATTATTCTATTGGGAATAACACGTCATGCGGTCTATCGCATGCATGGTGAATTCTTTCATTATTCCATTCTTTATTATTCATTGGAATAACTCGTCTATGTGGATTACCGCAGCATGGTGAATGATCCTTCATATTCATTCTTTATTAAATTGTGGAAATGATGCATCTACGTGGATTCTGCATGGCGAGTGAAAATCCATTTGCGGTTTCAGTATATTCTATATATACTGTATTATACATATCATTTCTTTTGTACTAAATCATGGAATATCATTTTCTTTGGTATTTTTTACGAGTTACTATTCACGAGTTACTATTCACCCAAACTACTATTCACTCTAGTATTATTCACTTTCGGGTATTAAGGGCACTTTTCGTGTTTCTGAGTACTATTCATGAGTTACTATTCACGGGTTACTATTCACCCGAATATTATTCACTCGGGTATTTGGGGTACTTTTCATGCCGGGGTACTATTTCTGAAGTACTATTCATAGGGTACTATTGTGGGGTACTATTTACCCGAAAAATATATTTCTTTTCTGTCCAAATTATTTTTGGTACATGAATATTATTCTTGAATTTTACTCCACAAAGCAGTATCATGTTGATAATTTGGATATTTTTAAACTCTGGATAAATTTAAAGTCTTTAATATTTATCCTTGATTTCATTGATTAATGCTTATATCATTGTCATCATCCTCATGCTTGTATTGTGATGAAAGTCATCTTTAGCTTACGTGCATAGATGGACTATTGATTATTGGTTTTACAGTTGTATATCTTTAGCTTGCGTCCAAATATGGACTATTGATTATTGGCTTTACAATTGTATATCTTTGGCTTACGTGCAAAGATGGACTGTTGATTATTGGTTTTACATCAGTATATCTTTGGCTTACGTGCTAAGATGAACTGTTAATTGATAGCTTTGGCCCTTAGTGCAAAGATGGACATGTGTATGACATGATCATGACCACTTGTGATACAAATGAGTATCCTTGGTCATAGTGCAGGGATAATTCGATGATGTGATTGGCAGGATCATGACCATTAGTTAACAGTTGAATGTCTTTGGCCGTAATGCACTGACAGGCAATTGATTGGTATGATCATGACCATTGGTTTTATAGTTAAATATCTTAGGCTAGTAGTGCAAAGATAGACAACTGATTAGTATGATCATTGTTATTACATTTGAATATCTTTAGCCTTTGGGGTAAGGATATTGAGTAAATGTTCTATTAAGCCTTTGTGGCAAGGAGAAGTTGTTGATTCACATTATTATAAACATGAATTGTGAATTTAACAAATATCTTTGGTGGTTCAGGTGAAGACATGTGATGAAAGTTCAATTTTTCTTGGGTATAATAAAGAACTGTTGATGAGTATTACAGGGATAAAATTGATGATAAACTTTTAAATCATAGAAGATAGTAGATATCATGCTCTACTTGACTCTTCTAATGTATTGCTTATTCCGCTACAGTTATTGATCTAAAACTTATTGTCTATTGTATTCTATCAATTGTTATACTGTTGAAGACTAAGGATAATTTATTCTGCATTATCTTAGTCATAATATTTCTTACTGGGCTAGTTCAGCTCACCCTTTTCTTTCATTGTTCTCTTCAGGAAATGAGAATATAGCTGGGACGAGTCGGGGAATGGAGTGATGGTCCAGGATAAGTGGCTTTAGTTGTCTTCACTATTCTGTGAAATAGTGTGTTAATAATTATAATGAGGACTTCATTAAGTGTGGATATTGTCTAGAAGACAATATTCTTGTTTAAACTCTTAGCTATGTTTTGTCGTATTTTTACACGACAGCTGTAATAATTAAGTTTGTAGTTGATTTCTATACCATGTATCTGGTGACTCAAGATGAGTGATGTATACCTATTTTGGGGGCGTCACAGTGCCAGTATTCCTACTTGCGTGACCATGATCTCGACTATAAAGCCATTTTAACTGAAATAACAAAGTCGGACACCACATGGGTCAAGGGCCGAAAAGGGGGCACTATCTTCCACAGTAAGGATCTCAGCCAATATGGAAAGATATGGTACTCGTTCATGTGTGCCAAGCTATTCCCATTCACACACATGACAGAGGTGACCAAGGAGAAAATACTTCTCTTATATGCCATCATCCAAGACTTTCTCATTGACGTGGGTGCCATCATTAATTTTGCTATCCGAAGATGCCTGCGAGGACCATTTTCTGGCAGCTTACCACACCCATCTCCCATATGTGGGTTGTGCAGGCAGGCGGGAGTTAGGTGGTCCGGCGATGAGACCACACAGATGCCGCTACAAACTTTGGATACAAGTTTTTAGCTGCAGTATTCAGTGTGGCCCGGGGGCGAGTTGCACCCAAGAGGAGTTGGGTTCATATTTCCACCAGCCTCGGAGGATGAGGCTGATGCTGAGGGCACCTCTGATGATGATGAGTTCCAGGTAGATGAGACTATGGGAGAGCAAGGAACTGAGGAGATGCAGCAAACCGGCGGAGATACGTTTAGCCCTCAATTTTAGAGCCTCCAAAGATAAGTGGATAAGTACAACAAAGATGTCATAAGACAGATGAGGAGACTCGCGGCCAGGCAAGACCATATGTTCGAGGCCATGAATATGTCATTTTCCTCCTTGAACGCGACACTCCAAAGTTTCAACCTCAATGCTTAGTTTTCATACTAGTAGCCTACCCTGATGCCAAGGTTCCCACCCTCTGATTCAGGTAATGAAGAGCAACCGCTACAACCACCTCAAGCTTAGGCGATTACAGGGAAGTCCTCGTTTATTTCATGCTTTATCTTTATAATGAGGACATTGCATTTTTTAAGTTTGAGGGAGTTGGTTTAATTTTTATGTTTACATGTTTAATTTTAGTAATTAGATTTGCATATGTTAGTTTCGTGTTTAGTTTTATGTTCATTAGATGTTTACATTCATGTAGTGTAATAGTTACATAATAGAGTAGTATTTGTAAATAGTTTTAATTAGTTTTTAATCATGTTATGTTTACCACATATATAAAAAAATAAAATAAAATAGTTAGTTAAGTATTGTGTTATCTTGCATAAGTCCAGCGGTTTAATATAGTTCAGTTTATTTTGGCCAATGATGAGATTAGGATTAAGTAGACAAGTGCAGTACCGACAATTAGAACTTTGACTAATTTTTTGTTATGAATTGGATCTTTTTCCTGTTTGAAACTGGTATAATAAGGTTAGCACGTTAATAATACCTATGTGGACTGATTTAGTTCAAATTAATACATAAGGGACCTCTAAAGGATAATGCTAGTTTAAATGAAAGAATGACAAGGATAGGCAATGAAGGCAAAAAATTATGCAAGAACCTAAGTTTGGGGGAAAAAAGTTGGGTATATAAGCTTCATAAAAAAATAAAATAAAATAAACACTGTGGTATGCATGTCTAGTTTTGTGGCCTTTGTTACTTGAGTAAATAAGCCCGGTGGAATTGTCTTTTCACCTAGCGCCCTAAGGTCTTAATGGTCTGGGAGTCGTTGGTCGAAAGCTCGTTAAGGTAGCACTGAAAAGCCTAAGGGAATAAGACATTGCATAGTCATGTGTATAAAAAAATGAATAAAACGAGAAATAAGAGCAAAAAGCCCCCGTAATTGAAAAATAAAGCATAAGTACCCTATTTGGACGCTTAATATTGGTAATTACTTGATTTTATTTGGATCTCGTCTATTTTTAAAATTCTTGAGTTTACACTGTATGATGCCTTCTAAGAGACTTGTTATGCATTAAATTTGAATTTGCATCAGCTAGCATGGATTTTGAGCAAACACACACTATACTAGTAATAATAGTTTAAGATTTGATGATTGATAGGAATTATTGATTGGTTCTGATATGAAGTGTTGTCGAGTTTACTTGATCTCTCTGAGGCCAGTTGAACAGATTTGTTTCTATCACGACTGCTGGATTTGTAGGCATATAGATTAGTTGCATTACATTCTATTGTGTTGCATTGTATAGCATGTTTGTTTTGTATTGTGCTCAAGGACTAGCACGAGTTTAAGTTTGGGGGAGTTTGATGAGTGGGTTTTATACCTACGAATCGGCCTCTAATTCAAGCTTAAACTGTGTTAATTCTTTATTTTTATGTTTCATTTTACTTGTTTATTATTGTTTTATGTTTAGGTATGGTGGCATAGCATTTGGACTTAAAAGGTGGATCCATAGCGAAACTTGGCGAGAAAAGGAGCTTAACTTGGACAAAAACAGAATGGACCCCTGCGGGGGCAGACATTATAAAGGCAAAACCGCTGCCTGGGCAGGGGTACTTAATCAATTAATAGAAGCATGCCTCGCTGGGGCAGACATTATAGAGTGAAAACATCCGCCGGGGTGGGGGTACGGGAAAAGGCCAGAGTCCTATTTCGATTGTGTTGCTGGAGTGGCATAAAGGATAGTGGTTAACATGGTGTGGAACTCAATTGGGCATCGAATTATGGTCAGAATACGGGTCCTAGGCTGGTTATTAACAACAACAACAACAACAACAAGGAGATAACAACTAACAATCAATTGGCAATTTGAAGACTTATTTTGAGCAGAAGCATTGGAGGAAAGATTTAAAGGCTAATTCACGATAATTGCAGATTGAAGCTAAGGAGAAGGGTGGTTTTGGATTCATTCTTTTTCTTTAATTCAATAATTGTAATTGGGATGATGTTTACTTTGATGATTTCAGTTTTTAATTCAATTGTGATGAACTAATTTACTTGTTAGGCTTATGACGGATCTTTGGGTTGAACGATGATTATGTAGCTTTTGAATTTCAATTTAATAATCTATCTTTCAATTTATCTATATTGATTTGTGCTTGAATTTATGAATTGCTTGATCACCAATTCTATGTTGATTTATATGGATTCAAGAGAGTAAATATGAGTCTAGACCTAGTCATTATAGCATGTGTTCTTAAATTTTGTGATTGAATGGAATCTTGATGAATGTTAAGGTAGAGATATGCCTAGCATCACATGTAATCAGATAAAGAACTTAAACTTAAACCTTCTTTGATTGTAATTCACATAGAGATATAGTGAAATAGTTAATTAAGGTGTTTAGCTTAATTCTTTCTAATTTGTGGATTTAAGTTAATATGGTATTAGTGCATCGAGAGGTGGCTATTTCTACTTAAGTATTCTTGATAAATAAACTGGGATAGTGAATTAAACTGGAATAAAAGGTAATAATCAGAGTGATACTTAGAGTGAAGTTGTAAGCCTAATTCGTCAATAATTACTTGAAAATACATTTTTTTAAATTTGTTGGTTGCTTGGTGTTTTTAGTATTTTTAGTATTTTTAGTTTTAATAGTTATAATTCTTAAATTGGATAGTTTAATAAAATTTGGATTAATAGAAAGCTAGTAATTGTGAGGGTTAATTTCATATTTAATCTCTGTGGGAACGATACTTAACTTATCATTATATTACTTGTTGACCACGTGCACTTGTGTGTGAGCGTAATTAGATTTTTACTCAACAAGTTTTTGGCGCCGTTGCCAGGGATTAGTATAGATTTTAATATTTTGCAATATTAGTTTAATTAGTCCCGTTTTTCTTAAACACTTTTTCTTTTGTTTTGTTTTTTCTATTTCAGGTTCTTGAAGTGGTTTATGCAAACTCGGTCCAAAAACCAAGACTTGCTTCTTTTTGAGGACGATATCGAGAAACGGTTTCAAAGGCTAAGTAATTGGATTAAAGACACAAGGGAAATTCTTCAGTCATAATACCTTTTCATGTTGTCTGAGTTAATAAGCTAAGGAAATTCTTCGCCATCCATTTCTCATAATCTGAGGGCTCCTCCTGTCAATACCTCCTTGACAATGAAAGGGTCTTCCCAGTTTGGGACAAATTTTCCTTTAGATTTGTCTTGATTGGCGAGGACCTTCTTCAAGACCAAGTCATTTTCTTTAAATTGTCGTAGCCGGAATTTCTTGATGTAGGACTGGGCAATCATATGTTGATATAATTAACCATGAAAGATGGTTGTAGCCCTCCTCTAATCTATCAAAGATAATTGGTGGTACTGATCTTGCAACCATTAGTCTTCTTCCATTTGAGCATCTATCAATACTCTTAAGGACTCCATTTCTACCTCTATAGGGAGCACTGCCTCCATGCCATAGACCAATGAATAGGGGGTAGCCCCAGTAAAAGTGTGCATACATTCTATAGGTTAACAGAGTCAGAGGCAACAAGTCAGTCCATCCTTTGTGATTGGCGGACATCTTTTGCATGATCTTCTTGATGTTCTTATTAGCCGCTTCAACAACACCATTCATCTGTGGACAATAAATGATGGAGTTAAGATGCTTGATGTAGAATTTGCTGCATAATTCCTCCATCAGCTGGTTGTTGAGATTTTTAGTATTATCCAATATGATCACCTCTCGATTTTCCATATCAACAAATGACATCATTTCTGATGAAAACAATGATTACCTCTTTGGTAACTTTGGGAAAAGAGGTTGCTTCTACCCACTTGATGAAGTAGTCTATCATGGTGAAGATAAACTGATAACCATTGCTGGCTTTAGGCTCGATTGGCCCGATCACGTCCATTCCCCACATTGAAAAGAGCCATGGTGAACTCATATTGTGGAGTTCATTTGGAGGAGCGTGGATGGCATTTGCATGAATTTGGCATTGATAGCATCTCCCGACGTGATCATCACAGGTAGCTTTGAGAGAAATCTAATAATGTCATGTTCTTAATATCTTCTTGAGAAGTAAAGAATCGCTCATATGTGGGCAACATACTCCACCATAGATCTCATCCATGAGTCTTTGGGCTTGGTCTTTGTCTAGGCATCTTAGAAGGCCTAATCTCGAATCCCTTTTGAAGAGTGTGTCTCTGCTTAGATAAAATTTCATGGCCATTCTATGGATCCGCTTTCTTTTAGCTTGACTTGCCCTAGTGGGCGTAGATCCATCTCGCAGGTATTCTTTGGTAGAATGGTACCAAGGGTGTTGGATGGGAGGCAGTTCATCCGCTACTTCTCCGATGTAATTTCCTTCTGGCTAGCAAATTTGATATTTGTAATGCCTCCCCTTTCAAATATATGGATCAAGGAGGCCAAGGTTGCTAGTGCATCCGCAAAATCATTCATGTTCTAAGGGATGTAGAGGAAGGATATTTCTTCAAACTCCGTAGCCATATTGATAACTTGTTGATGGTAAGGAAGCAAATGCAATTCTTTGGTGTGATATGCCCCAGTGGTTATTTTGATGACCATCTCAGAATACCCAAAAATAGTTAACTGTTTAACACCCATGGATTGGGCCAGTTTTAACCCCATTATACAGCCTTCGTACTCAATTGTGTTGTTGATGCTGATAATCTACAACTTGATAGCAATGGGATATTATTCTCCCAAAGTAGATACCAGAACTGCCCCTGCTCCGACACCTTTCATGTTTACATCTCTATCAAAGTATAATTTCCACTATCGAATTATATTCTTCTGATGGTTTGTTGAATTGTCATTACCCCTTCATCAGGGAAATACGTTTCCAAGGGTTTGAAATCTCTTGATGGTAATGCAGCCAATTGATCAGAAATTCCTTGACCTCTGATAGACTTTTGAGTCATGCAGATGATGTCGAATTATTAGATGATCAACTGCCATTTGGATAGTCTATTGTTCAACATGGGTTTATTGAATACATACTTCAGAGGATCTATGCGAGATATGAGATGGGTTGTGTGACCATTGAGATAATGTTGTAATCTCATGGAGGCCCATGCTAATGCACATCAACTCTTTTCAATCAAGGTATACTTCTGTTTGCTGATGCTGAATCTTTTGCTAAGGTAATAGATAGCTCTTTCCTTGCCTCTATCGTCTTTCGATTCCAGCATGTAGCCTATGGCATTATCATTGATTGACAGGTACATAAACATGGGAACATTGTCCCTTGGAGGTACCAAGACAAGAGCTTTGACCAATTGTTCTTTGATGGAAAGGAAGGCTTTTTTACACTCTTCATTCCACTTCTTGCAGGAGTTTTTCCTTAACAATTTGAAGATGGGCTCATACGTTGCTGTGAGTTAGGAGATGAATCTACTGATGAAATTGATTCTCCCAATAAATCCCCATATTTCCCTCTCTGTCCGGGGTACAAGCATCTCAGTGATGGCTTTAATTTTGGCAGGATCTAGCTTAATGCCCTTGTGGCTTACCAAAAATCCCAGCAACTTGCTTGACTTGACACCGAAGGCGTGCTTTATCGGATTCAGCTTCAAGTTATATTTGTGCAACCAGTTGAAAAGCTTTTTGAGATGGTCTATATGGTCCTCTTCCCTCCAGGATTTGACGATGATGTCATCCACATAAACTTCTATTTCTTCTTGCATTAAATCATGAAAAAGACCCAGCATGGCTCGCTAATAAATAGCACCGGCATTGATGAGGCAGATTGACAAGCGCCTATAATAGAAGGTTCCCCAAAGAGTGATAATGTTGTTTTTCCTAGTCCTCTTCAGCAACCATGATCTGGTGGTACCCAGCAAAGCAGTCAACAAAGGAGTACATGCCATACTGAGATGTGTTGTCTATGAGTATGTGGATAAAAGGTATTAGGAAATTATCTTTGAGATAAGTTTTGTTCCCTCCGGGCTTAGGTACAGGAACTATATTGGACAACCACTCAGGGTAGGTTGATACCATGATGATGTCGGCTTTGAATTGTTTAAAAATTTCTTCTTTGACTTTCAAACTCCACTCAGGTTTCAATTGCCAGATCTTTTGTTTGACTGGAAAGCGATAAATGAAAATATCAGTAGACAACCTTATCATGTCTTCATAAGACCGTAAAAACACATCCTGGAACTGGGTTAATAAAGTAACTAGGTCTTTCTTTTGGCTTGGGGTAAGGTCCATGCCAATCTGGATTTATTTAGGGTTTTCTGAGGTTTTGATGTTGACAGAGGTGGTTTGATCAAGGTTTGCTTTGGGTTAATCTTTGACCCATTCTTTGATCTCCTCGGGCACCTCATAGTCCTCTTGCTCAATCTCTTTCAAGCCAAAGTCCAACTTTACATCAAAGTTGTAGTCATTTGGCAGATTTGGCATTCCATTAGCAAGGCTAGACAAACCTAACTCTGGAGTCCTGAAAACAAAATGCTTTCACTCAATATTTGAGATTATTTGATCATACAAAGTGTGAGACCCCAAATTTTATGAATAAAGATTTAAATTTCTCGAAATATTTTTTTTATTATGGTGTGGATTTGATATAATGTTATAGTTATGGGTAATATTTATAAATTTTGAAAAGTAAGCAATTTGTTATATAATATTCTATTGGTCGGGGAATATTCTTTTTATCGGGGAATATCTGTACGATGGCACAATCATTGGTGGACCCCACAATGGAAGTATTGTCGTAGTAAGAAAACGACAGAATTATCTTTTTATAAAAATAACGGCGAAAGTGTTACCGTTAAAACTATTGAACTACCCAAAGTAAAAAAATGCGAATGTCTGGCGTGGTTGCATAGTAGCATTACGGTATTGATTATTGATGCTTACGTGAGAAATCACCGAGTTATACCCAATTATTGCAACAGTAATTGTTGCATCATATCTCTCATATTATTGATTCAATTATTTTTACAGTATCATCTGCATAATATGTTATATTATTAAATCAATAATTGAGACGGCAAAGTTATTCATATTATTATTTTTAATATTGACAATGTCTAGAAGTTCTGTCAAGGAGAGGTTTGGTCACCTAATTGTGCACCAATAAGGAGAAATCCTTATCGGAAAGCCCCCTCTTTCCTGGGAACGACCTGGTTGTTAAATATTGTGAATTATAATATTAATGATAAATAAGTTCGTGTTGATTAAAGATTAAATTGATAGTTCCATTGTGTTGGAATTATTAATGTAAGTGAAAATCGACATTTATTTCGATAATAATAGATGTCTGGAGGTTATATTGACCAATCGGGTAATTAACCGGATAAATGAGCAATTAATTGCTATTAATTCACATGATTATAACTATTTGTTCACATGTGTGTACTATTGATTCACATTCTTGTACTATTAGGGGAGGTGGTGCAAGATTGATAATACTTGCATGACTAAGTTAAAAATGGAGGTATAGATGGATGTACTATACTGTAATTCATATTTTCACATGATTATAACTATTGATTCACATGATTGAACTATTGATTCACATTATTTATTATTAGGGGAGGTGGTGCAAGTTTGATAATACTTGCAGGACTAAATTAAAAATGAAGAAAAAGAGGAAGGTATTATACTGTAATATTTTGAGCCCCAAAATGTGCAATTATCGAAACTATATTTTCCTATAAATAGAAGCTCATTCTTCCTTCATTTTTCACCAATTCACTAAAGCTATAGAGCAATTATTATAGAGATAAAGAAGAAGAAAAGTCTCCTACCTCACTATTCCAGTATTCAGTCTTCTTTTGAGGTAAGAGGTATTATTCTTTCGTATTCATGAAGAGAGTTATTTTCTTTCAATACTCGTAAGGGTTGTTATTCCATTCTTTATTATTATGTTGGAATAACCTATCTATGTGAAGTACCACATACATGGTGAAATTCTTCTGTTATTCCATTCTTTATTATTCTGTTGGAATAACCTGTCTGTGCGGTCTATCGTATGCCTGGTGAATTTTTGTTGTTATTCCATTCTTTATTATTCTCTTGGAATAACCTGTCTATGTGGTCTATCGCATGCCTGGTGAATTCTGTTGTTATTCCATTCTTTATTATTCTATTAGAATATCCTCGATATGCGGATTACGCGCGTATGACTGTTCCATTCTTTATTATTCGTTAGAATAACTCACATGCGTGCGATCTATCGCATACTGGTGAATTTTGTTGTTATTCCATTCTTTATTATTCTGTTGGAATATCTTGTCTATGTGGATTATGCATGACCTGGTTACATTCTTTATTATTCTCATTGAAATATCACGTCTAATGCGGATTATGCATGACCTAGTTCCATTCTTTATTATTCTGTTAGGAATAACCTGTCTGTGCATCTATCGCATGCCTGGTGAATTCTTCTGTTATTCCATTCTTTATTATTCTATTGGAATAACCTGTCTATATGGATTATTTCATGCATGGTGAATGATCCTTCATATTCATTCCTTATTAAATTATGGAAATGATCTGTCTACGTGAATTACCGCATGGCGGGAAAAAATCCATTTGCAGTTTCATATATTCTATTATACTCAGTTGGTTAAAGTTTTGACTTCTATACTCCATGAAATTAGAAGAATATCCTGGATATTTGCGCTTCATCCAGTATCTTTTCATAGAAATATTCTTCTGAGCATTCTTAAATTTTACTCCATAAAGAAATATCATGTTGACAATTTGGACGTTATTGATTTTAGGATAAATTAACTTATAAATCTTTAAAATTTATTCTTGAACTTGTTTTATTGAATTATTATGTCATTGTCATCATCCTCATGCTTATATTGTGATGAAAGTCATCTTTAGCTTACGTGCATAGATGGACTTGGTATGATTATGACCAGGGATTATTCGGTATAATCATGACCGTAATGTGACGAATGATGTGGTGAAAGTCCTCATTGGCCTGTAGTTCATTAATGGACAGTTGTTGGTATGATTATGACCAGGGATTATTCGGTATAATCATAACCATTGATGATTACATGAATATCCTTAGTCGTGATGCAGGGATGAATCGATTTTATGTATTAAGCTGAGTCTCAGCGATAAAGTTGATGAAAAACTTTTTAAATCATAGAAGATAGTAGATTTTATGCTCTACTTGACTCTTCTAATGGATTGCTTATTCCGCTGAAGTTGTTGATCTAAAACTTGTTGTCTATTATATTCTATCAGTTGTTATACTGTTGAAGGCTAATGATAATTTATTTTGCATTATCTTAGTCATAATACTTCTTACTGGGCTAGTTGAGCTCACCCTTTCTTTCACTGATCTCTTCCGGAAATGAGAATATAGCTGGGACGAGTTAGGGAATGGATTGACGGTCCAGATGGTTATTTTAGTAATCCTCACTATTCTGTTAAATAGTGTGATAATAATTGTAATGAGGACTCCATTTGAGTTTGTATACTGTCTATGAGACAATATTCATGTAAAAACTCAGCTATGTTTTGTTGTATTTTTACACGACAGTTGTATTAAGGAAGTTTGTATTTGATTTATGTACCATGTATCTGGCGACCCAAGATGGGTGATGTATACCTGTTTTGGGGGGCGCCACACAGTATCAAAGCTTAGGGATATGATCCCTAGCTGAGATGTGAGACAAGAACTAGGAGGGGAGAGACGGGGAATTCCTTTGCTAGTATGACCTACATAAGTTTATTTGGTATTTAATTGGTCGGTCATAGTATAGGGATAATATGTGACGTTTCAATTAACCGTTGTTTTGTGACAGTGTTTGAGAATGGCATTTGAAAATATTGATATAAGCAATGGAGAAAAACAATATGACAGTGTCGCAGTACGAGGCTAAGTTTCCCGAGTTATCCCGGTTTGCATCCCATTTGGTCGATAATGAGGAGTGAATGTTGCGAATGTTTCTAAGAGGTTTGAAACCCGATATACGTAAATACCTCATTTCTCACAAACTTTGTTTATACTCAGATGTTGTGAATAGGGCTAAGTTATTGGAGTGCTATAATGAGTCAGGACAACCAAAAGGTAATGACCAGCAACACGATAATAATCGTACCGGTGGCAACGACCATTGGAAGACTGATAACCATCATGGGGGAAATTATCATGCCAAGAATGGTAACCACTTCGGTGGTAATCATGGCCAAGATAATAGAAGTGGAAAATTCAAGAAGAGAAGACTTAACGATGATGGGAAGATGTTGGCAGCAACACCAACACCAGCAACAAATTCTAGGGGAGGAGAACGACCACTAGTTAGATGCTACAGATGCGGAGAGGAGGGACACATAAGTCCAAACTGTTGACAGCCTTCCAAGGTATGTTTTAGTTGTGGAAAAGACTGTCACATAGCTCGATTTTTTCATGTAGCGAAATCAAGTCCAGCTGGGACGGTAGCACCAAAGGCGGATACAGACAAAACAAAGTCGGTGGTTTCAGGAAGAGCATTTTTCGTGACTTCTCAAAAAGCGAGTAACCCAAACGAAGTTAGCACGGGTTAGTTAATTATAAATTTTTGTGAAGTCTATACCTTATTAGATACCAGTTCTACCCATTCTTTTATCTCTCTTGCTTACGCTCAATGTTTAAACTTGAATCCATAGAAGTTAGACTTTGACTTATCGGTTGAAACATTGTTAGTAGAAACCTTCATTACCTCCACTATTTATAAATCTTGTTTGATTCAAATCAACACTTTCACGTTACCTATCGATCTTATCTCTTTGAAAATACTTTCCTTTGATGTGAATTTAGAAATCGATTGGTTATCTACTCATCATGCTTTTCGTAAGGTTGTTAGCTTTCATATTCCTAACCAACCTGTTATGCGAATTCAAGCAACCAAACTACTAAAGTCAATCATTGTCATATCAAGCCATAAGTAAAGAGCCTCGATCCTTTTGTTGTTGACTTCCTGGTGTGGAATGTACTGAAGCCAGACTTTTTGTAGGCGACGTCGTGAATGACGATGGCAAGTTGATAGGTATTAATGTGACGTATTATCCAAGTCTTGGATGAGAGTCACAGTTTTGAATGATATTTCTATCGCTAATAAATTTCCTGACGTATTTTTGAAGACTTCCTAGCCTACCCTTAGAGCGTGAAATCAAATTTTGTATTGACCCCAGCACAAAACCCATTTCTAAAACCCTTAAATATTTCTTCAACCAAAACGAACGTATAATGCGCCAAAGACGTTGGCTCGAGCTGTTGAAGATTATGACTATACGATTCAATATCATTGTTGAAAAGCGAACGTGGTAGCTGACGCGTTGAGTAGAAGATCGTAAGCAGTCATCATCTGGGATATCATCATTAATACCCTCAGTATGCTCCAAAAAATACATCTTTGAGAATGTTTGAGTCTCTGATTCCTTTCCTCAATGTCTGTGTCAGGAATTAGGACTTCTTTCCCACTAGAAAGTCTGGGCTTAGGAATCAGCAAACCCGCCATGGAAACAGGATTTTTTCTGAAAGGCTTTTTAGATCATGCATCTATAAGATTACACAACAACATTGAAAAGGAAGAAACTGATGGATGCTTATACGGGTTCCTATGATTTGATCAAGAGGAATGGCCTAATCCAGCCTTCCCTGTCTGACTGGGAATTTGAATTGGAATTTTGATTCCTTACTGATTCTTCCCTAACCCTTGTTTAGGCCGAAAACCCAAGGATATCATTTCCTAACTGGCCAACATTACTTCAGTGGAAACTCTGGGCTTCAGAGCTTGAGCCCCGATTGGTTTATAATGAGTGTTGCTTACTTCGAGGGCTTGGAAACTGACAGGCTGAACTCCTTCAAGAGACTGATTAGAGGCATATCACATTAGACATGGACAAGATATTCTGGTACAACATTGAAAGTGACCAGATTACCGTTGATGATATACTTGACTTGTTGATGAAGAGTGGATGGAACGGCTCCTGCCATATGGATCCAAGGTTTTCCCAATAGCACATTATATCATGTAGGGATGTTGAGCACTTGAAAGGATATGTAGAAAGTATGTGGACCGATTTCCATGGGCAATTTAATTTCTCCTATAGCATTCCATCGGGACCCATTGAAGGCTCTTATGACTATGTGGCTGCTTCGGATCCGATTGGAATTGATCTTCATTCTTTCCAATGTGGCATAAGGGAAGATGATCAAGGAAGATCCTCCATCTATTAACAGACCTCTGACCACATATCCTGAAGACATCACTGCTATGTGCAATGGCTTGCAATGATCCGTCCCTTCGGGGGGTATATCATCATCAATGAAAGATATCACATTTTTGTTGAAAATATGATCTACCTGATGATGAAACTTTTTAGTGACTACCGTCTTTAGCAAGTGGGCTTCTTCTAATATCTTCATTAAGACCTTGCGATAATCCTTAGAAGAGAATACCAAGTCCAGAATGGATATCTGTTGAGATGCTTATTTCAAGCTTTGCACCACCTTGGCTTCATTATGCCCCATCTTGCGAAGGAATTCTTCAATTTTCTCCTCAGGCACTTTACCCTTGGATTTGATGACGGGTTTCATCACTCGCTGAGGTAGATACAACGGGTTTTCTTTTTATACCACAACAGTTTGATTTGACGTTGATCCCCACAACCTCCTCATAGTTCCATGGGACTTTTTTCAGGTAAATGATAGGATATTGTGGCTTGAATGGCAATACCAGTGGTTCTGGTGTAGCCACCATCAAAGGGTTTTTCACTCCTTTGAGCTTTATTGCTTGGATTATAAGAGGTGTTGCAGAGAAGTCTCCTTTAGAGGATATGATTGCTATAACTTCCCTCCATCTCTATGTTACTGGAGGAAATATCTTCCCTTCCTCGGGAAATATGGTGTCCTTATCTGCCATTTGCAGGTCACCGTTGTCAATCATATTTTGGATGAAATGACGAAGTGCCCAATAGCTTTCAGTGCTATGACCACGAGTATTGGAATGGTATTGACATACCCCGATGGCATCAAATCTCTTTGAACGTGGATTGATCGGGGGTAGCAGTGTTGTGATCTTCCCTTCATTGATCAACATCTGCAAGATTTCTTCCATTGGTTGACCCAACGAGGTGAACTCCCTTTAGTTTGCATAGTTCCGACGAGCCTGGGATCTTGTTTTTCTTGCAAGTTTTTCTTCTAAGGTTTCATTCTCTTGGGCTTGTTGTTGATTCTTTGTGATAAGGGAGACAAGACTTGTATGCTCCTGACCAAGCAAATGTCGTGTGACTTGGTGCTAATATATCTCCAGTTCTATTAGTTGATTAACCCATTCACTTATAGACTTCATTTCCCATTCTATCATAAACTAGAATTTTGAATAATCTCACTTATCGGAATTATCTTTGCTGGTTTAGGGAGAACCACCCACATATTTGAGGTAATTGGAACTTTCTACACTCCCTTTGTTAATCATATTGACACTCTTCCTTGTGTTGAGAGAGAGGGTTATCTTGAACATGTGGTCGTTCTGGCTTTATCACCACGATCTCACAGCTGTCTATCAGATCCTAGATCTTATGTTTGAGGGCCCAGCAATCTTGGGTGTCGTGACCCAAAGCTCCATAATGGTAAGCACATTTCTTGCTTGTAATAAATTCCTTCCACTTGGTTTGGTTGGTGGAAGGAGCTAGACAATTTTCTTCTGCGCTGTCAGAAGCTTGAGTATATTTTTCAATGAGTCCCCTAAGGGTTTGAAAAGTCTTGGACGTTTGACTTCTCCACCTTTTTGCAATGGAGGGTTTGAGGATGGTGCTTGAAAAGGGGAATAGTTTCTCCATTGAATGGGAAAATTTTGATTGCTTCTCTGAGTTTGTCCTTGTAGCACCAAGGAGACATCCTCTTCTTTCTTCTTATGGACCCTCCGGGGGTTATTCCCATAATTTCCAGCTTGAATGTGCTCAGCCACAGCTTCTAAAGTAGTGAGGTCTTTAATATTCCTAGATTTTAACCCCATCTCAGCCATTTCTCCGTGTTTAATCATTTTTAGAATGGTTTTCATATGCCTGCTAAGACCCTCTCATAAAATTGAGCTTCTTGAACGTCAATGAAGGTCGTTACCATTTTAGTTTCTGTCATGGATGGGATTACTTGAGCAGCCAGACGCCTCCATCTTTAGGCATACTCTCTAAAAGACTCAATGTTTTGTTTTTTGACTTTGGTGATTTGATATATGTCTGGAGCCATTTGTGTTTGAAAACTGTATTGGTTTAGAAAAACATGGGCTAGTTCCTCCTAGCTATATATTTTGGAGTTGTCCAATCTGGCATACCATGCTCTGGCTTCTCTAGTTAGACTTTTTGAAATAACTACATTCTCAGTTTTTCATCCTCGGCGTAGGATCCGAGTTCTCCAATGAAAACTTTTAAATGAGTGTAAGGATCTCCCAATCTGTCATATTTTTCAAAATCTGGAGTTTTGAACTTGTCTAGATAATGAACCCCTGGAAATATGCAAAGGTCAGAGACACTAGGAATGTCACGACACTCCCACTGACCTTTTGTACACACTAGGTTCATTCTTGTTTTTAAAAAAATCAAACTCTTTTGATTATTTCATCAAAACGAATGTTCCAGTTTTGAGAATCTTGCTTTAATCCATTTCTCTGAGTGTCTACAACTCTTACCTCATCGTATGTAACTGCATCATCATCTTCTATGATGTGTACCTCATCATCATCATCTATCATGAATCCATACCTCCTAGGTATCTTTGGTACTATTCTAAATTTACGATTCAGTTATGGTACAATAGGTCTATCTACAACTTCCTCTTATTTGACTTATAGTGTTTTGTGGTTCTTGAACTCTTCAAGATGAATTATCCTCCCATTAGCCCCTTCAATGATAAACAACATTATCTTAGAAGGCAGCATGTTTCGTAACAAACACCTTTTGCTAAGTAGGATTATAGAACATATATCCTAAACTTACTTTAGGATGTCCCACAAATCTGTACTTGTCAAACCTTGTCCCAAGCTTATCCTTTGAAACTTTTTCACATAAGTTGGACAACCCCTTATCTTAACTTACTTAAAATTAGGAATCCTTCCTGTTCATAACTTTTATGGAGTTTTGTGGTCAGATTTTGAGGTTACCTTTTTCGTAGATATGCAGCCATTTCTACGACATTATCCCTGAAGGATACTTGAATGTCGGTAAAATCATTATGGACCGTACCATGTCCAACAAGGTACGATTTTTCCTTTCAGATACATCAATCATTTATTACGTATTAGGAGGCGTCCATTATGAGAAAACCATTTGAGATGATCTAGAAACTTATTGCATAAGTATTTATTCCTTGATCTAATCAAAGAATCTTAATACTTTGCCAATTTGTTTCACTTCTGAATTCTTTGAACCTTTCAAATAATTCACACTTGTATTTCAGCAAATACACACATTCAACTTTTTGAATGATCATCTCCTTTTCATATACTAGTTTGTTCAATTTGCAAAATAATTTTTAGGTAAGTCAAGTACACAAAATCAATTAAGTAATATTTCAGTTCTATACAAAAATTATTATTATAAATAGAACAACAATTGTTCTTAAATATATTAACAAAGATTTCATTGTCCAACAACAAAATGAAAATAATGTTTCTAACAAGAACTGGAATACAATAACAACTTATTGACTTAATAGACTTGCCCGTAGGTTTTGCCAAACTATAAGTTCCTATGGCTGATGCAGCAACCTTTGCTTCATTTCCCACACATAGGATTACTTATCTTTGTTTAACTTTCTACTTCTGCTTGGTCCCTTCATAAATCTATATTTATTATAACCAAAGTCGGTATCCAATACCCAAGTAGAACCTTGACTTAAAGAAATATTTATTTTAAATCATGAACACAATTGTATTTGTAACCAAAACTTCACTAAGCTTCTTCTGGTTAACTCTGCAAGATGCTTCTCCCAGTTTCTTTTTAAGTGTCCTAGCTTATTGCAGTGAAGTAAACTCCTTTGCTATCCGTATCAGTTTTGTTCTTATTATCCTTTGTTTTTGCCTTTCTGTTTACCTTCTTTGAATCGTTCTTCTTTTTAGAAGATCCTTTGGCCCCTACCAGTAAGACTTGGTCTTTCTTGGTTGGAAAGTGACTCTCAGCTATTTTTCAACATGTTAAGAAAATCAGCGAGGCTGATATCTAGCTTGTTCATATGAAAAATTCACAACAATTATGAGAAGGAGTCCGAGAGTAACTGCAAGATAAAATCTTGGCTCAACTTTTCATCCATGACAAAACCTGTTTTCCTAATTGTTCAATCAAATTGATCATGTTAAGGACTTGTGTCTATACTGTGGTCTCATCAGTTATTCTAGATCAGAAGAGCTCCTTAGATATCTGATATCTATCAGTCCTACTTTCCTCACCATCAACTACTTGATGTGCAGGAGTATAGTAGGAGCATCCATAGTTTCATGTTGATGCTGAAGCTCGTTACTCATGGATGCGAGCATGATGCATTGAGCCAACTGTGCATCATCTTGCCACTTTCTAAAAGTAACAATGTCTTCCTCAGAGGCATTGTCTGCAACCATTGCAAGGATAGGCGTATTAAAGACATCAAATAGATTTTCGGTCGTGAGAACTATTCTCAAGTTCCTTAACCAATCCGTTTAATATGGTCCGGTTAAATAACATCTAATATGCTTTGCAGTGATAGTTATTTAGACATTGTAAAATTCTGTAAATGAATTTATGATTAACAACATTTTAGCATACATTCTTTTATTAATTACAAAAATAAATTAGGTCTTATTTTAAATTGGTATCTCCCACTATTTTCTTCAAACTATATTACCCTCAATATATATAGTTCGGAAAAATCTAATTAAAGATTTGCTAGTGAGATAAGGATTCCATTTCAAATGTATATAGCCTTGTGGTGACACAACAAACTATATATAAATAAATAGGTAGACAACTCTTGTCAATTACATCAACTATGCAACTCCTTGTATTTTGCCTCTTAGATTATTTTGATCAAGTGGTGGCACATCCGAATCAAAATTATCCAAGTTAAGTCCAACCTAGTACTCCATATATTCAAAAAAGAAAAATATTGTCCTTGTGGTGACATAACAAAACAACATTGTTCAATTTTTTTTATAAGCATCAAATGTGATAAAATTAACATCTCAAAGAATTAAGATAAGCCTTGTGGTGACACAACAAACTTATAATAATTAATTGATACTCTATTATTTTTATCATGCTAGAAGGTGACGTTCGATATTCCAAATATCTTTGAACGCTTAGGACTTAATATAAAAAAATATTTGAGGGGTTTGTTATTAATTTGTCTCATCTTGTTTAGCACACATGCACACATATATATATATATATATATATATATATATATATATAATATGCGTCATATTAATGAACATGCGAAAAATGTTTGCATAATATATAATATATATAGTATAACATGCACATATAGAATACTATATTCTACCCGGATTGATTATGGACTTTTATTCTAGTTTGGTTCACTAGAGCCACCAAGTGAACCAAAAGGTCAAACCCTAGGGGTGCAAAAATTAATATTTAAATATAACTATTACATATTAACCCGGGCTCCATTACAAACGGGTCTTCAAGTGTTCCTTGTTCCTTGATCTCCAAACTCTTCAAAATAATTCTAACTATTCCTATTACAAAACTATTTAAAATAAATAGAAACCTTGATCAACAGTCAAGGGGAAGTACATAGGAGGAGGATAGAATTTACATTAAGAAAATTTTAGAAAAGACGAGGTACGCAGACCCCATTTAATAAAACTCATACATTCATGCATCCAACTAAAATAAAATCCAATCACATTGGTCAATAGTCCATAATCAATCTCATTTATTATCATACACATCTACATATGCATCAATAAATAATATTCATCTCATGAATAATAAATATTCAATATATATATATATATATATATATATATATATATATATTGATATCATTTAATGGGCAAATTTAGTTAGTATAAAATCTAATTTTGAATCAAAATAAACTCTTTTATTTTAATCCAAATTTAAATCAAAATAAACCTCTTTTATTTTAATTTATCTAATTTTGAATAAAATAAACTATTTATTTTAATCAAAATCTTTAATCAAAATAACTCATTTATTTTAATTAATTATGGAATCCAATTCAAGTAAAAAACTCCTTTATTAAAGGAAACATGATTCTCTTTTCCTATTCACAAATAAACTCATTTATTTTGAATAATATGAAATCTTATTTCATATCTAAATAAACTCCTTTATTTAAGGAAATACGGATTCTCTTTCCTATTCACAAATAAACTCCTTTATTTTGAATAATATGAAATATTATTTCATATCTAAATAAACTCATTTATTTAAGGAAATACGGATTCTCTTTCCTATTCACAAATAAACTGCTTTATTTTGAATAATATGAAATCTTATTTCATATCTGAATAAACTCCTTTATTTAAGGAAACATAGAATCCAATTTCAACTCCAATTAGTTTTCATGGAATCCAATTCCAACTCTAATTAGTTAGCATGAAATCTAATTTTAAAATTAAAATAAATTTTTTATTTTAATTATAAAATAATGAAAAATAAATATATATATATATATATATATATAATATATATGATAACCAAAAATCCTGTTAAATCCCATAACATGTTTTATCAAACATGAAACATACTGAATTACAAGTATATACCTTATATATATATATATAATCCAAAACCTGGGCCACGTGATTAAGATAGCGGAAAAAGAATGATAACTACCATAACCGAAGTAAAAAAAATGTGGACTCAACGAATTCACGAGATCCTTTTTTTCATAAAATTTTATACAACAAATTATGTCCAATTAAATTATTCTAAACACATATTAATATACATATCAAATTAAAATAATTAATAATTCGCATAAAAGTTTGGCTTTGATACCACTGTTAGGTTTATAATATTCATAAACGCAATCAAATTGCACAAAATAAGTGGAAGCATGGAAAATTAGAGTTTTAAAATTTTACAAATTATATACCCGGATCATCCTTTATGCACTATTATTAATTAAACGAAAAGATAAAGAATAAGAATCATACCCTTGAAGATTCAAGCTTCCTCAGGTACACGTTTACCTCCAAATCTTTTTCGCGTTCAACTTGAATCCACCAGGTTTGGTTCCTTCTTTTGATCAACGTTATCCACCCAAGTGTTTGGCCTCTAGAGGTGATCCACCAAGGAAGAACAAAAATTCAAGAAGATGGGTATTTGGCAAAACTCTAGTTTTTCTATCTCTAATAGAAAAGAGCATACTCTCCAACAATTAGAATCGCGTATCTAGATATCTGATATAAGACTTCTCTTATAAAGATATCAGTTAACTCTTCTAATCTAATTAGAAAATAAGATATTATTTAATTAATTAAATTCCTTTAATTAATTAAGCTCCCTAATCTTATTAGGGATAATTAATTAAACTCTTTTAATTAATTTAACCTCCTAATCTTATTAGGAAGATATGAGAGTACTTTTATTAATTAATTCCCAAACTCCTTTAAGAAATAAATAATAGTAATAATAATAATAAGATTCCTATTATTAATTTATATTTAATATTTCCAAAATATTAAATAATAAATATTAAGTTATTTAATTTATTCTATCACCATAGATTAAATTAAATATACTTAACTTATTATTATGATTATGTCATTTGCTTCTTAAATAATTATTCTTCCTTTTATGGTGTGACCCTTTAGGTTCTCCATATTAAACCGGTTGTGAATAAATCAATTAGAAGAATTCTAATCTTATTTAAATAAATAAATCAAACTATTAATTTATTTAAATAAATAATATTTATCCTATAATAGGGATAAGCCTCCCTAGCAATTAATGACTTTCTAGATAATATAGATTTTAACATTAATCATAAAAGAACCTTTGAGTAAATAGTTACCGTACAATTCAATCCTTCCACCATACAATGTCCCAATTAAATATAAGACATGAAATTACTGTCAAGTTATTTTATTTAATTATATGTATTTCGATTCTTAAATGCACAACTCCAAATAATAAAAATTAGAAACTCCTTTCTAATTTTATTTTGCCTTGCCAAGGACTACTGGGTTGTCATTTATCGAATCACATAGGACATTTCTCTTCTTTTACTAGAAGTGATAGATTCTTTATTGATCATGCATTATCTCCATGCACAACTTATTATACCCAAGCATACCCTTTGATATACCCTAAGGTTCTTAAGAAATAAGTCAAAGTATAACTCATCATACACAAGATACTATAATGATCTCAAGTCCAAGGATCACTTGTACTACTATCACTATAGGAATTTCTATTGACAGGCAAGTAAAACTCCATTAGGTATTCCTTAGCGAGCCATGTTCAGTGAACTTATTCTCTAATAAGCACCTACATACTTGCTTTAGTGTCTCCACACAAATGATCATGAGATCAATCATCCTCATCCAATGAGCAAGCAACGTATGTACCAATCTATCCGGATTTACTAATCCCCAATTTAGTAATCCAACGATTGGGAACTATTTTAGTTTTAAGCTTTCTAAGAATTTAGATCTCATTATAATGATCATCATTATTATTCTAAAAGCATTGCTTAAAACTATGGGTTTATCACATATTATAAAATAACATCATGTAGATAATTAAAAGCCTTTAATAAATTAATACTTTTTTATTAATAAATGAAGATTGTTACAAAGTATATGCTTTATCATCAAACATGATTGGCTTGTGTGCATACTACTTTCACAGATAATCCCCAATGAGAAGCCAATGTCACAACAGCCTAAACAGTCTAATTTCTCTTTCATGCCATTTATCAAACACTTTGTGTGCACTCTGAAAACCCAACTTGACAAACCTTTCTTGAAAAAGACCTAATCAGATTTTTGTCAGTGGAAATCACCCCAAATACACAACAAGAAAAATACCAAACACCAACCCACAATTCGATCAAAATCTAAGTGAACAACTAAAATCCAAATGAAATACCTTGAAGGGGGAAAACCCTTTTTACTGCTGATCTTTTTTTGGATTCACGCCTGACTCGAGGTTGGTCTAATTCTATGAATGATGTGTGAATATATTAAGATTTGTAGAGGGTGGGAGTTTTTGTGGAGAAAAGGGACGATTGGTTGCTCGTGCTGCCGAATTGCATCGAGAGAATTGGGAGATAGTGGCCTAAATCCAGGCTAAAAATCAGTTTCTAAAATCCAAAATTGTGACAAACGACCTAAATCAGAATAGTGGCCTGAATTGGGAGATAGTGGCCTGAATCCGGGTCCTCTTACCCCAGTTTGGTCATCAAGATAAAATACAAACATCCACCTCAACATACGATATCTAAAATGCAAAAAATAATAAACGTACGTCGTTCATTCAAAAGGTGTAACTAGTTCCAAGATACGATAACCTTAATATCATCTTACAAACATACCCTAAAATAAACATTAGGGTTCATATTACATAACAGTAATTTATACTAAGCGTAAGGTAAAGTCTGCTCCTTGCCACTATTCTACATCTTTCCTTTACCCTTGTCCTTCCCTGAGGTCTCGAGCTTAGCTGCAATATAATTCATGATATAGCAAGGATGAGCAACAAGTTGGCCCAACAAGTTTAATTTCAAGAATAAGGATATATCATGATGAATGGAAAATATCTGTCAATGAATTCAACAATATGAATATCTGAAGGATTCAACAATATGAATATTGGAAGCAAAGATAATGATTTGCTTTTAGAATAACTGCTAGTCAAATAGACTTTGAACTATAACACTCCAATAGAATCAATAGCTAATTGACCCTTTGGTTACTAGCTACAAAATAAGTACCTGAGGGGATCAGCCTCACGTACACTATGTATATGCATAACATTTAAATCTGCTCTTTGTATCTTATATTAGATACCTGGTACTCCCCTATCATAGAAAGGGGTGTTCTTTCAGTCTAAGAATCCTGACCCTCAAAAGGTTTGGATAGCTTTTATAAAACTCCATACACTTGTCTGACCGAACAAAGGTTCAGACTCTATCTCACACAGTTCAAGAATTATTTGAACTTTAAATGATGTACAAGTCCAAGACTGTACAAACTCAAGTGCACTATGTGCGAATATCAATAATACCGATGTGGAATAATTGTAAGGTAATTAAACCACTTAACAACATGCTTGGAAATAAGATTCAAGCTTAAATGAATAACTTTCAATTCAACAATAACCTACTCAATACAATATGAGAAGGATAAGAAACTTTCAAAATAAACAAAGTTGTGTAAGTTAGGAAACTTGCAACACAATAAAAATAGTGTTCAAATACTCGTTCAATATAAATTTGAGTGAGATTAGGGAACTTGCACAATAAAAATAGGGCTCAAAGAACATGCACAATCAAAGAGTGAAGTTCAAAGAAACTTGCTCAATAATAATTGGAGTAAATTTATGAAACTTGCCTGTTTGCTTAGCTACAATATAATACTAGCTTTAACTAACTTGCGTTGAAACGACCTAACATTAACAAGTTGGTCTTTCAATTAGTATGGGTAAACTAATATGCGTTTACACTTCCAATAATCAAGTCTTCACATAGCATGCTTCTCAATACATTATATGGCATATTAGTCATATATTACAAGGCAAAGAAATCATGTAAGTGTAGACACTCAAAATTTTCTGCACACCTGTTACTAACATTGTAGGAGGGCAGAATTGTCTTTCGGAGATAACCTTGGAAGACAGCTCACATCCATTTCGGATACTACCAGAAGTTCAGTCTCATCCCCGGAACACACACCAGGAGTATCATTTCCAACCCCGGAACACACATCAGGAGGATCATTTCCAACCTCGGAGATAACCCCGAGTTTCATCCTTGGTGATAACCCCAAGGAATGTTGTTCAGTTTCGGCGATAACTCCGAAAATGCTTGTTTCAAATGTATGCGATCAGCTTCAATCTCAGACCTCCTGCCGAGGCACTCATACCTCAGACCCTGAGCTAACATCGGGCAGACAGGCACTCTTACAGATGACCTTGCGGCATTCAAACACTTGCAGCAGTCCAATCTCAGATTTAACCCTGAGCAACATCTGCTATCAACTCAAACCGGAGATAACCTCGGTGAGGAGTCAAACGCCATCTTGCCAACTTAACACCTGCGCGTTGTCTCAACACTTCATACATACATACATACGAAAATGTCCTATAAGAACCAAGAAGTTCCAATCCCGAGTGACTATTACGCGTGGCAGCACACCGGATAGAATTTGAAGCTTGAAGACCATGGGCATGGTCCCCTCTTCTTAACTTCGTACAACCTCTAATCCATGGTATTGCATAACTCTCGACACACGCTGTCTGAAGAAGGTCTTATATACCTCGTTTGGATGCTCGGATTGAAGTTCTGCAAGTTTGAGCGGACATTACAGTGCATGAGTGCTTCCTCATTTTAAACACCTGTTAGCCCACATATAGTTATACATTTACTGGCGGGAGCTGAGTGTTTATCCATATAGAGTCATAGAAGCCTGCATTGGCAGCCCACTGTAAGCCTTCTCACACTCTATAAAGCCTTTCTCTTCATCTTTGCACACACTATTCTACACATTGAGAGTCGTGTTGTGTGCGTATGCCCGAACTTCGGTCCTTGGTTTTTATTTCTGTCTGTATATATATACTTATATATGTATATATTTATATATTTACTAACATTATCGAGTTATGCCTCGATTGAGCCTAGACTTATGTCTATAGCGTTTACTTGCTTATATATATATATATATATATATATATATACTTATATATATAAACTGTTGTCAGACTCTGGCTGATGAGCCTGGATTTTACGTCTGGAGCGTTTACTTGCTTTTATATATATATACACTCATATATATAACTGTTGTCTGACATATCTGATGAGCCTGGATTTTACATCCGGAGCGTTTATTGCTTTTATATATATATATATATATATATATATATATATATAATTGTTGTCGGACATATCCGATGAGCCTGAATTTTATATCCAGTGCGTTTACTTCTATATATATATATATATATATATATATATATGTATGTATATATATATATATATATATTTATATTTCTGTCAGGTCTGGAGTTTACTTCGAGGCCTTTTACTGCTTTATTTACATTTAGTCCCGCTCGGAGTTTACTTCGTGGCGGTTGATTGCATTTACTGCTTTATTTACTTTTCTGATCCCCCATGGAGTTGCTTCGTGGTGGTTGATCATGTCCCTATATATATTTACCGCTTTTATATATTTACATTTATGATCCCCCATGGAGTTGTTTCGTGGTGGTTGATCATGTCTGTATATATATATTTACAGCTTTTATATATATAACTGCTTATTGCTTTTCATATAAACTGTGGTATCATGTGAGCCTAGGAATCATGTGATCACAGATTCAGTCTACTGAATTTAGATTCGGTTCCCGTGATGGACATTTTCAGCTATAAGCAGCTTGTACATTATTTACGGTGTCTGAATTTCCTTGGATAGCTGTTATGCCCATGAGGAGTTTGGCACTGTTGTATTATATTTTCTCGAAGATGCCACGCATCTAAAAAATAAAAGCAAACATGCTGAACATTTAATAATAAAATGGAAGTATGAAAAGGTCTCAATTCCTATTGAGCAAAGGGTTTGAAAAACCTCTTTTACAAAACTTCATTGCTATATCTTGCTTAAAACTGAATTTTTCTATAAATTCAAACCCTTTGTATATAGGTGCGAACAAGGCCTCACACTACTTTCAAATAATTGCACATTGATCCGTATACACACACACACACATTCATATAACAGTTTCTTTGAAAAGTTGCAGTCACCGTGGCAACACGGATGTCGGGGGCTGCCTGACACCTTCCCTTCGCATAATCAAGCCCCGGAACCCAAATGAATCTTAGTTTCACAGACCCATTTAGCAGTGTCACATCACTAGGTCAATGTGCAAACCTTTTTCGGTTACGTTGGTGCAACAAGTTAAAAACACCAACTGGCGACTCTTAACAGTCCATCATCGACATTATACATGTCGGACCTTTTTCACTTGTTTTTTCAAACAAATCTCACATAACAATGAGAACACCAAAGAACAAGTAACGAAAATGGACAACTAAAAATCCCGACGTCGACAGGTGGCGACTCCGCTGGGGACTCCAGTAAGAGGGCTTAAGCCGCTATTACAAGCTTTTCAAAACTGTTATATGCTTGTGTGTGAATGTTGCATTTACATTTATGATGAATGTTTACAAATGCATTTTACTTACTGCACTGCAAAATATCTATATGTGATATTAGTGCTTCGCACATGTCATCATTTTCATAAACGGTGAGATACATTGTATGTGAATGTATGTTGTGTGGTTCCTCCACCAGGAGGATATCCTGTCGGTGTTTGATTATTGGACTCGTAGGGAAACTAATTCCAACGAGGCTCAGGAAAGGCACCACCCAGATTTGCTCTAGTTCAAAGACCGGATTAACTTCCCGTCAAGTAGATTGCGATGATCTGGGAACCTTCATGCCAAAAAGTCGCGAGAGTAACCCTAAGATAGGTCAACCTCTAATAAACCCAACGCGGAGGAAAGTCTCTTCATGCTTTCCATTTTTCAATTACTTGTAAAATCATTTACTTATAATTTTATTCCATGTTCATCCATATGTAATGGAAAATATGAAGAATATTTGTGCATACATGACATGTTATCAATTAACGCCCGTTTTTGCAGGACAATATTCCTAAAATGGACTCATTATGATAGCATTTACATTATCCCTAAGACTAAACTACATAAGTCTTTTGTAGGGAAATCATTGGGCATGTTACCCGCTCAAAATCTAAAAAGGCCACGAGCCTATAGCCAATCATGTCTTCTTCTGACCAATCTAATCCTGTTTCTAGAGAAGAATTTGATGGATTAAGTAAATAAATTACAGACTTGGTTGTTCTGCTAAAATAATTGCATCAATCTACTTAGGGTACAAAGATACCTACACATACGGAATCCTCTGCACAAGGAAGAGCTCAAGGTTTGGAAAAAACAATTCCAGAACCCCAGTTGGATACGACCAACAAAGACCCTGAAAACACCCATCTCAAAGGAGATCCAGACATCGGTGATATCATGAAAAAGGTCCTCCAAATGGAGGAAACTATACATGCTCTCAAAGGGATTGGAACACATGGAAGTGTTTTATATGCTGACCTTTGCATATTCCCTGGTGTTCATTATCCAGAGAAATTCAAAACCCCTGATTTTGAAAAATATGACGGATTAAGGGATCCTTATACACATTTGAAGGTATTCATTGGAGAACTTGGATCTTATGCGAAAAATGAGAAGCTCAGAATACAGCTGTTTCGGAAGAGTCTGACTGGAGAAGCCCGTTCATGGTATACCAGATTAGACAACTCAAAGATCCATAGCTGGGAAGAGCTAGCTCACGCCTTCCTTACTCAATACAGTTTTCAATCTCAGATGGCTCTTGACCGGTATCAGATTACCAAGGTCAAGAAACAGTCTAATGAGTCTTTCAGAGAGTATGTTCAAAGGTAGAGGTGCCTTTCTGCTCAAGTTATTCCTTCCATGACAGATTCAGAAATTGTCATAACTTTCATAGACATACAGGAAGCACCTTTCTATGAGAGAGTTTTAGCTGGTATTAGCAAACCATTCTCTGAAATGATCAAACACGGAGAGATAGCTGAGACGGGATTGAAGTTAGGAAAAATTCAAGACCTAGCCGCTCTTAAAGAAGTTGTTGAGCACATCCAGTCCGGATCTTATGGAAACAACCCCCAGAGGGTCAATAAAAAGAAAGAAGAGGATGTTTCCTTGATATTACAAGGACAAAAAGGCAGTTAAAACATGCCTATACGGAGGAGAAACTACTCCCCTTTCCAAGCACAGTCTTCAAACCCTCCATTGCCTAAAAGTGGAGAAGCAAAGCCCCCTCGAACATTCACATCCTTAGGGGACTCGCTCGAGAATATTCTTGCTCTTCTGACTACTCAGAAGAAAATCACACGTCTTCTTCCACCAGCCAACCCTAATGACAGGGGTTTTAATGCTACTCGGAAGTGTGCTTATCATGCCGGAGCACCTGGACATAATACTCAAGATTATTGGGCTTAAAACACAAGATCCAAGATTTATTAGACAACAGTGAGATCGTGGTCACCAAACCAGATCAACCTCATGTGCAAGACAACCCTCTTCCTCAACACAAAGAAGAAGAGGTCAACATGATCAGTTGGAGCGTTGGACGGAGTTCCAGTTTTAATGATGAATCATCCCAGACCATCAAAGACGGTGGTTATAGATGGGATTATGAAATGTTCCAATTTGCTATAGAACGAAAGATGAAAGCTCTTTGCAAGTAAATTGAGCAATTGGAAAAACTGGTGACCCACCAACATCAAGTCACACGCCAATTAATCATCCAGGAGTATGCCTATCTCCTTTCTTTTATTATGAATGCTCCACCATCACCTTCAGAAAGCGAAGCTATGGAGGATAAGGTTGCAAAAAGAGCAAATGATAAAGCCCATCAGGATTTTGCCAATCAGAGGGAATTTACCTATCTGGGCCAATCTATGGAGGAGATATTTCAAATGTTGATCAATGAAGGAAGAATTACCTCCCTTTTACCTCCAATCAATCCCCGTTCAAGATGGTTCAACTCTGATGGAGTATGTCAATATCATTCACATTCTCGCGGTCACAGCACAGAAGAATGTTGGGCACTCCACCATCTCATTCAAAATCTCATTGATAGCGGTGTCCTGCAGCTGGCAGATGACGACACTGTGCAACTCGAGAGTGGGAATACATGTCCTACCAAATAGAAGGGATCTGTAAAAACCCAAAACCCTAATAAGACTCATAAGTGTAAAATCCCATTATATAAATAAAATTTCTCTGTTCTGAATGTGTTATGTGTTAATATATATTTGGTTTTACAAATTTAACCAAATAAATTTTTGTCCGAAAAACTTCGTGCTTGACACCTCGTGCTTAAATTTTTTTTTCATATTCGAACTTTTCGGTAAAATTATTTTGACAAGTTGTTTTGTCGTGCTTACACTAACAAAACGCTTTGTCATGCTTGTTAGGACTAGTGAGAATTTAGGTTAATAACCCTAGATTAACAAACCCTAACCCTAATTAGCAAAACCCTAACCCTAACTTATAAATTAAACTCTAATTATCTAATTAAACCTTAATTAGATTATCTTAACACCTAATCATGGTTAGTAAACTTCAATTAGGTACTAATTAACATTACTTAACATTCCTAATCATTAGAAACAAAACCCTAATCAAGATTAGTGAAGATTAAAATATAATTAAGCTACTAAACAAACCTAACTAGCTCACAAGTAGGTTAGGAGTCACCATTGCAAGTTCCAAGGTAGCACATGACATGCTTGTAACTCCCAAGCATCACCATAGTCATTAGATCAGATCTTTGTAGAGGCAAGTTGCTCAAAAATGACCAAAAATCCAAGTTGAAGAATTCTATAAATAGAAACCTTAGGGCTAAGTAAACTCACAAAATTCCAAAGCCTAGATACACTTATAAACCTACCAAATCAAGCCTGGGTGATAGCAGCAACAACATCAGAAGCTAGAATCAAAATTTGCTCAAGAAAAGGTACAAACCCTAGTTGATAATTAGCTCTTTGGTCCTATGTTAGATTTGTTGTTTAGATGTTTAGAATTATGTATTAGTATGTTAAAAAGTATGTTAGATTAGTAGAATACGTTTTCATAACATCTAGATGCCTTAATTAAGTGTTTTAAGAAATCTGGAAATTTTAAAAACTAAGTCTGACAGTCGAATGTAGAGCTTATAGATTCATATGTGTTTATGTTTTGGTTTGGTAATTGTTTGGTATTTGTAGCATGTTAGTAGGTCTTTAATCTGGAAAAGAAAACAGGTTCATTTGAACCATAGATTTCAAGTTATAAGCAGTCAAAGTGGGTTGACCTTTCACGGATTGCAGTTTTCTGGGTTACCCACAAAGTTCAAGAACAATTGAACCGACTACTTTGACCAATCTGTTTAATCGTCTTCTATTTGTTATTTTTATAAGTTTTTGTTATAGATCAATACTCTGTTATATGTACTACATATCTATAATCTTTAATGGAACAAACAACGTATAGGTTTACTGGAATTGATGGTCAAAATCCATTGACTGAGCATGACTAAGTTTTCTTGGTTTTCTAGGAAACTGAAGAACATGAAGAACAGCGTCTGGCTGTACTTTGACCAACATAATTAGAGACCTTAGAGTTAGGCTTGATTCATGTTAATGTTATATATATTTACCCTGACATATATACTACATGTTACAACAAACATTACACACATCAAATACACAGAAACGAAGATATATAAGCCACAAAATCGTTGACCGACCATGACTTCTGTTCTGGGTTACCCAGAAACTCAAGAACAGCTCTGACAGTTACTTTGTGCCTCTACAACTTCTTGTTATGTGTAGGTTAAAGTCTAAATTTTGTTTCATGTTATACTACTGTATGAGTACTACAAACATCAACTCTAAAACAAACCAAAACTCATTAACAGTAGCCTTATAATTAATGGTCAAACCAGTCACTCGGCCATGACCAAACTGTTGTCCAGAAACTCAAGAACACCTACAGCGACACTTTTTGTCACTGAAGGGCTTTAGCGGCAGAGAGAAATTATTTTTTTTCTAAAAATAAATTATAAAAATTAGAAATAATTAATAAATAAATATAAAAAATAGTTTTAAAAATAATATTAAAATATTATAAATAAGTTTTGATATTTTTACATAAATTTAATAATTATTTTATATTATTTTGATATTATTAATAATTAACTTATTAATAAAGAAATTAGAATAATTATTTTAAATGCTTAATAATTATGGAAAAATATTATTAATGATATAAAATTATAATAAATGAATATAAATTATTTAAAAATTATAATCAATGTTTTTGTAAAATTTTAAGTAAATATTAATTACTTATAAATAGAAATAAATGATTTAAAAATAAAATAAATGTTTTAAATACTTTAAAATTTCTAAAAAGGTATTTTAAATTATAATTAAATTTTATAAATAAAATTTAGTCCATTTATCAAAGGTATTAAACACCAAACCCTATTAAATCTAACTGATATTATATAAGTGTTATAATTGAGTATCGTAGGTACTTATTAACGTTTGAATAGCATAACTTGACTGATCTACACTCAAGCAAGTTCTCTATCCTTAAGTCTCTTATAAAGCAAATTTCTTAAACCCTGTTTATTTATTGATCAAGATTTTTATCTTGATAAGCTGTTGATATAATACACTACACTTAAAATTGAATTACCTTCTTATTGTAAAGTTATTGTTATAGCTTCAGCATAACTAAGAAATGAATTGTTTATTCATATGATAATATTTATTGAGCATAAACTATTGTGTCAAACCAAATTATTTTGGTAAGACATCTTATACTGAAGTTGGGTATCTCGTAAGGGATAGAAATTTGGTCAATTCATATATTGACAGTAATTTTAGTGTATGTTAAGCACTGTAGGATGATATGCATACTCCTAAGATGTTGAATAGGCTGATCCCCTATCTCATATCTAAACAAAATTTCTAAGTCTGTGTGACTGACAGAAATAAAGAAAATTCCAGAAATGGTTAAAATTAGAAATTCAGAAATGGTATAACTATCAGTCAAAATTTGAACTGTTATATTTCTTCAAATCCTATATTGTTATAAATACAAAACTTGTTGAGCATGTCAAGCTCACCCTTGCAAATTATTCCCTTTGTAGTTTTAAATGGTAATCCTGGAACTTCTGGAGTAGATAAAGGGAAGCGTCCCTACATAGATTAGATTTTATTCTTGTTTGTTTAAATACCTTGTAATAAAAACTCATTATGAGAATCATGTAATCGAATCTTAATATTATGATATATATATATATATAACATCTTTATTTCCGCAACCGAATTTTCTTACATACATAGATGTAAAATTAGACTTCTTCAAATCTAGTTGAGATCCTTGGGAACTATTTATCTGAGTGAGATGGATTGTTCATGTTGTTATTAATACTCTGGATTTCGGATAGATAGTTACTATCGATACGATAGTATAAATTCGTTTGGCTTAAACTATACATCTGGGTGAGGGTATTAGTAATATGGACTGTTCATGTTATTACTGATACTCTGAATTTCGGATAGATAGACTCTAGTCATAGATACAGTTCATATATCCAAGTGAGGGTATCCAAACATAGAAAAAGTTCTTTTAAGAATTGACATCTGTTATGGGATACTGTGAATTTTGGATCTGTGGGAATTATATCTGCTAGTCCCTCTATTTAATGTAATCTTATAATCAGATACCATGGGTGTATAGATTTAAAAGCATTATGTTGATTTTCTGTAAACACCATATTCGATACCATGGGAGTATTGATATGGGGGCGTTACAGGATCAGTAGCAGTTATATCTGTTGAGGATGATGAGACTGTCTAATCATTTCCCATACAAGCAATTCAACTCAAAGGAGCTGACAATACTTTGAAAGTGGCCGCACCAGAGCCAATTTCTTTACCTTTCAGACCACAATATCATGTTGTCATCTTACACAAAGTTCCATGGAATTATGGAGAAGCTGAAGGATCCACGTCTCATAGTACTGCTACAGTGTCGAAGGAAAATCCATTGTATCTTCCTCGGAGAGTGATGAAACCCGCCATTAAAGCAAAGGGGAAGATTCCCATAGAGAAGATTGAAAAATTCCTCCGCACTATGGGCCATAATGAAGCCAAGGTGGTTTTAAGCTTAAGAGAAGCTCCACATCAGATATCAATACTGGACTTGGTTTTCTCTTTCGAGGATCACCGGAAGATCTTATTGAAGGTTTTGGAAGAAGCCTACTTACCAAAATCAGTGGATGTGAAAAAATTTCAACATATGGTTGATCACATTTTCAAAAAAAATGTGATATCCTTCACTGATGATGAGATACCGCCCGAAGGGACCGGTCATTACAAGCCATTACACATTATAGTTTTATCCTCCGGGTATATGCTGGCTGGTGTTTTGATAGATGGAGGTTCGTCTCTAAATATCTGTCCTTATGCCACTTTGGTAAAGATGAATGTTAATCTCAAACAGATCCGAAGCAGCCATACGGTTATCAAAGATTGTAATGGATCCCGACGAAATTCTATCAGAAAGATTGAGCTGCCAATTGAGATTGGTCCAAATACATTCAATATATCCTTTCATGTCCTCAAGATAGATTCAGGATATAACCTGCTATTGGGGAGACCATGGATACACATGGCTGGAGTTGTTCCCTCCACACTACATCAACAACTCAAATACATTGTCAACAATAGTCTAGTCACTGTTAATGCTGAGCCAGAATGTCCTGAACAAAGAGATCTACCATTCATTAGCTTTAATTCAGAAGTTGAGTCGGCCAATTTTCATACCTTGGAAGTGAGTAAGATACAATACCATCCTGTTGGAGTGCCACTTACCGTACCCAAGATTTCTGCCGAGGTTATGTCGGCCACTCAAGAAATTATGTCATTGGGTCATCAGCCTTGATAAGGGCTTGGTAAAAATTAGCAGGGTATTAAGCACCCTATTCAAATGTCCAGTCAAATCGGGACAGTCGGACTAGACTATTCTACCAGTTCCAGTCATAGGAATCCTCATAAGCACAAGTAGGTTCCTCAAGCTTTTGCCACACGGCAATTTTTTCCATCTACATCGCATGAGCTGATACAGTCTCCAGTAAAGGTGCTAGCCCGTGTTATGGCTATGCTGTTTCCCAAACCAGTACCATTCAAAGCAAAAGAGGTGCTGATTCTTGATCCCGAAGTGGAAGAAAGGGAGCGGAAATGTAAACACGACATCGCCTTGATGATGTCAGGCATACGCATCATTGTCCATGATGAACATACAAACAGATATACCCCAAACGATGATTGCCCAGATATCATGGTTATCATTTAGAAGAAGGAGGACAATGACAACCCCTCCATCACTGCAGTCCATAAGGACTTTGCCTTCGACAATTGGAGCAAAGACTCCATTGCATTGGTCGGCGAGGTAAAGCAGGTGAAAATCCCTACGCCTGTAGATAACTTTATTTGCTTACTTTTCTATCAAAGATTAGCGAGTTATTTTATCAAGACATGCTAACACTTGTGTATGATTGAACGATTTCATATATTAAGTGAAAGCATATTTTGTTTCGAGGACTCGAATTTAGATGTACTGTACTTGCGATAAGGTGCCTTCTCTCCACAAGGATCGTGTAACTTTGATGCAAAGTTGGACTCGGACTTGATAGAAATACTGAGGACGTTGAGACACCTCGGGAGATTAAGGAATGGGTCGCAGACAAACCTAAACCCAACCTTGACCAAACCACTTCTTTCAATCTTGGAACCTTAAAAAGCCCTAAGTTAATCTAGATTGGTTCAGACCTCACCCCAAACCAACGGAATGACATGGTTGCACTATTAACCCAATTCCAGGATGTGTTTGCATGCTCTCATGAAGACATGGTGGGTTTGTCCACTGATATTGTTCTTCATCGTCTTCCCATTAAAGAAGGATTCAAGCCAATCAGACAGAAACTCAGGCAATTGAAACCTGAGTGGAGTTTAAAGGTAAAAGAAGAAATTGTGAAACAATTTCCAGCTGGCATTATCATGGTGTCTACATATCCGGAGTGGATATCCAACATTGTTCTTCTGCCTAAACCAGGAGGAAAGGTGCGAGTTTGCGTGGATTACCGGGATTTGAACAAAGCTTGCCTTAAAGATAGCTTTCCCGTACCCTTTATCCATATTCTCGTTGACAATACTGCTCAATACGGCATGTACTCCTTTGCGGATTGCTTTGTGGGGTACCATCAGATTATGGTCGCTGAGGAAGACCGTGAGAAAACTACTTTCATCACGCCTTGGGGAACCTTTTGCTATAGACGGTTGTCATTCGCCCTCATCGATGTCGGGGAAACCTATCAGCGAGCTATGATGGCTCTTTTCCACGATTTAATGCACAAGGAGATAGAGATCTATGTGGATGATGTGACGCCCCCAAAATAGGTATACATAACCTATTCTTAGTCGCCAAATACATGGTACAAAATACAAATACAATCTTAAATATACAACATGAGCTGTGAGTTTTAATACAAATATTGTCTTCTAGACAGTATTCAAACTCAAAATAAGTCCTCAATACATTTATTAACACATTATTTCATAGAATAGTGAGGACTACTAATGCTATCATCTGGACTGTCACTCCGTTCCCCGACTAGTCCCTACTACGTTCTCATTTCCTGAAAAGAACAATGAAAGCAAAAGGGTGAGCTCAACTAGCCTAGTAAGAAATTTTATGACTAAAATAATGCAGAATAAATTATCATTAGCCTTTAACAGTGTTAAACTGATACAATATAACAAACATCAAGTTTAACTACAGCGGAACAAACAATCCATTAAAAGAGTTAAGTAGAGAATAAAATCTACTATCTTCTATGATTTAAAAGGTTTTTCATCACTTTTATCATTTGGGACTCGACAATATATATAATCCACATCATCCACACTTCTGACCGAGGATATTCATTAGTATCACAACCATAAATTATCCATGCACTACGGGCCAAGGACGTGTATTCATCAATGGTCATGATCATTCCATAAAATAATTCATCTTTGCACACTTTGCCGAAGAGAATCCATAGCCATAATCATACCAAAAACTGTCCATCAATGCACTATGGGCCAATGAGGACTTTTTCCACATCATTTGTAACATTACGGTCATGATTATACTGAATAATCCCTGGTCATAATCATACCAAGTCCATCTATGCACTACAGGCCACAGATGACTTTCAATATAATATAAACATAAGGATGATGACAATGATATAAGAATTCAATAAAACAAGTTCAAAAATTAATTTATCCAGGAACCAATAACGTCCAAATTGTCAACATGATACTGCTTTGTGGGGTAAAACTCAAGAATGCTCGGAAGAATATTTCCATGAAAAGATCTTTGGATGAAGCGCAAATATCAAGGATATTCCACTAATTTCATGGAGTATAAAAGCCAAAACTTTAACCAACCGAGTATAATAAAGAATGGAATAACAAAAGAAATCACCAGGGCATCGATGATTTGCACGCAGATGTGTTATTCAATAGAATAATAAATAACGGAACGGTCATGCATAAATGCACAGATGTGATATTCCAATGAATAATAAATAACGGAACGGTAATGCAGAACGCACAAACGGCATATTCCAAGCAGAATAATAAATAACGGAACGGTCGTCAAAGCGCAAAACGCACGACATGATGTTCCAAATGAATAATAAAGAATGGAATATGAGAAGAATTTCACCATGTATGCGGTATCAGACAGACAAAGTTATTCTAACATAATAATAAAGAATGGAATAACAGAAGAATTTCACCATGTATGTAGTACTTCGCATAGATAGGTTATTCCAACATAATAATAAAGAATGGAATAACAGAAGAATTTCACCAAGTATAGGGTAGTCCGCGTATACAGGTTATTCCAACAGAATAATAAAGAATGGAATAACATAAGTTCTCTTCATGAATATGAAAGAAATAATACCCCTTAAAAGTATTGAAAGAAAATAATTCTCTTTATGAATACGAAAGAATAATACCCCTTACCTTAGAAAAACTGAATAATGGAGTAGTGAAGTAGCAGAATACTTTTCTTCTTTCTCTCTATAGTTTCTCTCTCTAGAGTTTCAATGAATTTGTAAGAAATAAGGAAGGAATAATCTTCTATTTATTGAAGAATTGAAAGTAGCTCTTGGTCTTAACGAAGGGTCAAAATGACTCTTGGTAATATTGAAGAGACAACTACTATTTGCGAAGGGGCAATTAACTCTTGGAACACCGAAGAGACAAGTAACTCTAGGAAAACCGAAGGGACAGGTAATGTTTGAAAACCGAAGGGACAAGTAACTCTTGGAAAAATGAAAGGACAAGTAACTCTTGGAAAATTGAAGGGACAAATAACTCTTGGAAAACCGAAGGGATAAATAACTCTTGGAAAACTGAAAGGACAAGTTACTATTAAAACTTTAAACCAACGATCCATATTTATTTACTATTATAATTTCAACCAACTGTCTGAAAAATTATCACATCTTCTCATGGAATAATATTGTACTCAAAAATGATTTGGACCGAAAAGAAATATATTTTTTTGGTGAATAGTAACCCATGAATAGTACTTCGGGAATAGTACCCCGTGAATAGTACCCCAACACAAAAAGTGTCCCAAATACTAGAGTGAATAGTAACTGGGTGAATAGTAACCCGTGAATAGTACTCTGACATAAAAAGTGCCCCAAATACCTGAGTGTCAATATAACCTCCAGACATCAATTATTATCGAAATAAATATCGATTTCTACTAACACTAATAATTCACACGCAATGGAACTATCAATTTCATCTTTAATCAACACGAACTTATCCATCATTAATATTATAATTCACAATATTTAACAACCGTGTCGCGTTCCGTGAAAGAGGGCTTTTCGATAAGGATTTCTCCTTATTGGTGCGCAATTAGATGACCAAACCTCTCCTTGACAGAACTTCTAGACATTATAAATATTGCAATTTAATAATATAAATAAATTTGTCGTCTCAATTATTGATTTAATAATATATCATACTATGCAGATGATACTGTGACAATATTGAATCAATACTATGAGAGATATGATGCAGCAATTACTGTAGCAATAATTGAGTATAACTGAGTGACTTCTCACGTAAGCATCAATAATCAATACCGTGTGCTACTATGCAACCACGCGTATTACTGTACTTTTACTATGGGGTAGTTCAACAGTTTTAACGGTAACACCTCCGCCGTTATTTTTATAAAATATTTTTGTCATTTTTTCAATTCGACAATAATTCTGTTGTGGGGTCCACCAATGATTGTGTCGTTGTACGAATATTCCTTGTTAAAACGAATATTCCCTGACCAATCGAATATTATATAACAACTTGTGTACTTTGCAAAATTTATAAATATTACCCACAACTATAACATTATATCAAATCCACACCATATTATTCAAAAAAAATATTTTAAGATATTTAAATCTTTATTCATAAAATTTGGGGTCTCACAGATGACATCATTGTCAAATCCCGAAAGGAGGAAGACCACTTAGACCATCTCAAAAAGCTTTTCAATAGGTTGCGTAAGTATAACTTGAAGTTGAATCCAGCCAAGTGCGCCTTTGGTTTTAAATTAGGTAAGTTGCTAGGTTTCCTAGTCATCCACAAAGGGATTGAGCTGGATCCCACCAAAATCCAGGCCATCTAGGAAATGCCCATTCCTCAGACAGAGAAGAAAATACGGGGATTTTTGGGAAGAATCAACTTCATTAGCATGTTTATTTCTCAACCCATAGCAACCTGTGAGCCCATCTTCAAGTTGTTAAGGAAGAACTCCTCCATGAAATGGAACGATGAGTGTCAGAAAGCCCTCCTTATCATTAAAAAACATCTAGTTAACGCTCTTGTTTTGGTACCACCCGGAGATGATGTTCTCCTGTTCATGTACCTGTCCATTAATGACAATGCCATGGGCTGCATGCTGGGGCAAAAAGACGATAGAGGCCGAGAATGAGCTATCTATTACCTCAGCAAAAGATTCAGCATCAGTGAACACAAGTACACTCTGATTGAGAAAACTTGTTGTGCTTTAGCATGGCTTCCATGAGGTTACAACATTACCTCCATGGTCACACAACCCATCTCATATCCCACGTGGATCCTCTCAAGTATGTGTTCAAGAAGCCCATCAATTGTCGATCGTCCGGATGGCGATTGATCCTATAATAATTTGACATCATCTATGTGGACGCAAAAAGTCCATCTAAAGGTCAAGGAATTGCGGATCAATGGCCGCCGCTTTCTCTGTGGGATTACAAACCCTTAGAAACATACTTCCTCGATGAAGGGGTAATGGCAGTTCAGCAACACCATCAGTACGATGCATCCCACACATGGAAAATGTATTTTGATGGAGCTATTAACACAGAAGGCTCTGGAGCTAGAGAAGTTCTAATATCCGATGGAGGGGAAGCGATATCTCGCCACAAATTGCGCTTTATCAAGACCAACAACACAGCTGAGTATGAAGGCTGTATCATGGGGCTAAAACTTGTCTGTTCAATGGGCATCAGGCGGTTAACGGTCTTTGGGGATTCCGAATTGGTAATCAAACAATCCACGGGAATCTATCAAACAAAAGAATTATATTTGCTGCCTTACCATCAGCAAGTTTTATAGATGGCTTTGGAGTTCGAAGAAATCTCCTTTCTACACATTCCTCGTAATAGGAATGATTTTGCGGATGTGCTAGAAACGTTGGCCTCCTTGATTCACATACCTGACAAGGAAAACATGAAAAGCATCACATTTGCCTTGTAAAAGGCCCCAGCTTATGGGAACTATGTTGGAGAAGTATCGGATGAGTTATCTCCCATCCACAACCCTTGGTATCAGCATATCAAGGAGTATCTGCGAGATGGATCTACACCTCCTGAGGCAAGCTTGACTGAAACGAGGCGGATCCATCAACTTGCTATGAAATTCTACCTGAGCGGAGATGCACTCTACAAGAAAGATGCAGGATTAGGTCTCCTAAGATATCTGGATAAAGACCAAGCTCTGAGGCTCATGGATGAGATCCATGGTGGAGCATGTGGCCCACACATGAGCGGTCCCTTACTTGTTAAGAAGATCCTCAGAATAGGGCATTATTGGCTCACGCTCAAAGCTGATTGTGATGATCACGTCAAGAGATGCTATCAATGCCAAATTCATGGGAATGTTATCCACGCCCCTCCAAGGGAACTCCATAATATGAGTTCGCCATGGCCCTTTTCAATGTGGGAAATGGACGTGATCGGGCCCATCAAGCCCAAAGCCAATAATGGACATCGATTCATATTCACCATGATTGACTACTTCACCAAATGGGTAGAAGCAGCCTCCTTCCCCAGGGTTACTAAAGAAGTCATCATTGCTTTCATCAGAAACAATATCATCTGTCAATATGTACAACCAGAGGTTATTATGTTAGACAATGCTAAAAACCTCAATAACAAAATGATGGAGGAGTTATGCAGTAAATTCCACATCAAACACCTTAACTTCGTCATCTACCATCCAAAGATGAATGGTGCTATTGAAGCGGCTAATAAAAATATCAAGAAGATCATGTAGAAAATGTCTGCCAATCACAAAGGATTGCCTGACCTCTTGCCTCTGACTTTATTAGCCTACAGAACTTCAATGCGTACTTCCACTGGGACAACCCCCTACTCATAAGCCTATGGGATGGAAGAAGTGCTCCCCATAGAGGTGGAAATGGAATCCCTCAGAGTGTTGATGGATGCTCACTTGGATGAAGACCAATGGGTACAAGATAGGTATCACCAATTGTCTCTAATAGACGAAAGGCAAACCGCGGCTATCTTCCATGGTCAGTTATATTAGCAAAGGAATGCACGATCCTACAACAGAAAAGTTCGGCTATGGTAGTTTAAACAACATGACTTGGTTTTGAAAAAGATCATTGACAACCAAGATCAATATAAGGGAAAATTCGCTCCTAACTGGGAAGGCCCGTTTTTTGTCAAGGAGGTATTGATAGGAGGCTCTCTCAGACTACAGGAAATGGATGGCGATGAATTTCCATAACTTATCAACTCGGACACCGTGAAACGGTACTATGTTTGAAGTTACCATCAAACAAACATCCTGGGTTTGGGATTCATCAAATCACCAGTAATTCCAGTTTTGAACCCTCTCTTTTTACAAACTCTTCTGCCCCTCAAGGAAACATACACTTCAAACCAGCAGCCTGGTTTTACTTCATTTCATAACGACCATAAAATTTCAGTTATCCTGAAGACGGGATTGAACCTTTCACCTCTGCAGTTTATCCTGAAGACGGGATTAAACTTTTCTATGCTTACAGTTTGTCCTGAAGACGGGATTAAACTTTTCTACGCTTGTAGTTTGTCCTGAAGACGAGATCAAACTTTTTCCACACCTGCAGTTTATCCCCATCATGGGATCAAACTTTCTTCTCCCCGCAGTAGAGCCTGCACATGGGATTCACACTTCTCTTTGGCTACGATTAGTCCTGAGGGGCGAACTACGTCGACCTGATCTCCCAGATACCCGGGAGTATGTAGGCAACCATATTCTATATGGCCCGGTCGCAATAAACAAAAAACAACAAAAACATTTCTGCCCTTTCTCTACAAAAAGAAAAACAACAAAAATACTTCTACACCCTTCTTCATCAATAAAGCTTCTACACCCATTTTCCTTTCACATTCAGCGGTGAACCTCTTACACTAGGTTCGAACTACGTAGAATTGATCTCCTCTTCAATAGGAGTACGTAGGCAGCCATTTATGGTTCAATCTAACCCCCTACCAGAACAAAAATACTTGTCAAATGGTACTGGGATCAAACCTTCAATCCACCACATTTAATCGGCTTCAGACCAAAGGGATGGAATTACCCAACCTCTCCTCACCAATAGGAGATTCGATGACCATCTAAGATGCGGTTGTGCCTCAAAGAGAAACACCAATCCATAAGAGATGGAATTAACTAGGCTTCTCACAAATAGAAGTACTGGCGACCATCTGTGGTGTGGTCAATCTCAAAGAGGAAAAGCCACACTCCTCTCCACATTTCCATACATAAATCAGTCCCAAGACACCAAAGATGGTAGGGATACATACAGATCAATGATCAGTTCTGAGAGATCCTGCGATGGCTCAATATCCACGTATCAAGGATAAGTTCAGAATGCATCAAGATCACAAGTCCTGAAGAAATGGGCAAATATCAAGCAAGTATCAAGGCGCAACTAAAAGGGAAGTAAATCAAAATATATTTCTCTGCCATATGTAATACTGTTTGATATATACATCTGTGCTGTACATGACAAAATAGCTAAGCTAGTCTGTGCAAAAAAATACAAAGCTATCTACGGATCTGTGTGTATGCGAACTATTAGATCTAACATAGCATCCCTCTTTGAAGAAGGAGGTAACGCTGCAAGCTCCTGCTCAATGGTATCTACACAAGCTAACAGATCCGAGGCTAACTGCATGGTGACATGATGCTCATCAATGTATGCACTCATATCAGCAAGGATGTCAGTCGTATGGGATCTAACTGAAGTACTATCTGCAATGGCCACATCCCTAGCAGATAGGGCGGTATCCCACTCCACAATCAATGCTTCCTTGGCTGATCTAGCCTCATCCCTCTCTAATAGAGCGGCATCTCACCCATCAAGAGATGTCAACATCGAGGCCCTAGCCTGATCTCTCTCATAAGTCATTAGATGTAAGCTCTGTTCCAAATATTGTGCTGAATACTGAATAACAATGGCACTCGGGGTGGGAGAATCCATCACAAATGCTGGCAGCCCAACAATCAAGTCCACATCGATGGGAATGTCAGCCTCCTCTATAGGCTCCTCATCGTCGGAATCAATATCTTGCACTGTGGATACTACCATAGTCGATGCAGTCTCTGTCTCCATCCATGCTGAATACTCTACAGAATAACCCGGATGACTGACAGAAAACTCAGCTAGCTCTCGCTAATCCCAACAGGCATACAACCTGGATCTGTTTGTTGATGATAAATGCCGAGAAGCGAAGCCCTGACTCACTACCCCCTCAAATGGATAGAAATCCTTAAACTGGTTAAACTGACACATCACGGCCAGTGGGTGGTAGGTGATCATCCCTCTCAAACCAACTAGAGGAAGATAATCCATGCCTGGAGCATGAGTAATGAAGTTGTAAGGTGAACTAAGCCCTGTACACGGCAGTATAGCGAATGGATCTCCAATCCCTGCTAGGAAAGCTGACCAAGATGCAGCATCTGTACACTCTGCAGGCTGAAAGGAGTATGACATAGCTATATCATGGGTGAAATAATACACATACCGTCTGAATGTTCCAATCGGTCTCAAGTGTGATATAAACCACACATACAGCATGAGCGAGCTGCCTGTGAACACTCCTGCAGGATAAGTGCAGCAATATATGGCTGATCTCAGAGTCTCTACCATAATCATTGGTATGATGGTGTGACCCTCCCTGAGAGCTCTCACTACCATAATGACGCCAATATCCAACTCATCCATGTACCGTGGCATGAAGACGTATTACAATACGCACAGTAGCAGTACATCCACTCTGGCTAAACGTTAATGATCCTCCGGTGTGGTGAAATCCCCAGAATACCATGCATAACTATCCTCAGAGCCAAATCTGTTAAACAGAAAATGTTGGGATATCACGTGGCCAGATGTAATCTCATCCTGTACCACTCTGAGCCTCAATCCGGTGAGGGTCATGAACTGTCTACTCATGTCTCCGATCGTCATGTACACGCAAGGTCTATCCAATGGCAGCATCATCAACCGTGCATACTCCTTCAGAGTAGGAGTCAACTCCAGGGTCTCAAATCAGAAAACCTGTCTCTCCGGTACCCAATGCTCTAGCATACCCTCCGCGAATCCTGTGGGAACCTGAAACGTCAACAGGGTCATAATATGCTGCAACAAATGATCTACAGTCACCCTGTCTGATGGTGAAATACTATCATACCACGAGTGCATACTAGATGCCACCAAAAATGGTGGGGTATGATCAATCTGACTAGCGTCAAGAAGACATCCATGACGGCCGTGTTATAAGACCATCCGAGGTCAATCTTTGAATATCTCACGGACATACATACATATGCATAACATAATAGCATGCATGATATAATAGATGGCAATATGATATAGGGAATGGAAAATTGTACATACATTCCTAAGTATATCATCATCTAATACATCTTTGTATAGCTAAAATACAGGGAAATGGGTGAAGCTACCCAAAGAATTAATGAGAGGCCTATCAAAAAAGATATAGCGAGACAAGGCGAAGCTACCCAAAGATCTAATGAGAGGCCTATTAAAAGAGATAACGAGAAATATACATCAGAAGAAGTCGATGGTATCGATGTCTACATCGTCAATCCTGTCCACCTGATGTAACTCCTCCTGAGTCACTAGACTCTATCTACAGGGATGTCAGGCCTATACAAGGGAGGATCTACATCGACAAAACCATATGGGTCACCTGAGGGGCCAGCGCCAGAGCTGGAAGGATCAAAAGTGTCTGCCTCTGAAGGATCTCTACCCAAGTGCCGTATAAAGAATTGTGCCCGGTCCAACTGTCGGGTCAAACTGTCAATCTGTGTCACATGAGTTAGATCTCTGACATAGGCTAGCCAATCTGTCATCATCACGGATCCTGGAACCATATCCCCCATAAACTGTGTGGCGCGGGTCTGAGCTCCAATGGTACGAGAGAACCACTAATGCTGGAACATCTCCTGAGTACAAGGACCCTTTGATAATGTGAAGCCGTCAATCCCCAACAACGGGATTTCAATGATGGGTGACTGCAAAACAGGCCACTAATGCCTAGCAGGAGGCAATATCGGCATGCAAATCTCTCCTGTAGTACTCCTGATAGCACGCTCTCCTAAATAGATCTCCCATCATCCATCTGTGAAGAGAGGAATCCTACGGGTGGAAATAACGTACTCAACTCTAGTAGGATACCCATCCTCAAATCCAACACTCAAGTGCTCCCCAGAATAGGGAACCCATGTGATGACATCCACTGTCAACAACTCCAGCTATAGGCGACAATGAGTGAAACCCTCAGCTACAAGGACCTCTACCAGTATGGAATGATGCCATCTCCGTCCTCGTGGATAGGTGTCTAAACCTAGCACGCTCATAGGACACAAACATGGAAGCCTCTCATAGGCCCAAAACTTCAAACATAAAGGTAAACATCTTCTGCCAGTCAACGCTCTTAACCTGTACATGGGAAAAGATAAAAGAAATACTCACCAGCAGAGATGGGTAGAATCCTAACCAAGCCTCGGTCAAGCCCTGCGATCACATATGTATTCCCCTGAGGAAGTAGGCAAAGGTGTAGGAATCCCAATCATAGTCTCCTATACGGTCCACGTGTCGAGTGGCGCTAATCAAAGCGAAGGAAACCGTAGAAGAGTTAACTGCTATGAAGCAGCCCCTAATGATCATTAGAAATAATCGCCGAAGAATGCGATCCCTGACTCTCACATCATCAGGTATAGGCTCACTCAATCAACAGCCCGCTCATAGCATCTACGCTCAAAGGACCTGTACGTACAATCCTACCCTTGAGCGCTTCTGTCGAAACTCCCAACAAGGATCTGGCGGCAGTAGGGGTTATATCCGTCATACAAGGCACTGGATCCCCTCCAAACTCCATACCTATTATAAAACGCCAATCCATCGGTGTCATCATCACCTCACAGTCTAGTAAATGGAGTGACTGAGTCTAGTGAAACCACCGCTCAGACAATGCCTTGAGGTAACCCCGGGGACAGCGACGGGGAAGAATGGAAAAGAACGTCCCAAATCCCCAACCATCTACAATCGCTCTATAGTCATCGTACAAAGCCTGATACATAGAGTGGATGCTAAACCAGTTCCCTCGAGGCTGTGTAAATCTGGGAATCTACATCAAATGCAGATCAACATCAGAACCCTTTACTCCTCATCAATAGGAAACAAGGAAGATTAAGATCTAACTTCATACCTCATTTGCGTGTAGGTAGACTGAAGGATGCCGACTCAAGTCACCTAGAAGATCTGGGTTTGCCACTTGAATACCTGGAAAATCCCTACGGGGAACACGTGCAGTAGGAGCAGGAACCTCAATCGGTACATCCTCCTCCTCGTCCTCGACATTTGACACTTCAACCCGGATAGGACGTATCACCGCCTCCACCAAACGACGAGGCTATCTAACAGAACGAGGTCGAGGCACTTCAGAAGCCCTCCTCTGTACGCCAGAAGTGGTTCTGCGGGAACTACTCGGTTTATCCGGATCCATAATATCTGGACAATAAGTCTCCAAATCACCTCATAAAGGGTGAGGTAAATTCTTACCTGGAGCTTTTTAAAATGCATTTTATGATTACATGCATGCATGCATTGTTTTAACATACATCTACAGTAGAGTTAAAAATGCATGACTACTCAATGCCTATATTTTGGAAAAAAATTTCCATAGCCCCCTTTGTAAATGGGACTATCCACATGCACATAGGCATGACTACGTGGCCATTCAGCAGCACACCTACCAACAGTCATATACATCCTAAATGCATTTAATACATCACAATAAAAATTTGTAAGTGTAGTCTAATTACCAGGGTTATTTTACTTTTCAACCTTTACTTATTTGTCCTCAAACAGGATAAGAAATGATAGTAAAAGGTACCAATTTGACTGTTTTAAAAGTCAAATTTTTTTTTTCACATCATTATGTTCAACATGGTTTAATACTAACATTTACTATGTTGAATATTTTTTATAAAGTCATATCAGCATGCATATTCACTACTATGTGTCTAAATGAATTTCATGTGATAAGTCATTTTCCAACGGATAGAAACTGGAAAAGAATACATGCATATGTTACCAGGACAAGGTGTACTTGTGGCACCCCTATATGGGCCCCACACCTCTGGTTCGCTCCAGTTAGAGTTGCAAAGGAGGTTTCACAAGCTGAAAAGGCCAAATCAAGAATAAAAACGCTACGCGATTGAGCGGAATAGCCTAAAATCCTGGTTTTCACGGGCCACACTCTGGCCCCACATCTCACTCATTGGTATTCGCCTGCATATAAGGTATACTATACCAATGGCCTCAGCTTTTACAAATCATGCTTGGCAATACCTCACAAAGATCCGATGCCGTCAATGTACGGTCACAACCCTAGAAGTATCCTCGGCGGGGGTTACAACGTCAAAGTTATGAAATAATGAAGTATCCCCGGCGGGGGTTACAATGCAGAAATTCAAACATCTACGTATCCCAGGCGGGGGTTACAGTGTATTCTCAACCATTGATACACACATCAATGAAGGTCAAGCAACCTTGGCGTTATCTCAGCCAGTGGCAAGTAAACCCATCGAAGCAATTTATACATGACAAAAGTATCCCCGTCGGGGGTCACAACGCGATGCAACCATTGATACACACATCAATGAAAGTCAAAACAATTTTAACCATGCACCCAAAGTAGGATCTATCGGTGATACATACATCGCCAGAAAGGTCGAGCAACCACGACAAATACATATTGTTGGCGTGCTTTCAAGCGGGATGGTGGGATATGTTATACACATCGTCAAACAGACAAAGCTTTCTCCCCACAGATCTCTTGTACACAAGAGGCACCTCTATGGAGTAGAAGTCTGTGTCTAGGATTTAAGACTTTGGTGATAGCCCTAACTTCAACATCCTTGAAGACTTGGATCGCATGTCCAAGACATCACCAATTGTCATCCCAACAGGATTAACAGGGATCCGACAATCATCTCATTCATGCATCATACATTTGCATCATGTTGCTGCACATAGCATCATGTTTATCTTGTTACACTTCAAGTGTCTAGGATTATTTATCCTATCCATGCCTTGCATTGCATGAATATGATAAAGAGGGGCATCTGTACACACTAGAAATTTTCTACACACCTGTTACTATCATTGTAGGAGGGCAGAATTATCTTTCGGAGATAACCCTAGAAGACGGCTCACATCCATTCCGGATACTACCGAAAGTTTAGTCTTAACCCTGGAACACACACCGGGAGTATCATTTCCAACCCCGAAACACACACCGGGAGGATCATTTCTAACCTCGGAGATAACCTCGAGTTTCATCCTTGATGATAACTCTGGAAATGCTTATTTCAAATGCATGCGATTAGCTTCAATCTCAGACCTCCTACCGAGGCACTCATACCTCAAACCCAGAGCTAACACCGGGCAGACAGGCACTCCTACAGATGACCTTGTGGCATTCAAACACTTGTAGCAGTCCAATCTCAGATGTAACCTTGAGCAACGTCTGCTTTCAACTCAAATCAGAGATAACCCCAGTAAGGAGTCAAACGTCATCTTGCCACCTCAACACCTGCGCGTCGTCTCATCACTTCATACATACATACATACGATAATGTCCTACAAGAACCAAGGAGTTCCAATCTCGAGTGACTATTACGCATGGCAGCACACCGAATATAATTTGAAGCTTGAAGACCATGGGCATGGTCCCCTCTTCCTGACTTCGTACAACCTCTAATCCATGTCATTGTGTAACTCTCAACATAAGCGGTCTGAAGAAGGTCTTATATACCTCATTTAGATGCTCAAATTGAAGTTCTGCAAGTTTGAGCGGACATTACAGTACACAAGTGCACGTACTTTGAGACGATGGAACCCGTGGAGCCTGGGGCACCCCGGGTAGCCGCAGGTGCACCTGCGGCTGCCCCCTCTATAAATAGAGGGTTTGGGGTGGCCATTTAGAGGAAAAGAGAGGCGAGGAAGCCCTGTCTAATTTGCTCTGTACACACCCCATTTGAGTGTTTCCTTATTTTAAACACTTGTTAGCCCACATATAGTTATACATTTACCAGCGGGAGCTGAGTGTTTATCCATATAGAGTCATAGAAGCCTATATTGGCAGCCCACTGTAAGCCTTCTCACACTCTATAAAGCCTTTCTCTTTATCTTTGCACACACTTTTCTACACATTGAGAGTCGTGTTGTGTGCGTATGCCCAGACTTCGGTCCGTGGTTTTCATTTCTGTCTGTATATATATACTTATATATGTATATATTTATATATGCACTAACATTATCGAGTTAAACCTCGATTGAGCCTAGACTTATGTCTGGAGCATTTACTTGCTTATATATATATATATATATATATATATATATATATATATATATATAACAGGGCTTGACCGAGGCCTCGCACTACTTTCAAATAATTGCACATTGATCCACACACACACACATTCATATAAGAGTTTTTTTGAAAAGTGGCGGTCACCGTGGCAACACAGATATCGAAGGGTGCCTAACACTTTCCCTCTGCATAATCAAGCCCTCAAACCCAAATGAATCTCGGTTTCACAAACCCGTTTAGCAGTGTCACACCACTGGGTCAATGTGCAAACCTTTTTCGGTTGTGTTGGTGCAACCAGTTAAAAACACCAACTGGCAAGTCTTAACAGTCCATCGTCAACATTATACATGTCGGACCTTTTTCACTTGTTTTTTCAAACAAATCTCATATAACAATGAGAACACCAAAGAACAAGTAACGAAAAAAGATAGATAAAAATCCCGACGTCGACAGTAAGCATGCCTCAAATTTCAGAACCAAAAACAGAATCTTGGCAAGACTGCAGGACGGCACAGCTGCGCTTGGTCTAGGCTTAGGGATGGCGCAGCTGCGCTGTCCCTTGGCCAGACCAAGGTTGAGCTTCTGCTCTCCTGACATCAGTCCAACTCTAACACACTAATTACACATATTTTAACATACATACATGCTAGAGTTTCACATATAACACATGACCATACTTGACTTCACTATCACAAGTTTACTTACAATTTATATGTCATTAAAACATAAAAAGGTCATGTAATCATTTGTGCCTTACAACTTGATCATTCAATACTCATTAGTCATGCTTGTATATAGACAACACGAGTATACTTTACTTATTTCTTGATGACATTACTTATTCTAATTTTCTTTGAATTTTACACTAAGTCAACTTAGCATATACAAGGCATATTAGCATATAACTCTCATGCATTTACAACATATAATAAAGCCACATATGCATGCTCAAATGGTCAGAACTTACAAGATAAAAGTCTTGGTCAAGTTCACTTTGAAAAGTCTTAAGTTTCTTATCTTTGAACTAGTCTAATCTTTCAATCATGTATGCTAGTGTGTTCAATCACTTTAGTCTTGCATTTCATGTCAATATAAACCATATTATCTTACTCATAAGGTCAGAATGCTCGCATGATGTGTTCGTGACAAAGTTCACTTTTGAATTCACAAATCTCATTTCAAGACCACAAGTGTTGTGTCCATTGTAGATACTAACATTATCATACTTGTTTATACTACATGCATGTGCTTACATGTGCGTGTTAAAACAGTTTACAAGCTTGCTCTAACCCAGGTACATATATATCAGAGTTTAATCCCAGGTACGCGACCTTTAAACATTCATTACAATACATTATAATAATAAGTATCATTATCTTAATAAAGTCTAGTTATTACATAGGATATCACAAACTTATTCAGAAACCTTCCCTTTTCCCTTGTTCTTGGCAGAGCCTCCAAGTTGTTCACACTTAGCTGAAAACATTTAAATTAAGCAAGAATGAGCATTTGAGTGCCCAGCAAGTAATAGCAATCAATAACAGTTAGATGAAAGGATTAAATGTTTTCTTTAAATTATACTTCTACAATGAATCAACAGTTATGAAGTAAGCTAAACCAATAATAAACAACATATCATTTTGATTTCAAAATTTTGAAATTACGTACTTACTATAAATGAAGATCAGTCGACAGACTATGAACATTATTTTCTATTTTCAAAAAGGTTAAACAGAACTTCATCTGTAAACCGTCATAACTTCTGAACACGGAGGTGATCGATGCTATTATACCATATTGATCTATACTACATGCAAGAACGATATTATCGTTCATCTTATTCGCCTTTGGCACACAAAAGTTTGCCATGTACGGGATGTTCATACTTAGTCGGGAATCCAAACCAAAAACAATTCAGTTGAATACAATAAAGTTCTATCTTGTTCAATAATATTTTTAAGTTTGTGTCTAGCCAAATCAAATAGCTTAGACGGCTTTTAAGTCAACGTATACATACTGAAAATCAATAAGTATGTATCAACATGTGATTAAATATAATGATTATCCAAGTGGGGACATTTGTATAACCATATTTAGAAATTAACGAACATAATAAATATCTGAATTATAATATGATACTGTGTTGATAAACAATGATCGGGTAATTTAAGAACTTGTATGAATAAAAATGATTGGATACATAATTGATAACAATAGAGTAATAATCTGGCACAATGATAATAAAATTCTGAAACTTTCTTACTCATGTCCATTGCATAAAGTAAATGCAAAGGTAAGATACTTGCCTGGTCTGCTGCTTACAATTACTCAACTTAGTTTTATCTTTTATATCAAAACCTATCATTAATAAGATCATTCGTTCGATTAGAATATTATATCATAACACATAGTACTACTATTTGCAGTTAGCACATTACCTAATCACATTGTCACATATGTTTAGCAGTCATTGAATCACAAATAGACACATATCTAGTCAAATTATCTAAGTCCAAATCAATTTCTGAAACATGTCGGTGTACCGACAGTTTTATCGGGTAATTGTCGAGTTTAAAATTATGTTCCATAGTTTAATAAATGTAAATATCAGTCATATTATTTTTAATTGACTTATAATAATTTTTAAATAATTATTATAATTTATCATGATTTTTCAAACACCTGAATCATTATACAATGAATTAAATATTAAATAATTTTATTATTATTAATATTTAATTAATATTAAATTATTAATGAAACTATTGCCAAAATATTAAAGTTATTTATAATAACTTAAAATACTTTTAAAACATTTTTATTACCTTTAAATGATTTCTAAAACATTTAAATCATTTTTAAAATAATTACCATTAATATTTAAATATTAATGTATTATTTATCAAAATATTTAAATTCATTAATTATAACTTTAAATATTTTTAATTCATTTAATCCTTTTAAATGATTTTTAAATTAATAAAACCATTTTAAACTATTTATTTAATATAATTACTAAATAAATCAAATATCATTTAATATTAAATTATTAATAAAATTTACCTTTAAATATTAAAAGTTATATTTTATAACTTAAAATGTAACTCTTTATTTTCATTTAAAATGATTTTTCTAATATTAAAATCATTTTTAAACTAATTTATTTAATATAATTATTAAATAAATCTAATATCATTAATATTACATAATTAATAAAATTTGCTTTAAAATATTAAAAGTTATATTTTATAACTTAAAATATTTTTAAATGCCTTATTATCATTTAAAATGATTTTTAATATAATAAAATTATTTTTAATTAATTTGTTTAATGTATTTATTAAATAAATTAAATATTAATAATATTCAAATAAATACTAATATTTATTAAAAATATGTCAAATTATTTAAATTTAATTTTTATAACTTAAAATAATTTTTTTAAAACAAATTTTGTAATTTTCAGAAATTATTTTCTATTTTTAATGAATTTTTCAAAAATTAGAAAACTAAAATAATTAAATCCGTCGCTAAAGGCTTTAGCGGCGGTTTCTGTCGCGGTTGGTGTTCTTGATTTCAAGAATACTGATAGGCCAGTGTTCAAGGGGCCTCGTTTGACCAGCCTTAATTCTCAATCCAAAATGTTTCTGAGCAAGCTTGAACCTTGATCATGTAGTGTTTATGTAACACTACAAGTATCAACAACAATCTAGGTCATATCACACAACACCACGAAGATCTGGCCATTCTAAATCACTGTCAGACTTAATCTGGATTTTCTGGGTTACCCAAAAACCCAGACAGCTTCGAGTAGGCACTTTCTAGCTCCATTTTCTATACGTTCTGGTCATTAGTTAAGTGATTTCTTGGTCTATACATGTAGTACTCATATCATTGAACATATTTACATCAACAGAACAGTCTGAATACATCACATATTCTAGATTCAGCTCGGTCAAACCTTATTAGAGAGCTAGCTCTTACGAGTTCTGGGTTTTCTAGAAACTCTAAATCAGTGTCGAGTGGCCTACTTTGACCATTCACTCCGTTCGATCTATTGATGTTTTGAAGGGTCTAAAGACATGTATCTAGAGTATAAATTACAGGCAACAAACTTCATAAAACAACATCAACAAACTACTTAATGTCTGACAGATCAAAGCCTTGCAAAGTATTGTCAGACGCCGGTTTAGGATTTCTAGGTTACCCAAAAATCACCTGGTCAAGCTCGGTCTACGGGGTTTGACCATGAATATCTTACAATCTGGACATGTAATGGCTATGATTCCACTTCCAAATCAAAGACCTCATGCCAGACTACCGATCCAAAACATAAAATAACAAAAATCATAAATAGGCAGAGATCTAAGACCACTGACATATGGTTGTCAGACCACTTTAGTGTTCATGGACAGTTTTTGAAAAACTTCATTTTAAAGCCCTTTGATGCTATGGATCCATGATGGATTGTGACACCCCCAAATCCGGGTACTTCAATTCCACGGGATTTGGTGTTCACTGTACAAATATCATCTATTTATCTAACCATAATAAATGCAAACGATGCAATAGATAGAAATAAATCCTCCCCTTATGAGGTTACAACATCTGAATAATAAATACAATCCCAAGTCAAACTAACCTTCAACATCTATGCGGAAACATAAACAAATAATAAGTCTTAAACAACTTTAAATCTTGACAATAACATTCATCACTTATTAGCTTTTCCCTTACCTTTGCTAGTAGAAGGCTCGTCGAACCTTTCATTCTTAACTGCAATGTTATTATTACGCAAGAGTGAGCACGATTGCCCACAAGTATAATAATACAACAATAAAATAATAACATGCGAGTGAATCAAAAAAAACTTCTGTAACAAGAAAACTCGGCTTTTGAATCAAGAATAAATAACAAGAATCAAAAGAAATTCTGAGGGTCATAAGACCTTGAACTATGTCTTAGGTTGTCAAGTGTTTATACTTGAAACCTTTAACAGTCATAAGACTATGGACTCTTCTTCTCATACTTATGGGGATCAACCCTTAGTACCATACTGTGCACAATATCTTAACGCTAAAGCGTAATTAATCCCCTATAACAGGGTTGTTCATCTCAGTTTGACATTAGAGTCCGTACCAAAGGAAGTTTGGTTTGGATCAGCGCAACACTGGTTCTCAAATTTAGAACGTTCATCAACTATGGACTAGTCGAATCAATAAGGGTTCTCTAGTCTTACAAGGTTCAACAATAATTGATATTCAATTTGAATAATAAAGTTCAAGATGTATACAATCGAATAAGTATTGTATAATAGGAATTATGCTTTTAAAGAATGATAACATCTAATATGAAATCTTGACTTGAACAATAATAAACAAGATAGAATAAGGAACTTGTTTTATGTAAAGAAACAAGGTTTAGGAACTCACGCATCGTAGGCTAAGCGATTACTACTTGGTTCACCACAAATCCTACACACATACCATATGTATTCACGACATTCATTAGTTACATTTTCACTTAATTATTTAATATAAACTCCACTTTATTTAACAAATCATTACCCTTCTAATTTAATTAATTAATTAAATTAGAATATTTTCATTCTTACTATTATTACACTCGAATAAATTATTTCATAATAATTTCCATCGAATATTTATTTTATTCCATAAATATTACAACTAAAATATTTATTTTATTTGATAAATATTTTATTAATAATTTCCATCAAAAATTTATTTTATTCCATAAATATTTTAACTAAAATATTTTTTTTATTTGATAAATATTTTAATAATAATTTCTATCAAATATTTATTTTATTCCATAAATATTTCAACTAAAATATTTATTTTATTTGATAACTATTTTAATTAATTATTATTATTTTTTTATTTTTTTATTTTTTTTATTATTTTTTTTTTTCACGGCAAAATGAGTAATTTAGTTTGGTAACGCTTCACGGAATGGGGTTACCAGACTTAGTTTCTGTAGCTTTTTTGCGACACTACCAAATTAGGCAAAAAATCTCTCCCAATTTCAACAATACACAGAACAGAGCCATAACTTCCAATTTCATTGTCCATACATTAATTTAAGCATACCCATATACTATAATTCATATATGATCATTACCCAACCTTTCTAACATGATTTTAACAAGTTAAAACACATAATTTATAGAATCAAAACATGTAATTTTATTGTACTTGATGTTCTTGAAAGTTTTGAACACAAAACATGAAAATTAACACTAAGGGTTCGTTATAACACCAAATATGTCCATTCGAAGTTTGTTTTCTTTGTTTTAACCTGCATAATTATATACAAGCATAAAATTTATGAGATAATATATGATTGACGTATTAATTTTGTGAGTAAGGGCCATATGGCCATATTTCTCTACTTTGTAATTTTGTAGCAACAATATACGACGTATTTTCATGAAACTAATGCTATGGAACCATAATATATAGCACAACACGTTATAAAACATCTTATCACATATATAAACACATAATTATTACTCTTTCCAACTACAGAGATTTTAACAGAAACTTGAAAGTCATTTTCATGAAAAACTTTAATGACGTAAAATAGAAATTGGGTTGAAGAGATTACCCAAAGCATGGATGAGTAGAGATGAAAATCCCTTTTTCAAATACTACTTCAATCACAGAGTTTCTCACAAAATTCCTCTGAATTCTCTCTGAGCTCTCAAATTTTATTTAAAATTAGCATACGTGAAAAAAAAAAATAAGCCTGATGCGTATAAGAACTGGCGTGGTGGTGGTCAGTTACTCAATCATGGGTAACTGCTTTCAACCCCCACTAAAGCCTTGTTTGGCCATTCATAATAACTCATTCCCATTAATTTGATAAACTTCTTATACTATAGTTTAATATAATGTCATGCTCATTTACACAATAAATCTAATATCTTATTTAATTTAATTTGATTTAAATATAATATTTCTCATTTAATTCATATAGTCACATAATTAAATTTCTCGTTTATTAATTATGTCAAATTTATTAATTCTCTAATTAATTATTAAATTAATTAAAATAATATTAGGCTTATTAAATATTTTTTTTAATTCAATAAGCTCAAATAATTACATACTTCGAATAATAAAAAAATTTCACATTAATTTAATAAATATAACACATTTAATTAAATTAATTTACCACAACTTCATGAATTAATTATTTAATCTAATAATTATATCATCAAAAAATATTTATTTAATCCAATAAATATTAAAATTAAATTACAAAATCTCGTTTGTCACATCTTTCCACCCTTAAAAAGGATTTTGTCCTCAGAATCACGACTCAATCAATTCGACCCGTTATATTCTCCCCCCTTACAAAGATTCTGTCCCCATACGCAACTTCTCCGATCCTTCGCAGTACCTCAAAGGGTCCACTGAATCTTGGACTTAATTTCCCTTTCTTTCCGAACCTGATCTTTCCCTTCTAGGGAGAGACCTTTAAGAACACATAACTACCTGATTCAAACTCAACATTTTTACGGTGTGGATCGGCGTATTTCTTCTTCCTATCTTGCGCTGTTATCAGTCTTGTTCGGATCACTTTGACTATTTCTGTTGTCTGTTGAACCAATTCCGGGCCTAGTAATTGTCTTTTGCCAACTTCATCCCAGTGTAGCGGAGTTACGCACTTTTCTGTAGATAACGCTTCATAAGGCGGCATGCCAATACTAGCGTGGTAACTGTTATTGTAGCCAAACTCTACGAGCGGTAGATGATCATCCCAATTTCCTTTAAAGTCCATTATACAAGCTCTTAACATGTCTTCTAATGTCTGAATTGTTCTTTCACTCTATCCATCTGTCTGAGGGTGATATGTTGTACTAATTCGCAACTGTGTACCCATGCATTCTTGCAGACGTTTCCAGAAGTTTGATGTAAAACTCGAATTCCTATCGAAAACAATTGACACCGGAACTCCATGCCTCGAAATAATCTCTTTCACATATAGCCTTGCCAACTGATCTAAGTTGAATCTGATTTTGATCAGAAGGAAGTGTGCGGATTTCGTTAATCGGTCAACAATAACCCATACTACATCGTAGCCTTTCTGAGTTATCGGTAGGCCAACCACAAAATCCATCGTAATATGTTCCCATTTCCATTCTGGAATTTCTAAAGGTTGTAGTAACGCACTCGACCTCTGATGTTCTGCTTTCACTTTCTGACATGTCAGACACTTGGCAACACACTCTGTAACCTCTCGTTTCAAATTCGGCCACTAGAAGTATTGTCAAAGATCTTGGTACATCTTAGTACTACCAAGGTAAATCAAATATCGTGAGCTATGAGCCTCATTCAAAACGTCTTCCTTAATCTCTGGCACTAGCGGTACCCAAATTCTGCTCTCAAATCTTAGTAGTCCCTCACTGTCTATTTCGAATCTCAGTTCAGTCCCTTCAGATATTTTCTTTTTCACTTTCTCATATTCTTTGTCCTGAAGTTGAGCTTCCTTAATTTTATCTAGTAAAGTTGTACCAACTTATATTTGGAACAACTTCTCGTCTATCTCCATGGATACCTCACTTCCAATTCCAGCTTTTCCATTGCTGAAATTAGCTCCTCCTGAGCAGTCAACATCATTAATTTCTCCCGACCCTTTCTACTTAAGGCATTGGCAACCACATTTGCCTTACCCGGATGGTATAGAATCTCACAATCATAGTCCTTAATTAACTCCAACCACCTTCTTTGGCGCTTATTCAAATCCTTCTGTGTAAAAATATATTTCAGACTCTTGTGGTCTGTGTATATTTCACACTTGTCCCCATAGAGATAGTGTCTCCAAATCTGCAAAGCGAATACCACCGCAGCTAACTCTAAGTCGTGGATCGGATACCCCTTCTCATAATCCTTCAATTGTCATGACGCATTCGCAATGACTCTGCCATTTTGCATAAGCACACAGCCAAATCCTTTATATGATGCATCACTATAAACCACAAAATTTCCTGTGTCATCCAGAAGAGATAACACTGGTGCCGAACTCAGCCTCTTTTTAAGCTCTTGGAAACTTTCCCCACACTTCTCTGTCCAAACAAATTTCACTGATTTCCTAGTCAAATTTGTCAACGTAGTCGCAATCTTGGAAAAGTCCTGAATGAATCTCCTATAATAACCTGCCAATCCAAGAAAACTTCTTACCTTCGACGGTGTCTTCGGCTGATCCCAGTTAATCACAGCTTCGACTTTGGAGGGATCCACCAAAATTACGTCCTTATCGATCACATGTCCAAGAAATTGTACTCTTTCAATCCAGAATTCACATTTCAAAACTTTAGCGTACAACTTCTCTCTTCTCAACGCCTCTAACGTTGCCTTCAAATGTTCTTCATGTTCTTCCTTGGTTTTTGAGTATACCAAAATGTCATCGATAAAGACCACTACGAATTTGTCCAAAAATGGTTTAAATACCCTGTTCATCAGGTCCATAAACGATGTAGGAGCATTTGTTAGACCAAATGACATCACCAGAAATTCATAGTGACCATACCGAGTCCTAAATGCTGTCTTCGGCACATCTTCTAGCCTCACCTTCAGTTGATGATAACCACTCCTTAAGTCTATCTTTGAAAAATATCTTACACCCTTCAATTGATCAAACAGATCATCAATCCTTGGTAATGGATATATATTCTTAATTGTGGCCTTATTTAGTTCTTTGTAGTCGATGCAAAGTCGCATCGTCTCGTCCTTCTTCTTCACAAATAACACCGGCGCTCCCCACGGCGATACGCTTGGTTAGATATACTTCTTGTCCAGTAACTCTTGCAGTTGTACCATCAATTCTTTGATCTCTACCGGGCCCATCCGGTATGGTGCTTTCGATATTGGAGTCGTTCCTGGCACCAAATCGATCACAAACTCAACCTCTCTATCTGGCAGGAGTCCTGGTAGATCATCTGGAAATACGTCTGCGAAGTCCCTCACTACTGGTATCTCCTCCAGTTTTGGGTTCTCTTTACGACTGTCGACTATGTAAGCTAAATATCCGCATGACCTTATCTTAATGACTTCACGGCTCTGCATCATGCATAACTCGCTTCGCTTCAGGCGATTTGTCGCCATAAAAACAACAACCTTTGATGGAATCATAAGGTTAATACGCTTCTTTTGGCAATCAATTATGACCCAGTAATTGAATAGCCAATCCATTCCCAAGATAACGTCAAATTCCCCAAGTTTGATAGGATAAGGTCTACGTTCATAATGTTATCCTTAATATCCACCCTACGGTTCTTGTGTACGTATTTACTTGAGGATCACTTCTCTATTCGCAATTTCTATGTTCATGGGGTATTCTAACTCATCCTTAGGCAATTCTAAGTTCTTAGCAAAGTCATCGGATATAAATGAACAAGTAGCACCCGAATCAAATAATACATAAGCATTAACTTTATTGATCAGAATGATACCTGACACCACATCGTGAAACTGCATAGCATCCTGCACTGTCATATTAAATGTCCTATCGGTCAGTTGGTTACGATTTGTCCCATGATAGTTAAAGCACTTCCACCGTTGTTTCCCCTGTTCCCTCCTGATCCTGCCCCTCCAGATCCATTCTTGGGACAATCCCTTGCCAAATGGTCCTTTGAGCCGCAAGTAAAGTAGGCGCCTTTCTTTGGGTTAGGACAGTTAGGTGATATGTGGCCTTCCTGACCACAATTGTAGCACACATGTTTTCCCTTCATGCAAACCCCCAGGTGAGCTTTTCCGCTGGTCGAGCATGCTTTGATTCTCTTCTTCTGAACTCCTTGCTAATTTCCAATCAATGAGTTCTCAGACCACTTTCTCTTCTGATTATTACTACCTCCCATGCTACTTCCACCAGTCTTGTTAATTCCTTCATTTTTCACTCTTTTTCTTCTTCTAATCCTGATTATATTTAGTTACTGCATCGCTTCCACCTTCAGTGAGTATGGCCTTCTCTAACACCCCAGCAAAAGTGTTTAATTGGAACATTGACACCTTGCTATACAATCAGGGCTTCAGTCCCTGCTCGAAACGTCTTGCCTTTCTCTCCTCAGTATACACTTAATATGTGGCAAACCTAGCCAACTCGTTGAATCTTGCCGCATATAAATCGATCTGGACATAATCCCTATTTCACTCTAAGCTGGACCTCCATTTGGTTCTTGAAATTTGGTCAAAAATACATCTCGAAGAACATCTCCTTGAACCTCTCCCAGGTAATCACACCTTCTCCTCCCCGGACCTTATTTGCTTGCCACCAATAACTAGCTTCGAATTTCAGAATAAATGTTGCGTAGGCAGTTTTCTGGTCCTCTCTGACTCTGGTGACGTCAAAAACGTTCTCCATAACCCAAGTTTGAGCTTCTATCGGGTTCATGAAGACTTTAAACTCTGGCGGTCCCACCGCTTTGAAATCCTTGAACGCTGTATTTGATGGAGCTTTAGGTTGATTATTAATTGCTCCAGCCAGTAAATTCACCAACTGCTGAATGGGGTTAGCATTGGTGTTGTTGTTGTTGTTGTTATTCGTTGACCCTTCCTGGGCTGGTCGACAATTTGGTTTCTTCTTAGCGGCATATTTCTATTAAGAATATATGCTTATTAAGTCTTTATTCAATCCCTTAAACATTTAAGGATTAACTAAAACATTTAATCATAATCACTCAACACATTATATCAATAAACTCTGATATTTATTCAAATTGAAAGTTTTAACATCAAACGAAAGCATCACTGTTATTTACATTGACTATCCCTAGATAAAGAATCTACAGGATTTAAAACATTAAAATATTCCTTTGTTCATAAACACATCAGAATTTACATCTTTAACTATCAGATAGGTTTTCACATAATTAAACTAATCCCATCACTGTCTGTTAAGGCGCTGAATATCCTTGCCACGTTCCTCTTCCATGATGCGGAACATCATCCTGCGATCTAGCATATACGACGGTAGTCCTTTAAACTAAATTGGGTATCTCATAACTCGATCTTGGCCCTCATCCATTGCATTTTGAAGTGTAGAGTACGTCTCCCCAAGCTTAGCCTTCTTCGCATGACAATCCTCTTCTGCAAGATCAACACGACGTGACTCTCTTACCCAGCCCTCCTCTACTATGGTCAACCTTTCTGAGCTCTCTTTCAATTCCTTCTTCAACTTCTCTATTTCTTCGGACTTCTCCTCGGTTTGACCCTTCTCATGAACCAAATCCCACTCCACGTTTCCCAAACGTGTGTGAAGAGTCACAATCTCCCTATCATTTTGCTCGATGGTAATCTGCTGAATAATCGTCCACTCCTTTAGCTCTTGAACAGTGTCTCGTAACTCTATGTTACGATCATAAAGCGCATCATACATCTCAGCATCAATGGAGTTCGGTGGAAACTCCTCTTCTTCCTCTTCTTCCTCAGGATCCTCCTCTGGATCAGTCTCAGGCTCATGCTCCAGACCAACAACAGTGAGCAACGAAGATGGCTCTCTCTGTACCAACTGCTCACTGATGACATGAATGTCTCAGGGCTCCTCCTCTGTAGGTACTCGGGGTTCGTCTTCCCCAGCTCGACTAGATCCTCCAACATCTGACATCCTGACAACACAATTTTAAGTTTTAGTTACTAATCCATACTAGCGAGCACATAATTTAACACATAAGCACATAAAGTCTTTTATTATCTTCAATGAATTAAGAATTTCATTTCTTAGAACTCGATAAGAGTTTACCACCACTATGTTCTCGATCTCCTACAAGGCTACTACCTAAGGTTGTTCCCCCACCTAAGGTTTATAACCTACAGCTTTGATACCAACCTGTGACACCCCCAAATCTGAATACTTTGATTCCACAAGATTTGGTGTTCACTGTACAAATATTATCTATCTATCTACCCATAATAAATGCAAACCATGGAATAGATAGAAATAAATCCTCCCCTTATGGGATTACAACATCTGAATAATAAATACAATCCCAGGTCAAACTAACCTTAAACATCTATGTGGAAACATAAACAAATAATAAGTCTTAAACAACATCAAATCTTGACAATTACATTCTTAAAATTAAATAACAAGTCTTCATCACTTATTAGCTTTGCCCTTGCCTTTGCTAGTAAAAGGCTCGTCGGACCTTTCGTTCTTAACTGCAATGTTATTATTACGCAAGAGTGAGCACGATTGCCCACAAGTATAATAATACAACAATAAAATAATAACATGCGAGTAAATCAAAAAAAAACTTCTGTAACAAGAAAACTCGGCTTTTGAACCAAGAATGAATAACAAGAATCAAAAGAAATTCTGAGGGTCATAAGAGCTTGAACTATGTCCTAGGTTGTAAAGTGTTTATACTTGAAACCTTTAACAGTCATAAGACTATGGAATCTTCTTCTCGTACTTAGGGGGATTAGCCCTTAGTACCATACTGTCCATAATATCTTAACGCTAAAGCATAATTAATCCCCTATAACAGGGTTGTTCATCTCAGTTTGACATTAGAGTCCGAATCAAAGGAAGTTTGGTTTGGATCAGCTCAACAATTGTTTTCAAATTTAAAACGTTCATCAACTATAGACTAGTCGAATCAATAAGGGTTCGTTAGCCTTACAAGGTTCAACAATAATTGATATTCAATTTGAATAATAAAGTTCAAGATCTATACAATCGAATAAGTGTTGTATAATAGGAATTATTGTGATAAGCCCCGAATCCGGGTTCCGATCTGGTACAATCATTCTATAACTAATTGCGGAAGATATAAACATAAATTATTAATACAATACACTTTACACACTATTTCCCCAAAATCGAGTAACATTAACTGATACACAAATCATAAACTATCTAACATATATCATTATTATCCAACTATACTATTACAAACTAGCCGCACATTTTATCCCAAGCTGAACTTGGCATTATCTTTTTTCCTATATCCGAACGCATTCACCTTATCTACAATGTTTATCATGATATAGCAAGGGTGAGCATGAAAGTTGCCCAGTAAGTTTAAATATAATTTAAAGATATATCATGATTGAAAGAGTCTGAATAATAAGGTGGCTATAATTCATCAATATAATTGAGAACTAGCATGAACAAACTTTTGACTGAACAAGTATTAAACATGAACAAATTTATCTGGACCGAACGGCAATGAAGGTGATCAGCCTTTCATACCTGACTTATACATGCAAGATGTACAGAGTACAATTTTACATGGCAATCAGCAATGATTAACCATAAGCATATCTGAATGAAACAACTCTTAGTAGCGTTAAGTAAAACTTGCCTGAATCGTTGATTACCGCTACGCAATTTATATCGCTTTATCCGAAGACCTAATATTAGTAATATAGATCTCCAATATTAAAATAATTTCATCACAATATAATACTATTATATATATATACACAGAATAACCTAAACACATAACACATAACCCTATCAGACTACAACACACATAAGACTCGGTATCAAGTCAAACTATTTTAATCTGAGTTGAAACCGACACAATTCTATCATCCCGACGGTCTAGTCGGATAATACTCGAGTTTAAGTTCAATTAAACTCTGCCTAAACACTTAACAATTATCTAAGATAATTTTATTATCAGCCAAAGTAATTTTTAAAGGCTTGTAATAATTTTCAGATAATTAATACCATTTAAAATGATTTTCCAATCATTAATATCGTATTTAAATGAATTAAATACCACATAATTCCTTTATCATTAATATTTATTTAATATTAAATATTAATGAAAATCATATTATAATATAATTATAATATCACAAAGTATTTTTTAATACTTTAAAATCATATTTATATGATTTTTAAACAATTAAATCCATTATCCAATAATTGATATTAATATTTTCATGACAAAATATCAAAAGTTATATTTTGATAACTTAAAATATTTTATAACACTTAAATCATTTTTATATGATTTTTAAATCATTAATTTATTTTTCCATAATTTATTTAATATATTTATTAAATAAATTAACTACCATAAATAATAAAGTATTAATGAAATTCATCACAAAATATTAAAAGTCATCAAAAATAACTTAAAATATTTTCTAATATCATAATATAATTTTTCATCATTTTTCAAGTATTAAAATCATTTTTAACTAATTTATTTAATATAATAATTAAATAAATAAATACCTTTTTATATTCAAAAAAATATTAAATATTTTTGAAATATACTCAAAATAATTAAAAACTATTTTTCAAACTTTAAAATAATTTTTAAGAATTTATTTTGTATTTTTAATAATTAAAAACCATTTTTTTCTATTTATTAAATAAAATAATAATTTTCAGTAATTAATTGTCGCTAAAGGGATTTTAGGCGACAAATCCGTCACTAATGGTGTTCTTGGGCTGTTCTTCAACAAACCCAGAACACCATGTCAGTGTTCGAGATAGGTGGTTTGACCATCAATAGATTCACGTTCTTGATGTTTTCTGGGCTGTATAATGTGATAATGTTGTAGTACTGATGTATTACTACAACCCTTAACAAATTTCATGGTCAAAACATGTACAACCTGCAAGATCTAAGCTACAGAAACACTTTTCAGACATGTTCTTGAGTTTCTGGGTTGCCCAAAAACTCAAGCAGTTCGAAGGTACAACTTTGCAGCCTTGAATCTTTGCTTTTCATGACTTGTTTATGTGATATAAAGGTTCAAATCTATAGTAGTTATGTCAAGGTACAACAAAAATTCAATAGAGAAACTTAACAACATAAAAACAGTAGGATCCATGTCAGTCAAACTAGGCCATAACAATTGTTCTTGAACATTTCTGGAAAACCCATAAATGTTCTTGAATAGTTTGGTCAACAGTGGTTTGACCATGAATTTCTCTGATTCTGTGAAGGATCTGAGGGTTCCAATGACTTTAGTATGTAGATTACATGACATACTACAATATTCAACCAAAAACATAACACAAACACTTAAAATAAGCGAGATCTAGAGCCTGCAATATCATTGTCAGACGTTCTGGAAATTCTGGGTTTGCCCAGAAACCATATTTCGTGATCGGTCGTATTTGTTTGATCGATCATAACATGAAATCTAGACACGATCCAACTCTGATTCAAGTTAGAGAGCAAAGACCACATAACATACTACACGTTCAAACATTTAAAACACAAAAACAAATAACAGACACCGATCTATGAGGTCTGACATTTGACTGTCAGACACTAATTTTTCAGATTTCCAGATTTAAGAAATCTTCAATTTTGAGCACTTTGATGTTATGGATTTGGGATCTAACAACCCAGATCACTAATTAACACCTTATAACACACTTCTAAACCACAAATCATAACATCTAATCATTAATATTATAATTAATAGCACTTAAGCATTATAATTATCCATTAAGTTTCCAGATTAGGGTTTCAAATACCCGAAATCTAAAATTAGGGTTTCCAGATCTGGTATTAAGGTTTTATAATAACTAATTAGGTTTTTCAAGTAATTCATTAGGATTTTCCCAAATAAATTATAATTAATGACATTTAAACCTTATACATAGCATTTAAATTCCAGAATTAGGGTATTCAATTTCTGAATTAGGGTTTCGAATTCCCGGAACCGAAATTAGGGTTTCAGAACCAGTTTCTAGGGTTTCTTATCAGACGTTAGGGTTTTCTAACTGAACGTTGACATTCTTAATAATACTAGGGTTCGACACTGATAAAATTTATCTGGCCAACCATTGACCCTTAACCACATTCGGTACACATACATAACCATATACACAAAACATAATCACACATACACTTAATCCTGAATAATTCACCAAAATCCTACACAAAATTTTGAAATCCTCAAAATTCCTTCCCAAAAACGTCAAACGCATATACTTATTTTCTGTCTAGGTCTATTATTTGACCTTAAATCAATCATTTAAAATTTTAATAAATTGTCTAATTTCTCGGGTTATCACATTCACCCCTTCTTCGAAGAATTTCGTCCCCGAAATTCACCTTACACTTTACACCGTACTGCTTACACCATTCACACATATCATCACATGCTACCCAATACACCACTCACAAGAGTAAAAGTTTTCAAATTGCTGAGGGGTCATATAGACCATGAACACATAGTTTTAAAGGTATTTGATGAGTGAGTTTTATACTCATAATTGAGTGCGTTTGAGCTTAATCTTTTGGTTGATTTTAAGTGTTTGTGTCTATTCATGCATGTTTTATGTTGTTTTGTAGGAATTGGGACAAAAGTTACTTGGATCGACGTTCGGGGTGGCTAGATTCGCGTTTTCGGCTTGCCATTTACATAGCAGTCACTTCAGAGCCAATTTGAGTATTTCTCCGCACCTTATTTCAAAAAACTTAAAGAATGAAAGTTGTAGATCTACGTCTCCTCTTTCCGGAACATCTTGAATCATCAAAATCGGAGTTCGGACGAAGATGTTATGGCTATTTTCCCAAAAGACGTTGGAGCAAAAAATGTCAGAACATGTGGCAGCGTCGGGGCGCCCAAAATAGGCCTATGCCCATGGCAATGAGGCGCGTGGGGAGTAGAGTTGCCTTGCAAGTGCCAGTCTTTGGGAGCCTCGAGGAAGAGGTTGGTTGGGCCTGGACGCGTTTTTGGGTGAATTTTGACACCTTTTTGACTCCAAATTGGATTGGGTTTGTTCCTAAGCTAAAAATTGGACTTGTAACCTATAAATACATGATGTAAGGCATAAAATAAGGAGAGATTACATAGATTAGATTAGATCAAACACTCCATTAGATTAGAATATAAACCCTAGTTCTTAATTAGCCATTGAAGATTGAAGCAAATTGAAGAGCACTGAAGATCAAGAGCAAGAGCAAGAGCAAGAGGGGAGCATCAGATTTGCTGACAATAGATTCTATTCTCTTCTCTTATCATACTTTTATCTTTTAATGTCTATTCAATTGTGGATTCTTGGTTTTAATTCATTAATTATGAACTAACTCTTTTATTAAGATTCTAATTGAACCTTTTATGATTATGAATTGATTATTTGATTTATTCCAATTATTTGTGTTGAAGTGAATTGTTCATCTTGCTTTGTGCTGATTGATTAATTATCTGGCCAATAATTACCTTGTTACTCTAGAAGGAATTGGAAGAGGAATTTTAGGGTTAGAACTGGGCATGGTGACATGTGACTTAGTTATTTGCACAGTGAATAATTAGGTTTGTGAATAGAATGGAAATATCTATTTGCCGCATGTAACATATAAGGAATTGGGATTGTAATGAGTTAATTCAATTATTTTGCATAGGAATATAGTAAAATTAATCTGGGTTAAATAGAAGGCAATTGATCACTTGGAAAAAGGCTTTTGGCAATTGAGAATTCCTGTTAACAATTCAGTGGACATAATAATTGGGATAATTGGATAATTGATTTATAGTTTATAATTGGGGAAATTGGAGTCTTAATCCTTATTTATTTGAGTTCAATCAAATCTTAGTTTGTTTATTTGCTTTATTTTAGAATAATCTCTTTTAATTGTTTAATTTAGTTTTCTTAATTCGAAAAATCACGATTTGAGATTGTTTAAATAAAATTAGTTTGGTTAAGAATTAGTACTTGGTACTTAGTAATTTTTATTAAATAATTCCTCGTGAGAACGATACTTTACTTTCACTTTATTACTTGTTGACCATGTATACTTGCACGTATTCATTGATTGCGAAATCGATCAACAGTATTCATACCGCAAAATAATACATTACTTAGTATGTTTACAGTCACAAAGAATTTAAACTACCATTTCTAGTACTTTAGGTGATTAGCCTATCGTACTCTTACGTCATTCATAACGTATTAATCATGTCTAGCAAATATTTACGCTACTCAATTGGATTATTTATCCAAACAACATAGTTCACCTCAGTCTTATCATACGATTTCGCACTAAAACAATTTGGTTCAGGAAATTTCTTTCAATGAACACTTAGAGTTTTCATAAATATTAGTCTAGCTGAATCGAATAGCGTAGACTCATATCAATAATTCAATTCAATCGAATTATTTAGGTGTGGCCAAACCCCGTTGGCAAATTAAAATTTTGAAAACATTTTCGAGAATGACGTCATGATGTCGTCTTCAGATAATGATCCGTTTGAGGATCTTGATCATCGTATAACTTTGTTATAACACATCATACAATAGTGGAATAGCGATTTTAGATCAAATTCACACTAAGTATTCCTGTATTTACAACTCCATCACCTTTTTATCATCTTTGCACCAGGTTACATGGTACATGAGTGATAAATAAAGTAACTTTTGATATTTCAAATCATTTGCGTCTAGCTGAAATAAGTAGCATAGATTATACTTTAAACAGTTTCAAAAATGATTACGAGTCTACATTTTTTTTTTAAAAGCACATAGTGCGTATTTAGCTTGATGTCAAAATTTCGAAGTCTAGCATAGCTAGGAGTTCTGGAAAACTTATGTCTCCACTAACAATCATTTGCTTAAACAGTCTATCTATTCCTATAATCCTCAATACTCCATTCTCACACAACTATACCCAGTTCTTCAAACCACACTTATGAGTTCATAAGCTTGCCACAATCATATGAGTTTAAGAACTTACCCTAGTCAGACCTTTGGCGTCCATTCGTTGAGGGGTTCATAAACATTTCATATAACTATGAGTCAAGAATATCACATAAGTATGACTTTTAAAAACTCGTACTTAATCCTATATTTTCTACCTATGACATATCTATCTGTTATACACATGCGAAAGGAATCACCCTCTTAACATGCATATAGCAAATAGTGCGACACAACATTTCAATGATTATCAATGCCAGAAACTAAGTAGTTTTTACACCAAGTACAATTCCCCGCCCATACAAGGAATCATACAACTCAGTTACTGACATGAGTCCTCAATTGAAATCCCCACCTAATCTTAACTCCCTTCTCAATACGAATTGCATTCAACTCGTATTCATAATCCTTTCTTGAATCTGTACCAATTCATAGTACAACTTACACACAGCATCTAGCTATAAACTTTTCAATCATCAGATTGATTCTTTTCCCTGCTACCACCTTATCAGATCACGGGGTGATCTCATCGTATATATTACGATTCATTTCTATATCTTGACTGTTTTGTTTTACGATCGCCTATCCCTGCACTTTTAGTCTTTTAGACTCAATCTATTCATCACTACTGTTCAACTTTATTATCAGAGTTAGGGAACTCTATATCTTTACAACTAGCCGAGATTCGTCTTTGAATCATACCGACACACCAACTCGATTTGAGTTACTACTTATTCTAATCACTGCGGTTATTAGTCTCAGGTATTCCTACCTAAGGTTCATAACCAACAGCTTTGATACCAACTGTGATAATCCCCGAATCCGAGTCCCAAATCACCACGGATCTGGTACAATCATTCTATAACTAATTGCGAAAGATATAAACATAAATTGTTTATACAATACACTTTACACACTATTTCCCCAAAATCAAGTAACCTTAACTGATACACAAATCATAAACTATCTAACATATATCATTATTATCCAACTATACTATTACAAACTAGCCGCACATTTTATCCCAAGCTGAACTTGGCATTATCTTTTTTCTTGTATCCGAACGCATTCGCCTTATCTACAATGTTTATCATGATATAGTAAGGGTGAGCATGAAAGTTGCACAGTAAGTTTAAATACAATTTAAAGATATATCATGATTGAAAGAGTCTGAATAATAAGCTGGCTATAATTCATCGATATAATTGAGAACTAGCACGAACAAACTTTTGACTGAACAAGTATTAAACATGAACAAATTTATCTGGACCGAACGGTAATGAAGGTGATCATCCTTTCATACCTGACTTATACATGCAAGATGTACAGAGTACAATTTTACATGGCTATCAGCAATGATTAACCATAAGCATATCTGAATAAAACAACTCTTAGTAGAGTTAAGTAAAACTTACCTGAATCGTTGATTACCGCTACGCAATTTATATCGCTTTATCCGAAGACCTAATATTAGTAATATAGATCTCCAATATTAGAATAATATCATCACAATATAATACTATTATATATATATATATACAATGAGAATAACCTAAACACATAACACATAACCCTATCGATCTCCAACACACATAAAACTAAATAGATCAAGTCAAACTATTTTGATTCGAGTTTGAAGCGAAGACACAATTCTATCATCCCGGTGGTCTAGTCGGACAATACTCGAGTTTAAGTTCAATTAAACTCTGCCTAAACACTTAACAATTATCTTAGATAATTTTATTATCAGCCAAAGTAATTTTTAAAGGCTTGTAATAATTTCCAGATAATTAATAACATTTAAAATGATTTCCCAATCATTAATATCGTATTTAAATAAATTAAATACCACATAATTCCTTTATCATTAATATTTATTTAATATTAAATATTAATGAAAATCATATTATAATATAATTATAATATCACAAAGTATTTTTAATACTTTAAAATCATATTTATATGATTTTTAAACAATTAAATCCATTATCCAATAATTGATATTAATATTTTCATGACAAAATATCAAAAGTTATATTTTGATAACTTAAAATATTTTTATAACACTTAAATCATTTTATATGATTTTTAAATCATTAATTCTATTTTTCCATAATTTATTTAATATATTTATTAAATAAATTAACTACCATTAATAATAAATTATTAATGAAATTCATCACACAATATTAAAAGTCATCAAAAATAACTTAAAATATTTTCTAATATCATAATATAATTTTTCATGATTTTCAAGTATTAAAATCATTTTAACTAATTTATTTAATATAATAATTAAATAAATAAATACCTTTTATATTCAAAAAAATATTAAATATTTTGAAATATACTCAAAATAATTAAAAACTATTTTTCAGACTTTAAAATAATTTTTAAGAATTTAATTTGTATTTTTAGTAATTAAAACCCATTTTTTTATATTTATTAAATAAAATAATAATTTTCAGTAATTAATTGTCGCTAAAGGGGTTTTAGGCGACAAATCCGTCGCTAATGGTGTTCTTGAGTTGTTCTTCAACAAACCCGGAACACCATGTCAATGTTCGAGATAGGTGGTTTGACCATCAATAGATTCATGTTCTTGATGTTTTCTGGGCTGTATAATGTGATAATGTTGTAGTACTGATGTAGTACTACAACCCTTAACAAATTTCATGGTCAAAACATGTACAACCTGCATGATCTAAGCTACAGAAACACTTGTCAGACATGTTCTTGAGTTTCTGGGCTGCCCAGAAACTCAAACAGTTCGAAGGTACAACTTTACAGCCTTGAATCTTTGTTTTTTATGACTTGTTTATGTGATATAAAGGTTCAAATATATAGTAGTTATGTCAAGGTACAACAACAATTCAACATAGAAACTTAACAAGATCAAAACAGTAGGATCCATGTCAGTCAAACTAGGCCATAACAACTGTTCTTGAACATTTCTGGAAAACCCAGAAATGTTCTTGAGCAGTTTGGTCAACGGTGGTTTGACCATGAATTTCTTTGATTCTGTGAAGGATCTGAGGGTTCCAATGACTTTAGTATGTAGATTACATGACATACTACAATATTCAACCAACAACATAACACAAACACTTAAAATAAGCGAGATATAGAGCCTGCAATATCATTGTCAGACGTTCTGGAAATTCTGGGTTTGCCCAGAAACCATGTTTCGTGACTGGTCAACGCTGTTTGACTGATCATAACATGAAATCTAGACACGATCCAACTCTGATTCAAGTTAGAGAGCAAAGACCACATAACATACTACACGTTCAAATATTTAAAACACAAAAACAAATAATTGACACCGATCTATGAGGTCTGACATTTAACTGTCAGACACTAATTTTCCAGATTTCCATATTTAAGAAATCTTCAATTTTGAGCACTTTGATGTTATGGATCTGGGATCTAACAACCCAGATCACTAATTAACACCTTATAACACTTCTAAACCACAAATCATAACATCTAACTTCAAATCTAAGGATTTCAAGATTTAGGATTTTTATACCTTTTAGACTTTGATTCATGAACTGATCCTTTGTTGCTGACCAAGGAGAGCTAAGTGGTGATCATAACTTTGTTTCTCACTCCTTCTCACTCTAGATTTCGAAAATTGTAGAGAGAGAGTCTAGGTTGCTTTGGAAAGTAAGGTAAGTTACTTTACTTAACTTATAAGTTTAATTTTTTTTTGTTCAATGTATCTAAGGTTGCAAGGTGGCAATGAATTGGTTGATATAACTCACATGCCTAGGGTTTAGGGTTAGTGAACAACTTCACCTATATTCAAAGCCTACCCACCAACTTTATAAAATATAAAAAGGGCATTAATGTCATTTCTAAACCATTTTTATTCTAGAATGGTCATTTGATGCAAACCCTTAGGGTTAAAACCTAAGTTTCCCATAAATCAATTTTCTAGGATTTTCGGATTAGGGTCTTCAAAAATGAAAATTAACATTTTTAATTTATAATTAGAGTTTCCTAATTACAGTATAATTTCCTAATCACATTAGGACTAACACAAATTAGGATTAATATTTCCTAATTAATATTGCTAATTTAGCAATTAAATCCACAATTGTGTATTAGGGTTTCTGACAAAACTATTAGGGTTTAAAAATCTAAAATTAGGGTTTGCTAATTAATTAAGCTTTATCCTAATTAATATTATAATTAATAGCACTTAAGCATTATAATTCTCCATTAAGTTCCCAGATTAGGGTTTCAAATACTCGAAATCTGAAATTAGGGTTTCCAGATCTGGTATTAGGGTTTTCTAATAATTAATTAGGGTTTTCAAGTAATTCATTAGGGTTTTCCCTAATAAATTATAATTAATGACATTTAAACCTTATACATAGCATTTAAATTCCAGAATTAGGGTATTCAATTTCTAAATTAGGGTTTCAGATTCCCGGAACCAAAATTAGGGTTTCAGAACCAGTTTCTAGGGTTTCTTATTAGACGTTAGGATTTTTTAACTGAACGTTGACGTTCTTAATAATACTAGGGTTCGACACTGATAAAATTTATCTGGTCAACCCTTGACCCTTAACCACATTCGATACACATACATAACCATACACACTTAATCCTGAATAATTCACCAAAATCCTACACAAAATTTTGAAATCCTCAAAATTCCTTCCCCAAAATGTCAAACGTATACACTTATTTTCTGTCTAGGTCTATTATTTGACCTTAAATTAATCATTTAAAATTTTAATAAATTGTCTAATTTCTCAGTTTGTCACAATTATACTTTTAAAGAATGATAAAATCTAATATGAAATCTTGACTTGAACAATAATAAACAAGATAGAATAAGGAACTTGTTTTATGTAAAGAAACAAGGTTTAGGAACTTGCCTCGTGCGTAGGCTAAACGATTACTACTTCTGTTCACCACAAATCCTACACATATACCATATGTATTCACGACATTCATTAGTTACATTTTCACTTAATTATTTAATATAAACTCCACTTTATTTAACAAATCATTACCCTTCTAATTTAATTACTTAATTAAATTAGAATATTTTCATTTCCTTACTATTATTACACTCAAATAAATTATTTCATAATAATTTCCATCGAATATTTATTTTATTCCATAAATATTTCAACTAAAATATTTATTTTATTTGATAAATATTTTAATAATAATTTCCAACAAATATTTATTTTATTCCATAAATATTTTAACTAAAATATTTATTTTATTTGATAAATATTTTAATAATAATTTCTTTCAAATATTTATTTTATTCCATAAATATTTTAACTAAAATATTTATTTTATTTGATAAATATTTTAATTAATTATTATTTATATATTTATTTATTTATTTTATTTATTTTTTTGCCCGCAGGGGCGGAATAATTTAGTTTGGCAATGCACGCCGGGAGTGGGGTTACCCAGACTCAGTTTCTACAGTTTTGTAGTACACGGCCAAATTAGGCCAAAAATATCTCTCCCAATTTCAACTATACGTTCTGTGAAGAACACAAAACAGAGCCATAACTTCCAATTTCCTTGTCCATATATTAATTTAAGCATACACATATACTATAATTCATATATGATCATTACCCAACCTTTCTAACATGATTTTAACAAGTTAAAACACATAATTTATAGAATCAAAATATGTAATTTTATTGTACTTGATGTTCTTGAAAGTTATGAACACAAAACATGAAAATTAACACTAAGGGTTCATTATAATACCAAATATATCCATTCGAAGTTTGTTTTCTTCGTTTTAACATGCATAATTATATACAAGCATAAAATTTATGAGATAATATATGATTGGCATTTTAATTTTGTGAGTAAGGGCCATATGGCCATATTTCTCTACTCTGTAATTTTTAGCAACAATATACGATGTATTTTCATGAAACTGATGCTATGGAACCATAAAATATAACACAACACGTTATAAAACATCTTATCACATATATAAACACATAATTATTACTCTTTCCAACTACAAAGATTTTAACAGAAACTTGAAAGCCATTTTCATGAAAAACTTTAATGACGTAAAATAGAAATTGGATTGAAGATATTACCCAAAGTTTGGATGAGTAGAGATGAAAATCCCTTTTTCAGATACTACTTTAATCATAGAGTTTCTCACAAAATTCCTCTGAATTCTCTCTGAGCTCTCAAATTTTATTTAAAATTAGCATACGTGAAAAAAAAATAATAAGCCTGATGCGTATAAGAACTGGCGTGGTGGTGGTCAGTTACTCAATCATGGGTAACTGCTCTCAACCCCCACTAAGGCCTTGTTTGGCCATTGATAATAAATTGTTCCCATTAATTTGATAAACTTCTTATACTATAGTTTAATATAATGTCATGCTCATTTACACAATAAATCTAATATCTTATTTAATTTAATTTAAATAAAATATAATAATTTCTCATTTAATTCATATAGTCACATAATTAAATTTCTTGTTTATTAACTATGTCAAATTTATTAATTCTTTAATTAATTATTAAATTAATTAAAATAATATTAGGCTTATTAAATATTTCTTTTAATTCAATAAGCTCACATAATTACATACTTGAATAATAAAAATTTCCACATTAATTTAATAAATATAACACATATAATTAAATTAATCTACCACAACTTCATGAATTAATTATTTTATCTAATAATTAAATCATCGAAAAATATTTATTTAATCCAATAAATATTAAAATTAAATTACAAAATCTCGTTTGTCACATTGATCATCATAGATCATCTAAAAACATCTTCTAACACATAATTAAACACTTAAACACAAAATTTATCTTACCATCTAAGATCAAAAAGGGTTAGGGCTTTATACCTTTCTAGTTCCAATCTTTTATCTTTGATCTCCTTAACTGATCTTGGTGATCTAGGGGTTGTTTATGGGACTGATATACTTTATATTTTTGGAGGTTTGGGAGAGAGAAAAGTTGTTTGAGAGTTAGATAGCCAAATGAGCAACTTTAGTAACTTTCTCTCTCTTATATCATATAATCTTTAGATACAATGAATAATGCTGGCATATGTGTCAATAAGAGGCTGAATTGCTGAGATTTCTAGTCACAAGGTCAAATTAGTTGGTCCCCAACTCTCATTTTGGCAAGATTGACAAGGTACATAATAAAAATATACAAAAAGGGTATTTTGGTCATTGAACATACAATTTTAATGGCATTCTTGACTTTTGTCCAAACACTTAGGGTTTAACCCTAAGGTTCTACAATTTGGTTTTCTAGCATTTTACATTTAGGGCTAAAATATAAAATTAGGTTTCCTAAATTACAAATTTAGGGTTTCTTAATTAGTTTAGGTTTTTAAATAATATAAAACATAAAAATTAGGTATAAGGTTCACTAATTAGTATTAAGATTACTAAATTAGCGATTAGGGTTCATACATAGCCGATTAGGGTTACTAATTTTAAAAAAATTTAGGGTTTTTAATTACTAATTAAGGTTTTCCATAATTAGCATTAAAACCTACAGTACAAATCATATATCTCATAACACAGTGACTTAACAAATTTTAAAGTCGTATTTGACTTTCATATTAGGGTCTATCAAAGGAATGCTAGGGTTTTAGCATGATATACCATAATTGACCAACCATTATCAGTCTACACATACAGTACATATTTATAGCACTGAAATAAAAATAATATTATATTATTATTCTCATTCCTTGTTCAAAATCCAAAATTAGGGTTTGGATTCCATATCTAATTTATCTTTCATATACATACCTTTATTAATTAAGTTATAATAATTAACTTAATTAATCTGAAATACATTCATATAACAAAAATAATTATTATAATAATTCTATAATCATTTCATATATTATTTAAATATTATATAAATTTTCATGGAAAATAAATAATAAAAACATTTCTACTATAAAATTAATTATTATAAGAATATACTTTATAATGATCAATAATTCTAAAATAAAATTATTTATATATTTTTATTTATCGCATAAATACATACGCTTTATCTTGTATATATCCCCACCTTTATATAGAAAAAAAAAATTATACGCAAAATTTCTTATTTATTTATATAGAAAATCTTGGGTTATTACATTCACCCTCCCTTATAAAGATTCCGTCCCCAGAATCACCGTTTTAAAACTTATACATACTAGGGTACATAGCATACACAGTCATTGCAAGTAGATCTCGATCATAATTGATCGAACTAATCTTTAACTATTCAGCATAAAGCTTGTCTATCTGATTAAACAGAAATTTGATTTCTAATAGAACTTAAATTTCTCCTTCAAAATTTCTTTATAAAATAATTTGCTATATATAGTAAAATCGTGTATAAGAAAATAAAAGTTATACGAATAATACCTGAAGTCCCATCACCAGCTGCCACGGTATCCTGAACCGTCATGTTAAAGACTCTTGCAGTTAATTTTGTTGGCTTGCTTGATGACATTGGTCCCGTAATTGCCAGAGTCCCGTTGCCCTTCCCCGTAGTTACGCTTCCTGCCTCCATTCTCCTTTTCGAACAGTCTTTCACCTTATGTTTCGTCGATTCGCATAGAAAACACCCACTATTTATTCTAGGATTGGGGCAGTTGGGAGAGATATGGCCCTCCTGCCCGCACTTGTAACACGCAAATTTTCCTTTCAGACAATCCCCAGCGTGATTCTTACCATAATTCTTACACTGAACAGCCTATTTCTTCACACCTTCCTGTTTCACCTGAACATTCCCAAAATTTCTCCCTTTTCTATTTTCACCCCTATTTCCACTATTAGTTTCCACCTTCACAGCTCCTACGACCTTGCCTTTGTTCTTCTTCTCCTTGTTATAGATACTCATGGCCTCACTCCCCTCCTCAGCTATAATAGTTTTTTCCATGAGTGCTGCAAAAGTGTTTATCTGCAACACGGCCACCTTGTTGTAGAGCCAGGGTTTTAATCCCAGCTCAAACCTTCTCGCCTTTCTAGCCTCCGTATCAACTTGATGTGGAACGAACCTAGATAATTCATTGAACTTTGTGGCATACTCCGCAACTGTCATATTCTCCTGCTTTAATTTTAGAAATTTCACCTCCATCCTAGCTTGCATGCTAGACGAGAAATAGTTCTCAAAAAACAAAGTCTTAAACCTAGCTTGATTTGCTTCCCACCAAAAATTCGCCTCCCCCTTCATCATATAGGTGGCAAAAGTTGTCTTTTGCCCCTCAGCTACCCTAGCTATCACAAATGCTTTTTTTATCTTCTTAACCCAAGTTTGGGCTTCTACAGGGTCAGTTGTACCTCTAAATTCAGGCGGTCCTACAGCCTTAAAATCTTTAAAGTTCGCTAAACGATTGTCCAATTGATTCCCTGAGACTGGCATTCCCTGTTGCATAGCCTGAGCTACCATGTTTGCAAAGTCCTGCATCGGGTTTGGTTGTTGTCCCCCAGCATTGTTAACAGAATCTTCTGCCCTATGATTTCGAGTTTGACGTCTTGCCGGCATTATCTGGTTAAACAAGACCATAAATTATTCTTTACATTCTAAACCTTATCATATAAGTTTCATGTATCAAACTTATTTCATTAATCAAGCATAGATTCATATTCATTAATTCAAATTACTTTATATAACATAGCACATACTGTTATCCCTTTGTGACCATAAAAGTCAGGATTTACGGCTTTGACTTATACAAAAGTTAGGAATATTACATTACACAAACATACTTATCACATATATTACATCAAACACACCTACACAACAGAACCTATACCACCTATTCATTATGCCTTTTTCTTGATCTTGGACAACCTTTCGCTTGATGACCTTCTATCCCACAAATAAAACAGACACCTTGCTTCGAATTGGGACAATGAGGAGAAAAATGTTCCTCATGTCCGCAATTGTAGCAAACATTTTCCCCTTTCCTGCATATGCCTTCATGTTTCTTGTCACAATTTGTACACTTCTTTATTCGGTTAAGGTTCCTTTGGTTGTTATCGGAATTTCCTATATCGCGATCTTTCATCTTTCTTTTCCCCTTCTTGCTCGGAGCTGCACCCGACTTGTTGTTTTTGGCTCCTATTTGATCAATTTAGATTTTAAGCTTATCTTGTTCTTCCATTGTTTCTATTAATGCTTTTCATTATTGACTATTTAACAGCTTTTCTATTTCCCACAGCTTTTCCAGAGAAGAAACCTTGTTCCTTAGATTCTGCACCTCCGTTGATGCTTGATCAGCTCCAACTTCAGTGTCCGAATCACTATCTCTAAGTTCAACCATTTTAATAATCTGGTACTACGTTTTCCACAATAACCACCTCATCAAGGTTGCTTTCACTTTTAGCCTCTATTTCAGCTATTGGCTTTGATATTGGTTCCCTCTTTACGATCCGAGGGTATCCTAATCCTTTTTTACCCGACATCTACACACATAAATTATCCTGATTAGCATATAATATATACACATAACAAATAATAGTTTTATATAGGTTATCTTTTATTTTGTTTGACGATGAATTTATCTGATTCATCTCTTTTTAAACTCTATATGAGTTATTTATATTTTCAATGTTTCCCTCTGTTCTAAGGTTATAGCATAAGGTCTATCCCACCTAAGGTTTCTAACCCTAAAGTTCTGATACCAACCTGTGACACCCCCAAATTCAGGTACTTGAAACCCGAACTCGGTGCTTCACGATACCATTTCTATGAGCGGAATAATACTAATAATAATAACAATAATATAAATACCAAACTTAATTTACATATATATCAGAGTTTAATCCCAGGTACGCGACCTTTAAACATTCATTACAATACATTATAATAATAAGTATCATTGTCTTAATAAAGTCTAGTTATTACATAGGATATCACAAACTTATTCTGCAACCTTCCCTTTTCTCTTGTTCTTGGCAGAGCCTCCAGGTTGTTCACACTTAGCTGAAAACATTTAAATTAAGCAAGGATGAGCATTTGAGTGCCCAGCAAGTAATAATAATCAATAACAGTTAGATGAAAGGATTAAATGTTTTCTTTGAATGATACTTCTACAACGAATCAACAGTTGTGAAGTAAGCTGAACCAATAATAAACAACATGTCATTTCAATTTCAAATTTTTGAAACTACGTACTGACTATAAATGAGGATCAGTGGACAGACTATGAACAATATTTTCTATTTTCGAAAAGGTTAAATAGAACTTCATCTGTAAACCGTCATAACTTACAGGCACGGAGTTAATCAGCCCGTTATGCCCTGTATTGATCAATACTACATGCAAGAATGATATTATCATTCATCTTATCTGCCTTTGGCACACAAAAGTTTCCCATGTACGGGATGTTCATACTTAGTCGGGAATCCGAACCAAAATAATTCAGTTGAATACAATAAAGTTCTATCTTGTTCAACAATATTTTTAAGTTTGTGTCTAGCCAAATCAAATAGCTTAGACGACTTTTAAGTCAACGTATACATACCGGAAATCAATAAGTATGTATCAACATGTGATTAAATACAATGATTATCCAAGTGGGGACACTTGTATAACCATATTTAGAAATTAACGAACATAATAAATATCTGAAATATAATATGATATTGTGTTGATAAACAATGATCGGATAATTTAAGAACTTGTATGAATACAAATGATTGGATACATAATCGATAACAATAGAGTAATAATCTGGCACAATGATAATATAATTCTAAAACTTTCTTACTCATATTCATTGCATAAAGTAAATGCAAAGGTAGGATACTTGCCTAGTCTGCTGCTTACAGTTATGCAACTTAGTTTTATCTTTTATATCAAAATCTATCATTAATAAGATCATTCATTCTATTAGAATATTATATCATAACACATAGTACTGCTATTTGCAGTCAGCACATTGCCTAATCACATTATCACATATGTTTAGCAGTCATTGAATCACAAACAGACACATATCTAGTCAAATTATCTAAGTTCAAATCAATTTCAAAATGCCTTGATTGTCTTGGCGGTTTTATCGAAGTAATCATCGAGTTTAAAACTCTGTTCCATAGTTCAATAAATGTAAATATCAGTCATATTATTTTTAATTGACTTATAATAAATTTTAAATAATTATTATAGTTTATCATGATTTTTCAAACACCTGAATCATTATACAATGATTTAAATATTAAATAATTTTATTATCATTAATATTTAATTAATATTAAATTATTAATGAAACTATTGCCAAAATATTAAAGTTATTTATAATAACTTAAAATACTTTTAAAACATTTTCATTACCCTTAAATGATTTCTAAAATATTTAAAATTATTTTTAAATAATTACCATTAATATTTAAATATTAATGTATTATTTATCAAAATATTAAAAGTTATTAATTATAACTTAAAATATTTTTAATTCCTTTATATCCTTTTTAAATGATTTTTAAATTAATAAAACTATTTTTAAACTATTTATTTAATATAATTATTAAATAAATCAAATATCATTTAATATTAAATTATTACTAAAATTTACCTTTAAATATCAAAAGTTATATTTTATAACTTAAAATGTTTTTAAACTCTTTATTTTCATTTAAAATAATTTTTCTAATATTAAAATTGTTTTAAACAAATTTATTTAATATAATTATTAAATAAATCTAATATTATTAATATTAAATAATTAATGAAATTTGCTTTAAAATATTAAAAGTTATATTTTATAACTTAAAATATTTTTAAATACCTTATTATCATTTAAAATAATTTTTAATATAATAAAATCATTTTTGATTAATTTGTTTAATGCATTTATTAAATAAATTAAATATCAATAATATTCAAATAAATACTAATATTTATTAAAAATATGTCAAATTATTAAAAGTTAATTTTTATAACTTTAAATATTTTTTTAAAAACAAATTTTGTAATTTTTAGAAATTATTTTCTATTTTTAACGCTAAAGGCTTTAGCGACGGTTTCTGTCGCGGTTGGTGTTCTTGAGTTCAAGAACACTGACAGGCCAGTGTTCAAGGGGCCTCGTTTGACCAGTCTTAATTCTCAGTCCAAAATGTTTCTGAGCAAGCTTGAACCTTGATCTTTTGTGTTTATGTAACACTACAAGTATCAACAACAATTTAGGTCATATCACTCAACACCACGAAGATCTGACCATTCTAAATCACTGTCAGACTCAATCTGGGTTTTCTGGGTTACCCAGAAACCCAGACAGCTTCGAGTAGGCACTTTTTAGCTCCATTTTCTATACGTTCTGGCCATTAGTTAAGTGATTTCTTGGTCTATACATGTAGTACTCATATCCTAGAACATATTTACATCAACAGAACAGTCCGAATACATCACATATTCCAGATTCAGCTCGGTCAAACCTTGTCAAAGAGCTAGCTCTTACGAGTTCTGGGTTTTCCAAAAACTCTAAATCAGTGTCGAGTGGCCTACTTTGACCATTCACTCCGTTCGATCTATTGATGTTTTGAAGGGTCTAAATGTGACGACCCGAGAATTTAAAAAATTATTTAAATCTTAAAAGATTGAATAAAGGTTAAATATAGACCTAGAATGGAAATAGAGTTTGAATTTTAAATTTTTTTGAAGGACTTATGTGGTTTTGTGTATAGTGAATTATGTGAAGTATGTGAGTGATTAAATAAATATATATTGTAAATATGTATATATTTATTTAATATATAAATAGAATGAATGAGAAGTTATATAACCTAATATTATATATTAGGAATGATAATTAAATAACCTAAGGGTTATAACAAGTGTAAAGTGCTAGTATTTAAATTTTATACTAGTATACTAACCTAAGAGATTAATTTTATTATCTCAATTTATTCATTATTTTAAACCTAGCTTAATTGGGTTGCATAATAATATTATCTAAGTATTTAAATTTCATAATGAGTGAATTAGAAACCCTAATGAAATATATAGGGTAATGCACAATTTATGTGTTGGATCCATGATAATTTTAGTGGCCCAAGCAAGTTATTAAGAGCCCAATCAATAAATCAAATGGCCCAATTTTTAGCCCAAAAGATGAGGGACTTTATGGTCATTTTATTAAGCAAATAAACAAATAAATAAAATGAAAAAAAATTGGTGCATGCACCGGTATACAAGGAGGAATTGAGCATGTGTTTAACTTATTTGTTTAGATATGGAAGCAACCTATAGATAAGAGAGAGAGAGAGAGAGAGAGAGAGAGAGAGAGAGAGAGAGAGAGAGAGAGAGAAGATAAGATATGAAGAGATATGAAAGAGAAAGAAAAAAAAAAGAGAAAAAGAGAGAGGAAGAAAGAAAATAGAAAGAGATGAGAGAAAAGGAAGTGGTCGGCAGCCACTTGAAGAAGAAAGGGGAGAGAAGAATTTTCCATGCTTCATCAAGCTCTTTTGTGGAAGAAGGATTGCACAAGAACTAGGTATAACAAACTAAATTCTAGTAATTAAATTATGTATTTTGTTTTGATTGTTTTAAATCAAATCATGAGCTTATGATCGTGTATCTTAAAACTCGTGATCTACAAGTTTTAAAGTGTTTCATGTTTAGATCTAACTATTTTTTGGTGTTAAGAAAACTTGATCAAAGAAAGAAAAGTAAAACAATTTTTAAAACTTAAGATAGCTAGAGGACTGCTGCCCCTAAATAGAAAATTCGGGCTTAGCTAGAGTTCTCTAAAAATTCTGGGCTTTTGATATGTTGTAGTACACTGAATAAGCTTTCCATAAACTCCGGAACGGACTAAATCCGACATCGGAGGAGAGAATTATGACATTTCAAAGTAGTAGTGTCAAAACTGTCCAACAAGTGCGGTGCAGTCCACTTGAACGGAATTTTTGGGCTGATATGTTCAGAATCTGGAAAAACATTAGTAGAGAAGAGTTGTAGTCCCGGAAGTTAGCTTCGTGTGGGCTTCAGAATCACCTAAAAATGTTTTAAAACGAAAAAGTTATGACAATTTTAGCGAAAGAGGATAAATCTGGGAAAAATATGAAAACTATTGCGAGTGGATATTTTTGGGGTCTGTTTTAGGCTGCCTAAGAGGTCCGAAATTACTGGGTTATATTTTTTAAAAATACTTTGGTATACCATGTATAACATATCCAAAGTTGGGAATTTTATGATAAACGAGCAAGGCGTAAGAAAATCGCAAAGTGGGCTACTTCAGCTAAATCTTTATTAAGAAAGTAGTAGTAGCCAAAGACATCGGTCGGTACTGCTCTAGAGTTAGTTCTTTGAAGCCATTTTTGAACCCTGTTTCGAATGGTTTCTGTTGTTCGTTTTGGCGGTTAGAAATTTTTCTAAAATACTATGACATGAGTTCTATAACATGCCCAAAATTTCTCTGTTATATGACTTAGGATTTGAAAATTAAAAATGAGCAAACATGCAAGTCAAAATGAAAATTTGAGCGAACGTCAAGCGTTGGCGCGTTGGCGCGTTGAGCGACTTTGACGTTCGACGTTCCGAATCGCGATCCGACATAATAATAAGTCATAATAAATCTAATAAATTCCTACGGGGCGAAATTTGGCTATAGGTGATATTTTATGCCGAGAAACTTTATTTCAAGTATAAATAAAGCAATAAAAATATGTAATAAATATAAATTACATATTTAAGCAGAATAAAAATTAAGGTTGCCTATAAAATTATTTTGTGGTGCAACAAAGGGCGAGAAACCTTTAAAATTTTGTATTAATCATAAAAATGATATTTTGAGGTTTCCGGGGCTCAAAAGGAGGTTTTTGAGTTGAGATTTACGTAACGGAATATATATATTTAATATATAAAGCAAAAATGCGAATAATTATAAAACGAAAAATAAAGCGAATGTGCTAACAGGATAAAATATGTATATATGAGAAAACGGTCTGGGTTGACTCATGAATGGACAAAATAATATAAAAATTATTTCAATTAAAAAAATAATATAATAAATTGAGTTTTAGTATAAAAGTTATGTGTTAGCTGTTTAAACTCCGAAATTACGAGTAAAGGTAAAAGATATTTCTGAAATGGAATATAAATAGTTTAAGCTTCATGATATAAAATATTTACATATTAAAATGTATGAGACCTTTTTTATTTATATTAATAAGTTATTTGAATATTATTAAGAATGATTAAAATATTATTAAATGATTAATAATATTAGATAATAAAATAAATACTATTAAATTATTTGAAAATTATTATGAGCTATTGAAAAATGTTTTGACTAATAAATAAATTATCTAAGATAATAATTAAGCTTTTAAGTAGAGTCTTATTGATATTAGGCTCGATATTTATCCGATTAGGCAATCGGGATGTCGTAATAGTATCGAACTCAACTCAGACTGAAATAGTTTGACTTGAGATCAGGTCTTATGTGTTTTATAAACTGATACGATTATATGATAATGTGTTTAGGTTATTTTATAATTGTATATAACAGTATTATACTATGATGATATTATTCTAATATTTAGATATCGGTATTATCTATATTAGGTATTCAGACAAAGCTTAATAATTGCGTAACGGTAATCAACGGTGTAGGCAAGTTTTTCTTAACTCGACCTCGAGTTATTTTATTCAAATATACTTGTGGTTAATCATTACTGATTGCCATGTCTATGAATTATTTATTCGCACTCTGTGCATATTGCATATATTCATCAGGTATGAAAGGTTGATCACCTTCATTAGCACTCGGTCCAGATATAATTGTTATGTTCATGTTCAATGTTCGTTCAACTATGAAAGTTTGTTCATGCTAGTTCACAATTATATAATTTGAATGTTAGCCAGCTATTATTAAAATTCTTTCCATCATGATATATCCTTAAATAAACTTATACTTGATGGGCAAACTTATGCTCACCCTTGCTATATCATGATAAACATTGCAGATTAAGACGAATGTGTCGAATACAAGGAAAGGTCAAAGACAGTTCCAGCATTAGTTTACGTGTGCAGCCAAATTGTAACAATATTGTATATTAATATTATTGTTGTCGAGTTCGGAATTTTTGAGTGTCCCTTTTCGTTACTTGTTCTTTGGTGTTCTCATATTAATATGAGATTTGTTTGAAAAAACAAGTGAAAAAGGTCTGACATGTATAATGTTGGCGATTTGACTTTAAGAGTCGCCAGTTGGTGTATTTAACTAGTTGCACCAACGCAACTGAAAAGGTTTGCACATTAACCCAGTGTTTTGACACTGCTAAACGGGTCTGTGAAATCGAGATTCATTTTGGGTCTGGGGGCTTGATTATGCGGAGGGAAGGTGTTAGGCACCCCCCGACATCCGTGTTACCACGGTGACCGCCACTTCTCAAAGAAATTGTTATATGAATGTGTGTGTTTGTGTGTGTGGGAATCAATGTGCAATTATTTGAAAGTAGTGCGAGGCCTCGTTCGCACCTATATACACAAGGTTTGAATTTTATAGAAAAATTTAGTTTTAACCAAGATATAGCAATGAAGTTTTATAAAAGAGGTTTTTTCAAACCTTGTACTCAATAGGAATTGAGACCTTTTCATAGTTCCATTTTATTATTAAATGTTCGGTTTGTTTGCTTTTATTTTTGAGATGCGAAGCATTCTCGAGAAAATAATATCTGTGATGTAAACTCCTCATGGGCATGATGACCATCCAAGGAAATTCACAATTGTAAAATAATGTACAAAGTCGCTAATAAATTGAAAAATGTCCATCATGGGAACCGAATCTAGATTTAGTAAACTGAACCTGTGATCACATGATTCCTAGGCTCACATGATACTGTAATTTGTATGGAAAGCACTAAGCAGTTATATATATAAAAGCTGTAAATATATATATACAGACAGGATCAACCACCACGAAGCAACTCCATGGGGGATCAGAAATGTAAATATATAAAAGCGGTAAATATATATATATATGGACATGATCAACCGCCACGAAGTAAACTCCATGCAGGACGAAATGTAAATAAATCTGTAAAAGCGATCAACTGCCACGAAGTAAACTCCAGGTAGGACAAAATGTAAATAAAGTTGTAAAAGGCCACGAAGTAAACTCCAGGCCTAACATGAATGTAAATATATATATATATATATGTACAATATATATATATATATATATAAGTAGTAAATGCACCGGATGTAAATTCAGGCTCATCGGATCCGATTAAATAATATATATATATATATATATATATATATATATATATATATATATATATATATATACTAGGATGTAAATTAGGGCTCATCGGGATATGTACAACAATAATAATATATATATATATATATATATATATATATAAGCAATTTAAACGCACGAGGCAAAAGTTCAGGCTCAATCGAGGCATAACTCGATAATGTTAGTCCATATATATGAAATATATACATATATTAGTATATATATATGACAGAAATGAAAACCACGAGATAGAAGTCCGCAAACGCACACAACACGACTCTCAATGTGTATAACAAATGTGTGTGCTATATGAGAAGAAGGCTTTATAAAATGTAAGAAGGATTACGTTGAATTTTGTCAAAGTAGACTTCTATGACTTTAAATGGATAAACACTCGGCTCCGCCGGATAAAAGATAGCTATATGTGAGCTAACTAGTGTTTAAAGAAGAGGAAACACTCAAAATATGTGTATACAGAGTAAAATGGACAGGGCTTCCTCGCCTTTTTCCTTCTCTCCTCTCATCCAAATGGCTGACCCAAGCCTTGTATATATAGACGGATGGCCGCAGGTACACCTGCGGCAGCCGTAGTTGTACCTGCGGCTGCTCATGGTGGATCCGAGCCTCACGGGTCCCGTCGTCTCGTAGTACATGCAGTCGTGCACTATAATGTTCACTCGAACTTGCAGAACTTCAATCCAAGCATCCGAACGAGGTATATCTGACCTTCTTTGGACCACTTGTGTCGAGAGTTACGTAATGACATGGATTAGAGGTTGTACGAAGTCAGGAAGAGGGGTCTATGCCCATGGTCTTCAAGCTTCAAATTATATCCAAAGTACTGCCACACGTAATAGTCACTCGGGATTGTCACTCCTCGGTTCTTATGGGACAATGTTGGATGTATGTATGATGTGTTGAGACGACGTGTCATTTGTCAAAGGAACAAGATGACGTTTGACTCATCGCCGGGATTATTGCCAGTTTGAGTTGAAAGTAGACGTTGCTCAGGGTTACAACTGAGATTGGATAACTTGTTGGTATGCCATGATATCATCTTGTTAACGTGGTAAGATGACGTTGTGACTCCTCACCAGGGTTATCTCCGATTTAAGCGGAAAGCAGACGTTGCTCAGGGTTACATCTAAGATTGGACTGTTGCTTATTTGTATGTCTCACTGTCATCTGTGGATGTTTCTGTCTACCCGTTGTTATCTCTGGGTCTGAGGTGTGTGTGCCTTGACAGGATGTTGGTGGTTGAAGCTGATTGCATATGTTTGAAACAAGCATTTCTGGGGTTACCGTCAGAACTGCAATGGCATCTCTTGGGGCTATCACCAAGGATGGGGTTGCTACTCCCAGTGTTTCTCTGGGAATGGAACTGAGCGTCGCGGTGTTATCGCCGAGATAGAACTGTCCTCTCTGGTGTTGTTGCTGGTCTTTTGATCTGCATATCTTGGGGTTATCTCCGAGATCGGAAATGACATTCTTGGTGTGTGTTCCGGGTTTGAGATGATGTTTAGGTTTGTGTTAGGGTTGGGCCCGAACTTCCGGTAGTATCCGAAATGGATGTAAGTTTGTCTTCGTGGTTATCTCCAAAAGACGAATCTACCCTCCCGCAATGTTAGTAATAGAGTGCAAAAATTTCGAGTGTCTGAGATGCCCCTCTTTATCATATTCATGCAATGCAAGGCATGGATAGGATAAAGAATCCTAGACACTTGAAATGCAAGCAAGATAAACATGATGTTATGTGCAGCAACATGATGCAAATGCATGTAGAATGCATGAATAATTGTCAGGTAATCCTGCTGGGATGACAATCAGTGATGGCTTGGACATACAATCCAAGTCTTCAAGGATGTGGACGTTTGGGCTATCACCAAAGTCTTGAATCCTAAACACTGGCTTATACTCCATAGAGGTACCTCTTATGTGGAAGAGATCTATGGGGATAAAGGCTTTGTCTGTTTGAGGATGTGTATAACATGTTCCCTCATCTCTTGTCGAGATTCTTATCGCTAATAGTGTTGTCATTTGCCAGGTTGCTCGACCTTCATTGATGTGTGTATCACCAGATAGATCTCTGTTGGGTGCATTGTCAAGGCTGCTTGACCTTCATTGATGTATGTGTCAATGGTAGCATTTTGTTGTAACCCTTGTTGGGTAAGGTTACGTCGATGGGTTTACTTACCCTCGGCTGATATGACGTCAAGGCTACTTGACTTTCATTGATGTGTGTATCAATGGTTACATTGCGTTGTGACCCCCGCTGGGGACACGTAGATGTTTGAAGGATGCGCGTTGTGAGCCCCGCCGGGGATATGTAGATGCTGATAACTTCGGCGTTGTAACCCCCGCCAGGGAGGTTTAATAATTCGTGGTTTTGCGTTGTAACCCCCGCCAGGGAGGTTTGATATTTTGTGGTTTTGCGTCAGTATAACCCCACGGGGATACGTCGGGGTTTACGACACTCATTGTGACATCGGACCTTTTGTGGGGTATTCTTGAGTCATGATCTGTGAAAGTTGAGCTCATTGGTATAGTATACCCTGCATTCAGGTGAATACCTTTGAGACGACAGGAGTTTAACTCGACCGACGAGAAACCAGATTTGGGCTATTTCGCTCAATCGTAGCACTTTTATTCTGATTTGGCCTTTTCGACATGAGACCTCCTTTGTAACTCTAAGCTGGAGCGAGTCTGAGGTGTGGGACCCATGTAGGGGGTCATGCAGTGTACTGCATGAGAGCAGTGAGTTTAACTGCGACCACCACCACCGTGCCTATGTATAGGTGGCTGGTTGCTTTCATAAGTCATTTTCAAGTTGCGCAACGAAGGAAATTTGAGAGCTCTTCTTCAAATCTGTTGAGTTCGGGCAACTTTCTGCATATTCTGCCACCGTAGAAGCATTCTTCACTGTCCTGGTAACACATGCATGTATTTTTTTTCCAATTTTTGTCCATTGGAAAATGACTTATCGCATGAAATGCATTTAGACACATAGTAGTGAATATGCATGCTGATATGACTTGATAAAAAATATTCAACATAGTAAATGTTAGTACTAAACCATGCTGAACATAATGATGTGGAAAAATTTGACTTTTGAAACAGTCAAATTGGCACATTTTACTGTCATTTCCTATCATATATGAGGACAAATGAGTAAAGGTAGACAAGTAAAATAATCCTAGTAATTAGAGTACACTTACGGATTTTTTTTACTGCAATGTATTGATGCATACAGGATGTATATGACTGTGTATAGGTGTCCTACTGAATGGCCACCTAGTCATGCCTATGTGCATGTGGATAGTCCCATTTACAAAGGGGTTATGGAAAAAATTTCCCAAAATGTAGGTATTAGGTAGTCATGCATTTTTAACTTTACTGTAGATGTATGTTAAAGCAATGCATGCATGTATGTAATCATAGAATGCATTTTGAAAAGACTCCAGGTAAGAAATTACCACACCCTTTTTGAGGTGATTTGGAGACTTGCTGTCCAGATAACATGGATCCAGATCAGCCGAGTAGTTCCCGCAAGACCACTTCTGGTGTACGGAGGAGGGCTTTTGAAGAGCCTCAGCGCCGTTCTGTTAGACAACCTCATCGCTTGGCGGAGGAAGTGATACATCCTATTCGGGTTGAGGTGCCGAATGTCGAGGACGAGGACGAGGATGCACCAATCGAGGTTCCTGCTCCTGCTGTACGTGTTCCCCGTAGGGAGTTTCCAGGTATTCAAGTGGCAAACCCAGATCTTCTGGGTGACTTGAGTAGGCATCCTTCAGTATACCTGCACGCAAACGAGGTATGAAGTTAGATCTTTAATCTTTCTTATTTCCTATTGATGAGGAGTCAAGGAGTCGATGTTGATCGCATTTGATGTAGGTTCCGGCTTCACTGACCTCGAGGGAACCGGGTTTAGCATCCACTCTATGTATCGGGCCTTGCATGATGACTCACTACAGAGCAATCGTCCATGGTTTGGGGATTGGGAGGTTCTTCTCCATTCTACCCCGTCGTTGTCCACAGGGTTACCTCGGGCATTGTCTCGAAAGCGGTGGTTTCACGGACTCGATCCACCCATTCTTTGATCATGAGGTAATGATGACGCCGATGGGTGGCGGTTTATCGCGGTATGGAGTTTGGAGGGATCCGGTGCCTTGCGGCGGATATCACCCTACCGCCGTCGGATCCTTGTTGGGAGTTTTGGCGAGGCGCTCGAAGCAAGGGGGACTGCGTCGTGACAAGTCCTTTGGCGTTGATGCTATGAGCGATGGTCATTGAGTGAGCTCATACCGATGATGATGTGAGAGTCAGGGATCGCATTCTCCGGCGATTGTTCCTGATGATCATTAGGGGCTGCTTCATAGTAGATAACTCTTCTACGGTGTCCTTCACTTTGATCAGTGCCACTCGACACGTGGACCGTATAGGAGAGTATGATTGGGGTTCCTACACCTTTGCCTACTTCCTCAGGGGAATGCGAATGCGATCGCAGGGCTTGACCGAGGCATGGTTAGGATTCTACCCATTTCTGCTGGTGAGTATTTCTCTTGTCTTTTCCCATGTATGGGTTAAGAGTGTTGACTGACGGCAGATGTTTGCCTTTGTGGTGATAGTTTTGGGCCTATGAGAGGCTTCCTTGTTTGCGTCCTATGAGCGTGTTAGGTTTAGATACCTATCCACGAGGACGGAGATGGCATCATTCCATATTGGCGGAGATCCGTATTCTTTGAGGTTTCACTCATTGTCGCTTCTGATTGAAGCTATTAACGGTAGATGTCATCACATGGATTCCCTACTCTGGAGAGCATTTGGGAGTTGGTTTTGAGGATGGGTACCTGACTGGAGTAGAGTACGTCATTTCCACCCGCAGGATTTCTCTCTTCACAGATGGAGGATGGGAGCTCTATTTAGGTGAGCGTGCTATTAGGAGCACTACAAGAGAGATTCGTGTACTGATCTTGCCTCCTACCAGGCGTTATTGGCCTATTTCACAGTCACCCGTCATTGACATCCCATTGATGGGGATTGACGGTTTTATATTGTCAAAGGGCCCCTGTTCTCAGGAGATGTTCCAGCATTGGTGGATCCTAAATGACGATTGGAGCTCGCACCGTGCCACCCGGTTTATGGGGATATGGTTCCAAGATCCGTGATGATGACGGATTGGCTAGCTTTGTGTCGAGATCCAACTCATGTGACACAGTTGAATGATTGATTTCGGGCGATTGGACCGCCACATCTTTTCATTCGGCATTTGGCGAGAGATCCCGCAGAGGTAGATACTTTTGATCCTTCTAGCTCGGCATTGGTCCCTCAGTGACCCATATGTTTTCTTGGCATAGATCCTCCTCAGTATCGGCTGACATCCACGTAGATAGAGATCCGATGACTCGGGAGGAGTTACATCAGTGGGCAGGATCGATGATGTAGACATCGACACTCTTGACTTTTTTTGATGTATTTATTGCTATCTCTTTTGATAGGCCTCTGTTGTATGTTAGGTAACTTCTCCCCATTTCCCTGTATTTTAGCTGTACAGAGATGTATTAGATGATGATATACTTAGGAATGTATGTACAGTTTTCCATTCCCTATATCATATTGTCATCTATTGTATCATGCATGTTATTATGTTATGCATATGTATGTATGTCCAGAGATATTCAAAGATTGACCCTTGATGGTCTTATGACACTACCGTCTGAGATGTCTTCTTGACATTTAGTCAGTATTGATCATACCCCACCATTTGTGGTGGTAGGCTGGTATCGCGATCATGGTATGATAGTATATCACCATCAGACATGGTGATCGTAGATGATTTGATGCAGCATACTATGACCTTACTGATGTTTCAGGTTCCTCCAGGATTTGTAGAGGGCATGTTAGAGCACTGGGTATCGGAGAGGCAGGTTTTTCGATTTGGGACCCGTGAGTTGACTCCTACTTTGGAGAAGTATGCACGATTGACGATGCTGCCTCTAGACAGACCTTGCATGCATATAGCTATTGGAGACATGAGCAGACAGTTCATGACCCTCACCGGATTGAGACGTAGAGTGGTCCAGGACGAGATTACATCCGGCCACGTGATATCCCAACATTTCCTATTTGACAGGTTTGGCTCTGAGGACAGCTATGCACGGCATTTCGGGGATTTCACCACACATGAGGATCATTGGCGTTCAGCCAGAGTAGATGTACTGCTTCTATGCGCATTGTCATATGTCTACATGCCGCGATACATGGATGAGCTAGATATCGGCATCATTATGGTAGTGAGAGCTCTCAGGGAGGGTCATACCATTGTAGCGATGATCATTGCAGAGACTCTGAGGTCAGCTACATATTGCTGCACTTATCCGGAAGGAGTGTTTATAGGTAGTTCGGTCATGCTATATGTGTGGTTTATGTCACACTTGAGACCGATTGGCACATTTAGACGGCAGGGGTTTTGTTTCACCCAAGAGATAGTCATGTCATACTCCTTTCAGCCTGCAGAGTGCATAGATGCTGTATCGTGGTCAGCTTTTCTGGCAGGGATTAGGGATCCATTTGCCATATTGTTGTGTTCAGGGCTTAGTTCACTCTAAATCTTCATTACTCATGCTCCGGGCATGGATTATCTCCCTCTGGCTGGGTTGAGGGGCATGATCACTTACCACCCACTGGCCGTGATGTGTCAGTCTGACCAGTTTTAGGATTTCCATCCGTATGAGGGGGCAATGAGTCATTAAGGCGTTTCACGTCCGCGCAGTTTGTCGATGGAGGACAGATCCGGGTTGTATACTGTTGGGATCGTAAAAAGTGGTGATTTTTCTGTCAGTCATCCGGGTTGTTCTGCAGAGTATTCCGCATAGATGGAGATAGAGACTACAACGGCTGCGACAGTATCCATAGTGCAGGGGATTGATTTTGACGATGAGGAGCCTATAGAGGAGGCTATTATTCCCACCGACGATTTGACTGCTGGGCTGCCAGCATTTGTGATGGATTCTCCCACCCCGAATGCCACTGTTAATCAGTATTCGGCACAGCATTTGGAGCAGAGCTTACATATTATGACCTATGATAGAGATCAAGCTAGGGCCGTGATATTGACAGCTCTTAATGAGAGAGTACTTCAGCTCTTAATGAGAGAGGGATGAGGCTAGATCAACCAGGGATGCATTGATAGTGGAGCGGGATGCTGCCTTATCTTCTAGGGATGTGGCCATCGCAGATAGTACTTCAGTTAGATCCCAGATGACTATCAGTCTGACCGATATAAGTGCTTACATTGATGAGCACTATGCCACCATGCAGTTAGCCTCTGATCTGCTAGCTCGTGTAGATACCCTTGGGCAGGAGCTTGCAGTGCTTCCTCCGTCTTTAGAGAGGGATGCTATGTTAGATCTGATAGTTCGCATACACACAAATCTATAGATAGCTTTGTATTTTCCTGCACAGACTAGCTTAGCCATTTTGTCATGTACAGCACAGATGTATATATCAAACAGTATTATGTATGGAAGGGAAATATATTTTGATTCACTTCCATTTTAGTTATGCCTTGATACTTGTTTGATGTTTGCCTATTTCTCCAGGGCCTTGTGATCTTGATGCATTCTGAACTTATCCTTGATAGATGGACATTGAGACGTCGCAAGATCTCTCAGAACGGATTGTTGATTTCTGCGAATCCCTACCATCTTTGGTGTCTTAGGACTGGTATCTGTATGGAATGAGGAGAGGAGGGTGGTTTATTCCTCTCTAAGATTGATCGCACCACAGATGGTCGCCAATACTTCTATTTGTGAGAAGCCTAGTTAATTCCATCTCTTATGGGTTGGTATTGCTCTTTGAGGCGATCGCAACTTAGATGGTCACCGAATCTTCTATTTGTGAGAAGAGGTTGGGTAATTCCATCCCTTTGATCTGAAACCAATGAAATGGGGCGAATTGAAGATTGATCCCAGTACCGTGTGACAAGTACGTTATTCTAGTAGGGGTTAGACTGCACCATGAATGGCTGCCTACGTACTCCTATTGAAGAGGAGATCAAGTCTGCGTAGTTCGAACCTAGTGTGGGAGGTTCAATGCTGAATGCGAAAGGCAGAAGGGTGTAGAAGTATTTTTGTTGTTTTCGTTGTTTTGTAGAGAAAGGGTAGAAATGTTTTTGTTGTTTTTTCTTTATTGCGACCAGGCCATATAGCATATGGTTGCCTACGTACCCCCGGGTATTAGGGAGATCAGGTCGACGTAGTTCGCCCCTCAGGACGAATTGAAGGCGAAGAGAAGTGTGAATCCCATGTGCAGGCTATACTGCGGGGAGAAGAAAGTTTAATCCCATAATGGGGACAAACTGCAAGTGTGTAAAAAGTTTGATCCCGTCCTCAGGACAAACTGCAGCGTGGAAAAGTTTAATCTCGTCTTCATGATAAACTGCAGGTGTGAAAGGTTCAATCTCGTCTTCAGGATAACTGAAATTGTGAAAGGTTAAATCCCATCTTCAAGATAACCGAAACTGTATGGAAGGTTTGGAATGAAGTAAAACTAGGTTGCTGGATTGAAGTGTATGTTTCCCTGAGGGGCAGAAGAGCATGTAAAAAGGGTGAAAGGGTTCAAAACCGGAATGACTGGTGATTTGGTGATCAAAACCAGAATGTTTGTTTGATGGTAACTTCAGACATAGTACCGTTTCACGGTGTCTGAGTTAATAAGCTGTGGAAATTCATCGCCATCCATTTCCTGCAATCTAAGAGCACCTCCTGTCAATACTTCCTTGACAACAAATGGGCCTTCCCAGTTAGGAGTAAATTTTCCCTTAGATTGATCTTGGTTGTCAATGATCATCTTCAAAACCAAGTCATGTTATTTGAATTACCGTACTCGGACTTTTCTGTTATAAGATCATGAGATCCTTTGCTGACCATGGAAGATTGTCGCGGTTCTCCTTTCGTCTATCAGAGACAATTGGTGATATCTGTCTTGTACCTATAGGTCTTCATCCAACTGAGCATCAATCAATACTCTGAGGGATTCCATTTCCACTTCTATGGGGAGCACTGCTTCCATCCCATAGACTAATGAGTAGGGGGTTGCCCGGTGGAAGTTCGCATGGAAGTTCTATAGGCTAATAAAGTCAGAGGCAAGAGGTCAGGCCATCCTTTGTGATTAGCGAACATTTTTTGCATGATCTTTTTGATATTTTTATTAGCCGCATCAACAGCACCATTCATCTTTGGTCAGTAGATGACGGAGTTGAGGTGTTTGATGTGGAATTTTCTACATAAATCCTCCATCATTTTGTTGTTGAGGTTATTAGCATTGTCTGACACAATGACCTCTGGTTGTCCATATCGACACACGACATTGTTTTTGATGAAAGCAATGATAACTTCTTTAGTAACCACAGGGAAGGATCGCTTCTACCCATTTGGTGAAGTAGTCGATCATGGTGAATATGAATCGATGTCCACATCGGCTTTGGGCTCGATGGGCCCGATCACGTCCATTCCCCACATTGAGAAGGGCCATGGCGAACTTATATTGTGGAGTTCCCTTAGAGGGGCATGGATAGCATTCCCATGAATCTGGCATTTATATCACCTCTTGACGTGATCATCACAGTCAGCTTTGAGTGTAAGCCAATAATGTCCCGTTCTAAGAATTTTCTTGACAAGTAAGGGTCCGCTCATGAGAGGGCCGTATACTCCACCATGGATCTCATCCATGAGTCGCTGAGCTTGGTCTTTGTCCAGACATCTGAGGAGACCTAATCCTGCATCTCTTTTGTAGAGTGCATCTCCGCTCAGGTAGAATTTCATAGCAAGTCGATGAATCTGCCTCTTCTCAGTTAGGGTCGCCTCAGCGGGTGTAGAACCATCTCGCAGATATTCCTTGATGTGCTGATACCAAGGATTGTGGATGGGAGGTAGCTCATCCGATAATTCTCCAATGTAATTCCCATAGACTGGGGCTTTTTGCAGAGCAAACGTGATGCTTGACATGTTTTCCTTGTCGGTATGTAAACCAAGGAGGCCAACGTTGCTAATGCATTCGCAAAATCATTCCTATTACGAGGAATGTGTAGAAAGGAGATTTCTTCGAACTCCAAAGCCATCTGTAGAACTTTAGATGGTAAGGCGACAAATGAAATTCTTTGCTTTGATAGATTCACGAGGATTGCTTGATTACCAATTCGGAATCCCCAAAGAAAGTTAACACTTCGATGCCCATTGAAGCGGGCAAGTTTTAGCCCCATGAATCTGACCTTCATACTTACTGTGTGTTGTTGGTCGATAAACCGCAATTTAATGGCAATGAGAGATCTGCTCCCCGTCATCGGATATTAAAAGCGCTCCAGCTCCGAGCCTTACGTGATAATTAGCTCCATTAAAATACATTCTCCACGTTAAGCATATATTGTCTTGATGTTGTATTTGAATTAATCATTACTCCTTCGTCAGGGAAGTATGTTTCTAAGGGTTTGTAATCCCCTGCAGGTGCGGTGGCCAGTTGATCCGCAATTCCTTGACCTTTGACAGACTTTTGTGTTACATAGACGATGTCAAATTGCTGTAGGATCAACTGCCATCTGGACAGTCGACAATTCAGTATGGGTTTGCTGAACACAACTTGAGAGGATCCACGTGGGATATGAGATGGGTTATGTGACCATGGAGGTAATGTTGTAACCGCATGGAAGCCCATGCTAAAGCACAACAAGTCTTCTCGATCAGAGCGTACTTGTGTTCGCTGATGCTGAATCTTTTGCTGAGGTAATAGATAGCTCGTTCTTGGCCTCCATTGTCTTTTTACCCCAGCATGCAGCCCATAGCATTGTCATTTATGGACAGGTACATGAATAGGGAAACATCATCCCTGGGAGGTACCAAAATAGGAGCATTAATCAGTTGTTCTTTAATGGTAAGGAAGGCTTTCTGACACTCATCGTTCCATTTCATGGAGGAGTTCTTCCTTAACAGCTTGAAGATAGGCTCACAGGTTGTTGTGAGTTGAGAAATGAATCTGCTAATGAAATTGATTCTTCCCAAATATCCCCGTATTTCCTTCTCTGTCTGAGGATTGAGCATTTCTTTGATGGCCTGGATTTTGGTAGGATCCAGTTCAATCCCTTTATGGCTGACTAGGAAACCTAGCAACTTGCCTGACTTAACACCAAAGGCGTACTTGGCGGGATTCAACTTCAAGTTGTACTTACGCAACCTGTTGAAAAGTTTTATGAGATGGTCTAAGTGGTCCTCCTCCTTCTGGGATTTGACAATGATGTCATCCACGTAGAACTCTATCTCTTTGTGCATTAAATCATGGAAAAGAGCCATCATAGCTCGCTGATAGGTTGCCCCGGTGTTGATGAGGCCGAATGACAACCGTCTGTAACAAAAGGTTCCCCAAGGCGTGATGAAAGTAGTTTTCTTACAATCTTCCTCGTGACCATAATTTGATGGTACCCGTAAAGCAATCGTGAAAGGAGTACATGCAGTATTGAGCGGTATTATCGATAAGAATGTGGATAAAGACGCGGGAAAGCTATCTTTAAGGCAAGCTTTGTTCAAATCCCGATAATCCACATAAACTCGCACCTTTCCCCTGGTTTTAGGCACAGGCATAATGTTAGATATCCACTCCAGGATATGTAGACACCATGATGATGCCGACTTGAAATTGTTTCACAATTTCTTCTTTAACTTTTAAACTCCATTCGGGTTTCAATCGCTTTGAAGTTTTTGTCTAAGCGGCTTGAATCCTTCTTTGATGGGAAGGCGATGAAGAACAATGTCGGTGGACAAACCCACCATGTCTTCATGAGACCATGCAAACACATCCCGAAATTGGGTTAATAGTGCGACCGTATCATTCCGTTGATTTGTGGTAAGGTGCGAACCAATCTGGATTAGCTTAGGGTTGTCTAAGGTTACGAGATTGAAAGGAGTGGTTTGATCAAGATTAGGGTTTGGGTTTGTGCATGACCCATTCCTTAATCTCTTGAGGTGTCTCAATGTCCTCTTGGATGTCCATCAAGTCCGAGTCTAACTTTGCATCAAAGTTCTGACCCTTGTGTCTGGAGAAGGCACCTCATCGGCAAGTACTGAGCACATCTAAATTGAGTCTGAAATAAAAGATGCTTTCACTTAATATATGCAACTGTTCGATCATACAAAAGTGTTAGCATGTACGTGATAAAATAACTGCTAGTGCTGTAAAGGAAAGCAAACAATTAAAGTTATCTACAAGGTAGAGGGATTTTCTGCCCATTTTACCCTCGTTAACCGATGCATGGAGTACTGCTCCAATTATCGAGGGCAAAGTCCTGAAGGACTGCAGTGATGGAAGGATAGTCATTGTCCTCCTTCTCTTGAATGATAACCATGACATCGGGGCAATCATCGTCTGGGGTGTATCTGTTGGTATGTTCATCATGAACAATGACGCGAATGCCTGCCATCATCAAGGCAAGGTCATGTTTACGTTTCTGTTCCTTTTCTTCCGTCTCGGGATCAGGAATCAGCACCTCTTTTGCTTTGATTGGCACTGGTTTTGGAAAAAGCATAGCCGCAACATGGGTTGGCACCTTTACTGGAGATTGCATTAACTCATGAGGTAAAGGTATAGAAAATCGCCGTGCGGCGGAAGCTTGAGGAACCTGCTTGTGCTTATGAGGATTCCTGTGACTGGAACTAGCAGAATAGCCTAGTCCATTTGTTCAATTTGTTGAACATTTGGATAGGGTGCTTAATACCTTATCTTTACTGAGGCCTTGTCCAGTTGATGACCCAATGACATCATTTCTTGAGTAAAAAGCATAACCTCGGTGAAATCTTGGAGTGCGGGAAGTGGCGCTCCAATAGAATGGTATTGCATATTACTCACTTCCAAAGTATGGAAACTGGCCGGTTCAACTTCTGAATTGAAGCTGATAATTGGTAGAATTCCTTGTTCAGGACAATCCGGCTCAGCGTTGACAGTAACTAGACTGTTGTTGATGATGTATTTGAGTTGTTGATGTAGCGGGAAGGGAACAGCTCCAGCCATGTGTATCCATGGTCTCCCTAATAGCAGGTTATATCCTAAATCTATCTTGAGGACGTGGAAGGATACATTGAATGTATTTGGACCAATCTCAATTGGTAATTCAATCTTTCCGACGGTATTTCATCAGGATCCATCAAAAGCTCGGATGACCGTATGGCTGATTTGGATCCGCTTGAGATTAATATTCATTTTTACCAAGGTGGCATAAGGACAGATATTCAGAGATAAGCCTCCATCTATCAATACTCCTGCTAGCATGTACCCGAAAGATAACACTGCGATGTGCAATGGCTTGCAATGACCGGTCCCTTCGAGAGGTATGTCGTCATCAGTGAAGGATATCACATTGCTGTTGAAAATGTGATCAACCAAATGTTAAAATTTTTCCACGTCCACTGATTTTGGCAAGTAGGCTTCTTCTAAAACCTTCAACAAGATCTTCCGATGATTCTCAAGAAGAAAACCAAATCGATATTGAAATCGGTGTGGAGCTTCTCGCAAGCTTAAAACCACTTTGGCTTCATTATGACCCATAATGACGGAGAATTTTTCAATCTTCTCCATGGGCAATTTCCTTTTGCTTCGCAAGTAGGTTTAATAACCCGTTGAGGAAGGTGCGGTGGATTTTCTTTTCGATTTATAGCGATAGTATAAGATGTGGATCCTTTAGCTTCTCCATAATTCCATGGAACTTTATCTGGCGACAACGAGGATGTTGTGGTCTGCAAGGTAAAGGAATTGCTCTGCAGTGCGGCCACTTTCAAAGGATTATCGACTCCTTTGAGTTGAATTGGTTGTATGGGAAATACTTTAATGATCTCATCATTCACGGAGATAGCGCTCATCGATCCCTTCCATTGGGTAGGGCATGCATTCCCACCCTTAAGTTGCACAGTGTAATCATCTGCTATTTGCAGGACACCGCTATCAATAAGGTTTTGAATAAGATGGCGGAGTGCCCAGCATTCTTCTGTGCTATGACCGCGAGAATGTGAATGATATTGACACATTTCATCAGGATTAAACCGCCCTGAGCGGGGGTTGATGGGAGGGAGAAGGAATGTGATTCTTCCTTCATTGATCAACATTTGAAGTATCTCTTCCATAGACTGGCCCAGATAGGTGAATTCCCTCTGATTGGCAAACTCCCGATGGGCTTTAGCACTTGCTCGCTTTGAAACCTTATCCATCATAGCTTCGCTTTCTGAGGGTGTTGATGGAGCATTTATAACAAATGGAAGGAGATAGGCATGCTCCTGCCTGATTAATTGGCGTGTGACTTGATGCTGATGGGTCACCAGTTCTGCCAATTACTCAATTTGTTTGGAAAGAGCTTTCATCTTTCGTTCCATGGTAAATTAGAACTTTGCATAATCCCATTTGTCAACACCATCTTTGATGGGTTGGGACGATTCGCCATTGTTAGGTTTGTAATATTCATGAACACAATCAAATTGCACAAAGTAAGCGGAAACGTGTAAAATCAGAGTTTTAAAATTTTACAAACCATATACCCGGATCATCCTTTATGCACAATTATTAATTAAACGAAAAGATAAAGAATAAAAATCATACCCTTGAAGATCGAGCTTCCTCAGGTACAAGTTCACCTCCAAATCCTTTCGCATTCAACTTGAATCCACCGGGTTTAGTTCCTTCCTTTGATCAACGTTATCCACCCAAGTGTTTGGCCTCTAGAGGTGATCCACCAAGAAAGAATAAAGATTCAAGAAGAAGGGTGGTTGGCTACACCCTAGTTTTTCTATCTCTCATAGAAAAAGAGCGTACTCTCCAACAATTGGAATAACGTATATTTGATATCTGATATAAGACTCCTCTTATAAAGATATCAAGTAACCCTATTAAAATAAGGTTTTATTTATTTAATTAAACTCTTTTAATTAAATGGGCTCCCTAATCTTATTAGGGATAATTAATTAAACTCCTTTAACTAATTTTCCCTCCTAATCCTATTAGGAATAAATGAGAGTACTTATATTAAATTAATTCCTAAACTCTTTTAGAAATTAAAATAATAATAATAATTAAAATAATATTAATAAGACACCTCTTATTAATTTATATTTAATATTTCTAAAATATTAAATAATAAATATTAAGTTATTTAATTTATTCTATCACCATAGATTAAATTAAATATACTTAATATATTATTACAATTATGCCATTAACTTCTTAAATAATTATTCTTCCTTTTATGGTGTGACCCTTTAGGTTCTCATAGGGATAAGCCTCCTAATGATCAACGACTTTCCGGATAATATAGATTTCAACATTAATCATAAAAGAACCTTTGAGTTAATAGTTACCGTACAATTCAATCCTTCCACCATACAATGTCCCAATTAAATATAAGACATGAAATTACTGTCAAGTCTTATTTTATTTAATTATATGTATTTCGGCTCTTAAATGCACAACCCCAAATAATGCAAATTAGAAACACCTTTCTAATTTCATTCTGCCTTGGCCAAGGACTACTGGGTTGTTATTTATCGAATCACATAGGACATGTAAGACCCCAAATTATTAATAAATGAAATTTATTTTCCTCTATTTATTATTTTGAAATAGTAAGGGTCGATTTGATTAATGTGGATAGTTATGGGTAAAATACGTAAATATTTGAATAAGCAAGTGGTTATAAAATATTCATTATTTGTCGAGGAATATTCGTTTGGTCGTGGAATATTAAATCTTGTCGGGGAATATTAAATGCTGACGATAGCTTGATCTTTTATGGGCCCCATGTGAAAGCGATTGGATGAAGAAAGCGATAAATATAAGTTATTTATAAATAACTTGGCGTAGTTATTACAGATTAATCTTTGTTGGAATACCCGGTGGTTAAAACACACTAATCTGGCGTTGTTGAGCAGTAGCTTTGCGGTATTGCACCAATTATTGATTCTTACGTGAAGGCACTACTCGATAATTGTTACGATAATTACTATTCGGTATTTTATTTTATTGATTCAATAATTCTTTGCATTGATATTTTATATTATTGTTGTTTGATAAATTGTCATTTACGGTATTTTCCATTATCGAAGCAATAATTCATATTATCTGAATAATATTATTAGATAACATTATTGGCGATGTCTAGAAAGTTACATCTAAGGAGAGGTTTGGTCACCTAATTGCTTGCAAGATGAAGAAATTCTTATTGGAAAGCCCTCTTTCACAGGAAGCGCACGGTTGTCGATAATGTGATTACGTAATATTATTTGTGAATAATTAATTATTGATTTATATGATGAGGAAAATATTGATTTTATGTGGATATAGATGGAGAAAATTTTAAAATGACAATTGTTGAAAATTAATATTTTATCTTTTTACGATAAAATAATTCATTTAAATATATTATTTTAATAATATATTAACGGTGATATTTTATAATGAATGTGGGATATATGAGTATATGAGGAGGAAGAGTATTTTTGTGGCATTAAATGTTTAACACATTTTTTGTGTGTTGGTGGACCCATTTCTTGATAGAAAATTGATTATAGATCGTAAAATCGCTTGGTTTGTGGATTTTTGGTCAATTTACATTTGGAATTTGGAAAAACTTTCTTCGCAAAGTTGTAGAGAATTGAATTTCCTATAAAAAGTCGCAAGATTTGAATTTTCTGATAAAAGGACTATTTATTATGAATTATTGAAGTTTCAGAGTTCCAAAATAATTGATTTTTGAAAGTTTTAAATATTTATATTAACAAAAATGTTTTTTATATGTTGAGGGCATATTTAACATGTGTTAGGATGGCTGAGTTCAGATTCATGGATGCGTAGGAAGATGTGGAAAATAAATAATATTAATTTATTAAATTTTCTATTTTGGTGTTCTAAGCATTTTACTATAAATAGGGTGCTTAGGTTAGAATTAAAAATCACACCAGAAACTGAAGTTTTCTCTCTCTATATTATCGGCGTATTCTTGTGAGTATTTTGAGTATACTTTGAGTATTGCTATCTGGTGTGAGTTCAAGTCATAGCTTTATATCAGGTGTTTCAATTAGAAATCTTATCTTTCGAGGTAAGGGATGTTATTTTCTTCTCAAATGATATTATTTCTTCAATATCATTATCTTTGAAATATTGGTTGAAACTTTTTATCAAATTTGGAACTTTTTCATATGGGTTACTATTCATGAGTTCTTATTCATGAGTTCTTATTCACGAGTTCTTATTCATGAGTTCTTATTCACGAGTTCTTATTCACGAGTACTATTCATGAAGCGTGAAGATGTTTTTTGTGAAATTTCTATCTTTTGGTGTGGAGTTACTATTCACGTATTCACGGAACTATTCACGATATACGGTCTTATTCATAGAAAAATGAAATTTCTTCTTTTTGTCCAAAATATCTAATGCGGATACTAGCTTTGATTGTATCCATGTTTTGATCATTCTTGAATTTTACACCACTATGATTATTTTTGAGGTATTTTTTGACGTAGATAAAACAAAAAGTACGAATCCTTAATCCTTAATCTTTGTCATTTTGTTTCCTTTGGATTCGTTTTTCTTTAAAATATTTTTCATAATCCTCGGTCTTAAATGATGATATTATTGAATATCTTTGGCTTTTGTAGTGCAAAGATGAATGATTTCTTGATGAATATCTTTGGCCCGTAGTGCTGAAGATGAGCAGTGTTGAGATGAACATAATTGGTGATTAATATCTTTGGCCCGTAGTACAAAAGATGAGCAGTGTTTAGATGAACATGATTAAGTGATGAATATCTTTGCTTTGTAGTGCAAAGATGAATATTTGATTCGAGATATATATTGATTGATGTTACAAGGATAAAATATCGACGATGAACTTTTAAATTCATATATAGAAGATAGTAGTTTGCATTCTCTACTTAACTCTTCTAATGAATTATTATTTCCGCTGCGAAGATTGATTTAAAACTGGTTGTCTATTGTATTCTATTAGATTTTTCACTGTTGGAGACTAACGATAATTTGTTGTATATTATATTAGTCGTAATATTCTTTCTTTGGGCTAGTTGAGCTCACCCTTTTCCTTGTTGTTCCATTTTTCTTCTCAGGAGGCGAGAATGTAGCGAGTACTAGTCGGGGTATGGAATGAAGGTTCTAGAGAGAGTTGTTTAGTAGTCCTCACCATTTTTGTAAAATAATGTATCAATAATTATGATGGGGATTTATTTGCGTGTGGATATTGTCTAGATGGCAATATCGTATTTAAACTCACGATATATATATGTTGTCGTATTTTTACGACAAATGTATTAATAAAGTTGTAGTTATTTCTGTACCATGTATTTGGCGACTCAGGATGGGGTTGGATGGAATGGACCTATTTTGGGGGCGTCCCGGTTGGTATCGAGCTTAGGGATATGATCTCTGGCGGAGATCGGGGAATAGAACTAGGAGGGGAGAGACGAGTAAATCCTTCGCTAGTGTGTCCTACCTAATCTTATTTGTTAGTTGGTCAGTATATAGGGATATTATGTGATATATTGATTTCCTTAATTAACCCTTGTTTTATGATAGTATTTGAGAATGTCGAATGAGAATATTAACAGTGGAGTAAATGAGGAAGTGGAGATGCTGTACTTTACCAACGAGGAGAGCGTCTGACAGTGGCAATGTACCTCTGTGAATAACACCTTTGAAAGCGAGATGATGAGCGAGGGGATGTTTAGAAGCTTTTTGCAGTTCATGCAAAATCGACGAGGGAGACTCGTGTTCAAAATCTGAGGAGGAAATGATAGCAATTCACGGGTGGTCACAACAAGCGATTCAAAGAGTTGGGACCACGAAGTGCTGGGAAAAGCGGATCCGATTAAAAGCGGAGATGTGGGTCAAACAAATTACCAAGATATTCGATGTCTTGGGATGCGGAGAACGAAAGTTCCATTCGCTACTTTTATGTTCGTAACGAGGTGATTCTTTGGTGGGAATCGTGAAGCGTACCCATCCATTTGCTTTCAAAGATGTCGTGGGAGACGTTTGAAGCAGTTCAATGACAAGTACTTCCACGAAAGTATTCGTCGTATGAAGGAAGTGGAGTTTATTAGGTGGAGCGAGAATAACATGGCGGTGTCCCGATCTGGCGAAGTTCGCGGAGTTATCGAGTTTGCACCTCATTTGGTGGAGAATGAGGAGCGTTATGACGCGGATGTTTACGAGAGGTTTGAAACCCGGCATACGTCGATATCTCATTTCTCATAAATTTTCTCTCTATTCGGATGTTGTCAGCGGGGCTCGGTTGTTAGAAGCGAGATACTTGATACGTTCAACCGAGGGTCCATAACTAGGATTATCTAGAAGATAGCGGTCATCGAATAACGATAACCGGCGGAGAAAGAAGAATACGGACAAAGCGGTAACCACTCTGGTGGTAATCGTGGCCATGAAAATAGAAGAAGCGAGTCGGGAGGGATTTTAAAAGAGGAGATTCAACAACGACCATGTGAAGGCGTCGGCGCCCGATGCAACTAGTTCAAGGAGGAGAAAGACCACCGGTCGTATGTTACAAATGCGGGAAGAGGGACATATCATCAAAGCGCCCATGCGGTTTAAGGTATGCTATAATTGTGAAAAAGAAGGACATATCGCTCGAGATTGTATGATATCGAAACCCGATCCGGCGTGAATGGTGACTCAAAAGGATGTCCGGAAAAGTCAAAGACAACGATTCACGGAAGGCGTTTGTTATGGCCGGTCAAAATCGAGGAACCCGATCGAAGTTAGCAGGTTAGTTAATTTTAAATTCTTGCGAAGTTTATACCTTACTGAATCTGGGTTCTACCCATTCTTTTATCTCTCTTGCTTGCGCTCAGCGTTTGAACTTGACTACGGAGAAATTAGACTTTGACCTATTTATGGAGACTCAGTTAGGAGAAACTTTCATTACATCAGTTGTTTAGAAATCTTGCTTGATTAGGGTTGGCACTATCACATTACACGTTAACCTTATTTCTATAGAGATATTTGTTTTGATGTGATTTTAAGGTTAACTACTCATCATGCCAAATTGATTGCTTTTGTAAGGTTGTTAGTTTTTTCATATTCTAAGCAACTTTGTTATTCAATTCAAGCAATCAAACTATTGTAGTCAAACATTTTCATATCAAGCCATGAAGTCATTCGTTTATTACGGATGTCAAGTTTTCTTAGTCCATGTTATGGATTTGAATAAAGACACGTCAGATTTGAATAATATTCCTGTTGTTATTAATTTTTCCTAACGTATTTCTTGAAGAATTTCTTGGCTTACTCCCAAAGCCTGATATTAAATTTTGTATCGACTTTGAACCCGGTACAAAACTCATTTCTAAAATCTCATATCGAATGGCTCTATTGAACTTGAGGAGTTAAAAATTCAACTATAAATTTGGTACGAGCCTTTATCTGGTGACTTCCTTTGTGGAATAATGCCGAAGCGGACTCTCTCGTAGGGGATACCATATTTGTGCGATAATAAAGCGATAGGTGTCATTGTAACGTGCTTATCAAGGTTGGGATATGAGTCACGATTGAGAACAACCTAAGTCGGTAATCGAAATCGTAGCTTTGAGGCTTAGTTGGTTATTATCGGAGATTCGTTGAAGGATATTCTCGAATCGCTATTCCATTAACTTGATTGACTCGTAGAGATACAAAATTCGAATGGAGCAAGGAATGTGGGAAGAGCTTCAAAGAACTCAAGAGGAGACTCATTCAAAGACATGTTACGACCATGCCATCTGGAAAAGCGAACGTGGTAGGCGGCGTGTTGAGTAGAAGATCGTATACAAATACGAGTACGATATTGTCAAAGGCTCATTTCAGTATAATTTACAAATAATAGAGATGGAGATGAAAACTCTAGGTACCCACGTGATGATATACGAGTATAATCGACTTTAATCGATAAATTTAAAGTTGTTCAAGCTACACACCGGAGCTGATGAATTTGAAGAAGGAGGTGTAAGAAGTTGTTATTTCAAAAGCGAGAATCGGTGAGGTGAGGAAAGCTCAAACCTTCGATCCATTTAAAATTCTCGATCGAATAGGAACTATGGCCTATAGACTCGTTTTACCGCCAAGTATGACGCGTGTTCATAACGTTTTTCACGTATCGATGTTACGTAAATATGTGGACGACCCGAACCACGTCATTGAGTTAGAACCGAACGAGATAGCCGAAGACTTAACGTATGAAGAGGTACCTGTCAAGATTTTGGATAAGAAGGAGCATGTCCTACGTACGAAGGTCATACCACAAGTTAAAGTTTTGTGGAGAAACCATGCTATTGAGGAAATGACACGGGAGTTGGAAAGCGAAAATGAAAGCGAGGTATTCTCATCTTTTGAAAAACACACCAGTCGCGTCGTCGATTTCGAGGACGAAATTTCATAAGGAGGGAGGTTGTAAGACCCCAAATTATTAATAAATGAAATTTATTTTCCTCTATTTATTATTTTGAAATAGTAAGGGTCGATATTATTAATGTGGATAGTTATGGGTAAAATACGCAAATATTTCTAATAAGCAAGTGGTTATAAAATATTCATTATTGTCGAGGAATATTCGTTTGGTCGTGGAATATTAAATCTTTGTCGGGGAATATTAAATGCTGACCATAGTATGGAGATCTTTTTGTGGGCCCCATGTAAAAAGCGATTGGATGAAGAAAAGCGATAAATATAAGTTATTTATAAATAACAGGCGTAGTTATTTACAGATTATCTTGTTGGAATACCGTTGGTTAAAAACACACTATATCTGGCGTTGTTGAGAAGTAGCACTGCGGTATTGCACCAATTATTGATTCTTACGTACGTGAAGGCACTACTCAATAATTGTTACGATAATTCTTATTCGAGTATTTTATTTTATTGATTCAATAATTTTGCATTGATATTTTATATTCTTTGTTGTTTTGATAAATTGTCATTACACAGTATTTTCCATTATCGAAGCAATAATTCATATTATCTGAATAATATTATTAGATAACATTATTGGCAATGTCTAGAAAGTTACATCTAAGGAGAGGTTTGGTCACCTAATTTGCTTGCGCGGTGAAGAAGAAATTCTTATTGGAAAGCCCCTCTTTCTTGGGAAGCTGCTGGTTGTCGATAATGTGATTACGTAATATTATTTGTGAATAATTAATTATTGATTTATATGATGAGGAAAATATTGATTTTATGTGGATATAGATGAGAAAATTTTTAAAATGACAATTGTTGAAAATTAATATTTTATCTTTTTACGATAAAATAATTCATTTAAATATATTATTTTAATAATATATTAGCGGTGATATTTTATAATAAATGTGGGATATATGAGAATATGAGGAGGAAGAGTATTTTTGTGGCATTAAATGTTTAACACATGTTTTGTGTGTTGGTGGACCCATTTCTTGGTAGAAAATTGATTATAGTATGTAAAATCGCTTGGTTTGTGGATTTTTGGTCAATTTACATTTGGAATTTGGAAAAACTTTCTTCGCAAAGTTGTAGAGAATTGAATTTCTTATAAAAAGTCGCGAGATTGAATTTTCGATAAAAGGACTATTTATTATGAATTATTGAAGTTTGAGTTCAAAATAATTGATTTTTGAAAGTTTTAAATATTTATATTAACAAAAACGTTTTTTATATGTTGAGGGCATATTTAACATGTGTTAGGATGGCTGAGTTCAGATTCATGGATGCGTAGGAAGATGTGGAAAATAAATAATATTAATTTATTAAATTTTCTATTTTGGTGTTCTAAGCATTTTCCTATAAATAGGGTGCTTAGGTTAGAATTGAAAATCACACCAGAAACTGATGTTTTCTCTCTCTATATTATCGAGCGTATTCTTGTGAGTATTTTGAGTATACTTTGAGTATTGCTTTATCGGTGCGAGTTCAAGTCATAGCCTTTATATCCAGGTGTTTCAACTAGAAGTCTTATCTTTCGAGGTAAGGATGTTATTTTCTTCTCAAATGATATTATTTCTTCAATATCATTATCTTTGAAATATTGGTTGGAACTTTTTATCAAATTGGGAACTTTTTCATGTCGGGGTTACTATTCACGATTTTGAGTTCTTATTCATGAGTTACTATTCACGAGTTACTATTCTTATGAGTACTATTCGAAGCGTGAAGAAGATGTTTTTTTGTGAAATTTCTATCTTTTGGTGTCGGAGTTACTATTCACGTATACGGAACTATTCACGTATACGGCACTATTCACCGAAAAATTAAATTTCTTCTTTTTGTCCAAAATATCTATTCTGGATACTAGCTTTGATTGTATCCATGTTTTGATCATTCTTGAATTTTACACCACTATGATTATTTTTGAGGCATTTTTGGACGTGGATAAAACAAAGTACGAATCCTTAATCCTTAATCTTTGTCATTTTGTTTCACTGGATTCGTTTCTTTAAAAATATTTTTCATAATCCTCAGTCTTAAATGATGATATTATTGAATATCTTTGGCCTGTAGTGCAAAGATGAATGATTTCTTGATGAATATCTTTGGCGTAGTAGTGCAAAAGATGAGCAGTGTTGAGATGAACACGACCGATCGATTAATATCTTTGGCCGTAGTGCAAAGATGAGCAGTGTTTAGATGAACATGACCGGTGATGAATATCTTTGGCTTCTGTAGTGTAAAGATGAATATTTGATTCGGATATATATTGATTGATGTTACAGGATAAAATATCGACGATGAACTTTTAAATTCATATATAGAAGATAGTAGTTTGAATTCTCTACTTAACTCTTCTAATGAATTATTATTTCCATTGCGAAGATTGATTTAAAACTAGTTGTCTATTGTATTCTATTAGATTTTTCCTGTTGGAGACTAACGATAATTTGTTGTATATTATATTAGTCATAGTATTCTTTCTTTGGGCTAGTTGAGCTCACCCTTTTCCTTGTTGTTCCATTTTTTTTCTTCTCGGGAGGCGAGAATGTAGCGAGTACTAGTCGGGTATGGAATGAAGGTTTAGAGAGAGTTGTTTAGTAGTCCTCACCATTTTTGTAAAATAATGTATCAATAATTATGATGGGGATTTATTTGCGTGTGGATATTATCTAGATGGCAATATCTCGTATTTAAACTCACATGATATATATGTTGTCGTATTTTGCACGACAAATGTATTAATAAAGTTGTAGTTATTTACGTACCATGTATTTGGCGACTCGAGAATGGGTTGGATGGAATGGACCTATTTTGGGGCGCCACAGACATTCTCTTCTTTTACTAGAAGTGGTAGATTCTTTATTGATCATACATTATCTCCATGTATAACTTATTATACCCAAGCATACCCTTTGATATACCCTAAGGGTCTTAAGGAATAAGTCAAAGTATAACTCATCATACACAAGATACTATGATGATCTCAAGTCCAAGGATCACTTGTATTACTATCACTCTGAGAATTCCTATTGACAGCAAGTAAAACTCCATTAGGTATTCCTTAGCGAGTCACATTCAGTGAACTTATTCTCTAATAAGCACCTACATACTTGCTTTAGTGTCTCCACACAAATGATCATGAGATCAATCATCCTCATCCAATTAGCAAGCAACGTATGTACCAATCTATCCGGATTTACTAATCCCCAATTTAGTAATCCAACGATTGGGAACTATTTTAGTTTTAAGCTTTTTAAGAATTTAGATCTCATTAGAATGATCATCATCATTATTCTAAAAACATTGCTTAAAACTATGGGTTTATCACATATTATAAAACAGCATCATAGAGATAATTAAAAGCCTTTAATAAATTAATACTTTTTATTAATAAATGAATAAGATTATTACAAAGTATATACTTTATCATCAAACATGATTGGCTTGTGTGCATATTACTTTCAGATTCTAGGTCTTATATGTTGTATAGACTGATAGGGTTATGTGATATGTGTTTAGGTTTTTCTATGTATATATGTATAATAGTATTATATTGTGATGATATTATTCTAATTTGTATATCGATATTATTTATATATTAGGTCTTCAAACAAAGCTTATTAAAATGCGTAACCATAATCAACGAAACAGACAAGTTTTTCTTAACTCTACTTAGAGTTGTTTCATTCAGATATGCTTATGGTTAATCATTGATGATTGCCATTGTAGTATTGTACTTTGTACATATTGCATGTATAAGTCAGGTATGAAAGGCTGATCACCTTCATTACCGTTCATTCCAGATATATTTGTTCATGTTTAATACTTGTTCAGTCAAAAGTTTGTTCGTGCTAGTTCTCAACTATATTGAAGAATTATACCCAGCTTATTATTCAAATTCTTTCAATCATGATATATCCTTAAATAAATTTAAACTTGTTGGGCAACCTTCATGCTCACCCTTGCTATATCATGATAAACATTGCAGATTAAGGAGAATACGTCGGATACAGGGAAAGGTTAAAGACAGTTTCAACTTTAGGTTTATGTGTGCGACTTAATGTGTAACAGCATGGTATGATAATATCTTTGTATGTCATATAGAATAATGAATTGTGTATAAGTTAAGATTACTCGACCTTGGGGAATAGTGTGTAATGTTTAATGTATAAATAATTTATGTTTATATCTTCCGCAATAGTTATAGAAAGCTTGTACCAGATCCGTGGTTATTTGGGACCCGGATTTGGGGACGTTACAGTAGGATTACCTTAGTCTAATAACCGCAGTGATTAGGATAAGTACTAAATCCAATACAGTTAGTGTGTCGGTAAGATTCAAAGACGAATCTTGGCGGGTTATAAAAGATACAGAGTTCCCTAACTCTAATAATAAAGTTGAACGATAGTGGTGAATAGATCGAGTCTAAAGGACTAAAAGTACAGTGATAGGAGATCGTAAAATAAAACGATCATAGTATAGAAATGAATCGTAATTTATACGATGAGATCACCCCGTGATCTGATAAGGTGATAGCAGGGAGAAGAATCAATCTAATGATTGAAAAGTTTACAGCAAGATTGTTGTGTGTCAGTTGTACTATGAATTGGTACAGATTCAGGAAAGGATTATGAATACGGATTAAATGAAATTCGTATTAAGAAGGGAGTTAGGATCATTATTGAAATGTCTGTGTCGCGCTATTTGCTATATACATGTTGAGAAGGTGATTCTTTTCTCAGGTGTATAACGGATAGGTAGGGTATAATTAGAGAATATAAGGATAAGTACGAGTTCTTAAAACTCATACTTATGGTATGTTCGTGACTCATAATTATATGAAATGTTTATGAACCCCTCAGCGAATGGACGCCAAAGGTCTGACTAGGACAAGTTCTTAAACTCATATGATTGTGGCAAGTTCCTGAACACGTAACTGTGGTAAGTTTGATGAACTGGGAATAGTTATGTGTGAATGGAGTATTGAGGATAATAGGAATAGATAGACTGTTTAAGCACTTGATCATTAGTGGAGATATAGGTTTTCCAAATCTTCTAGCTATGATAGACTCGAAATTTTTGACATCAATCTAAATACGCACTATGTGCTTTTGAAAAATGAATTTTTATTCTCAACTTCTGGTGACCCTTGTGTATGCATGGACTTCGGGCCACCTACACCTTGTTACCTGTTGAGATGATAAAACAGATTTGTAATGATTTTTGAACGGTTTAAAGTATAGTTTATGGTATTTGTTTTGGCTAGACGATAATGATTCAAAATATCAAAATATATTTTTATTTATCACTCATGTACCATGTAACCTGATGCAGAGATGATAAAAAGTTGATGGAGTTGTAAATGCAGGAATACTTAGTGTTGAATTTGATCTAAAATCGTTATTTCACTATTGTATGATGTGTTATGACAAAGTCACTCGATGACGGCATCCTCAAACGGGTTGTTAATACAGTACGGCATCATGACATCATTTTCAAACATTTTTCAAAATTTTAATTTGCCAACGGGGTTTTGGCTATACATTAATATTTCGTTTAAAATTGAATTATTGGTATGATTCTAAGTTATTTGATTTAACTAGACCAATATTTATAAAAAAATCCTTATAGCGTTCTTTGAAAATTTTCCCGAACCAAATGGTCTTGGTGCAGAATTCTATGATAAGACTGAGGTGAACTATGCAGATTGGATAAAATTATTCAATAACGAGAATATTCGTGAGAAATGATTAAAGTATACGTACTAGTTGCAGTAGTTTACCTTCTTCGTGATTGTAAACATATTGTTAACCTTTGTAAGGGGCAAAGTACCTTTTTCTTAATTGAAATAGGTCTAGGTAGCAATACCTATAAACCTCAAAAGTTCATGGTCTATATGACTCCTCAACACGATTTCAAAATTTTAAATCTTGTGAGTGATGTTGTGGGTAGCATTTGGTGATGAGTATGAAAGGTATAAGGTGTAAGTTGAATTTCGGGGACGAAATTCTTAGAAGAAGGGGTGAATGTGACGACCCGAGAATTTAGAAAATTATTTAAATCTTAAAAGATTGAATAAAGGTTAAATAATAGACCTAGACTGGAAATAGAGTTTGAATTTTAAATTTTTTTGAAGGACTTATGTGGTTTTGTGTATAGTGACTTATGTGAAGTATGTGAGTGATTAAATAAATATATATTATAAATATGTATATATTTATTTAATATATAAATAGAATGAATGAGAAGTTATATAACCTAATATTATATATTAGGAATGAGAATTAAATAACCTCAAGGGTTATAACAAGTGTAAAGTGCTAGTATTTAAATTTTATATTAGTATACTAACCTAAGAGATTAATTTTATTATCTCAATTTATTAATTATTTTAAACCTAGCTTAATTGGGTTGCATAATAATATTATCTAAGTATTTAAATTTCATAATGAGTGGATTAGAAACCCTAATGAAATATATATGGTAATGCACAATTTATGTGTTGGATCCATGATAATTTTAGTGGCCCAAGCAAGTTATTAAGAGCCCAATCAATAAATCAAATGGCCCAATTTTTAGCCTAAAAGATGAGGGACTTTATGGTCATTTTATTAAGCAAATAAACAAATAAATAAAAAAAAAAAATTTGGTGCGTGCACCTGGTATATAAGGAGGAATTGAGCATGTGTTCAAATTATTTGTTTAGATATGGAAGCAAACTAAAGAAAAAAGTGAGAGGAAGATAAGATATGAAGAGATATGAGAGAGAAAGAAAGAAAAAAGAGAAAAAGAGAGAGGAAGAAAGAAAATAGAAAGAGAGGAGAGAAAAGGAAGTGGTCGGCAACCACTTTGTAATAACCCGATATTTTCTATATAATTAAATCAGAAATTTTGCGTATACTTTTTTTATTATTATTATTATTATTATTATTATTATTATTATTATATATTTTAAAGGTGAGAATGCATGAAAGGTAATGTATATGTATTTATGTGATGAATATAAAATATATTTATTACATGAATGATTACAAATAATTTTAATTTAGAATTATTAATCATTATAAATTATATTCTTATAATAATTAATTTTATTATAGAAATGTTTTATTAATTATTTTCATGAATTAAAATATGATTATTATATTATTTAAAGAATATATGAAATGATGATGACATTATTATAATAACTATTTTATTATATGAATTTATTTCAGATTAATTAAGTTAATTATTTAACATAATTAATAATGTTATATATAATGAGATAAATCGGATATGGAATCCAAACCCTAATTTTGGATTTTGATCAAGGAATGAGAATAATAATATTATATTATTATTTATCGATTGTTATAAATGTGTATATTATTCTGTGTAAGGTTAATATGTGAAACAGATTTGATGGAACAGTAGAAAACCCTAATATTAGTCTGATAAACCCTAATTTTGGTTCTGGAATAAGGAATGATGATAATAATATAATATTAATTATATTTTGATTTTTCAGTGCTATAAATATATACTGTATGTATACATTGTTAATAATTGGTCAATGATGGTGCAGTATTTGAAAACCCTAGTTTTGAAGTCAAATGAGACTTTAAAATCTGTTTAGTAATTATGTTATGTGATTAATAACATTTATTATAATATTATTTTATTTCAATGCCGTAAATATGTACTGTCTATGTGTGAACTGATAATGTTGGCCAAATTACGTGTATAATGTCAAACCCCTAGTTTTAAGACTGTTATATTATCATGTTAATGTGATCTATGATTGATGTTATAGATATTAACCCTAATTAGGGAGAACCCTAATTTTCAAAACCCTAATGTTTTTTTTAGAATAAACTCTTATTATTTTTCTAAATTATAAACCCTAATTTGCTTATAGTAAACCCTAATCGCTAAATTAGGAAGTGTAATGTTATTTAGTGTCTCTTAAACCTAATTAGCAAAGTGCTTAAGTAATTAAAGACCTGAACTAATTTAGGAAACCCTAATTACAGTTTTTAAAAACTAATTTTTTATTATTATTTTAAACCCTAATTGAAATCCTATAATTTTTGTGCTAAACCTTAGGGTTAAACCCTAAGGGTTTGACAAGTTACCATGTTGCCATTAAAACTATAAATCAAATGACTATTATGCCCTTAGTGTATTATTGTAGGAAACTTGTGGAATTGGCTAACACTTTAGTTGGTAACCTACTACACCAAACCCATGTAACTTAAAGCAACTTGTATCAGCCATATTTGATCGTACCCAATTAATGAATCCGTATATATATATATATATATATATATATATATATATATATATATATAGATTGAGAGAGAGAGAGAAAAAGTCATATTATTGCCTATTTGTTTAACTAATGCTCAACAAAGTCTCTCTCTCTCTCTCTCTCTTCACCCACAAAATATGCTAGTATATCAGTCCCTTAGACAAGCCCTACTACTTCCATTATCAGATCATTAGCCCAGAATCATGATCAAAGCATGAATGAGGAATAAACCTTTAATTTTAAAATCATTAAATTTTTGTGTTAATGTTGTTATTTGAAGGTTAGAATTGTGTTAGAAGGTGTCATTTAGTGATCTAGGTGGTTATTTCTTAGATCCATAACATCTAGTGTTCGAAAATCAAGTTTTTAAAATTCTGGAAAAAGTTCAAAAGTTTTGTCTGACAACGAATGTTAGTCCTTGTAGATCTGTGCTTGTTTGCTGTTTTAATGATTTAAAGGATTGAAGTTGTAGCCTGTAATGTTGTTAGTATTCTGAAACTGGATTCACGACCATTGAACGTGTATATCAAAAGTTATTCACGGTCAAAGTTCATTGACCTAACACGAAATCAGTTTTCTGGAAAACCCAGAAAAACTGAAGAACACGTTCTGTCAGTGACTTTGACCGAATTTGATCTCGTTTCTGACACGTATTTGGGATGTGTAATGATATCTAGATTATAGTATGACATGAAATCTACAAGCAAAGACCATTTTCAAACCTTATCAATCAACAGATCGATCGTAGTGATCGGTCAAATGTCGTTGACCGTCATGCCTTACTACTTGGGTAACCCAGAAATGTTGAGGAAGTGGTCTGACATGTATTTAGAGACTTAGATCTTGTAATTTAATGCAATCTGGACATTGTAGTTAATCAATAAAGATACCCTGGTAACTAGTCTACAAGACCCGACGTTTAGAACACATGTGACATGAACCGATCGACCGGAATAAGACCACCAAGGTCGTTGACCCGGCGATGACCGATTTTTCCAGGCAACCCCAAAACGATGATGAAAATACGACAATCATTTTAAAGGCTCAGATCTTGCATCTGAGTTGTTGTATGACCAAAATAATTGTTCATAATTGTAGTTCTACATTTATACTTCACGATCAAAGCTTGATATTGACCAGATCATGCAGGAACTAAGAATTATTAGTGGTCAAAGTTGACCCCTCGAACACTGACCTGACAGTGTTCTTGGGCTCAAGAACACCTAAATGACGCTTTTACGTCAGCCAAAGGCTATAATGATGAGACTTAGTTATTTTTAATTAATTAATTTTCAAAATTGATTAAAAATAGAAAAAAAAAAATAGTTTTTAATTATGAAAATACAAAATAAATTCCTAAAAATTATTTTAAAATTCAAAAATTAGTTTTAATAATTTTTAATATATTTCATAAATATTTAATATTTTGGAATATTAAAGGTATTTAATTTATTTAATAATAATATTAAATAAGTTATTTAAAATGATTTTAATACTTGAAAAATCATTTTAAATTATATTATGTTATAAGAAAATATTTTAAGTTATTTTCTATAACTTTTAATATTTTGTGATAAAATTTCATTAATTAATTAATATTAATGATATTTAAGTTATTTAATAAATGTATTAAATAAATTATGAAAAATAGAATTAATGATTTAAAAATTATTTAAAGTATTATAAAAATATTTTAAGTTATAAAATATAATTTTAATATTTTCATGAAAAATATTAATATTTTAATATTAACAATATTAAAGTTATTTAATAATTATATTAAATAAATAAGTTTAATATTATAAAAATCATTTTAAATGAAATTAAGGTGTTAAAAAATATTTTAAGTTATAAAGTATAACTTTTAATATTTAAAGGATAATTTCATTAATAATTTAATATTAATAATATTAAGTTAATATTAATAATATTAAGTTAATATTAATGATATTAAGTTTATTTAATAATTATATTAAATAAATAGTTTAAAATGGTTTTATTTATTTAAAATCATTTAAAAGGATATTAATAAATTAAAAATATTTTAAGTTATAATTAATGACTTTTAATATTTGGATAAATAGTACATTAATATTTTAATATTAATGGTAATTATTTAAAATGATTTTAAATCTTTTAAAAATCATTTAAGTGTAATATAAATACTTTAAAAATATTTTGAGCTATTATAAATAACTTTGATATTTTGGCAATGGTTTCATTAATAGTTTAATACTAATTAAATATTAATGATAATAAAATTATTTGATATTTAAATCATTTTATAATGATTTCGGTGTTTGAAAATTTAGAATAAATTATAATAATTGTTTAAAAATTATTGTAAGTCATTTAAAAATGTTATGACTGTTATTTACTTAGTCTAAATGGATATTGAACTTCGATATAGAGTCTTAGACTCGTTAATTACCCGATAAAGTCGTTGGTACGCTGACAGGTTTCAAAAATTGACCTGAACTTATATAATGTGTTTGTATATGTGTTTGTTTGTGATTCAATGACTGTGAAACATGTGTGACAATGTGATTAGGTTATGTGTTGACTGTGAAACCGTAAGTTATGACGGTTTGCAGATGAAGTTCTGTCTAACCTTTTCAAAAACAGAAAACAATGTTCATAATATGTTGACTATCCTATATATATAGTTAGTACGTAGTTTCAAAAACTTTGATATAGAAATAATATATGGTTATGATTGGTTCCGTTTACTTCATAACTATTTATTTGTTGTAGAAGTGACATGCAAAGAAAACATTTATTTCTTTCAGCTAATTATATTTATAATTGTTATTACTTGTTGGGCACCCAAATGCTCATTCTTGCTTTAAATTTAAATGTTTTCAGCTAAGCGTGATCAACCAAAAGGTTCAGACAAGAACAAGTGAAAAGGAAAGCAAACAGAATGTGTTTAATGGTATCTTTTGTAATAGTTAGACTATATTAAGATAATGATATGTATTATATATCATGTAAAGAATGTAGTAAAGGTTGCGTACTTGGGATTAGACTTTGATAAATGTAAGTTAAGTTTGAAATTTATATTATTGTTATTATTATTAGTAATATTTCTGCTCATAGAAATGGTATCGTAAAGCACTAAATTCGGGTTTTAAGTACCTGAATTTGGGGGCGTTACACACTTGAAGAAGAAAGGGGAGAGAAGAATTTTCCATGCTTCATCAAGCTCTTTTGTGGAAGAAGAATGATTGCACAAGAACTAGGTATAACAAACTAAATTCTAGTAATTAAATTATGTATTTTATTTTAATTATTTTAAATCAAATCATGAGCTTATGATCTTGTATCTTAAAACTCATGATCTACAAGTTTTAGAGTGTTTCATGTTTAGATCTAACTATTTTTGGTGTTAAGAAAACTTGATCAAAGAAAGAAAAGTAAAACAATTTTTAAAACTTAAGATAGCTAGAGGACTGCAGCCCCTAAATAGAAAATTCGGGCTTAGCTAGAGTGCTCTAAAATTTCTAGGCTTTTGATATGTTATAGTACACTGAATAAGCTTTCCATAGACTCTGTAACGGACTAAATCCGACATCGGAGGAGAGAGTTATGACATTTCAAAGTAGTAGTGTCAAAACTGTCCAACAAGTGCGGTGCGATCCACTTCAATGTAATTTACGGGTATGATATGTTGAAACGGAAAAACATCGGTAGGGAAGAGTTGTAGTCCCGAGAAGTTAGCTTCGTGTGGGCTCTATAATCACCTAAAATGTTATAAAACGAAAAAAAGTTATGATCATGTTTTTAGCGAAAGAGGATAAATCTTGGAAAAAGATGAAAAGCTGCTATGAGTGGATATTTTTGGGGTACATTTTTAGTTTTAAGAGGTCTGAAATTACTAGGTTATATTTTTAAAAAATACTTTGGTATACCATGTATAACATATCAAAGTTGGGAATTTTATGACAAACGAGTAAGGCATGAGAAAATCGCAAAGTACTACTCTGGCTCGCAAAGCAGAAGCGATTCAAGCGAAGAGTCAGTAAGCAAAGACTCTGCGATTACTGCTCAGAGGCAGCTCATTGAAGCCATTTTTGAACCCCTGTTTGACGGTTTACATTGTTCATTTTTACGGTTAGAAATTTTTCTAAAATACTATAACATGAGTTCTATAACATGCCCAAAATTTCTCTGTTATATAACTTAGGATTTGAAAATTAAAAATGAGCAAACATGCATGTTAGAATGAAAATTTGAGCGAACGTCGAGCGTTGGCGCGTTGAGCGACTTTAACGTTCGATGTTCCGAATCGCGATCCGATATTATAATAAGTCATAATAAATCTAATAAATTCCTACAGGGCGAGATTTGGCTATAGGTGATATTTTATGCCGAGAAATTTTATTTCAGGTATAAACAAAGCAATAAAAATATGTAATAAATATAAATTACATATTTAAGCAAAATAAAAATTAAGGTTGCCTATAAAATTATTTTGTGGTGCAACAAAGGGCAAGAAACATTTAAAATTTTATATTAATCATAAAAATGATATTTTGAGGTTTCCGGGGCTCAAAAAGAGGTTTTTGAGTTGAGATTTACGTAACGGAATATATATATTTAATATATAAAGCAAAAATGCGAATAATTATAAAACAAAAAATATAGTGAATGTTCTAGCAGAATAAAATATGTATATATGAGAAAACGGTCTGGGTTGACTCATGAATGGACAAAATAATATAAAAATTATTTAAATTAAAGAAATAATATAATAAATTGAGTTTTAGTATAAAAGCTATCGTTAGTCAATTTAAAACTCGAAATGGAATATAAATAGTTTAAGCTTCATGATATAAAATATTTACATATTAAAATGTATGAGACCTTTATTATTTATATTAATAAGTTATTTGAATATTATTAAGAATGATTAAAATATTATTAAATGATTAATAATATTAGATAATGAAATAAATACTATTAAATTATTTGAAAATTATTATGAGCTATTAAAAAATGTTTTGACTAATAAATAAATTATCTAAGATAATAATTAAGCTTTTAAGTAGAGTCTTATTAATATTAGGCTCGATATTTATCCAATTAGGCAATCGGGATGTCGGAAGAGTATCGAACTCAACTCAGACTGAAATAGTTTGACTTGAGATCAGGTCTTATATGTTTTATAGACTGATAGGATTATATGATAATGTGTTTAGGTTATTTTATAACTATATATAACAGTATTATACTATGATGATATTATTCTAATATTTGGAGATCGGTATTATCTATATTAGGTATTCAGACAAAGCTTAATAATTGTGTAACGATAATCAACGGTGCAGGCAAGTTTTTTTTAACTCGACCTCGAGTTGTTTCATTCAAATATACTTGTGGTTAATCATTACTGATTGCTATGTCTATGAATTATTTATTCGCACTTTGTGCATATTGCATGTATTCATCAGGTATGAAAGGCTGATCACCTTCATTACCACTCGGTCCAGATATAATTGCTATGTTCATGTTCAATTTCGTTCAGCTATAAAAGTTTGTTCATGCTAGTTCACAATTATATAATTTGAATGTTAGCTAGCTATTATTCAAATTCTTTCCATCATGATATATCCTTAAATAAACTTATATTTGTTGGGCAAACTTATGCTCACCCTTGCTATATCATGATAAATATTGCAGATTAAGACGAATGTGTCGGATATAAGGAAAGGTCAAAGAGTTCGATTTTAGTTTACGTAAAAAATAGAATTGTAATGAAGATTGTATATTAATGTTATTATAAGTTAAATAATTTATGAATTGTGTATTAAGTGAAGGTTATCGACCTTGGGGAATAGTGTGTAAGTTTAATGTATAAACAATTTATGTTTATATCTTCCGCAATTAGTTGTAGAATGATTGTACCAGATCTGTGGTGATTTGGGACTTAGATTTGGGGCTCTCATACTAAAGACATGTATTTAGAGTATAAATTATAGGCTATAAACTTCATACAACAACATCAACAAACTATTTAATGTTTGAAAGATCAAAGCCTTGCAAAGTATTGTCAGACGCCGGTTTAGGACCCAGAAATCACCCGGTCAAGCTCGGTCAACGGGGTTTGACCATGAATATCTTACAATCTGGACATGAAATGGCTGTGATTCCACTTCCAAATCAAAGACCTCATGCCAGATGTAGACACTCAAAATTTTCTACACACCTGTTACTAACATTGTAGGAGGGCAGATTCGGCTTTCAAAGATAACCTTGGAAGACAGCTCATATCCATTCTGGATACCACCGAAAGTTCAGTCTCAACCCCGGAACACACACCGGAAGTATCAGTTCCAACCTCAGAGATAACCCCGAGTTTCATCCTTGGAGATAACCCCAAGGAATGACGTTGTAGTTCCGGCGATAACCCCAGAAATGCTTATTTCAAATGTATGCAATCAGCTTCAACCTCGGAACTCCCGCCGAGGCACTCATTCCAAAGACCCGGAGATAACACCGGGAGGACAGGCACACTTAAAGATGACCCTGAGGAATTCAAACACTTGCAGCAGTCCAATCTTAGAGATAACCCTGAGCAACATCTGCTATCAGCCCAAACCAGAGATAAACCCGATGAGGGGAAAAATCATCATCTTGCCACCTCAACCCCACATTGCGCCGTCTCAACATCTCATACATACATTTCTACGCAACAATGTCCCACAAGAGCCAAGGAGTTCCAATCCCGAGTGACTATTACACAGGGCAGCACACCGGATAGAATTTGAAGCTTGAAGACCATGGGCATGGTCCCCTCTTCCTGACTTCGTACAACTTCTAATCCCATGTCATTGCGTAACTCTCGACAATGGCGGTCCGAAAAAGTTCTTGTACATCTCAATCGGATGCTCGGATTGAAGTTCTGCAAGTTTGAAAGGACATCACAAAGGCATGAGTGCACGCATTGCCCGATCTGGCGGAGACTCGCAGAGTTCTGGGCGGCCCGGGCACCACAGGTGCATCTACTACGCGCCACAGTATTATTCACCATGACCACCAAACTCTATAAATATAGAGCTTGGTGTGGCCATTTTAAGAAAGAAAAACACGAGGAAGCCCTGACAAATTTGCTCTGTACACACCCAATGTTGAGTGCTTTCTCATTTTAAACACTTGTTAGCTCACATATAGCTATATTTTTACCGGCGGGAGCCGAGTATTCATCCACTTAGAGTCATAGAAGTCTTCTTTGGCAGCCCACTATAAGCCTTCTTACACACTATAAAGCCTTTCTCTTCATCTTTGCACACATTATTCTTCACATTGAGAGTCGTGTTGTGTGTGTATGTCCGGACTTCGGTCTGTGGTTTTCATTTATGTCTATGAACTATTGTCGAACTCTGTTTGATGAGCCTGGATTTTATATCCGGTGCGTTTACTACTTTTATATATATATATATATATATATATCGACAAATTGCTGAAATGATAAATCGAACCGGGATTGAGAAACATCGTGTGCGTTTACCGCTTTTATATATATATATTTTTTTGTCAGGCCTGGAGTTTACTTCATGGCCTTTTACTGCTTTATTTACATTCCGTCACTTTGGAGTTTACTTAAGTGGCGGTTGATCGATTATTTCTTTATTTACATTTTGATCCCCATGGAGGTGCTTCGTGGTGGTTGATCATGTATATATATATATATATATATTTACCGCTTTTTATATATTTACATTTCCGATCCCAGTGGAGGTGCTTCGTGGTGGTTGATCATATCGTATATATATATTTATAGCTTTTATATATATAACTACTTATCGCTTTTATATAAACCATGCATCATGTGAGCCTAGGAATCATGTGATCATGATTGATCTCTTGAATCTAGATTCGATTCCCGTGATGGACATTTCAAATTAAGCGACTTTTGTAAATTATTCACGGTGTTTAAATTTTCTTAGATGGCTTTCATGCCCATTAAACAATTTTTCAAGCAACGACTTTATAAATGCATGTTTAGCAACGAAATTTGTCATTCATTGCAGTTTATGAAAGACTTTCATTTTTCGTAACGAAATTCATAAGCCGTTGTACAAATTCGTTGCCAAATTATTTGTAAGACCCCAACTTATTATGAATAAAATTAAATTTTCTCTATTTATTATCTTGAAATAATAAGGAGTTAATTTGATATAATACTTTGGTTATGGATGAAATGTGCAAATTTTATAAAATAAGCAAGTGGTTATAAAATATTCATTTTGTTTGGGGAATATTTGTTTTGGTCGTGGAATATTCTTGTTGTGGGGAATATTAAATGTATAACAGGCAAAAGAATTGTGGGCCTCATAATGTAATAACTGTCGGATAAAGAAAATGACAAGTTTGAGTTTTTATAAATAACTGGCGTAGTTGTTACCAATTAATAATCGTTGGAATACCCAAAGTGGTTAAAATACGATGAATACGCGTGGTTGCACAAGAGTACGCAGTATTGCACAGTATTTTTGAATTATTGATTCTTACGTAAGAAGACACTACTAAATAATTGTTACAGTAATTATTGTTCAATATTTTATTTTATTGATTCAATAATTGATGCGTTGATATTTTATATTATTATTGTTTCAATAATTGTCACTGCACAGTATTTCCCTTTATCAGATTTGTCGATGTCGGGATTTTTTGATGTCGCTTTTCGTTACTTGCTCTTTGGTGTTCTCATGTTAATGTGAGATTTGTTTGAAAAAACAAGTGAAAAAGGTCTGATATGTGTAATGTCGACGATTGGACTTTAAGAGTCGCCAGTTGGTGTATTTAACTGGTTGCACCAACACAACTGAAAAGGTTTGCACATTGACCCAGTGATGTGACACTGCTAAACGGGTCTGTGAAACCGAGATTCATTAAGGGTTCGGGGGCTTGATTATGCTGAGGGAAGGTGTTAGGCACCCCCCCCCCCCGACATCCATGTTGCCACGATGACCACCACTTCTCAAAGAAACTGTTATATGAATGTGTATGTGTGTGTGTGTGGATCAATGTGAAATTATTTGGAAGTAGTGTTATGCCTCGTTGCACCTATATACATAGGGTTTGAATTTTTGTAGAAAATTCAGTTTTAAACAAGATATAGCAATGAAGTTTTATAAAAAAAGGTTTTTCAAATCCTGTGCTCAATAGTAATTGAGGCCTTTGATACTTCCATTTTATTATTAAAATGTTCAGCTTGTTTGCTTTTATTTTCGAGATGCAAAGCATCTGCGAAAAAATAATATACAGCAGTGCCAAACTCCTTATGGGCATGACAGCCATCTAAAGAAATTCAGACACCGTAAATAATGTACAAGCTGGTTACAGCTGGAAAAAGTCTATCATGGGAACCAAATCTAGATTCAATAGACTGAATCTGTGATCACATGATTCCTAGGCTCACATGATACTGCAATTTGTATGTAAAGTAGTAAGCAGTTATATATATAAAAGCGATAAATATATATATATATATGTGCATGATCAACCACCACGAAGCAACTCCATAGGGGATCAGAAATGTAAATAAAGTAGTAAATGCTATCAACCGTCATGAGTAAACTCCAAAGGGACTTGAATGTAAATAAAGTCAGTAAAAAGCTATCAAGCGCCATGAAGTGAACTCCAAGCAGATTGAAATATAAATATATACATATATATATATATATAAAAGCGATAAAATGCAGGATATAAAATCCGTGCTCATCGGATATGTCCGATAACAGCGATTATATATATATATATATATATATATATATATATATAAAAGCAATTAAAAGCATACCGGATGTAAAATCTGTGCTCATCGAGATGAGTTCGACCACGATTTATATATATGAGTATATATATATAAGCAATTAAACTCCTGCATCAAGTTCAGGCTCAATCGAGGCATAACTCGATAATGTTAGTCCATATAAAAATATATACATATATATATATAAGTATATATATACAGACAGAAATGAAAACCACGGACCGAAGTCCGGGCAAACACACACACGACTCTCAATGTGTATAATAGTGTGTGCTATTATGAGAAGAAAGGATTTATAGAATGTAAGAAGGCTTACAGTGGGCTGCCAATGTAGACTTTTATGACTCTATATGGATAAACACTCAACTCCTGCTAGATGAAAGTATAGCTATATGTGAGCTAACAAATGTTTAAAATGAGGAAAACACTTAATATGGGTGTGTACAGAGTAAAGTAGACAGGGCTTCCTCGCCTTTTCTCTATCTTCTCTCTCTCAAAATGGCTGATCCAAGGTCTATATTTATAGAATGATGGCTGCAGTGTACTGCCAGTAGCCGCATGATTACACACTGTATCGGGTCGTGGGCCCAAGCCATGAGTCCCGTCGTCTCGAAGTACATGCACTCGCGCACTGTAATATCTGCTTGAACTTGCAGAACTTCAATCCAAGCATCCGAATGAGGTGTATAAAACCTTCTTCAAACCGCTTTTGTCGAGAATTATGCCATGACATGGGATTTGCCCTTTTTGATTCCACGAAGATGGGTCCATGAACGAAATGGCATTTCCAGGTTTTCGTCAAGCAGTCCGCTTAGCCGTTTTGCGTAGTTTGCGCTTGGAAGTTGAGATATGGTTCTTGCGGTATATATTTTGATGTGATTTGTATTGAAATGAGTGTATTTGATTTGAAGTGAAGTTGAGTTGGCAAAATAACCATTTTGCCCTTCCCGGGGTTATCTCCGGTTTTTGCTCAGTTGTAGCAGTCTTTTCTCAGGGTTATCTCTGAGGTTGTCATGTTGTTGACTTTGAATGTCCTCAAGGTTATCTCTGAAGTTGGCTTAACCTCCCAGGGTTAACTCCGGGGTCGGGAAATGATGTTGTAGTCCTCCAGGGTTACCTCTGGAGTGAAAAAGATGTTTTTGCCCTCCTGCATAGTTAGTAACAGGAAAAAAAAATTCGAGTGTCTACAGATACCCCTCTTTATCATGTTCATGCAATGGAATGGAATGGACATGATAAAGATTAGTAGACACTTTGAAAAATGACAAGGTATTTTTAATGATGCAGATCGGAATGTAGTGAATGTGATGATGAATGTTTAAAATGTTTTCGCAAATCGCATTTCGCTTTTTGCATTTGGCCAATCGCACTTCGCAACTCGCACATCGCATTTCGCATATCGCATATCGCATATCGCAAATCGTAAATCGCAATGTAATGAATGTTATGATGCATGTTTAAAATGTTTTCGCAAATCGCTTTACCTTTACCGATCATTGTTGATGCCTATGCTGGTGTTGACTCCAATGGTTTGGCATTTTAATCGTTGACGCTTATTTGATGAAGATAAGTTGAGATGTTTTCCACATCTCTGATGGGGATGACGTTCTGAAGTCACCAGACCTTCCCGATGTATACGCTTGTAGTTTGCAACGGTGCCTACCCTGTTAGTAGTTGAATACGCTGTCATCGCCCAATTATTTCGGTTCCCAATCGAACGGTGGTATTCAAAACTTTCATCATTGAACTGTCTTGATGTTACGCTGAATTAAAGATAATGGTTTTGAATACCGGATCTTCCGATACCGTCGCTGAAGTAATATTCAAAGGTTTGCTTCGCCAGACTCTACCTGATGTTACGCTTGATAGAAATGTACGTTGATGTAGCGCTTCACCCTTTTTGAGGTGATTTGGAGTTTCCTTTTGCTATTGGGTACTTGTGCCCCACTTGCTTGAACATTTGATTCGTAATCCGGCTGAACTGATGACCTGAATGCTGCTGATATCCCTAGAGGGTGCAGCTCGCTCTTTCGCTGTCGAACTTTTGAACTTCAGTGTAGAGGCCTTAATTTATGAGGATTTGCCGCAAATTAACACATTTATCAGTGTAGATTTCATTCGCCAGACCCTTTGTCGTTGGGCTTCTGCTCTTAAGAACTTTCTTGAGAATTTTTCCCTTCTTTTGTAGGGGCAAGCAAATGTCACCATGATTTCTTTCAGGAGTTCTCCTTCTTTTGATGAGAGGCCTGATCCCGCCTTAAAAATCCTTCGCTTTCCTGGAATCGAAAAATGCCCCAGTCCATTCGTATGTCGATGTCGAGGATTCATATGAGAAACCCTCTCTGTCAATGAAGTCGTAAGTGAGTAATATCCAAATTGCTAGTGAGCTGATGTGAGGGAAGCTCTGATGATGATGTACCATGCTGATGGTGCTGACTGGTGCATTTTTCTCTTTCAGAAGGTTGATAAATGCCCTAGTGTTGAGTTATTGCTGTTTTCGAGATTGCCCAAGTCTTGTTGTAGGGGTCGCAATATCGGGTTGTCGCCGATTTTGAAATTGCCCCAGCCTTGCTTGTTGTCTAGGATAGTTGCTTTGACAGATGGGCTGATAAGATGCCGAGATCGCAAGGGACTTTTACCTATGTACCAGATAGTGAACAAGTATAAGATTTGGGCTTGGATGTCCTCAATGATTGTTTCTGACTTGTTCTCGCAATCGGCTTTGATGGTTTTATAAAGACTTGTTGATTGAGGGTGTCGGCTCTTTGAAGGTCCTCGCTACTGGTTGTCTTGGCATATCGTTGGTTCTTCCTTTTTAGGATTTGTGCCAATTTTGATGAAGTGACATTGAAGTGTTGTTGGGTTTTCTCCATATGGGTCGTTGACTTGGAGGGCTGACTTTAGGCGTAAACTTGAGATTGATGTTTGGTTTGACCGCACCATAAATGGCTGCCTACGTACTCCTATTGATGAGGGGAGATCAGGTCTTTTGTGATGCCCCCAAATCCGGGTATCTTCCAACCCGACAAATGGTGCTACACGGTACTACCATTCATACATTCATTTAGATGAAAAGTCTCAAAAGAATTAATATATCCTCTATATATTCAAAATAATATTACATTTCTCAGGTTCTTTATAACCCAATCGTTTGTTCTTGTCATAATATTCAATATATTACAGACATTCAACTATTCTATTACATAAGTAATCTAAGGGTTTGTCTTCGCCTTTCTCTTATCTTTGCTTGAGCCTTCGGTCCGCTCGATCTTGGCTGTGTTCATATGGTTCAAGCAAGAGTGAGCATGACTAGCTCAGCAAGTACTATAATTCTAATAAACAACATGCTTGAAACATAGAATTCATATATCTTGATGAATCGAACAATAGTTATTTAAGTACTATCGATAACTCTAAATAGCACTTCTTTTCATTCAAAACATTTTCAACAACAATATTCAGTAGAATATCAACTAAGGCTCAAGACTATGAGCAGTTCATAATTTCTTTTGAAAAGGACAACCCGGCACTAAGTTCGTAAGTCCGGCATAGCTTATGAGCACTTCTGGGTGATCAGCCCATAGTACTCTATGTTGATCAACACTACATTCATTAAACGTGTATACATTTAAGTTGTGGCAACCTCACGTGCTTGTCGTTAAACGACAAAAACATTTTTAGCATACTCGATCTTCGATTGAAAACCACACCAATATAACTCGATAAATATTAATCATGCTTAACAAAATCATAATTTAAGTTTAGCCAAAAGAATTGGCTTTAACTTCATCATTCAAGACTTCATGCGAGAGAATACATGAATTACAAAGCTTGTCCAGACTGAACTGGAACAAGGGTTAGAATACTTGCCTTCAGCGTCTGCTTACTGATTATCACACGTACACTTTAGGTCTCTAAGTCTCTACAATACATGATCATATAACGTACCACATTAGATCATATATCAACAAGTATGTATACTATTATATCTTACCCTTCATCTCAATCTAAATCCTGACTTAGATCTGTTATTATGGTTCTTGTTTTTCATTACATCGTTCACCTTACGCTTACTTTCAATTGATTAATAACTCTTAATCATCATACAATTAAGTGTCTAACAATGCCTTAACAATGTTATGCTAATACCTTAGTTCAATACTAATGGGTTCTCTTTCATGCTATATCTGTAATCATTCTTTATTGTCCACTTCCTAGGGTTGGTATTTTATTTCACCCATAACTCTTTAACTCGCTTGTGTGGCGCGAGTTTCTGATACTCTAAGATCCGGGCGTGGCTGCGCCAAACTTAACTCTTCATCTCATGCTGCAATATGAAGTTAGCGATGTCTTTCGAGAATCTTTGATATCGGTATTTCTGGTGCCCGCGGCACCAACTCTGTGCCTTAGAAAATTTGCAGCTTTTGTAAATTCGGCGAAACTCCCGGATGCATAACTTATTCGTTATAAGTCCGAATTGGCTCGTTCAAAAGCCTGCAGTTCACAAATTACGTACTCTATGCGTTCATGCAAGAATTTTATCTATTTGACTTCGTTTGCTAAAATTTCACCTATTAGTTCATTTTTAACGAAAACGATAAACGTCCGTGAACGTTCAACGCTCGTTTCTTCGTTCTAAGTCGGAATTCGGTCATTTTTGAGTTCGCAACTCTATAATGCCAAATATGACTTGTCTCCATCGAAAACCAACATTTTCGACTTCAAACACAAAATACGACTTTCATTCCGAGAATTTCACGAATTCGACGATTATCGTCTAACCGTATGAATTCCGGCAAAGCTTCATTACTAATCATTCTAAATGGATTTTAACTAACATAAGAACATTACAAGTTACTTATTACACCAACTTTATTCTCAAAGTAGGTTTTGACTTATTCTCATAAGTCAATGACTTATTTAACTTATGAACTACATATTCTCATGCTTATGACATACTATGAACTTAAGTCCATCAATCAATGTTCTCATACTATATTGATCTTACTATATTCATATGACAAGTTCTTCACAAGCTTATCAACTTATTTAGGTTCAAGTTGCTTATTCAACTTATTCGGCTTAAGTTCATTCATCAATGACTTATTACAAGATATTATCAAACAATCACACTTCTCTATCAATCCTATCATAGAAGAGATAAAGATAATAGATATGAGGTCTTACCCTTGAAGACTATTACTTCACTTCTCTTTGGAAAATCTAGCAAAGGTTGAAGTGACTTATAAGTGCTTATGTGGCGTATTCTCTCTAACAATTAAGTTGCTTATCTTGAGAGGAGTTTGATGAAATTTATCAAACAACAAATGAAATATGAAGCCTTCTATTTATAGGCAACTCAAAGTGAGGGCAATATAGTCTTAAGGCCATCCCACCTCCTTATTAACCTCCTCAACCTCTACCTCCTTACTATTCATCACTTTACAACTAAGTAACTTGGCTAGCACAACACTTGCTCATCACACAAAATGTTTGCCCATCAAGTATACCCACTTACACTTGGATTGCTCCATGGATCATGTCCAACTCATTGGGCTTTGTTAATCATCCTAGCTAATTCCTTGTTGGGCTTATACCCCAATAGATTGGACTTATGATTTATCAAACACTTGGGCTTGAGTATCACATTCTATTGGACTCCTCCCATTAGGCTAATAATCCTACAAGTCCATTACCTTTAATTAAACAACTTAACATTCATACATCACGTATAATTCTTGTATGCTAACTCGTATATTAATTCATAATATACGTTATTTCATTCTTCACACATAATAGTATAATATGTCATATTATACTTACGTTCATTACTTCGTACAATGCATACACATCATACGATTACAACTTCCTTTCCTTAACGCTTAATAAATCTATCGTTCCCAAATTAGGTCCACATGCGAATTATTATATTTTCCATACTTAGATTATTATTACATAATCGATATCACCTTGATATTATAACATTACGTATTTCTTGGAAATTCAAAAATAATTCCCGAGCAAAAATTGATGAATAGTATTTTTCGGAAAATTTCTCGAAAAGCTTTTATTTTCATCTTAGAAATTCAAACACTTTAATTCATTCACGTAGTTAAAATACTACGACGTTCCAACATTTCTAGGTTATAGAACGACATTCATTTAATCAACACAGAATAATAATAAATAATATTATTTTATTCATTATTAAAAGTATTTACAAAGGTTTGATTTTCTGGGGCGTTACATCTTTCGTAGTTCAGGCTTGATGAGCTGAAACCTGAATGACTTGATTTTTGATTTTTTGATGATTTTTTTTATTTTTTTTCTTTACATGCATGGAAAATAAAAGCATACTGCGAAGGAATTGATACCGTCCTAACATCTTCTGGAACTCACAACTTTATCCCCTGGATCTACATCTTTTGTCTAGTTGAGGCCTGATAGTCCAGTTGTCAGTTGTTGTGTTGCCTTCAAGGCTCGCAACAGAGGTTACTTCTTGGTTTTAAAAGTTTTCACTTATGGCCATAACTTGATTGCTTCCTGGTTTAGTACATTCCTCAGGGATGCTTGAGCTGGACCCATCGCAAAAAGGTATGAACTTTTAATTCTTTGATGGATTTGTTTCCCCAACAACCTCACCACCTTTTCCTTCATCTGTTCCTTCACGCTTTCCTGAGCTTGAGAGGATTCGACTATGAAATCTCCCTCGAACTGTTGTCGCATTTCTTGCAAGGAACCTTCCTTTTTTGCTTTTCCTTCCTTGGACATGATTAGTATTTCCTCCTCTTCATCCAAGGTGATAAAATCAGGAACGTGGCTGATATCTTTGGACCAGAAGATGTTTGATGTTGGCGGAGGAATATCCTTTGGGGATTCCCGTGTCTCCTCTGTCATTTCCTGCATTAGGATCATTCCATCTTGTGTTCTGCCATGATTATCGCCCATAGCCTTCACCTCATCTGAACTGCCTGTCTTGAGTGGACATCTTAAGCTTTTTATTTCTTTTTCGCCTTTTTTGGTCATGAAAAATTCTATCTCCAGCTCTCCATTTTCAATGAGATCCTGGATTTTATGTCGCAAAGACCAGCATTCCTTAGTCGTATGTCCAAGTGAGTTAGAATGGTAGAGATATATCTTGGTGGAATCATAACTCTTCATCTTGGGATTTATAGGAGGCAGCAGCTCAGTAATCCTTCCTTCGCTTATCAAAAGGTGTAGCATTTCTTCATTGGATTTGCTTAGAGGGGTGAATTTTTGGACTCTTATGGAGGTTGTTTGATCTTTCTTCTTTGAGAATTCGCATTCCCCCGGATAATTTTTCCGTTGGCGAGATCTTCTAGCAATTTTATCATCCCCCTTTTCTTGGCCTTCTGATAGTTGATTGAAAAACTGCCTCGTATCTTGATGTTATCGCACTATTAGCTTAGCTAACAGATTTACTTGATTTTGAATCGTCTCTAATTTTTGCATTACTATGATACCCTCCTCTGAGTTTTCCCACTTTATGACATTTGATATGTGCCTTTGGGGGTAGTCCTCTATCCTTTGTATGCACTTACGAATTGGATATATTTCAGCACTTCCTGACCCGATCATGTTTACTTCCCCCGTATCATGCTGCAACGGAAGGTTGGTGTTGACATTTTGTTGATCAGGTTGTTGGACCACAATACTGCCACTTTCGATCAGGTTTTGAATTTTATGCTTTAAGGACCAACAATCTTGTGTATTGTGTCCTAGAGATCCTGAGTGGTAAGCACATCTTTGGCTTGGATTGTATCTTTTGCTCCTTGGTTCCAGAGGTGGAGTCAGTTCGGTAATTTTCTTGTGATCCATTAATATCGCCAATACATTTTCATCGCCCAGTGGAGTGAACACTCGATTTTCTGATCTTTCAAATTTTTTTTTCCTGTCTGAGTATTAGTTTAATGCAGCCTGTGGTTGAGATGGCAGATTGTCTTGCTTTTTCCAAATGGGTGGACTGTAGGTTGGTTTCCTAGCTTGCCCCCTGTACAACAAGGGATACATCTTCAATGCCTTTATCGGGTACACCCTTGGGATCACTCGCATATTTGCCAGTTTGATGACTGCTTCTAAGGCAGTGAAGTCTTTAATCTTGCCTGCCTTTAGGCCCATTTCTGCCATTTCGCCGTGTTTGATCATTTCTGAGAATGGCTTTCCTATGCCTGCTAGGATCCTCTCATAGTAAGACGCCTCTTGAATGTCAATAAACGTCATTACCATCTTAGTTTCCGTCATTGATGGAATAACTTGCGCTGCAAGATGTCTCCACCTTTGGGCATATTCTCGGAAAGATTCAGTACTTTGCTTTTTGACTTTAGTCACTTGGTATCGATCAGGTGCCATTTGTGACTAAAAACTGTATTGACTTAGAAAGGCATAAGCCAATTCTTCCCAGTTATGGATTTTGGCATTGTCAAGTCGGGCATACCATGCCTTAGCCTCTCCAGTGAGACTCTTTTGAAAAAGCTGCATTCTGAGGCATTCATCTTCAGCATAAGACCCCAGTTCGCCAATGTACACTTTCAGGTGCGTATAGGGATCGCCTTCCCCATTGTACTTTTCAAACTCTGGGACTTTGAATTTGGTAGGATATCGAGCCCCTGGGAATATTCAGATATCTGAATAGGTGACACTCCCATAATTTCCAGTCCCTTTGATTGACCGGATGGTCTCCTCCATTTGTTGGACTTTCTTTCTTAGATCCCCAGTTTCTCGATTATCCCTGAGATTTGTGATTTCTTTATTGGAATGAGGTTTAGGTATCTAGGTTTCCATCTTTTTGACAATACCCTAACTGCCCCCTAGTGTGGATGACTCTGATTGAGTAAGCATTGTTTGGCCCTGGATTCCTCCATGCGCAGAGGATTCTGTGTGGATGGGTATTTGTATACCTTGAGTAGATTGGTGTAGTTATTTGATCATAACAGCCAACTCTGTCATTTGATAGCTTAATCTTTCAAACTCCTCGCGAGAGACAGGAGTAGGATCAGGCTGGGAACTTTTATCCATGTCTGACTGTAGGCTTAATGCCCTTTTGGACTTTGAACGGGAAATAGGATCAATTTCTTCCCTACAAAAACTTATGTAGTTTAGTTTTAGGGAAATGTATAAAAATTTTACATGCTATCATAACGTGTCCATTTTAGGAATGTTATCCTACAAAATGGGTGTCATTTGATAGCATGTCAAGCCTTAATATCCTTCATATTTTCCATTACATTGAGATTGACAAGTAATTGAATTTACAAGTAATTTAAATGGGAAAGTATGAAGAGACTTCCCTTCACGTTTGGTTTATCAGAGACTGGCCTATCTTAAGTTACTCTCGCGGCTTTTCGGCATGAAGGTTCCTAGATCATCGCAATTTACTCGACAAGAAGTTAATCCGGTCTTTCAACTAGAGCGAATCTGGGTGGTGCCTTTCCTAAGTCCCGTGGAATTATTCTTCCTACGAGTCCAAAGTAATCAAACACCGACAGGATAGCCTCCTGGTGGAGGGACCACACAACATACATTCACATACAACGTGTCTCACCGTTTATGCAAAATGATGACATGTGCGAAGCACTAATATCACAGATAGATATTTAGCAGTGCAGTAATTAAGATGCATTCGTACACATTCATCATAAATGTAAATGCAACATTCACACACAAGCATATAACAATTTTGAAAAGCTTGTAATAGCGGCTTAAGCCCTCTTACTGGAGTCCCCAGCAGAGTCGCCACCTGTCGACGTCGGAATTTTTTGATGTCCCTTTTCGTTACTTGTTCTTTGGTGTTCTCATGTTAATGTGAGATTTGTTTGAAAAAACAAGTGAAAAAGGTCCGACATGTGTAATGTCGACGATTGGACTTTAAGAGTCGCCAGTTGGTGTATTTAACTAGTCGCACCAACACAACCGAAAATGTTTGCACATTAACCCAGTGATGTGACACTACTAAACGGGTCTGTGAAACCGAGATTCATTAAGGGTTCGGGGGCTTGATTATGCAGAGGGAAGGTGTTAGGCACCCCCCGACATCTGTGTTGCCACGGTGACCACCACTTCTCAAAGAAACTGTTATATGAATGTGTGTGTGTGTGTGTGTGTGGATCAATGTGCAACTATTTGGAAGTAGTGCTATGCCTCGTTACACCTATATACATAGGGTTTGAATTTTTGTAAAAATTCAGTTTTAAACAAGATATAGCAATGAAGTTTTATAAAAAAAGGTTTTTCTAACCCTATGCTCAATAGTAATTGAGGCCTTTGATACTTCCATTTTATTATTAAAATGTTCAACTTTTTTGCTTTTATTTTCGAGATGCGAAGCATCTGCGAGAAAATAATATACAGCAGTACCGAACTCCTTATGGGCATGACAGCCATCTAAGGAAATTCAGACACCGTAAATAATGTACAAGCTCCTTACAGCTGGAAAAAGTCCATCATGGGAACCGAATCTAGATTCAGTAGACTGAATTTGTGATCACATGATTCCTAGGCTCACATGATACTGCAATTTGTATGGAAGCGATAGAAGATTATATATATATAAAAGCGATATATATATATGTGTGTGTGTGTGTGTGCATGATCAACCACCACAAGCAACTCCATGGGGATCGAAATGTAAATAAAGCAAGAATGTTATCAACCGCCACGGAGTAAACTCCAGGCGGGACTTGAATGTAAATAAAGCTGTAAAAAGCTATCAACTGCCACGAAGTGAACTCCAGGCAGGACGAAATGTAAATATATACATATATATATAAGTAGTAAATGCACCAGATATAAAATCCAGGCTCATCGGATATGTCCGACAACAGTTATATATATTAAGTATATATATATAAAAGTAATTAAATGCACCAGATGTAAAATTTCGCTCATCGAATGAGTCTCGACAATGATTTATATATATATATATATATATATATATATATATATAAGTAATTAAACGCCTCGGGCATCAAGTTCAGGCTCAATCGAGGCATAACTCGATAATGTTAGTCCATATAAAATATATATATATATATATAAGTATATATATACAGACAGAAATGAAAACCACGGACCGAAGTTCGGGAAAACACACACACACGATTCTCAATGTGTATAACAGTGTGTGCTATTATGAAAAGAAAGGATTTATAGAATGTAAGAAGGCTTACAGTGGGCTGCCAATGTAGACTTTTATGACTCTATATGGATAAAAACTCAGCTCCCGCTGGATGAAAGTATAGCTATATGTGAGCTAATAAATGTTTAAAATGAGGAAAACACTCAATATGGGTGTGTACAGAGTAAAGTGGACAGGGCTTCCTCGCCTTTTCTCTCTCTTCTCTCTCTCAAAATGGCTGACCCAAGGTCTATATTTATAGGTCGATGGCCATGAAGTGTACTACTGGTAATGATAGCTACACCTATAATTTGGTCGTAGGCCCGGGCTTTGTGGGTCCCATTGTCTCGAAGTACGTGCACTCGCGCACTGTAATATCCGCTCGAACTTGCAGAACTTCAATCTAAGCATCCGAACAAGGTGTACAAGACCTTCTTCGAACCGCTTTTGTCAAGAGTTATGCCATGACATGGGATTTTCCCTTTTTGATTCCAGGAAGATGGGTCCATGAACGAAATGACATTTCCAGGTTTTCGTCAGGCAGTCCGCTTAGCCGTTTTGCGTAGTTTGCGCTTGGAAGTTGAGATATGGTTCTTGTGGTACAAATTTTGATGTGATTTGTATTGAAATGAGTGTATTTGATTTGAATTGAAGTTGAGTTGGCAAAATGACCATTTTGCCCTTCCCGGGGTTATCTCCGGTTTTTGCTCAATTGTAGCAGTCTTTTCTTAGGGTTATCTCTGATGTTGTCATGTTGTTGACTTTGAATGTCCTCAGGGTTATCTCTGAGGTTGGCTTAACCTCACGGGGTTAACTCCGGGGTCGGAAAATGATGTTGTAGTCCTCCAGGGTTACCTTTGGAGTGAAAAAGACGCTTTTGCCCTCCTGCATAGTTAGTAACAGGAAAAGAAAATTTTGAGTGTCTACAAGATCAATAATTCATATTATTTGAATAATATTATTAGATAGCATTATTAGATAGCCCCCTCTTTCCTGGGAACGGCCTGGTTGTCATTATTGTGATTCTGTAATATTATTTATAAATAATTATTTATTAATTTATATGATAAGGAAATATTTATTTTATATGGCTATTAATGTTGAAGTGTTTTATCAGTATTTTTGTCGGAATGGAGGTATTAAAAATCAAATCAGTGTTCTTGAGATATATTGTGTGAGTTATAATTTTTAATCCGACCGTTGGATCGTTGTGATTTTTAGATATGTTATACATATATAAGTTGAGTATATGTTTACAAATTTTGAACCGTTAAAAATGAATGTATGATTTGTTATGAATTTTAAGAGGTGTCTGATTCGAAAATTATGTTATAAATGATTTTTGGTGGAAAATTCTAGAATTGAGTGAGCCCCACTTTTGGTTGGTGAGAAATGTACTCAAATTTTATTTCAAATGTGGTGGGTGGCAATAGTAGCAGGTAAAGCCATCAGGTAGCAGGTCAAGTCTGCTTCGGCGTGCTAGCATTTTCTTATAAATAGGTGCTTAGGTTAGAATTGAAAATCACACCAGAAACATAAGCTTTCTCTCTCTATATTATCGAGCGTATTTTGTGAGTATTTAGATACTTTGAGAGTTGTTATTCAGTACAAGTTTCATTCAGCATCACATCTGACCTTTCATTTCGAAGTACTGTTTTTTTGAGGTAAGGGATGTTATTTTCTTCTTAAATGATATTATTTTCTTCAATATCATTATGCTGAGATATTGTTATGAATTTTATTGTGGAATTTCTACCTTTTGTGTCAGGATTACTATTCACCTATACGACACTATTCACTGAAAAATGAAATTTTCTCTTTTTCGTCCCAGATGTCTTTTATGGTTACTATCTTTGATTGTATCCATGTTTTGATCTTTATTCTACTTCACACTTGGGTATTATGGATTATTATTGAATTTGGATAAATCGAAATACGAATCCCTAATATTTGTCCTTCTGTCTCACTGGATTCGTTCTCTAAAATATTTTTCATCATCCTCAGTCCTTAATGGTGATACTTGATGAATATATTTGGCTCGTAGTGTAAAAGATGAATGATTACTCGATGAATATCTTTGGCCGTAGTGCAAAGATGAGCAGTGTTGAGATGAATATGACTAACCTGGTGGTACAAATGAATATCTTTGGCCCGTAGTGCAAAGATGAATATTTGATTCAAGATGTATATTGATTGATGTTATAGGGATAAAATATTGATGATGGACTTTTAAATTCATAGATGATAGTAGATTTCATTCTCTACTTAACTCTTCTAATGAATTGTTATTTCCGCTGCAGTTGTTGATCTAAAACTTGTTGTCGATTATATTCTATCAGATTTTCCCCTATTGAAAACTAAGGATAATTTGTTATATATTATCTTAGTCATAATATTCTTTACTGGGCTAGTTGAGCTCAGCCTTTTCCTTTTTGTTCCATTTTTCTTCTCAGGAAGCGAGAACATAGCAGGAACCAGTCGGGGTATAGAGTGATGGTCCTAGACAGTTGTTTTATTTGGGTGTGGATATTGTCTAGAAGACAATATTTGTATTTAAACTCATAGTATGTGTTGTCGTATTTTGTACGACAATTGTAATAAAGTTGTAGTTATTTTCTGTACCATGTATTTGGCGACTCAGAATGGGTGATGTATACATATTTTGGGGGCGTCACATTGTTGGCGGGGAAAAAAAAAACCACTAATTTATTTTTTTTGTGTCTTGATGAGATTTCTCCTCATCGCTTCAAGAATCTGAAACTTTTGTTGCTATATTTCATTGCCTAATATAAGCCACATTCATTGACAACAATTTTTTTCGTTGCATATTTAATACATTCTTTTTGCAACGACTAGTAAATTATTGTTGCCCAAAATTAAGTTATAAGTCATTTTTTATTACTACAAGAAATTAGGGATGTAGTGAATGAAATTTTTGTGAAGGAATTCAGTCTTTCACATGAGGAGTTTTCTAGCGAAGGACCAGTGAAGAAAAAAAATGTAATGACAATATAGTTATTAGCGAAAGAAACATCCTTTGCAATTTATATTTTTTCCTTCACAAAATTGAGGTGGTAGAATGATATTTGATGCCAATTTTATGATAAAAATTTACGAGGAAAAAAATTATTAATGAAGAAATTATTACTCACTATATACTATTGTTCATAGGTTTTTTGCGAGAGATAAAATTGATCAATATTTTGTTCTAAATAATTTTTTTAAAATTAATTGTGGTGAATATAAATTATAATATAAATACATTATATTTTTACAATAGTAAATTTAATTTTAATAACATTTTTAAGTAACTTACAATATCGACTATTTTTTTAATAAATAAACTATAATGTACATAACTTTACATACGTTAAAACTTTTAAAATTTCATACATTGATCATGACCCAAAAAAGGAAAAAAAAAGAAGATAATAGCGTTCTTTTATAGAATAGAACATAAATGTCAAAAAAAATACTCACATGTTCTCTACGAGAAAAAAGTTTGAGTTTGTTCTTTAATTTATAATATATTAGAACTCAAATTATAATATAATTAATTTTTTAATAAAAATTATTCTTAATAAGAATTTTAAATAATTTACAATATTAATAGTATTAATTAAAATATTCAATTATAATAATTTAAATTTTAAAATATTGTAAATTGACTATAAAAAAAATTATAATAATTATGACTTTTTTTTGTGGAGCAAATTATAAATGTTATTCCCTCCGTTCCTAAAAGATTGTCGTTTTAGAAGAAAAAATTTGTTTTAAAATATTTGTCGTTTACAACTTTTAAGGAGAATAAATTATATACTTTCCTATATTACCTCTACCTTCTCTCATTGTCCCAAAAAATTCTCTCCCTTGTATTAATAGTTTTTAACTTCCCATAAAAGGGTAGTGATGAAATTTTAAATAAATTTTATTTGGTAAATAATCCTTTCTTAATCCATGTGCCAAAACGTTAAACGACAATTTTTTTAGGAACGGAGATAGTAAAATTACTTTTTTATACAAAAGTTATATTTGAGTTTGTTATAATTAGTCTATGATATCTTAAAATATTACTCTCTACCCCTCTCTCTCTCGCTCTCCTTCTCGGCCCTAACCCAAAACCCCTAAATCGTTCCCACCGGCCACCGCTCTGATCCTCTCCCACCGGCCACTCACTGATTTTCTTGGTAACCTCGCTGATGGGGGAGAAGGTTAGATTCTTGTATTTCCTTTTGTAGTCTATGATTTGTATCAATATAAGGTCTTGTGGCAAAAGAAAGACGAGATTTATTAGAACATAGTTCTTAATTTTTTTTGGTATTATTTTGCAACGCTGTATGAATCCATAAAGAAGGTACTCTGAAATACAGAGGTACTCTGAAAATGGTTTGAGCATTAAGTTGACTTGTTATTTTTCTTCCATCAAAACTCTGTATGAATAATGTTTACAAAAGTTTTTCTTGACCACTACTAAATAATATTCAGTTCATGGTTCTTTTTGATATGTTGATTTAAGGTAGTTATACCAATAGTTCTGTCTTAGCCTCAATTTGAACTTCTTCTTTTTCAGGTGAGGTTAGTCTACACATTTCTTCAAACTTCAAGCCAGAATGAGTAGTTCCAGTCCAAAAAATGATACAAACAACTCACCGAGCAGCTCAAGTGAACCAGTAATGGTGGAGCCAATGCAATTGCCTACGATTGAAGAAGTTCGAGGCCAAAACATTTGGAACAATTGCGTTGTTTGTAGTGTCACAAGTGGAGTAATGGGTCTGTACTAAACTTTCTGATTCTATGTTTCATGTTTCTTCCATTGTTGGTTTTGACTAAATTATTATGGATTTTGTGTTCCCGGATATAAGTTTCAATTCTTTAGTTTTGTATGATTGTATTGCTGAGGAGCAAGAGAAACAAATAGGGTGTGTTTGATGTACCCTTGAATTTGATAGCTTCAAGGTGGGTTTTTAATGACAAATTTTGACTGAAAACTAACTAATTAAATCCGGATCACTGAGTGAAATAGGATTATGTTCTATAGTGTAGTTGTTTTGTGTTTCTCTGAAATAGAAGGCTTCCAAATTCTTAACATTCTCTAAAGGCAAAATTTAGTCACTCAAACTTAGTTTCAAATGCCATGTTACTGTCATTTGCAATTAAACACCATGCATATTGAAAACTCTTTAAATATTTGGTGGTGGTGGTTTTACTACGTTTCTGAAAAAAATTATGTGTCAATTACAGGATAGATGGATTTCAGTCTATTCAGGTGGATGGATTTCCTTTCCTTGTGTAGGCCTAAATAGTTGCAATCTTTTTTAGTCAATTCAAAATTCCTTTTTCTTTTCCCTTTTTTTTTTCTTTTTTTCATCTTTGTTAAAAAACAAATGGTATTTTATTATCATCATTGGCTTGTAATAGGTTTTGGCTAGTTTCGAGTCGAGTAAAAATAAATGTTGATGAATTTGTTTATTTATCGCTATACATGATGAGTATTTGCAGGTGGTGGGCTTGGGTTAGCCATGGGATTGTTTCTAGGAGCATTAGACAATCCTATAATGCAGGATGAAATGACTGGTAGGCAGCAATTTATTTATGGTGCAAAGCAAATGGGTGGGAGGAGTTGGGGTTCATGCAAGACTTTTGCTGTAATGGGCTTCATTTTCTCAGCTGCTGAATGTATCGTTGAGAAGGTATTATGTTTTATTTTCTCTATTGAATCTCTTGAGAATTTTTGGGTAAAAGATATTAGAATTGGATCCAGGTGTTTAATATTCTATGTTGTTTTGAAGGTCCGTGCAAAGCATGACATGACAAACACAGTTGTTGCGGGATGTGTAACTGGAGGAACATTATCGGCAAAGGGTAAATTTTCTTTTGTCTCTGGTCATTTTTTTGACTTGTTATCTTCACATAAATGCATCTGAGCATTAAAAGTGTGTTTAGTTAAAAATTGTTCCTTTTTTCCTTGCAAGATGGTATGACTTGTTTCATGATGATGCTTTGAACTTATTGTGTTCCTTGTTTGTATTGAGGATGGTTCAAAAAGATCTCTCGCATTTTTACGACCATATATTGAGACTTTTTTGTAGTATAAAGCATTCTGCTAAAGTTCATTTAAATAAAGGGTGTTAAATATACTGAAACATTGTGAAGTTTAGGTTGGATTGGAGCTATGCTTTTGTTATATCCACTAGGATTGATACCTCAACAATAATAAACAATTGCCAGAAACTATTGGACCTGCAAAGAAGTGCTGGCTTTGTGCTCCAGGTTCCTGCTATAAGGTCTTAGTATTTTAGTTTATTTTTTTGTAAAAGATGATAGCTTACCATAATCATTTATCCATTGGTGTCCTAATCCTACTAAATTTAAGGTTTGGGTACACATCTAATTATTTGCCTAAATCATAGATGGTAAATGAAAATTAATGAATAAGTTTAGTCAGCAGTACTATTGGCTGGACAGCTTACACCACATTTATCTGGTCTTGGACCAGAAAACTAGTTCTGGCTTTGGGATTAGATTCTGCAGTTCTTTTTGAAGATCTTATTCATTAATTGTCAATATTTTTTCTATGTTCTACTCCTATATATTATGATATAAATTTTATGATTGCTGAGAAAAATATGCGAGGGAAAAACTATAAACAGGTACTACTACACAAAATCTTGCGTGCTTACATGCAAACATTATTTGTTCTAAAATTGTGCCATCTGGCAGCTGCCATACACACATTTGTCCATAAACAAAAAGTTATGTATTTATGTTGTCTTCCCCTACAATATTACTGCTAACGACATACTTTTTTGTTTTTTTAGGTGGCCCAAAAGCCGCTTGTGTTGGCTGTGCAGGCTTTGCAGCATTTTCAGTTGTAACAGAGAAGTTTTTGGATAGACATGATTGATAAGGGAGAGATCTGTCCAGTTTTGCAGACAATACATTAAAATCAGCCTGGAGAAAGAGAGTTTACCTGCAATTCACCATACGTATGTTAAATTTCACGGAATCCAATTGAATAAAATTCCCTTCTATGAATTGCAAACCCCTAATGAATTATATTTATTCCCCTTTTGTAATTCTACTGTAGACCACTACACACCACTATGATCTCTGGAGATACATCATTTTTATTTTTAAAATTTGACATGGTGCTCTAGTATGCATATTACATGTCACTAAATCAACAAATTTGATGGAATGGTGTGGAAACTAATGGGATCACTGAACAAATACTTGGACAGGAAGGGGAGATGATTAAAGTTGTAGTTTACCTGATGCTTGCATCCCAGGCTGGTGAAACTGCTGCAGCTCGCTTCAATTGTTGCCGAGGACTTGAGAGCGAGTGATGCAACTTGCTGATAATTGGCGCGCTTGGCCTTAGGTGCAGTAAATCAACTTGCTGAGTGCGTGCTTTGACTGTATTAGTCTTGTTTCGATAACATGGGAGTCCTTGATACCATTAAACTGATTGTTCAGTTGTAGTTGAAATTAGCCTCTCTCTATTTTGCCATAATCGATTACCAACTCTAAGGAAAAAAATGATAACTGATAAGACTCTTGAGGTTGTATGGCAGAATTCCAAGTCCCTTGGTTTATCTTCACAGGTTAGGGATTTCTAATATTTTGTTTGTATGTTTTGCCTTTTACCTGTTTGGCATCAGATTCTTTACTCCTTTTACTTTTGGTAAAGAAATGACAACGTTCTTATTTTCCTAATGAAAAGGAAAAAAAATCAGAGTCTATAGTGCCTTTCTCATTCATCATGTCAATTACTTGAAGATACTTACTGTTATATTCCCTAGGCACTATTCTCATTCATCATGTCGTATTGTAAGTGTATTTGACTCATTTAATGATATTGAGGTGTTTTACCCTTTTAATTTTAATTTTTAATTAAAAAATCTGTGACGCTCCCAAATTCGGGTATCTTCCAACCCGACATATGGTGCTTGACTGTACTAACATCCATACTAGCATTCCATTGAAATTCAACAAAATGAATGTAATTACTATTTTTTATTACAATCAAAGTATAATCCTTCCCAGGTTCATAAACTGGTTACATTGTTCATTGTTCATAATGTATAATACATACAAATTTACTAAACTATTACACAATACCTAAGCATCCATCTTAGCTTTGCCCTTATCTCTCTTGGCATTCACAGTACGTTCATCTTTAACTGCAGTTATATAATTCACGCAAGAAGTGAGCATGACAGCTCAGCTAGTTTAATCAAGGATAACAGTAATACCACATTCGTGAATTATATAACAATTCCGATATAACTGAACAATAGTTATGAAGTATTATGAAACAATAATACTTTAACGGTTCATAACATCAATTCCCAAAGTATAGAATAAATTAGGAATTACGAACCAAATACGATAGACCATGAACGATAATTTTCGGTTTTCATACTTGAAAAGGAGTCCACAAAGACTAAGGTCGTTCATCCGCATAACTTACGAGCACTTCTAGGTGATCGACTATAGTACTTATGTTGATCAACACTCATTCATTAAACGTATTTACGTTTAATATTTTTGGCAAACTCGCGTGCCCATCGAATAATCGATGAAAAATATTTTTGTTTATTCATAGACAAATCTTACCTTCACGTCCGTACCAATTACTTGGCATAGGATAGCGTTAACATTTCTATACAGAATGATATGAATAATAATCAATCTATATATTACGAATAGTCTAGTCGAGTTAAAATCTGGCATCGACCCTTTCTTTAAAACAAGTCTTGCAATTCAGTTCAACGAATCACATAAAACTTGACTAACTTGAAAGTTAGACAAGCGTTAAGAAAACTTGCCTTTCAGCGTCTTCAAATAATTTAATCGATCGACCACGACCTTTCTGTAATCTACATGATATATTCACATAGCACACTGTAATTAGCTAACAAACAAATGTTCACATTGTTTTACCAACTTCTTTCTCTTCTATGTCTTAGTTAACTTAATATCAATAATAAAGTCAACTCGACTTTTTACCCTTCGTCCCGGTTTATTAACTAACTTACGTTATTAACCGGACTCTAACATTGTCGGCGAAGTACCAAAGTTGTTCATCACTCATAACTCATTAACATGCATTCAATTCCTAAGTTCAATACCATATACCTTAGTATAGGTAGTATAGGAATAACTTTAATACACTTATGAAGTGTACAAACATTACCCCTATAGGTCCCTGAACAATTGAAGTTCAGAACCTAAGTCAATATCCAAAGCCTAACACTCATGTTTGTGGCTGGCCATCCTAGTACTAGACTGGCGTTGCGGCGCCGATTAGCGATGTCTGGCTTCGGTCTCTCGGCCATTGCTACGCCATTTAGCAGAAGACTAACTTTATCTTTCTTGTCTTTGTATGCAGTATTTAACACTACGTCGGTGTCGTGGCGCGCGGCACCTCGATCTCGTAATCTCAACAGTTTTGAAATTTTTTTGTGAAATTCCCGGGGCCGTAACTTCTTCGTTATAAGCCCGATTTTGTCCGTTCAAAAGCCTACACGTCATAAATGACATACTCTACGCGTTCATATAAGAATTCGACACTTTCGAATCCAATAACTCAAAATTCACTATTGAGTTCCATTTCTAGACGTTCGTAAACGTTAATGAGCATTCAATGCTCGTTTTCCTTGTTATAAGTCGGAATCCGACGATTTTCGAACCCACAGCTCTTAATTACCCTATCTCACGTGTTGAGATTGAAAAACAACGTTTTCAAGTCTCACGTCAACTTTCGACCTCCAATCTGGAATTTCAACGTTTTCGACGTTTAACGTCTATTTACTCAAAATTCGCCATAACTTCGTTACTAACGATCTCTAAGCCAAATCTCATGGAATACTCCATGGATTTCATATCTACATCCTAACCAAGCAAGATGCATATATAACGTATTGATGGAGTTCAATCATTTAAAACAATCAATCTCAACAAACAATATTTTCATGGTTTGAAACTATATCGAACCTTATGATTCCTACGATCTCATGACTTATAGAGATTGAATCTATGGTAAGTCATCTTTAATCCACTATACAAGACATTCCACCCATTTTATGATTCTCCAAAGTAAAAGAAAATCAAAAGAGATGGAAATGAAAGATAAAGATTATTACCTCAAGAACTTCTTATGAACTCTCTTGAAAACTCTAAGTTAAAGCTTCCAAAATATATGATTTGTGTATTCTAGCTTTCTTTCTCTCTCAAATAATCTAAGTTGGCAATTGAAAAACTCACAAATGGCCCAACCTAGCTTCTTATTTATAGGAAAATAGAATGGAGGGTAATTTGGACAACTACCATCACCTCCTTACTATTCAACACTTTGTGACCAAGTAAAATACTTGGTGACCAAGTGATTTGCTTGACTTGCACACCAAGTGGCCGAGCCCACCACCCCATGGGTTTCCCATGGGTTTTACTTATTCGGTGACCCACCGGTTCGATCCACGGTTTGGTTTTCATACATTGGGCTTAACCAATCTAATATTGGGCCTTGAATTGGGCTTAACCAACTTATCCCTTGGGCTTGCTCCTTCAATTGATTGGACTAAATATAATCCAACCCAAATGAATTAACATTAAGTCTTAACTTAATTCTATAATACGAATCGTATCCCATACGTACAATTCACGTATCCTCTCCGTATACTACTCGTACAATAATCGTATTCTACTCTGGCAACACGCCAATCATCCGAAGTGGTGAAATCCCTGGAGTACTGCAAATAACTATCCAATGAGCCAAATCTGTCGATCAAAAAATGCATAGACACTATATGCCCTGAGGAGATCTCATCCAGGGCAACTCTACACCTCAAACATGTGAGGGTCATAAACTGTCGGCTTATGTCGCCGACAGCCATCCGAGCGCAGGGCCTATCTAACGGCAAATCTATCAGACGCTCATACTCTCTAAGGTAGGAGTAAACTCCTGGGTCTCAAACTGGAACACCTGCCTATTCGATGCCCAATGCTCTAGCATACCCTCTACAAAGCCCAATAGAACCTGGAATATCAGGAGGGTCATCGAGTGACGCATCAGCTGATCAACTATTGTCCGATCTAAGGATGATAGACTATCATACCACAATCTCAATGAAGATACCATCAATACTGGTGGGGTATGATCAATGTGGCTAACTGTCGATGAAGACATCTATAGGGCCGTATCATAAGACCATCCAGGGGTCAATGCTAAACTTATCTTTGGAAATGCATGTCCATAAACATAATGCATGCATAATAAACAATAGATAATATGATGTAGGGAATGGAAAATAATATACATACATTCCTAAGTACATCGTCATCTAAATACATCATCTCTGTGTACAACTAGAAAAATACAGGGAAATAAGGCACAAACGCCCAAAAACTAACAGAGGCCTATCAAAAGATATAACGAGAATGGGGCATAGCCGCCCGATATCTAATAGAGGCCTATCAAAAGATATAGCGAGAAATACATCAGAAGAGGTTAATAGTGTTGATATCTACATCATCCAGCCTATCCATCTGATGTAACTCCTCCTGAGTCACTGAATCTTTTCCAGTAGGGATATTAGGCCGATACAATGGAGGATCTGCACCAAAAAAACCATCTAAATATGGGCCACCTAAAGGGCCATCCCTAGAGCTGGAAGGATTAAAAGAATCCACCTCGGAAGGATCTCTGCCCAAATACCGGATAAAGAAATGTGTTCGGTCCAACTGTTGGGTCAAGCTATCAATCTGCGTCAGATGAGTAAGCTCTCGGACATAGGCAATCCAATCTTCCATCATGACGGAGCCAGAAACCATATCTCCTATAAATTGTGTGGTGTGGGTCTGGGATCCAATGGTGCGAGGGAACCACTAGCGGTAGAATGCCTCCTGAGCGAACGGTCTCTCTAACAAAGTGAATCCATCAACTCCCATCAACGGGATATCAGTGATCGGTGGCTGCGACACAGGCCAATAATGCTTGGCAGGAGGACAGATCGGTATATGAATCTCCCTTGTGGTGCTTCTGATAGCACGATCTCCTAAATAGAGCTCCCATCCTCCATCAGTAAAGAGAGGAATCAAACGGGTGGACATCACATACTCGACACCAGTCGGGAAACCACCCTCAAAGCTAACTGTTAAATGCTCCTCAGAGTAGGGAACCCATGTAATGACATCGGCTATCAACAACTCCAATTGTAGGCGAGAATGGGTGAAACCCTCAGCTACAAGAACCTCCACCAACATGGAATGATGCCATCGTCGTCCCCATGGATAGGTACCTACACCTAACAGGCTAACGGGACGCAAACATGGGAGCCTCTCATAGGCCCAAAACTACCAATACAAGATCAAATATCTGCGGTCAGTCAACACTCTTAACCCAAACAAGAGAAATCAAAAGAGAAATACTCACTAACAGGAATGGGTAAAATCCTAGCCAAGCCTCCGTCAAGCCCTGCGAGCGCAGACGCATTCCCTTGAGGAAGTAGGCAAAGGTATAGCAGCCCCAATCAAACTCTCCAATATGGTCCATATCTTGTGTGGCACTGACTAAAGTGAATGAAACCGTAGAAGAGTTATCTGCCAGGAAACAACCCCAGAGGATGACTACGAACAATTGTTGAAGAATGCGATCCCTAACTCTTCTGTCATCGGGCTATGGCTCACTCAATGCCCCACTCATGGCGTCTACACTCAAAGGACCAGTACGGACTGTCCTGCCTTTGAGCGCCATAACCAGAACTCCTAGTAAGGATATGACAGCAGTAGGGGAAATGTCAGCAACACAAGGCACTGGCGCCCCAGAAAACTCCATACCAGTGATAAACCGCTAATCCATCGGCGTCATCACCACCTCGCAATCCAGCAAATGGAGTGACTGAGTCTGTTGAAACCAATGCTCAGACAACGCCCTGAGGTAACCCCAGGGGCAACGGCGGGGGAGGATGGAAAAGAATGCCTCGAGACCCTAAGCATTCACAATCTCTTGGTACTCTGGGTGAAGAGTTTGGTACATAAGTGTATACTGAACCAGTTCCCTCGAGGTCACGTAAAGCCAGGAACCTGCATCACAATGTAAATCAATATCAGAACCTTGTTCCTTATCAATAAGAAAAAGGAAGATGAAACACAACTTTTACCTCGTTCGCATGCAAATAGATCGAGGGGTGACAACTCAAATCATCCAGAAGCTCTGGAATCATCACATTATTGGCCGGAAGATCCCTACGGGGAACATAAGTAGAAGGAGCATGATCCGCAACTGGTACATCCTCCTCCTCGTCCTCAACATCTGGTACTTCAACTCGGATAGGACGAATCACTGACTCCGTCGATCGGCCGAAAATTTGTCGGGTCGAGGCGGAGGAGGCATCGTAAGCTCTCCTCCTCACACCTGAAGAGGTCCTACGAGAGCTACTCGGCTGGTCTAGATCCATATATCTGGACACAAGTCTCTAAATCACCTTAGAAAGGGTGTGGTAAATTCTAACCTGGAGCTTATTAAATGCATTTGATGTCTATATGCATGCATACATTACTTTAACATACACCTACAGTTGAGTTAAAAATGCATGTTTATTCAATGCCTAGACTCATGGAAAAATTTCGCCAGAGTCTCCTTTGTAAAAAGGACTATCCACATGCACGTAGGCATGACTAGGTGGCCATTCAGTAACACACCAACTCACAGTCATAAACATCCTATATACATGAAAAATATCAAAGTCATAATCCATAAGGGTAACCTAATTACCAGGATTACTTTGTTTAACAACCTTTGCTCATTTAATGTGTTGAATAATTTTTATCAAGTCATATGAGCATGCATATTCACTACTATGTGTTTAGAAGCATTTCATGTGATAACTCACTTTCCAATAGATAAAACTAGAAAAGAAGACATACATACGTTACCAGGATAGTGCAGAATGCTTGTACAGTGACGGATTTTATAAAAAACAACCCGAACTTAATAGATCTGAAGAAGAACTCTCAGATTCTCTATACAGCTACGGATGGCCGCGGGTCTACCTGTGGCTATTGCGGGTCCACCTATGGCTATTCTGGGTGGTCCCCACCCCCTTTGGCTCGATCAAATTTGAGTTTTAAAGGAGGTCTCACAAGCTAAAAAGTCAAATCAGAAAAAAAGACGCTACGCGATTAAGCTGAAAAGTCTGAAATTCTGATTTTCAGAGACCAAATTGCGGGTCTACACATCAATCATTAGTATTTTCCTAAACACAGGGTTCACAAAGCTGATGATCATAGTTGTTGCTAGCTACCTTTGGCAATACCTCACAAAGGTCCAATGCCATCAAACTGGATTATAAGTCCTATCACTAGGATCGTAAATACGATTAAAACCATACATTTCATCAAAAGTCTCTCCCCAACGGGGATTTCATACAAACTTCACCATTGAAGAACATTTCAGTGAAGGTTAGGTAGCCCTGACGTTATTAGCCATTGGAAATTAAATCCAACAAAGCATCGGAAGTGGTTCGATGATGTTCACCATTGAAGAACATTTCAACGAAGATCAGGCAGCCCTGATATTATCAGCCGTTGGCAATTAAATCCAGTAAAGCATTAGAAGTGGTCCGATGATGTTCACCGTTGAAGAACATTTTAACGAAGGTCAAACAACCTTTACGTCATCAGCCGTTGGCAATTAAATCTAGCAAAGCATCAGAAGTGGTTCGATGATTTTCACCGTTGAAGAACATTTCAACGAAGATCAGGAAGCCCTGATATTATCAGCCATTGGCAATTAAATCCAGCGAAGCATCGGAGGTGGTCCGATGATATTCACCGTTGAAGAACATTTCAACAAAGGTCAGGAAGCCCTGACGTTATCAGCCATTGGCAAGTAAATCTAGTGAAGCATCGGAGGTGGTCCGATGATGTTTAGACCGTTGAAGAACATTTCAGCGAAGATCAGGCAACCCTGATATTATTAGTCACTGGCAATTAACTCCACCGAAGCATCAGAAGTGGTCTGATGATGTTCACCGTTGAAGAACATTTCAACGAAGGTCAGGCATCCCTGACGTCATTAACTGTTGGCAAGTAAATCCAATGAAGCATCGGAGGTGGTCCGATGATGTTCACAGTTGAAAAATATTTCAACGAAGGTCAAGCAGCCATGGCGTTATCATCCGTTGGCAATTAAAACCAACGAAGCATCGAAGGTGGTCCGATGATCTCAACCGTTGAAGGACATTTCAATGAAGGTCAAGCAGCCTTGACAACATCAGTCATTGGCAGTAACTCCAATGAAGCGTCAGAAAGGCCTGACAATATCAGCTGTGGAAAACTATCCTCATCGGGGAGGCGCGATGATGGAATTTGTTATACATATTTGCAGCAATTAAAGCCCAAATCCCAAGGAATCTCTCGCACATGAGAAGAACATCTTCGGTGGAAAACCTGCTATGAGGGTTAAGGACTTTGGTGATAACCCCAAATGTCAACATCTTCTGATCTCATAAATGGAGCAACCTCTATTTCATACATTTATCATACATTTATATCATACTACATTACATTGTAACATGATTATCTTGTCACATTTCAAGTGTCTAGTGATCTTTATCCTATCCATGCCATTACATTGAATTAATATGATAAAGAGGGGCATCTGTAGACACTCAAAATTTTGCATTCCTATTACTATCCTTGCAGGAAAGCAAAATCGTCTTGCAGAGATTACCCTAGAAGTCAAATCAGCTCAATCGCGGAGACAACCTTGGGATAATCAATTTTTAATCTCGGAGACAACCCCGAGATATCCAGTATCAATCCCGGAGATAACCCCGGGAGACTCAGTTCTAACCTCGGAGACAGCCCCGAGGGATGCAGTTCCAGTTCCAGAGATAACCCCAAAAAAGTCAGTTCCAACCTCCGAGACAACCCCGAGGCACTTAGTTCCAACCCCGAAGATAACCCCGGGAGGTCAAGCACACCTTAGAGATAACCCTGAGTACATTTAGCATTCACAGAAGCCCAATCTCAGGGATAACCCTGAGTAACGACTGCTACATCTGCACAGAGCCGGAGATAACCCCGGTGAGGGGAAAAATCATCATTTTGCCACCTCGATACTACATTCACGTCGTCTTAACATCATTTCAATCAAAATTTCATACAGAAGTATCCCACAAGAACCATGGCTCAAATCCCAAGTGATTACTAAACAAGACAACACACCGGATAGAATTTGAAAACTTGAAGATCTGGTCATAAACCCATCTTCCCGTCTTTGTACAACCTCTAATTCCATGTCATTATGTAGCTCTCATGAACAACATTCTGAAAAGGTATAGCACGCCTTTATTAGATGCCCAGATTGAAATTTATGAAGGTTTGAGCGGACAGCGCATTGCACAAGTGCACGTACTTCGAGATGATGAGACCCACATGGCCCAGGGCACCCCGGGCAGCTGCAAGTAGACCCGTGGCTACCGTGGGTAGACCCACATCCATCTGATTATTAAATATAAGCACTTGGTTGCTCATTTGAAAAAAAGAAAAAAGGAAAAAGGAGAGAAAACTCTGTCTATTTCAACCTATAAACACTTCTAGAGTGCTCTAAACTGAGTGATTCTTCTTTCTAAACACTTGTAAGCTCGTGTTTTTCTACATACTGAAATTTTATCGGTGGAAACCGAGTTTTCAAGTGTTTAAAGCTATCTAAAGTCTTCTTGGCAGCCCATTGTAAGATATTTTAAATTTTTAAGCTTTTTATCATTTATATATATATATATATATATATATATACTAATGTTGAGAGTCGCGTTGTGCGGGTATGCCCGGATCGTCGATCCGTGGCTTTTTATTGCTTATATATATATATTATCAAACTTTGCTTCGACTGAGCCCGAATATAATGTTCGGAGCGTTTACTGCTTATATATATATATATATATATATATATATATATATATATATATATATATATACATCAAACTCTGTTTGATTGAGCCTGGATATAATATCTAGTGTGTTTACTGCTTTTATATATATACAAATACTTATATATATCTTATCATCGCTGTTCGATTGAGCCTGAATATAATATCCGGTGCGTTTACAGCTTATATATATATATATAACTGTTATTTAGCCTATGGGCTAGATTTGCCTAAATCTGGCTATTTCTCACTTTGACCGATTCATGGTGACTAAATTGGAACTACTGAAGCTGGAATAGTTTAGATTTATTCAAATCTAGTTCTTTTTCTAGCTTTTTATACATATTGCTTTCACATGTGAGCCTAGTAATCATGTGATCACATATTCATTCTCTTAATCTAGATTCGGTTCCCGTAATGGACTTTTTCAGCTACAGCTAGCTTGTAAATTATTCACGGTATCTGAGTTTCCTTAGATGGCTCTCAGGCCCACAAGGAGTTCAGCACTGCTATGTATCTTATTTTCTCGAAGATGCTTCGCATCTCGAAAATAAAAGCAATCAAGCCGAACACATAATAAAATGAAAGTATCAAAGGCCTTAATTTCTATTGAGCACAAGGGTTTGAAAAACTTGTTTTACAAAACATCATTGTTATATCTTGTTAAAATTAAACTTTTATACAAAAGTTAAACCCTTTGTATAAAGGTGCAAACAAGGCATAACACTACTTCCAAACAACTGCACATAGACCTAACACACACACACACATACGCAGTTAAAAGTTAATGAAAATTGGCGTTAACCGTGTTATCACGGAAGTCAGGGGGTGCCTAACACCTTCCCTCCGCTTAATCAAGCCCCAAGACCCTAACAAATTTCAGTTTTGCAGACTAGTTAAACAGTGTCACATCACTAGGTCTTTGTGCAAACCTTTTCTCGGTTGAGTTGGTGCAACCATTTAAAAATAACTAACTGGCGACTGTTACAGTCAAATCATCGACATATACATGTTGGACCTTTTCAAACTTGTTTTTTCAAACAAATCTCACCTAACATGAGAACACCAAAAGACAAGAACCAAAAGGGACAAATAAAAATCCTGACGTCGACAATAAAGGGTAAAAATAAACACCATTATTTTATTTTTAGTATAATTTTTATTTCCCCGGTGTCGACAAAGAATGAAGACGATAATGCAATGGCTCGTTCTAATGGACTAAAAATTGTGTTTGGTTGTTACATTAGAATGGACTGCACGATTCCCATTTCAAAAAAAAATTGTGAATTTTATTCTTGCTGCTACATTTGGAATTTAAGAATCAAGATGGAAGTGAAATGACTCATTCCTATGGAATGAAAAAAATTATGTTTGGTTGTTCTATTGGAGTTGAATGAGTCATTCATGTTCATGTCAAATTTGTGAATTTTATTTGAGTGATGGTATGAAATGACTTATTCTAGCCAAAAATGAAATGAAGTATTTCATTGACCATTACATTCCATTCTCAATTCTATTCTTTCACTAATTCCATTCTTCCAATCCAAACGTAACATTAAGAAAATATATGAAATGACTCATTTCTGTCAAAAATGAAATAAATCATTCTACTTTTTATTCCATTCTCTTATCTATTCCATTCTTTCATTCAAACGTAAAGATAAAAGATAGTAAAATACTACCCACAAAAAGGTAATGACTAATGTTTTTAGACACAGGTCAGTTATTAAACTAAAAAAGTTATTAAGTGGATGACTCACTAGTTCAACCAGTTCTTAAACTGTTATTAAACCGGTGACGTCATAAATATATAAAAATATATATTATTAGTAATTAATAAAATTTTAAAAAATCTGTTTTTTTTATGAACTAAAAATTAATAAAGTTGAGTTACTATATTACTAAAAGTCGTTAATTTTAATATTAAAAAAATTGGTTCAAAAAAATAATAAAAAAAACTATTCATCGTGTCAAGTTAATCGATTTTACCAAACCCGTGATCAACCGGTTCAATTCGAATTTTGTCCAAATTGATTCAATCGGGTTAAACTGTGTGACGCCCCCAAAATAGTGTCCACACAACCTAATTTGGATCGCCAAAATACATACCATAATCATATGTTCTCTTAATACAATGTCATAGATAATATGACAATATCCACACTCAAATTATTACAATGGCGTATAAGATACGACAACACGTATTACAAGTTCTCAACATGATTATTGCCACACTATTTTACAACATGGTGAAGACTACTATAAAAACTATCTCGGACCATCACTCCATACACCGGCTAGTCCCAGCTACACTCTCATTTCCTAAGAAGAATAATGGAACAAAAAGAAAAGGGTGAGCTCAAATTGCCCAGTAAAGAATATCATGACTAAGATAATGAATAATAGATTATCTCTTAGCCTTCAACCGTGAAAAATCTGATAGAATATAATAGACAACAAGCTTTAGATCAACAATTATAGCAGAAATAACAATCAATTAGGAGAGTAAATAGATCATAATGTTCACAATCTTCTCCAATTTAAAAGTTCACCATTAATATTTTATCCCTGTAACACCAGTCAATAGTTTTTGATCATAATCATGCAACTAAACAGTTCATCTTTGCACTACAAGCCAAAGATATTCAATTATAACATCAATGGTCACGATTATGCCAATCAACAGTCTATCTTTGCACTACGCGCCAAAGAGAACTTTTCACCACGTGTCCTTACCATACGGACCAAAGACATTCAACAATTATATCGTCTTCGCACCTAGGTCAAAGACTTTCACTAATCATATTATTTTTGCACTCTGACCAAAGATATTCACAATAACTTGATTTTAATAGCAATAATACAAAAGATAAACATAAGTTGTAAGAATAATAAGATAAAAGATTAAACATTCGAGATTTAACATTTAATTTGTCAAGAGTCTAAATTGCCAACATGAAGACCAAAACGTGGATTAAAATTCAAGAATTATATTCAAGATTCATATTTTAAAGATAATGATTTAAAATTAATACGAAGGTTCACGTAAATAAAAAGTTTAAGTGAAATGATATTAGATGAAGTGCAAAACTCAAAGGATCTTTTAATCATTTCAAGAATTATAGAAGCAATACTTACTATAGTAAGTTTAGATTTAGGAGTATGAAAAAAATGATATCCCTTACCTCAATTAGCAAGTGATTGGATGTTGCTTTCTATGAACTTTATCAACCTAATTAAATATATGTATAATTTAATTAGTAACTATCACATGTGCTGTACACTAACTCGTATATAGGCCTGAGAAAATATTGTTATTGGTTAGTTTTGGTTTACAAAATATGGTTATGGTTTCATTTAAGAACTAAAACCATATTAACTATTTTTAATATAGGTTATGTGGGTTAGAACCATATAGTTATTATTCAAATATAGGTTGACCAATATTTTAAATTTCAAACTTACATTTATTTTGATTTAATTAAATAAATTATTATTAGATATATCATATATACATAATCACTAAGCATTTTATTTTTTTGAGGGTGAGGGTGAGGGTGGGGGTGGGGGGGGTGGGGAGGCGGGGGGTGTATACATAATCAATTAATCACTGAATATTTTTTTTGACGGATGAGGTGGGGATTATATACATAATCACTGATTATTATTATTTTTTTGGGTGGGGCAGCGCTGTATACATAATCAATGAATATTTTTTTGGGAGGTGGGCGGGGTGTGTAAGAACTGAGAATTTCATGAATAAATAATATTTTGATAAAATAAGAGAATGAATATTTATTTGAATATAGATATTGATGTGTTGTGAAATAAATAATTCAACTAATTTAAATTGAATTTATAAGAATTGAGAAAATGTGAAAATGATGATGAGAATTGTAAGATGCCTTGTGGCATGGGAATGAGGATTTAAGTAAATTAATTAATTAATATTATATTATTAATTAATTGTTATTGTGAATAATAAATTACATTACATAATTAGAGTATGTATTATCTATTTAATTAATGCATACAGATATATGTTAACATCTAGTTCCTACATTAAAAAGAAAAGTGTCTTTGTGACACTTTAGTATAACTATATTATATATAGAAACTATATAGTAAAGTGTAAGAAATTAGAAGTTTCATAAATAATTGCTTATGTGACAATAAGTATGTGTGGGAACATTAAAGATGTACTATGTCAAAGAATTATAAATTATTTCAATAAGTGAGTCTGATTGGAATAATAAAGTTTTAAGGGGATATTGAATTATTAGTGACCAATTAAATTGATTCCATACATGTTATAAATATTAATTAGACTAGACTAATGTACATGGATTATATGACGTGGATACATAAATAATTACTAACTTTCCATTGTGTAGTAGCATTAACACATTAAAATTACATTTTAGGAATTCAAGGAACCAAAGTAAGCATTATATAACTAAGTGCTGAGAAATTAAACTCGCGTCCCATTTTAAGAGTCTCAAACAGTATACAAACAGTAGCCTATCTTCCTCATAGCGTGAACTCCAGCAGCTAGAATTTGTAGTGATGATGGCTATGCAAATGGTGGTTGGCCAACTCTTCCTTGTCTATTGTTCTCTTCCATTTTCCATTAAATCAAACCCTAGTGTAAAGCAATTGACTAATTATGCATTTCTCTATTTAAGCAACTTCATTCTTCAAATCTCCGTTGCTTGAAATTATCTGCTAAGTGGCATTAGAGAGTTGAGTTGCTGAGAAATTAAAGGATTATAATCAGAGGAGTTGATCAATCCATTTAAGCTTCAAAAGGTATAAAATTCTGACTTTTGTTCTTAAATTTGAGTTTGTCAAATTCTTATAATTCTCTGGAATTCTCTGTTAATCGGTGTGAGATAGCATGCCATTATGTTGTTTAAGTTTGTATGCATGTCTAGAAGCTATCTGAGTGGCAGTAGAAGAAGGTTTGGTAATGTGGTGTTAAGGCTCTGCAGAAGCAGAGCAAAAATTTTTGCCTTTGCACGAAGTGGCACGGCCACGCCACTTCAGATATCGTGACTGTAGCATGGCACTGCTTATTTGCCCGATCCATGGACACTATTTTGTTGGTTCTGTATTATTTTGAGCATGTTATGGTAGTTAGGTTATGCATATGAGTGACCCAAGCATATGGTTAGATATTGTTTTGAACATAATAAGTTACCTTAGCTTGTTTTAGTATGAACATTCAAAGAAAACTTTAAGATTTGGAAAACTAGAAATTGTGAACTTGGAGTAATATACTTTCTGATCTGGTGAACATGTGTAGATAACCTAGACATATAAATAAACAAGTCTAACATAAGGCATAAGTTTACTTCGGGTATAATAAGTTTTGCTAGCTTGATTTTAAAGGATTTTCTAAAGGAAAACTTGGAGTTTTGCAAAACAAAGCATGATGAATAATATGCCTTTAAGTTATGATCTTTCTAACCTATGTAAATAACTTGAGTATACGCACAAATGAGTATGAAAGCATGATTTAGACAATGTGGACTTATCTTGCATGCCTAAATAATTTTACTAATGGAGGCTTAAAGTTTCAAAAACAAACTTGATAAACTATATACCCCTTGAGTTGGGAATTTGTGAGCATATTTATGTGTTCTAGCTATATGTATGTCAAAATGTGATGTATAGTAAGTAAAGTGGCTTTGCATGCTTGGTCGCTTAACATGAGATTCTCAAAGGAAATCTTAAGAATGAGAAACTAGTTTTGATAATAGATACGTCATAAGTATTCTAAAATTGACCATCATGAGTAGGTGTGTATGTCTATGGATGTGATTAACATGAATGCCTAACTAGACATATGCATGGTAAAAAGGGAATATGACAAGTCTAAACGATGTAAAATTTCATGACATGAAATACATGACTAATTTCATGTAGGCATGTATATGGTTGAGATCTATTGACCACGTAGTATGTGTATAACGGATAAACGTAAGAGGATTTGTAAAATGAACACTTAAAGTCTTGATTTAATGAAAATGGATAATGACCTATGTTAATGTTTTGATGTAGGGTCAAACCTAGTTATTCACATAATAACATGTGTGTTGTGCATGATTATTCATATATATACAAGACGGGTGTACACTAACCTTTTGTAGAAGCAACCATGTCTTGGTTTTCACCAGAGAGCAGGGCGGCCGCGCCACTCTTTAGTACAAACCAAGCGCGGCCGCTCCAGTCTGCAGTGGGATCAGTTTTCTGTTGTTAAATGGAAGGTGCTAGCATTCTTGTATTGTTACTTTAACATGTATTATATGACTAGTACATAATCTAATATGTTAAGAAGCATGCTAGGTGATAGAATCGAATGTCTAGTAAGAGATTATAGACTTTCAAATAATAAGTTCAAAATGTATTTGCAAACTATAAAGCAAGGATAGAGACTATGTTATTTGACTTCATGGTGACTTATGAACTGATTTTGTGCTATAAGTACACAAGGTGTATGATGAAGTATGTGAAGAGTATACAACTAAGTTAGATGTTTATGTATGCATTTAAACTTCCATGTCATGTATGAGCATATGTAACTAATGAATATCCTATACACGTACTAAATTATATTAGGATTCGAAAGAGTGTTGATAAGCTATATTTTGGTAAACTACGCTTGAGGCAAGTACTCGAACCCTACTCTTTATTAAGAATTACTTGAACTTGTGCTATTCTTAATCGTACAAGTAGAACTTTGAAAGTATAATACTTCGTAATCTAGAAATGTAATTGTTTACAAACCTTGATTCAAACAAAAATTGTTCATATATATGCTATGAAAGAAAACTGTCTAAGCCATTGCTTCAGCTAGACTATTGATATTTGATCGAAAGTTATCCAAACCAAATTAACTTGGTGCGGACTCTTATAACTGAGTTAAACAACCCTCTTGGTAGGGGAATTATATATTTGTCAGGAAACCGACGTGCGCACATGAGAATGATATATTAAATATTATGCATGACATAGGGTACTTTAGGTTGATCACCTGTTGTACTCATTGTTGAAGAGTTATCAGTTTAATACTGTTAATTCTAGGAGAAGTTCATAGTCCTTAGTGACTGCTCAAAATTCATTACTTTGAAATCTTGAATTGATTAAGCATTGAATATTATTGATATTTTCTGTCCATAGTGACTATTGTTGATAATTATCTATACTTCTTGTTATCTTGAACTATCATTATTGATATACCTTTGAGAAATCTAAACTACATTGATTACCCTTTTGCTGTAATACTTGCTGGGCAAAATTGTTGCTCATCCTTGCTTTCCTTAAAACTTTCAGTTAAGGCAGAACGTGGGGAACCTTTTGGCAAGGACAAGGGTAAAGAGAAGGCTTTGGAGTAGTTATTTCTATGTTGCTAGGAATGTACTATTATTTGGTTGTAGAAGAACTTATTAAGCTATGTTTAATTTAAGTTGTATTGTATTATGTATTAGTTATGTCCAAACGGTGTTTAATTATGATTAAGATATGTAAGAGATATTTAAGTTACGAACCCTTGGGATAAGAATAATTATGTTATAACAATGTAATTTATTCTATTATTCCGCTGTGTGAGATGTTGATTTATTATTAGAGTTAGTACGTGATAACCAAATTTGAGACAAGTGTGGTCTGAATTTGGGGGTGTCACAAGGTGAGTGGTGTATACATAATCAGTAAATATTATTTTTTTGGGGAGTGGGGTGGGGGTGTGGGGTATATTCATAATTAGTAAATATTTTTTTTGAGGGGTAGGCAATGTGGAGGTGTATACATAATTAGTAAATATTATTTTTTGAGGGGGTAGGGGTGGGGTGGGCAGGATGGGGGTATATACATAATCACTAACTATTATTTTTTGATAGGGGAGGCGTGGGGTGGGGGTGAGGAGGTAGGGGTTGCATACATAATCATTGAACTTTTTTTTGGGTAGGAGGAGGGGGGAGGGTGGGATGGTGGGGTGTATACATAATTACTGAATATTATTTTTTTGTGTAGGGGTAGGGGGTTGGGGTTGGGGTTGGGGTTGGGGTTGGGGTTGAGGGTGGGGGTGTATATATAATTACTTAATATTATTTGTTTGAATCAAAAAATTTTGAATGGAAAGAACTTGTGATTTTAATTTGGAATGAAATATGATTCGAAAAATGGTTCCAAACCTTATCCAACTTAAATAAATAAAAATAGTTAACCAACCCATTTGGTTTCAATTAATATGAATTGACCCAATAGTTAACCAATTATATTGTCAGGTCTACTCATATATTATGAAATTATCAAAAGCGACTATATAATATAAATTTGTGTAGTGTACATAATAATTAAGCTTTCAAAATAATATTTCAAAATAAAATCTTCCAATGGAAGTTTTTTCAAAATAACTCTTCTAAAGAAAGAATTTAAACACCGTGTGATGTGTGTGAGTGCTTGACCAAGTTTTATAGAAAGACTTACATGAACAATAGTTATACTCTTACTAATGTTCACAAATACTCAAGATAGCGTAACACAATTAGAGAGAACTTACATTAAGAAATTTTTAGAGAGCGGAAGGAAATATAAGCAAGTAAGTTATGAATTTTCTTATGTTAAGCCTTCCTATTTATAGCCAAAATTTCCAACATTTTATAAATATATTATTCATCCATTATCATTATCTTTAAACATAATGATTACCCATTTTCATCCATTATCATTATCTTTAAACATAATAATTACCCATTTTCATCCATTATCTTTACTTTATTCAAAAAGAATAATCCATTATCAATATTTATTCAAAAAAATAAATCTATTATCAAAAAATTATTCCATTATCTTTATTTATTCAAAAGATTAATCAATTATCGGAAAAATTATTTATTTTCCTTAATTTTAATTATATTATCCGTCTTCTATATTATTGACTTACTATATTAATATCACATATATTAATGTTCTTCAAATAATGAGTATTTCTAACAGTTTAATACACGTGACTTTCATTTATGCAACTTTCCATTATTACTCTTGGTACGATGACAATTATTGTAGACACTCAAAATTTTCTGCGCTCCTATTACTAACATTACAGGAGGGTAGATTCGTCCTTTGGAGATAACCCTGAAAGACAACTTACATCCATTCCGGATACTACCAGAAGTTCAACTCCAACCCGGAACACAAACTAGGAACTTCATCTCAAACTCGGAACACACACCGGGGGAATGTCATTTCTAATCTCGGAGATAACCCCGAGATATGCAGATCAAAAGACCGGAAACAAACACCGGAGAAGACAGTTTTGTCTCGGCGATAACACTGCGACGCTCAGTTCCAGTCCCAGAGACAACACTGGGAGTAGTAACCCCATCCTTGGCGATAGCCCCAAGAGATGCCATTACAGTTTCGGCGATAACCCTGGAAATGCTTGCTTCAAACATATGCAATCAGCTTCAACCACAGACATCCTGTCAAGGCACACACACCTCAGACCCGGAGATAACAACGGGTAGACAGGAACACCCACAGATGAGAGTGAGACATACAAATAAGCAGCAGTCCAATCTCAGATGTAACCCTAAGCAACGTCTGCTTTTTGCTTAAATCGGCGATAACCCCGGTGAGGAGTCACCACGTCATCTTACTATCTCAACAAGATGATATCACGGCATACCAACAAGTAGTCCAATCTCAGTTGTAACCCTGAGCAACGTCTACTTTCAACTCAAACCGGCGATAACCCCGACGAGGAGTCAAACGTCATCTTGTTCCTTCGACAATGGCACGTCGTCTCAACACTTCATACATACATACATCCAACAATGTCCCACAAGAACCGAGGATTGACAATCTCGAGTGACTATTACGTGTGACAGTACTTTGGATAGAATTTGAAGCTTGAAGACCATGGGCATAGACCCCTCTTCCTGACTTCGTACAACCTCTAATCCATGTCATTGCATAACTCTCGACACAAGTGGTTCGAAGAAGGTCAGATATACCTCGTTCGGATACTCGGATTGAAGTTCTACAAGTTTGAGCGGACATTACAGTGCATGAGTGCACGTACTACGAGACGACTGGACCCGCGAGGTTCGGATGCATCACGACTAGCCGCAGGTGTACCTGCGGCCATCCATCTATATATACAAGCCTTGGGGTCAGCCATTTGAGAAGAAGAGAGAGGGAAAAAGGCGAGGAAGCCCTATCCATTTTACTCTGCATACACATCTTTTGAGTGTTTCCTCATCTTTAAACACTAGTTAGCTCACATATAGCTATCTTTTATCTGGCAGGAGTTGAGTGTTTATCCATTTAAAGTCATAGAAGTCTACTTTGGTAGCCCACTGTAAGCCTTCTTATATTCTATAAAGCCTTCTTCTCATATTAGCACACACTGTTGTACACATTGAGAGTCGTGTGAGTGTGTTTGTCAGACTTTGGTCCGTGGTTTTCATTTCTATTTGTATATATATACTTATATATATATGTATATATTTCATATGTGGACTAACATTATCGAGTTATGCCTCGATTGAGCCTGAACTTGATGCCCGAGGCGTTTAATTGCTATATATATATATATATATTATATATATAAAGCGTGGGTCGCACTCATTCGATGAGCCCGGATTTTATATCAGTGCGTTTTTTATTATATATATATATATATATTTATATATATAATTGTTGTCGTATTATATCTCGATGAGCACGGATTTTATATATAATGCGTTTAATCGCTTTTATATATATATATATATATATTTCTTCATCGGACATATCCAGATGAGCCTTGGATTCACATCCAAATATCGTTCTTTATATATATATATATATATATATATATATATATATATATATATATTTACATTCTATTAGGCACTGGAGTTTACTTCGTGGCCTTTTACAGCTTTATTTATATTTCGTCTTGCCTGGAGTTTACTTCATGGCAGCTTCACATCTCGAAAATAAAAGAAAACAAGCTGAACATTTAATAATAAAATGGAAGTATGAAAAGGTCTCAATTCCTATTGAGCACAGGTTTTGAAAAACCTCTTTTATAAAACGTCATTGCTATATCTTGGTTAAAACTGAATTTTCCTATAAAATTCAAACCTTGTGTATATAGGGGCAAACGAGGCATCGCACTACTTTCAAATAACTGCACATTGATCCACACACACACACAAACACACACATTCATATAACAATTTCTTTGAAAAGTGGCGGTCACCGTGGTAACACGGATGTCGGGGGGTGCTTAACACCTTCCCTCCGCATAATCAAGCCCCCGGACCCAAAATGAATCTTGGTTTCACAGACCCCTCTAGCAGTGTCAAAACACTGGGTCAATGTGCAAACCTTTTCGGTTGCGTTGGTGCAACCAGTTAAATACACCAACTGGCGACTCTTAAAGTCAAATCATCGACATTATACATGTCGGACCTTTTTCACTTATTTTTTCAAACAAATCTCACATTAACATGAGAACACCAAAGAACAAGTAACGAAAAGGGACACTCAAAAATCCCGACGTCGACAGGTGGCGACTCTGCTGGGAACTCCAGTAAGAGGGCTTAAGCCGCTATTTCAAGCTTTTCAAAATTGTTATATGCTTGTGTGAATGTTGCATTTACATTTATGATGAATGTGTACGAATGCATTTTAATTACTGCACTGCTAAGTATCTATCTGTGATATTAGTGCTTCGCACATGTCATCATTTTGCATAAACGGTGAGACACGTTGTATGTGAATTTATGTTGTGTGGTCCCTCCACCAGGAGGCTATCCTGTCGGTGTTTGATTACTGGACTCGTGGGAAGAATGATTCCCCAGGGCTCAGGAAAGGCACACTCAGATTCGCTCCAGTTGAACGACCGGATTAACTTCCCGTCAAGTAGATTGCGATGATCTGGGAACCTTCATGCCGAAAAGCCGCGAGAGTAACCCTAAGATAGGTCAGCCTCTGATAAACCAAACGCGGAGGAAAGTCTCTTCATACTTTCCATTTTCAATTACTTGAAAAAGCATTTACTTGTAATTCTATTCCATGCTCATTCATATGTAATGGAAAATATGAAGAATATCTGTGCATGCATGACATGTTATCAATTAACAATCGGTTTTGCAGGATAAAATTCCTAAACGGACATGTTATGATAACATTTACATTACCCTAAGACTAAACTACGTAAGTCTTTTATAGGGAAGTAATTGGGCCTGCTACCCGCTCAAAGTCAAAAAAGGCCGCGAGCCTACAACCAATCATGTCTTCTTCTGATCAGTTTAATACTGTCTCCCGAGAAGAATTTGACGGATTGAGTAAACAAATCATAGACTTGGCTATTCTACTAAAAGAATTACACCAGTCTACTCAGGGTACGAAGATACCTACACATACAGAATCCTCTACACAAGGAAGAGTTCAAGGTCTGGAAAAAACAATTCCAAAACATCAGTTGGATACAACCAACAAAGACCCTGAAAACACCCATCTCAAAGGAGATCCAGACACCGATGATATTAGGAAGAAGGTCCTCCAAATGGAGGAAACCATCCGCGTTCTCAAAAGGGTTGGAACCCATGGCAGTGTTTCATATACAGACCTTTGCATATTTCTTGGTGTTCAATATCCAGAGAAATTCAAGACCCTTGATTTTGAGAAATATGACGGATTAGGGGATCCTTATACACATTTAAAGGTGTTCATCGGAGAACTTGGGTCTTATGTAGAAAATGAAAAGCTCGAATGCAAACTCTTTCGAGGAAAAGTCCATTCGAGAAGCCCGTTCATGGTATACCGATTAGACAACTCTAAGATCCATAGTGGGAAGAGCGGCTCACGCCTTCCTTACTCAATCTGATTTTCAATCTCAGATGGCTCTTGACCGGTACCAAATTACCAAGGTCAAGAAACAGTCTAATGAGTCATTTAGAGAGTATGCTCAAAGGTGGAGACGCCTTGCTGCTCAAGTTATTCCTTCCATGACAGAATCAGAAATGGTCATGACTTTCATAGATGTATAGGAAGCTCCTTTTTATGAAAGAGTTCTAGCTGGTATTGGCAAACCATTCTCTGAAATGATCAAACACGACGAGATGGTTGAGATGGGATTGAAGTTCGGTAAAATTCAAGACCTAGTCGCTCTTAAAGCTATTGCTGAGCACATCTAGTCCGAATCTTATGGAAACAACCCCCGGAGGGTCCATAAAAAGAAAGAGGAGGATGTTTCCTTGATACTACAAGGACAAAAAGGCAATCAAAGCATGCCTATGCAGAGGAGAAACTACTCCCCTTTTCCAGCACAATCTTCAAACCCTCTATTGCCTAAAAGTGGAGAAGTAAAGCGACCTCGAACGTTCACACCCTTAGGGGACTCGTTTGAGAATATTCTTGCTCTTCTGACTGCTCAGAAGAAAATTACACATCTTCTTCCACCAGCCAACCCTAATGGGAGGGGTTTTAATGCTACTCGGAAGTGTGCTTATCATGTCGAAGCACCTGGACATGATACTCAAGATTGTTGGGCCTTGAAGCATAAGATTCAAGATCTAATAGACAATGGTGAGATCGTGGTCACCAAACCAGATCAACCTCATGTGCAAGACAACCCTCTTCCTCAACACAAAGAAGAAGAGGTCAACATGATTAGTTGGAGAGCATCTGATAAGGTTCCAATTTAACGATTTAATCATCCCAACCCATCAAAGACGGTATTGACAAATGGGATTATGCAAAGTTCTAGTTTACCATGGAATGAAATATGAAAGCTCTTTCCAAACAAATTGAATAATTGGCAGAACTGGTGACCCACCAGCATCAAGTCACACGCCAATTAATCAAGCAGGAGCATGCTTATCTCCTTCCTTTTGTTATGAATGCCTCCTCACCACCTTCAGAAAGCGAAGCTATAGAGGATAAGGTTGTGAAGCGAGCAAATGCTAAAGCGTCGGCATTTTGCCAATAAGAGGGAATTCACCTATTTGGGCCAATCTATGGAGGAAATACTACAGATGTTGATCAACGAAGGAAGAATTACCTTCCTTCTCCCTCCCATTAATCCCCCGCTCAGGGTGGTTCAATCCTGATGAAATGTGTCAATATCATTCACATTCTTCTGTTGTCAAAGACTGAGAAGAATTTGGGCACTCCGTCACCTCATTCAGAATCTTATTGATAGCGATGTCCTGCAAATAGTAGATGATTACACTGTGCAGCTCAAGGGTGGGAATACATGTCCTACTAAATGGAAGGGATCAGTAGCAGTTATATCCGAAGTGGATGATGAGACTGTTAAAGTATTTCCTATACAACCAATTCAACTCAAAGGAGCTGACAATCCTTTGAAAGTGGCCGCACCAGAGCCAATTCCTTTACCTTTCAGACCACAACATCCTGTTGTCAGCTTACACAACGTTCCATGGAATTATGGAGAAGCTGAAGGATCCACGTCTCATACTACTGCTACAGTGTCAAAGGAGATTCCACTGCACCTTCCTCAATGGGTTATTAAACCTACTTGCGAAGCAAAGGAGAAGTTGCACATGGAGAAGATTGAACAATTCCTCCGCACTATGGGCCACAATAAAGCTAAAGTGGGTTTAAGATTGCGAGAAGCTCCACAACAGATTTTAATACTGGACTTGGTTTTCTCTTCCGAGGATCATCAGAAGATCTTACTGAAGGTTTTAGAAGAAGCCTATTTGCCAAAATCAGTGGATGTGGAAAAATTTCAACATTTGGTTGATCACATTTTCAACAACAATGTGATATCCTTCACTGATGACGACATACCTTCCGAAGGGACCTGTTATTGGAAGCCTTTGCATATTACAGTTTTAACTTCCGTGTACATGCTAGCAGGAGTATTGATAGATGGAGGCTCATCTCTAAATATCTGTCCTTATGCCACCTTGGTAAAGATGAATATCAATCTCAAGTGGATCCAAAGCAGCCATACGGTTATCAGAGCTTTTGATGGATCCCGATGAAATGTCGTCGGAAAGATTGAATTGCCAATTGAGATTGGTCCAAATACATTCAATGTATCCTTCCACGTCCTCAAGATAGACTCAGGATACAACCTGCTTTGAGGAGACCATGGATACACATGGCTGGAGCTGTTCCCTCCACCTTACATCAACAACTCAAATACATTATCAACAACAGTCTAGTCACTGTCAATGCTGAGCCGGATTGTCCTGAACAAGGAACTCTACCAATTATCAGCTTCAATTCAGAAGTTGAACCGTCCAGTTTCCATACTCTGGAAGTGAGTAACATGCAATACCATTCTATTGGAGCGCCACTTCCCGTACCCAAGATTTCTGCCGAAGTTATGTTGGCCAATCAAGAAATGATGTTATTGGGTCATCAACTTGGACAAGGGCTTGGTAAGGATAAGCAGGGTATTAAGCACCCTATCCAAATATCTAGTCAAATTGGAACAGCCGGACTAGGCTATTCTCGCCGATTCGATTCTGAGAATCTTCATAAGCACAAGCAGGTTCCTCAAGCTTCCGCCGCACGGCGATTTTCTATACCTTTAACTCATGAGTTAATGCAATCTCCAATAAAGGTTCTAGCCTATGTTGTGGCTATGCTATTTCTGAAACCAGTGCCAATCAAAGCAAAAGAGGTGCTGATTCCTGATCCCGAGGCAGAAGAAAAGGAACGGAAACGTAAACATGACCTTGCCTTGATGATGGCAGGCATTCGCATCATTGTTCATGATGAACATACAAACAGATACAACCCAAAGGATGATTGCCCAAATGTCATGGTTATCATTCGGGAGAAGGAAGACAATGACAATCCTTCCATCACTGCAGTCCATCAGGACTTTGCCCTCGACAATTGGAGCAGAGACTCCATTCATTGGTCGACGAGGGTAAAATGGGCAGAAAAATCCCTCCGCCTGAGATAACTTTAATTGCTTGCTTTCCTTTACAGCACTAGTAGTTATTTTATCAAGTACATGCTAACACTTTTGTATGATCAAACAGTTGCATATATTAAGTGAAAGCATCTTTTATTTCAGGACTCTGAATTTAGATGTGCCTGTCTTTCTTGCGATGACATGCCTTCTCTCCACAAGGACTGTAACTTTGATGTAAAGTTGGACTCGGACTTGATGGACATCTAAGAGGAAATTGAGACACCTCAAGAGATTAAGGAATGGGTCGCAGACAAACCCAAACCAAACCCAATCTTGATCAAACAACTCCTTTCAATCTCGGAACCTTAGACAACCCTAAGCTAATCCAGATTGGTTCAGACCTTACCATAAATCAACGGAATGACATGGTTGCACTATTAACCCAATTCCAGGATGTGTTTGCATGGTCTCATGAAGATATGGTGGGTTTGTCCATGGACATTGTTCTTCATCGCCTTCCCATTAAAGAAGGATTCAAGCCAGTTAGGCAAAAACTCAGGCGATTGAAACCTGAATGGAGTTTAAAGGTCAAAGAAGAAATTGTGAAACAATTTCAAGCTGGCATCATCATGGTGTCTACATATCCGGAGTGGATATCCAACATTGTTCCCGTGCCTAAACCAGGGGGAAAGGTGCAAGTTTGCGTGGATTATCGGGATTTGAACAAAGCTTGTCTTAAAGATAGCTTTCCCGTGCCCTTTATCCACATTATTATTGACAATACTGCTCAATACGGCATGCACTCCTTTGCTGATTGCTTTGCGGGGTACCATCAAATTATGGTCGCTGAGGAAGATCGTGAGAAAACTGCTTTCATCATGCCTTGGGGAACCTTTTGCTACAGACGGTTGTCATTCGGCCTCATCAACGCCGGGGCAACCTATCAGCGAGCTATGATGGCTCTTTTCCACGATTTGATGCACAAGGGGATAGAGATCTACGTGGATGACATCATTGTCAAATCCCGAAAGGAGGATGACCATTTAGACCATCTCACAAAACTTTTCAACAGGTTGCGTAAGTACAAATTGAAGTTGAATCCCGCCAAGTGCGCCTTTGGTGTTAAGTCAGGCAAGTTGCTAGGTTTTCTAGTCAGCCACAAAGGGATTGAACTGGATCCTACCAAAATCCAGGCCATCAAGGAGATGCCCATTCCTCAGACAGAGAAGGAAATACAGTGATTTTTGGGAAGAATCAATTTCATTAGCAGATTCATTTCTCAACTCACAGTAACCTGTGAGCCTATCTTCAAGTTGTTGAGGAAGAACTCCTCCATGAAATGGAATGATGAGTGTCAGAAAGCCTTCCTCACAATTAAAGAGCAACTGATTAACGCTCCTGTTTTGGTACCTCCCAGGGATGATGTTCCCCTGTTCATGTACCTGTCCATAAATGACAATGCTATGGGCTGCATGCTGGGGTAAAAAGATAATAGAGGCCAAGAACGAGCTATCTATTACCGTAGCAAAAGATTTAACATCAGTGAACACAAGTACACTCTGATTGAGAAGACTTGTTGTACTTTAGCATGGGCTTCCATGAGGTTATAGCATTACCTCCATGGTCACACAACCCATCTCATATCCCGAATGGATCCTCTCAAGTATGTGTTCAGCAAGCCCATACTGAATTGTCGACTGTCCAGATGGCAGTTGATCCTACAGCAATTTGACATCGTCTATGTGATGCAAAAGTCTGTCAAAGGTCAAGGAATTACGGATCAACTGGCCACTGCATCTGCAGGGGACTACAAACCCTTGGAAACGTACTTCCCCGATGAAGGGGTAATGATAATTCAATAACAACATCAGTACAATACATGTCGTACGTGGAGAATGTATTTTGACGGAACTGTTAACACAGAAGGCTCTGGAGCTGGAGCAATTCTAATATCCCAGACGGGGAGCGAGATCCGTCGTAGTCAAATTGCGGTTTATCATTACCAACAATACAAAATGAAAGTATGAAGGTCAGATCATGGGGATAAAACTTGCCCGTTCAATGGGCATCATGCGGTTAACTGTCTTTGGGGATTCTGAATTGGTAATCAAGCAATCCACAGGAATCTATCAAACCAAAGAATTACATTTGCTGCCTTACCATCGGTAAGTTCTACAGATGGCTTTGGAGTTCAAAGAAATCTCCTTTATACACATTCCTCGCAATAGGAATGATTTTGCAGATGCATTAACAACGTTGGCCTCCTTGGTTTACATACCGAACAAAGAAAGCATGCCAAACATCACATTTACTCTGCAAAGAGCCCTAGTCTATGGGAATTATGTTGGAGAAGTATCGGATGAACTACCTCCCATCCACAACCCTTGGTATCAGCACATCAAGGAGTATCTACGAGATGGATCTACGCTCGCTGAGGTGAGCCTAACTGAGAAAAGGCGGATTCATCAACTTGCTATGAAATTCTACCTGAGCAAAGATGCACTCTACAAAAGAGATGCAGGATTAGGTCTCCTCAGATGTCTGGATAAAGACCAAGCTCAGAGACTCATGGATGAGATCCATGGTGGAGTATGTGGCCCTCACATGAGCGGACCCCAACTTGTCAAGAAAATTCTCAGAATAGGACATTATTGGCTTACACTCAAAGCTGACGGTGATGATCACGTCAAGAGGTGCTATCAATGCCAGATTTATGGGAATTCTATTCACACCCCTCCAAGGGAACTCCACAATATGAGTTCGCCATGGCCCTTCTCAATGTGGGGAATGGACGTGATCGGGCCCATCGAGCCCAAAGCCAGTAATGGACATTGATTCATATTCACCATGATCGACTACTTCACCAAATGGGTAGAAGCAGCATCCTTCCCCAGGGTTACTAAAGAAGTTATCATTGCTTTCATCAGAAACAATGTCATCTGTCGATATGGACAACCAGAGGTCATTGTGTCAGAAAATGCTAAGAACCTCAACAACAAAATGATGGAGGAGTTATGCAGAAAATTCCACATCAAACATCTCAACTCCGTCATCTACCGTCCAAAGATGAATGGTAGTGTTGAAGCTGCTAATAAAAACATCAAAAAGATCATGCAGAAAATGTCCGCCAATCATAAAGGATGGCCTGACCTCTTGCCTCTGACTTTATTAGCCTACAGAACTTCCATGCGAACTTCCACTAGGGCAACCCCCTACTCATTAGTCTATGGAATGGAAGCAGTGCTCCCCATAGAAGTGGAAGTAGAATCCCTCAGAGTATTGATGGATGCTCAGTTGGATGAACACCAATGGGTACAAGATAGGTATCACCAATTATCTCTGATAGGTGAAAGGCGATCTGCGGCTATCTTCCATGGTCAGTTATATTTGCAAAGGATCGCACGATCCTACAACAGAAAGTCCGACTACGGCAATTCAAACGACATGACTTGGTTTTGAAGAAGATCATTGACAACCAAGATCAATCTAAGGGAAAATTCGCTCCTAACTGGGAAGGCCCATTTGTTGTCAAGTAAGTATTGACAGGAGGTGCTCTCAGATTGCAAGAAATGGATGGAGATGAATTTCCATAACTTATCAACTCGGACATCGTGAAATGGTACTATGTCTGAAGTTACCATCAAAAAAACATCCTGGTTTTGATCATCAAATCATCAGTCATTCCGGTTTTGAACCCTTTCCTTTTGAATACTCTTCTGCCCCTCAGGGAAGCATACACTTCAAGCCAGCAGCCTGGTTTTACTTCATTTCAAACCTTTCATACAATCTCGATTATCCTGAAGATGTGATTTAACCTTTCACAATTTCGGTTATCCTGAAGATGGGATTGAACCTTTCACACCGCAGCTTTATCACGAAGACGGATTAAACTTTTTTCTTCGCTGCAGTTTGTCCCGAGGACGGGATCAAACTTTTTACACACTTGTAGTTTGTCCCCATTATGGGATCAAACTTTCTTCTCCCCGCAGTATAGCCTGCACATGGGATTACGCTTCTCTTCGCCTTCAATTCGTCCTGAGGGGCGAACTACATCGACCTAATCTCCCTGATACCCAGGGGTACGTAGGCAACCATATTCTATATGGCCCGGTCGCAATAAAGAAAAACAACAAAAACATTTCTTCCCTTTCTCTACAAAACAACAAAAATAACAAAAATACTTCCACACCCATCTACCTTCCGCACTCAGCGTTGAACCTCCTACACTAGGTTCGAACTACACAGACTTGATCTCCTCTTCGATAGGAGTACGTAGGCAGCCATTCATGGTGCAGTCTAACCCCTACCAGAATAACATTCTTGTCACACGGTACCGGGATCTACCTTCAATTTGCCCCATTTCATCGGTTTCAGATCAAAGGGATGGAATTACCCAACCTCTTCTCACAAATAGAAGATTCGGTGACCATCTAAGCTGCGATCGTGCCTCAAAGAGCAATACCAACCCATAAGAAATGGAATTAACTAGGCTTCTCACAAATAGAAGTACTGATGACCATCTGTGGTGCGGTCAATCTCAGAGAGGAAGAAACCATCCTCCTCTCCACATTCCATACAGATACCACTCCCAAGACACCAAAGATGGTAGGGATTTACAGAAATCAGTGATCCGTTCTAAGAGATCTTGCGACATCTCAATGTCCATCTATCAAGGATAAGTTCAGAATGCATCAAGATCACAAGGCCCTGGAGAAACATGCAAACATCAAGCAAGTATCAAGGCATAACTAAAAAGGAAGTGAATCAAAATATATTTCCCTGCCATACATAATACTGTTTGATATATACATCTGTGTTGTACATTACAAAATGGCTAAGCTTAGTGCATGCAGGAAAATACAAAGCTATCTACGAGATACGTGTGTGTCACGCGGACTATCGGATCTAACATAACATCCCTCTCGACGACGAAGGAAGCTATGCAAGCTCACCGCCCAAGGTATCTCTACGAGCTAGTAGATCGAGAGGCTAAGCCGCATGGTGGCATAATGCTCATCAATGTAAGCACTCATGTCGGCAAGGCCGACGGTCATCCGGGATCTAATCGAAGTACTATATCGCGATGGCCACATCCCTAGCGAGATAAGGAGGCATCCGCTCCACTATCAATGCATCCTGGTGATCTAGCCTCATCCCTCTCTAACAGAGATAGTCTCTCTCATCAAGAGTTGTCGACATCGCGCTACCTAGCCCGATCTCTATCATAGGTCATCAAATGTAAGCTCTGCTCCAAAATGTTGTCTTAGAATCTTTGAGTGTGATGGCTTTCAAGGTGGGAGAATCCATCACAAATCTTTGGCGACCTAGCGATCAAATCATCGATGGGAATAATGGCCTCCTCATAGGCTCCTCATCGTCGAATCAATCCCCGCACTATGGATACTACTTGCGCGATCACGATCTCTGTCTCCATCCATACCGAATACTCTGCAGAACAACCTGGATGACTGACTGAAAACTGAGCCAACTCTCGTTGATCCCAATAGGCATACAACTGACCGGATCGACCTCCGCCGATAAGCGGTGACGCGAAGTTACCGACTCATCGCCCCTCATACGGATGAAAATCCTGAAACTGGTCAAACTGACACATCACGGCCAGTGCGTGGTAAGTGATCATGCCCCTCAATCCATCTAGAGGGAGATAATCCATGCCCGGAGCATGAGTAATGAAGTTGTACGGTGAACTAAGCCCTGAACACGGCAATATGGCAAACGGATCCCTAATCCCTGCCAGGAAAGCTGACCATAATGCAGTATCTGTACACTCCGTATGCTGAAAGGAGTATGACATGGCTATCTCATGGGTGAAACAAAACCCCTGCCGTCTAAGTGTGCCAATTGGTCTCAAGTGTGACATAAACCACACATACAGCATGACCGAGCTACCTGTAAACACTCCTGCCGGATAAGTGCAGTAGTATGTAGCTGACCTTAGTGTCTCTGCAATGATCATCGGTACAATGGTACGACCCTCCCTGAGAGCTCTCACTGCCATAATGACGCTGATATCTAGCTCATCCATGTACCGCGGCATGAAGACGTATGACAATAAGCATAAAAATAGTACATCTACTCTAGATGAATGCCAATGATCCTCCGGTGTGGTGAAATCCCCGGAATACCTTGCATAGCTGTCCTCAGAGCCAAACCTGTCAAACAAGAACCATTGGGATATCACGTGGCCAGATGTAATCTCATCCTGTACCACTCTACGTCTCAATCCGGTGAGGGTCATGAACTGTCTGCTCATGTCTCCAATAGCCATATGCACGCAAGGTCTGTCCAGCGGCAGCATCGTCAACCGTGCATACTCCTCCAAAGTAGGAGTTAACTCCTGGGTCCCAAATCGAAAAACATGCCTCTCCGATACCCAGTGCTCTAGCATACCCTCTACAAATCCTGTAGGAACCTGAAACATCAACAGGGTCATAGTATGATGCAGCAAATCATCTACGATCACCATGTCTGATGGTGATATACTATCATACCATGAGTGCATACAAGCTACCACCACAAATGGTGGGGTATGATCAATACGGCTAACTGACGATGAAGACATCTGTACAGGCCGTGTCATAAGACCATCTAGGGGTCAATGCTGAATATCTCTGGACATACATATATATGCATAACATAATAACATGCATGATACAATAGATGGCAATATGATATAGGGAATGGAAAACTGTACATACATTCCTAAGTATATCATCATCTAATACATCTATGTACAGCTAAAATACAGGGAAATGGGGCGAAGCTACCCAACGTACAACAGAAGCCTATCAAAAGAGATAGCGAGAAATACATCAGAAAAAGTCAAGAGTGGCGATGTCTACATCATCGATCCTGTCCACCTGATGTAACTCCTCCTGAGTCACTGGATCTCTATCTACAGGGATGTTAGGCCGATATAAGGGAGGATCTGCGTCGGCAAAACCATATGGGTCACCTAAGGGACCAGCGCAAGAGCTGGAAGGATCAAAAGTATCTACCTCTACAGGATCTCTGCCCAAATGCCGAATGAAAAGATGTGACTGGTCTAGCTGCCGAGTCAATCTGTCAATTTGTGTCACATGAGTCGAGTCTTTGACACAGGCTAGCCAATCCATCATCATCACGGATCCTGGAACCATATCCCCCATAAACTGTGTGGCGTGGATCTGAGCTCCAATCGTATGAGGGATCCACCAATGCTGGAACATCTCCTGAGAACAGGGGCCCTCTGACAATGTAAAACTGTCAATCCCCATCAATGGGATGTCAATGATGGGTGATCGCAAAACAAAGCCAATAACGCTGGCGGGGAGGCAAGATCGGCATCTGATCTCTCTCTGTAGTGCTCTCTAATAGCACGCTCTCCTAAATAGAGCTCCCATCCTCCATCTGTGAAGAGAGGAATCCTGCAGGTGGAAATGACATACTCTACTCCAGTCGGGTACCCATCCTCAAAACCAACTCCCAAATGCTCTCCAGAGTAGGCAATCCATGTGATGACATCAGTTGTCAATAGCTCCAGCTGTAGGCGACAATGAGTGAAACCCTCAGCAACAGGGACCTCCGCCAGTATGGAATGATGCCATCTCCGTCCTCGTGGATAGGTGTCTAAACCTAGCACTCTCACAGGACGCAAACAAGGAAGCCTCTCATAGGCCCAAAACTGCCAACACAAAGGCAAACATCTGCTGTCAGTCAACACTCTTAACCTATACATGGGAAAAGACAAGAGAAACACTCACTAGCAGAAATGGGTAGAATCCTAACAATGCCTCGGTCAAGCCCTGCGATCGCATGCGCATTCCCTTGAGGAAGTAGGCAAAGGTGTAGGAACCCCAATCATGCTCTCCTATACGGTCCACGTGTCGAGTGACGTTGATCAAAGCGAAGGACACCGTAGAGGAATTATCTGCTATGAAGAAGCCCCTAATGATCATCAGGAACAATCACCGAAGAATGTAATCCCTGACTCTCACATCATCAGGTATGGGCTCACTCAACAGCCCGCTCATAGCATCTACGCTCAAAGGACCTGTATGAACAGTCCTACCCTTGAGCGCCTCCGCCGAAACTCCCAACAAGGATCTGATGGCAGTAGGGGTGATATCTGTCGTGCAAGGCACCGGCTCCCCTCTAAACTCCATACCTGTGGTAAATCGCCAATCCATCGATGTCATCATCACCTCACAGTCCAGCAAATAGAGTGACTAATTCTGGTGAAACCACCGCTCAGATAATTCCCTGAGGTAACCCTAGGGACAGCGATGGGGTAGAATGAAGAAGAACCTCCCGAATCCCCAGCCATGGACGATCGCTCTGTAGTCATCATGAAAGGCTTGATACATAGAGTGGATGCTAAACCAATTCCCTCGAGGCTGTGTGAAGCCGGGAACCAACATCAAATGCAGATCAACATCAGACTCCTTGACTCCTCATCAATAGGAAATAAGGAAGATTAAAGATCTAACTTCATACCTCGTTTGCGTGCATGTATACTGAAGGATGCCTACTCAAGTTACCCAGAAGATCTGGGTTCGCCACTTGAATACCTGGCAATTCCCTACGGGGAACACATACAGCAGGAGCAAGAACCTCGATCGGTGTATCCTCCTCTTCGTCCTCGACATTCGGCACTTCAACCCGAATAGGACGTATCATCGCCTCTGCCAAACGACGAGGCTGTCTAACAGAACGGCACCGAGGCTCTTCAAAAGCCCTCCTCCGTACACCAGAAGTGGTCCTGCGGGAACTACTCGGCTGATCCGGATCCATGATATCTGGACAACAAGTCTCCAAATCACCTCAGAAAGGGTGTGGTAATTTCTTACCTGGAGTCTTTTCAAAATGCATTCTATGAGTACATGCATGCATGCATTGTTTTAACATACATCTACAGTAGAGTTAAAAATGCATGACTACCCAATACCTACATTTTGGGAAAATTTTGCCATAGCCCCTTTGTAAATGGGACTATCTACATGCACATAGGCATGACTAGGTGGCCATTAAGTAGAACAGCTATACACAGTCATATATATCCTGTATGCACCAATACATTGCAGTAAAAAATCTGTAAGTGTAGTCTAATTACCAGGATTATTTTACTTGTCTACCTTTACTCATTTGTCCTCATATAGGATAAGAAATGACAGTAAAAGGGGCCAATTTGACTGTTTCAAGAGTCAAATTTTTCCACATCAATATGTTCAGCATGGTTTAATACTAACATTTACTATGTTGAATATTTTTTTATCAAGTCATATCAGCATGCATATTCACTACTATGTGTCTAAATGCATTTCATGCGATAAGTCATTTTCCAACGGACAAATATTGGAAAAAAAGACATGAATATGTTACCAGGAAAGTGAAGAACGCTTGTACGGTGGAAGAATATGCAGAAAGTTGCCCGAACTCAGCAGATCTGAAGAAGAGCTCTCGGATTTCCTTCGCTGCGCAACTTGAAAATGACTTATGAAAGCAACCAATGCTTTATACATAGCACTTGGCCATTGAGCTAACTCACGGACTCCTGCAGGTACACCTACGGCACTCCTACATGGGTCTCACACCTCCGGCTCGCTCCAGTTAGAGTTGCAAAGGAGGTCTCACAAGCTGAAAAGACCAAATTATGAATAAAAGTGCTACGCGATTGAGCGGAATAGCCTAAAATCCCGGTTTCTCGTCGGTCAGAGTTAAACTCCCATCGTCTCAAAGGTATTCGCCTGAATGCAGGGTATACTATACCAATGAGCTCAACTTTCATAGATCTTGCTCGGCAATACCCCACAAAGGTCCGATGCCGTCATTTGCAGGGTCACAACCCTAAAAACCTCCCTGGCGGGGGTTACAACGCAAAACCACGACATATCAAACCTCCCGGCGGGGGTTACAACGCCGAAGTTATCAACATCTACGTATCCCCGGCGGGGGTTACAACGCACATCTTTCAAACATCCACGTATCCCCGGCAGGGGTTACAATGCCGAAGTTATCAACATCTACGTACCCTCGGCGGGGGTCACAACGTGTATCTTTTAAGCATCTACGTATCCCCGGCGGGGTCACAATGCAATGCAACCATTGATACACACATCAATGAAGGTCAAGCAGCCTTGACGTCATGTTAGCCGATGATAAGTAAACCCATCGAAGCAACCTTCCCCGGCGGGGGCCACAACGCAATGCTACCATTGACACATACATCAATGAAGGTCAAGCAACCTTGACAATGCATCCAGCAGGGATTTATCCGGTGATACACATATCAACGAAGATCAGGCAACCCTGATAACAACAAAATTGTTGGCAGTAACTCCGACAAAATGAGGGAATAGGTTATACACATCCTCAAATAGATGAAGCTTTATCCCTACAGATCTCTTACACACAAGAGGTACCTCTATGGAATGTAAGCCAGTGTCTAGGATTCAAGACTTTGGTGATAGCCCCAACGTCAACATCCTTGGAAACTTGGATCGCATATCCAAGCCATCGCTGATTGTCATCCCAACAGGATTACTTGACAATCATTCATGAATTCTACATGAATTTGCTTCATGTTACTGCATATAACATCATGTTTATCTTGTTTGCATTTCAAGTGTCTAGGATTCTTTATCCTATCCATGCCTTGCATTGCATGAATATGATAAAGAGGGGCATCTGTAGACACTCGAAATTTTTTGCGCTCCTATTACTAACATTGCAGGAGGGTAGATTCGTCTTTTGGAGATAACCTTGAAAGACAACTTACATCCAATCTGGATACTACCGGAAGTTCAGCTCCAACCCGAAACACAAACTGGGAACTTCATCTCAAACACGAAACACACACCGGGAATGTCATTTCTAATCTCGGAGATAACCCCAAGATATGCAGATCAAAAGACTGGCAACAAACACTGGAGAAGACAGTTCTATCTCAGCGATAACACCGCGACGCTCAGTTCCAGTCCTAGAGACAACACTGGGAGTAGCAACCCCATCCTTGGTGATAGCCCCAAGAGATGTCATCACAGTTCCGGCGATAACCCCAGAAATTGCTTGCTTCAAACATATGCAATCAGCTTCAACCACAGACATCCTGTTAAGGCACACACACCTCAGACCCGGAGATAACAACGGGCAGACAGAGAACACCCACAGATGAGAGTGAGACATACAAACAAGCAAGCGATCAATCTCAAATGTAACCCGACAGCAACGTCGCTTTCGCTTTAAACCAAAGCGATAACCGGTGAGGAGTCACCACGTCATCTTACCATCTCAACAAGATGATATCGTGGCATACCAACAAGTAGTCCAATCTCAGCTGTAACCTGAGCAACATCTACTTTCAACTCAAACCGGTGATAACCCCGGTGAGGAGTCAAACGTCATCTTGTTCCTTCGACAATGGAACGTCGTCTCAACACTTCATACATACATACATCCAACAATGTCCCATAAGAACAGAGGATTGACAATCCCGAGTGACTATTACGTGTGACAGTACTTTGGATAGAATTTGAAGCTTGAAGACCATGGGCATAGACCCCTCTTCCTGACTTCGTATAACCTCTAATCCATGTTATTGCGTAACTTTTGACATAAGCGGTCTAAAGAAGGTCAGATATACCTCATTCGGATGTTCGGATTGAATTTCTGCAAGTTCAAGCAGACATTATAGTGTATGAGTGCATGTACTACGAGACGACGGGACCCGCGAGGCTCAGATGCATCACAACCGGCAGCAGTAGTACAATCTGCATGGTCATCACACATGTGTACTGCTGACCATCCGTCTATATATACAAGCCTTGGGGTCAGCCATTTGAGAAAAAGAGGGAGGGAAAAAGGTGAGAAAGCCCTGTCCATTTTACTCTGCATACACATCTTTTGAGTGTTTCCTCATCTTTAAACACTAGTTAGCTCACATATAGCTATCTTTTATCGATGGGAGTTGAGTGTTTATCCATTTAAAGTCATAGAAGTCTACTTTGGCAGCCCACTGTAAGCCTTCTTATATTCTATAAAGCCTTCTTCTCATATTAGCACACACTGTTGTATACATTGAGAGTCGTGTAAGTGTGTTTTCCCGGACTTCGGTCCGTGGTTTTCATTTCTGTCTGTATATATATACTTATATATATATGTATATATGTCATATATGGACTAACATTATCGAGTTATGCCTCGATTGAGCCTAGACTTCGGTCTGGAGCGTTTAATTACTTTTATATATATATATATATATATGCTTATATATATAAACTGTGGTCAGACTCTATCTGATGAGCCTGGATTTTATATCTGGTGCATTTAATTGCTTATATATATATATATATATAATTGTTGTCAGACATATCTGATGAGCCTGGATTTTATATCCTATATGCGTTTAATCGCTTTTATATATATATAAATATATATAATTGTCGCATCGGACATATCAATGAGCACTGGATTCACATCCAGCTATGTTTTCGCTTATATATATATATATATATATATATATATATATATATATATATATATATATATATATATTACATTTCATGTCGAGCCTGGAGTTTACTTTGTGGCCTTTTACTGCCTTTTATTTACATTAAAGTCACGCTGGAGTTTACTTTCGTGGTAGTTGATCGCTTTTATGACTTTTTTATTTACATTCCGTCACTGCCTGGAGTTTACTTCATGGTAGTTGATCGCTTTTACAGCTTTATTTACATTTTGTCCTGCCTAGAGTTTACTTCATGGCGGTTAATCATGTTTATATATATATATATTTACAGCTTATATATATATATATATATATATATAACTGTTTACTGCTTTCCATACAAATTGCAGGATCATGTGAGCCTAGGAATCATGTGATCACAGGTTAAGTTTACTGAATCTAGATTCGGTTCCTATGATGAACATTTTTCAGCTGTAAGCAGCCTGTACATTATTTTACAGTGTCTGAATTTCCTTGGATGGATGTCATGCCCATGAGGAGTTCGGCATTGCTGTATATTATTTTCTCGAGAATGCTTCACATCTCAAAAATAAAAGCAAACAAGCTGAACATTTAATAATAAAATGGAAGTATGAAAAGGTCTCAATTCCTATTGAGCACAGGGTTTGAAAAACCTCTTTTATAAAACGTCATTGCTATATCTTGGTTAAAACTGAATTTTCCTATAAAATTCAAACCTTGTGTATATAGGTGAGTACGAGGCCTCGCACTACTTTCAAATAACTGTACATTGATCCACACACACACACAAACACACACATTCATATAATAATTTCTTTGAAAAGTGGCGGTCACCGTGGTAACACGGATGTCAGGGGGTGCCTAACACCTTCCCTCCGCATAATCAAGCCCCCGGACCCAAAATAAATCTCGGTTTCACAGACGCGTCTAGCGATTGTTAAAAACTTTGGTCAATGTGCAAACCTTTTCGATCAACGTTAGTGCAACGATTAAATACACCAACTGGCGACTCTTAAAGTCAAATCGTCGACATTATACACGTCGGACCTTTTTCACTTATTTTTTCAAACAAATCTCACATTAACATGAGAACACCAAAGAACAAGTAAAGAAAAGGGACACTCAAAAATCCCGACATCGACAATTATTGGTTCAATAATATGAGATATTGTGACAAGTATTGAGACATCCCTAAATCCATGTATTGACTACAATGGACTGATGCTCACATTCAACACTAAGTATAAATATTATATACTCACAATATTAACAACCGATTGTAAGACCCCAACTTTTTTTTAATAAAGATGATTTTTCTATAAATATCATTTTTAAATATTATGAAATGAATTTGATATAATGTTATAGTTGTGGGTAATATTTATAAATTTTGTAAAGTACGCAAGTTGTTATATAATATTCGATTGGTCAGGGAATATTCGTTTTAATAGAGAATATTCGTACGATGGCACAATCATTAGTGGACCCCACAACGAAATTATTGTCAGATTGAGAAAACGACAAAAATATTTTATGAAAATAACGGCGAAAATTTTACCGTTAACTGTTGAAACACCCGGTGTTAAAAGTATAGGAATATGCGTGGTTGCATAGTAGCACACGGTATTAATTATTGATGCTTTCGTGAGAAGTCACTCAGTTTTGTTCAATTATTGCTTCAGTAATTGTTGCATAGTATCTCACGTTATTTGATTCAATTATTGTCGATATTTTTTATATTATTAAATCAATAATTGAGATGACAGAGTTATTAATATTATTATTTGCAATATTAACGATGTCTAGAAGTTCTACCAAGGAGAGGTTTGGTCACCTAATTGCGCGCCAATAGGGAGAAATCTTTATTAGAAAGCCTCCCATTTCCTGGGAACGACCTGGTCGATTAATAGTGTGAATTATAATAATGATGATGAAGTTTTGTTTTATTAGTATTATTAATGTAATAAAACAGAAAAGTTTTTTATATAAAACAGAATACTTTTATAAAGTTATTCATTTTATTAGACTATAAATAGAATATATTATATTTTATTATGCATAGTAAAATCTTTTTATATAAAACAGAATACTTTTATAAAGTTATTCGTTTTATTAGACTATAAATAGAATATATTATATTTTATTATGTATAGTGTTTCAGATAGTACTTCAGATAGTGTTTACATAGTAAAATCTTTTTTATATAAAATGTAATACTTTTATAAAGTTATTCATTTTATTAGATTATAAATAGAATATATTATATTTTATTTAAAAGATTTTATTTTATTAGAATATTTTATATTAAACCAACGGGACCGTCTGTTTAAAAGTAAATCAATACGGACCAGATTCAGGATTAGTTCTTATTAGGTCCATTCTCCTATAAATAGAAGCTCATTCCTTCATTATTTCTTATGAATTCACTTTGAAACTCTAGAGAGAAACTATAGAGAAAGAAGAAAAGTATTCTCGCTACTTCACTACTCCTATATCCGGTTTGTTCTAAAGTAAAGGGTATTATTTCTTTCATATTCATGAAGAGAACTACATTATTCCTTTTTTATTATTCATTGGGATAACTTTGTATATGCGGACTACCCTATACTTGGTGAAATTCTTACATTATTCCATTCTTTATCATTATGTTGGAATAACTCGTCTATGCTAAGCACCGCATATACGTGGTGAAATTCTTCTATTATTTCATTCTTTATTATTCATTGGAACATCTTGTCGGTGCATTTACGCATGACCGGTTCCGTTATTTATTATTCTGTTGGAACATCCTGCCATGAATTTCTCCTAACCCTGTTTCGTTAGTTATTATTACATTGGAATATCCCGTTTGTACGCGTTACGCATGACTTTGGTTCCGTTATTTATTATTACATTGGAATAACTGCATCATGGATCTATCGCATGCCTGGTGATTTCTTTTGTTATTCCATTCTTTGTTATACTCAGTTGGTTAAAGTTTTGACTTCTATACTCCATGAAATTAGTGGAATATCCTTGATATTTGCGCTTCATCCAGTATCTTTTCATGAAAATATTCTTCTGAGCATTCTTGAATTTTACTCTACAAAGAAGTATCATGTTGACAAATTGGACGTTATTGGTTCCTGAATAAATTAATTCTTGAACTTGTTTTATTTAATTCTTATATCATTGTCATCATCCTCATGTTTATATTATGTTGGAAGTCATCTGTGGCCTGTAGTGCATAGATGGACTTGGTATAATTATGACCAGGGATTATTCGGTGTAATCATGACCGTAATGTTACAAATGATGTGGTAAAAGTCCTCATTGGCTCGTAGTGCATTGATGGACAACTATTGGCATGATCATAACCATTGATGAATACACGAATATCCTTGACCCGTAGTGCATGGATAATTTATGGTTGTGATACTAATGAATATCCTTGGCCGTAGTGCAGGGATGATGTGGATTATTTATTAAGCTGAGACCCAACGATAAAACTGATGAAAAACCTTTTAAATCATAATAGATTGTAGATTTTATTCTCTACTTGACTCTTTTAATGGATTACTTGTTCCGCTGCAGTTAAATTTGATGTTTGTTATATTGTATCAGTTTAACACTGTTGAAGGCTAACGATAATTTATTCTGCATTATCTTAGTCATAATATTTCTTAATGGGCTAGTTGAGCTCGCCCTTTTACTTTCATTGTTCTCATCAGGAAATGAGAACGTAGCGAGGACTCAATCGAGAGGCGAGTGACGATCTAGATAATAGCATTAGTAGTCCTCACTATTATGTTAAATAGTGTGATAATAAATGTAATGAGGACTCAATTGAGTGTGGATATTGTCTAGATGACAATATTTGTATTAAAATTCACAGCATATGTTTTGTCGTATTTTACACTTAACTACTATTTTATAATTAAGTTGTATTTGAATTTTTGTACCATGTATCCAATTTGGCGACAACTCAAGAGACGGGGTGATGTAAGTTACCTATTTTGGGGGCATCATGTCAATTAACCTTTGTTTGTGGGCGTGATTTGAGTATCCAAGCTTAGGGATATGATCCTGGTGAGATGTGAGAAAAGAACTAGGAGGAGAGCGGAAATTAACTTCAATAATACAAATGTCGTGGTGAAATACTACAATATATACCTGAAGTTTAAATATAAGACAATATCCACACGCAAATAAATCCCATCATAATTATCATACATTATTTTACAAAATGGTGAGGACTACTAAACAACTCTCTCTCTATGTTCATTTAAACATTTGTTCATCTTTTGCCAAAGATATTCTTCTGAGGAATCATTCATCTTGAAGAAAGCCAAAGATATAATATCATCATTTAAGACCGAGGATGATGAAAAATATTTTTAAAGAACGAATCCAAAGAAACAAAATGACAAGGATTAAGGATTAAGGATTAGTACTTTGTTTTATCCATGTCCAACAATACCTCAAAAATAATCATAGTGGTGTAAAATTCAAGAATGATCAAAACATGGATACAATCAAAGCTAGTATCCGAATATATATTTTCAGACGTAAAAGAAGAAATTTCATTTTTCTATGAATAAAGACTCAGATATCGTGAATAGTGTCAGATATCGTGAATAAATCTTAATATCGTGAATAGTAACTCAGACACCAAAAGATAGAAATTCCACAAAAAAAACATTTTCACGCTTCAGAATAGTATCGTGAATAAGTAACTCGTGAATAGTAACTCATGAATAAGTAACTCGTGAATAGTAACTCATGAATAGTAACTCATGAATAGTAACTCATGAATAGTAACCCGACATGAAAAAGTTCCAAATTTGATAAAAACTTGGATCAACATTTCAAAGATAATGATATTGAAGAAATAATATCATTACGAAAAAAAATAATATCCCTTACCTCAAAAGAATCAATATCAAGGAAGGAAAGGTCGGAAGTGATCTTGAATGAAACTTATAATCGAGCAACCCAACTCTCAAAGTATCTAAATACTCACAAAATACGCCTAATAATATAGAGAAAGAGAAAACTTTGTTTACGGTGTGATTTTCAATTCTAACTTAGCCCTCTATTTATAGGAAAATGTTAGCCCGTCAAGGAGACTTGACTGCACCTCTGTTTACACGATGGCTTTACACCTTACTATTGCCACCCACCACATTTGAAATAAAATTCAGCACATTTCTTCACCAACCACAAGTGGGCCCATCAATTCTAGAATTTTCCACCAAAATCAATTATAACCCTAATTTCGAATCAGACACCTCTTAAAATTCATAACAAATCATTAATTTTTAACAGTTCAAAATTTGTGGACATATATCAACTTATGTATGTATAACATACCCAAAATTACCACAATCCAACGGTCGGATTAAAATTATAACCCCATAATATATCTCAAAACCCACGATTTAATTTTTAATACCTCAACTGGTAAAATACCGATAAAACACCTCAACAATAATTTCTTCATTTATAACCACATAAATAAATCCATCATTTATATCCACATAAAATAAATATTTCTTTATCATATGAATCAATAATTAATTATTCACAAATAATATTACGAGAATCACAATTATGATTACGGTAGTTCCGCCTTCAGAAAGAGGGCTTTCAGATAAGGATTTCTCCTCATCGCTTCAATTAGGTGACCAAACCTCTCCTGATGTAACTTTCTAGACATTGCTAGACATTAATGCTATCTAATAATATTATTCAAATAATATGAATTATTGATCCGATAATGGAGATAATGCAAAGTGACAATTATTGAACAACAATAATATAAAATATCAACGCAAAGAATTATTGAATCAATAAAATAAAATATTGAATAAGAACTCATCGTAAAATTATTGAGTAGTGCCTTCTTACGTAAGGATCAATAATTCAACAATACTGCGTAACACCGTACTCATCGGCAACTAATGTAGACATCGTATTTTAACCACGGGTATTCCAATGATCTTAATTCAGTAATAACTACGCAAGTTATTTTTAACCAACTTATATTTGTCGTTTTTCCTCATCCAATCGCTTTCCGTTATGGGGCCCACATTACATTTCGCTAGGCTGGTGCATTTAATATTCTCGACGCATTTAATATTCCACGACCAAACGAATATTCCCGACAACAATGAATATTTTATAACCACTTGCTTATTTTGCGATTTAACCCTTAACTATCCACATTAATCAAATCAACCCTTACTATTTCAAAATAATAAATAAAGGAAATTCCTTTTTATTTAAAAATTTTTAGGGGTCTTACAACCTCCCTCCTTATGAAATTTCGTCCTCGAAATTGGACGACGTACTGGTGTTTCAAAAGGTGAGGATACCTCGCTTTCATTTCCGCTTTCAATTCCTGTGTCATTTCCTCTATAGCATGATTCCTCCACAAAACTTTAACTTGTGGTATGACCTTTTGCAAGATAGGACATGCTCCTTCCTATCCAAGATCTTGACAGTACCTCCTCATACGTTAAGTCTTTGGCTATCTCGTCCGGTTCTAACTCAATAACGTGGTTCGGGTCTTTCACATATTTCTGAAGCATGAGATATGTGAAACACATTATGAATCTGAGACATACTTGGAGGTAACGCAAGTCTATAGGCTACATTTCCTTACCATCAAGAATTTGAAATGGACCAATAAATCGTGGATTTGAGCTTTCCTCTCTTCCCAAATCTTAACTCCCTTCCATGGAGCAACTCGCAATAATATATGATCCCTACACTAAATTCCACGTCCCTTTCGATGAAGATCCATAACTCTTTTGTCGATCTTGTGCCGGTTTACACGTTGTCCGAATCAATTGGATCTTTTCGGTAGTCATAACGCATTTAACTCGGGTCCTAACAATGTTGCTTCACCCACCTCATCCCAACATATCGAGAACGACATTTTCATCCATATAATGCTTCAAATGGAACCATGCCTATATTTGTTTAATAACTATTGTTGTATGAGAATTCCACCAATGGCAAGTACTTATCCCAACTTCCTTTGAAATCTAGGACACAAGAGTTTTAATATATCTTCAAGAGTTTGAGTAGTCCTCTCCGATTGCCCATCCGCTTTTGAGGATGGTATGCCAACCAGAATCGTAATTTCGTGCTCATAGCTTTCTAACCCAAAATCATGAAGTGAATCTTGGGTCACTATCCAAACTATGGATACGGTGCATGCCATGCAACCTCACAATCTCATTCACGCATACATACTAGCAAGTCGTTCAAGGAATAAGTCTCCCATATCGGCAAGAAATGAACAGACTTGGTTAATCTATCAACAATAACCCAAATAAGCATTGATGCCTGAGAAACCGTAGGAAGACCCGTGACTTGAAATCTATGGTAATGTGTTCCACTTCCATTAGGAATCTCAAGTGGTTGCAACGGACCCTTAGGTACTAGATGCTTCGCTTTACACGTTGGCAAGTTAAACACATCGAGATAAACTTTGCAATCTCTCTTCATATTGTTCCACCAAATGTATATGCCGAAGATCACGATACATTTTAGTACTTCCAGGATGGATTGCAAATGGGTATTGTGTGCCTCCATCATAATCTTGTACTTCAAATCGAAGTCGTTAGGAACACAAAGTTCAGGAGTGGACTCAAGTATTCCTTCTTCATCAATTCTCGCCCTAATAGCTCCTTCTTGTACTTTCTTCTTCATACGCATCACTCCGGCCGGTGGCTTGGCGACTTTAACTTTATCGATTAAAGTCGATTATACTAGTATATCATCACGTGGGTACCTAGAGTTTTCATCTCCATCTCTATTATTTGTAAATTATACGAAATTAGTCTTTGACAATATCATACTCGTACTTGATAACGATCTTCTACTCAACACGCCCACTACCACGCTCGCTTTCCGGGATGGCATGGTCGTGAACATGTCTTTGAAATGAGTCTCCTCTTGAGTTCTTCGAAGCTCTTTCCACATTCCTTGCTCCATTCGAATTTTGTATCTCTACGAGTCAGCTGCGATAATGGAATAGCGATTCGAGAATATCCTCCGATAATAACCAACTAAGCCTAGAAAGCTACGTATTTCGATTACTGACTTAGGTTGCTCTCAACTGTGACTCATATCCCAACCTTGGATAGCACGTCACAATGACACCTATCAGTTTACTATCGCATGCGAATATGGCCCCCCTTACGAGAGAAGCTTAGGTGCATTCCACAAAGGAAGTCACAAGATAAAGGCTCGGTACCAAATTTATAGTTGAATTTTAACTCTCAAGTTCAATAGAGCCATTCTATATGAGATTTTAGAAATGAGTTTTGTCTAGGGGTTTAAAGTCGATACAAAATTTAATATCGTGCTTTGGGAGTAAGCCAAGAAATTCTTCGTGAAATACATCGTGAAAAATCAATAACAACAGAATATTATTCAAATCGGACGTGTCTTTTTATTCAAATCCATAACATGGACTAAGAAAACTTGACATCCGTAATAAACGAATGACTTCATGGCTCGATATGAAAATGTTTGATTACAATGGTTTGATTGCTTGAATTCGAATAACAAAGTTGCTTAGGAATATGAAAACTAACAACCTTACAAAAGCAATCAATTTGGCATGATGAGTAGTTAACCTTAAAATCACATCAAAAGCAAATATCTCTATAGAAATAAGGTTAACGAGTGTAATGTGATAGTGCCAACTGAATCAAACAAGATTTCTAAACAACGGATGTAATGAAAGTTTCTCCTAACGGATTCTCCATAAATAAAGTCAAAGTCTAATTTCTCCGTAGTCAAGTTCAAACGTTGGCGCAACGCAAGAGAGATAAAAGAATGGAAGGTTCACTCCAGTAAAGTAAGATAAAAACTTCGTAAGAATTTATAATTAAATGCTAACCGTCGTCGGTTTCCTCGCATTTGACATGGTCACGACAGTACGCTCTTCCAAGAACCGATTGACTTTGACTTTTCTGGACATCCTTTTGAGTCACCATTCACGCTGACTGGGGTTTCATATCGCATAATCTCGGCGATATGTCCTTCTTTTCCACAATTATAGCATACCTTGGAAGGCTTTGAGCAGTTTGACCTTATATGTCCTCCTCTCCACATCTGTAGATCTAATCGGCGATCGTTCTCTTCCCTAGAATTTGTTGATAGTCTTTGATGTTGCCGCTTGACGCCTCTCCCGTCATCGTTAAATCTTCTCTTTTAGATTGGACATCTCTTTCCATAATATCAACGCGTCGTGCGACTTTTACCCATGCATCTCATTCTCACTCGTTCAGTTATTTCTTCTTTCAAATCGATTTCGACTTTATCATCTTATAGCAAAGAGTGCTTCATTCAAGCATCACGATCGGGTAACACAAGCTTGAATCGTTGCATCCTTTTGCTCCACACGATTGCTGCAATTCTTTAGCTTTCGCTTCTTCTAACTCATGAATACGATTTTGCAATTCTATATTTCGATCATAAAATACCTCTAATAAACTCTCTTCAGTGCCTCTTCTTCCTCTTCTTCCTCACTCTCAAATTGTTACCTCTGCGATTATCTCAAAGGTCAACTATCAATTCTTCACTCACCACATGGATATCTCTAATTCCTTCTTCGCTTCGACATCACATTATCCCGGTTGGCGATTAGAGGTGTCTCCACGATCTCATTCACTCCATTGTTAACGTTAAGTGACCATTCTAAAAAACTATCATAAAACAAGGGTTAATTAAATAAATTAACAAATCACATAATACCCCTATAATATGACCAACCAACACAAATAAGCTTAGGTAGGACACCTTGCTGAAGGATTTACTCGTCTCTCCTCCTAGTTTTATTCCCCGATCTCATGGAGATCATATCCTAAGCTCGATATTAATCTGTGACGCCCCCAAAATAGGTATACACAACACCCATTTACGAAATCGCCAAATACATGGTGCAAGAAGCAAACTACAACTTCAATAATACAAATGTCGTGTGAAATACTACAATATATAATGTGAGTTTAAATATAATATTGTCTTCTGACAATATCCACACTAAATAAATCCCCATCATAATTATTGATACATTATTTTACAAAAATGGTGAGGACTACTAAACAACTCTCTCTAGAACCTTCATTCCATACCCCAGCTAGTACTCGCTTACATTCTCGCCTCCGAGAAGAAAAATGGAACAACAAGGAAAAGGGTGAGCTCAACTAGCCTAAAGAAAGAATATTATAACTAAGATAATATACAACAAATTATCGTTAGTCTTCAACAGGAAAAATCGATAGAATACAATAGATGAGATCAATATTCGTGAATGGAAATAATAATTCATAGAAGAGTTACGTAGAGAATGAAATCTACTATAATCTATGAATTTAACGGTCCATCATCAAAATTTTATCCTCGTAACATCAATCAATATTCATCTCAAATCAAACATTCATCTTTGCACTACGAGCCAAAGATATTCATCGATCGGTCATGTTCATCTCAACACATTCATCTTTGCACTTCTGAGCCAAAGATATTCATCGATTGGTCATGTTCATTTAAACACTTGTTCATCTTTGCACTCAGGCCAAAGATATTCTTCGAAATCATTCATCTTTTGCACTACTGGGCCAAAGATATTCAATAATATCATCATTTAAGACCGAGGATGATGAAAATATTTTTAAAGAACGAATCCGGTGAAACAAAATGACAAGGATTAAGGATTAAGGATTCGTACTTTTTGTTTTATCCATGTCCAACAATACCTCAAAAATAATCATAGTGGTGTAAAATTCAAGAATGATCAAAACATGGATACAATCAAAGCTAGTATCCGAATAGATATTTTGATTAAAAGAAGAAATTTCATTTTTCTATGAATAGTACCAAGATATCGTGAATAGTGTCAGATATCGTGAATAGTGCCGTATCACGTGAATAGTAACTCAGACACCAAAAGATAGAAATTCCACAAAAAACATTTTCACGCTTCATGAATAGTACTCGTGAATAGTAACTTTCGTGAATAGTAACTCATGAATAGTAACTCGTGAATAGTAACTCATGAATAGTAACTCATGAATAGTAACTCATGAATAGTAACCCAGATATGAAAAAGTTCCAAATTTGATAAAACTTCAGATCAACATTTGAAGATAATGATATTGAAGAAATAATATCATTACTGAAAAAAAATAATATCCCTTACCTCAAAGAATCAATACTTGGAAGGAAAGGCTCAAGTGATCTTTGAATGAAACTTGTCTTGAGCAAAGAACTCTCAAAGTATCTAAATACTCACAAAATACGCTCAATAATATAGAGAGAAAGAGAGAAAACTTTGTTTCGGGTGTGATTTTCAATTCTAACTTAGCCCTCTATTTATAGGAAAATGTTAGCCCATACCAAGCGGACTTGACGCCACCGATGGCTTTACACGCTACTATTGCCACCCACCACATTTGAAATAAAATTCAGCACATTTCTTCACCAACCACAAGTGGGCCCACTCAATTCTAGAATTTTCCACCAAAATCAATTATAACCCTAATTTCCAGAATCAGACACCTCTTAAAATTCATAACAAATCATTCGTGCATTTTAGCGGTTCAAAATTTGTGGACATATACTCAACTTATGTATGTATAACATACCCAAAATTACCACAATCCAATCTATTTGATTAAAATTATAACCCCATGCAATATATCTCAAAACCCACGATTTAATTTTTAATACCTCCAACTGTAAAATCTGATAAAACACCTCAACAATAATTTCTTCATTTATAACCACATAAATAAATCCATCATTTATATCCACATAAAATAAATATTTCTTTATCATATGAATCAATAATTAATTATTCACAAATAATATTACGGAATCACAATTATGACAACCGGTAGTTTCCTGTGAAAGAGGGGCTTCCGATAAGGATTTCTCCTTCTTGGCGCAATTAGGTGACCAAACCTCTCCTTGATGTAACTTTCTAGACATTGCCAATAATGCTATCTAATAATATTATTCAAATAATATGAATTATTGATCGATAATGGAGATAATGTGCAAAGTGACAATTATTGAACAACAATAATATAAAATATCAACGCAAAGAATTATTGAATCAATAAAATAAAATATTGAATCTCACCGTAAAAATTATCGAGTAGTGCCTTCACGTAAGGATCAATAATTCAACAATATGTGCAATCTGGTACTATACATCGCAAACCAATGCGTGTATTACGTATTTTAACCACCGGGTATTCAATTTTCTTAACAGAATAAATGCTATTATTTTAACCAACTTATATTTGTCGTTTTCTCATCCAATCGCTTTGGGTTATGGGGCCCACATCGCATTTGGCCGCATTTAATATGCGAATATTCCACGCAATGAATATTCGACGACCAAACTAATATTCCCGAAACAACAATGAATAACCACTTGCTTATTTTCATGATTTAACCCTTAACTATCCACATTAATCAAATCAACCCTTACTATTTCAAAATAATAAATAAAGGAAATTCCTTTTTATTTAAAAATTTTTTGGTCTTACACTACGGATGATGAACGATGGAATGTTAAGAGGCTTTATGCAATTCATGCAACATCATGCAAGAGCGGCTCCCAGACAAAATGCAGGTGGAAACACTGGCAACTCTCTTGATGGTCATGCATAAGCGATTCAAGGGCGGGACCATCGAGTTTTTGGAGAGCCAAAACCACTTAAAGGCGGAGACATGGATAAAGCAGATCAACAAGATATTTGATGTCTTGGGATGCTCCGAGGAGAAAAGGTTCCTTTGCCACCTTCATGTTATGCGAGAGGCAGGTGATTCTTGGTGGAAATCAAAGTGTACTCAACTTACCGTGACCGAGGATGTCTTGGGAGAAGTTCCAAGAATCGTTCAACGACAAGTACTTTCCCAAAAGTATTAAATCATATGAAAGAGGTAGAGTTCATTAAAGCTGAACAAAACAAGATGATCGTGTCGTAAGACGAAGCCAAGTGTGCCGAAATTGTCTCTCGCCACGTCCCATTTGGTTGATAATGAGGAGAGAATGACACGGATGTTTCTAAGAGGTTTGAAACCTGAGATACGTCAATACCTCCTTTCTCATAAACTTTGCTTGTATTCAGATATTTTTAATAGGGCTCAGTTATTAGAGCGCGATAATGTGTCAACCCAACCAAAAGAGAGCAGCCGGCAAAATGATAATACCAGTGATAGCAGTCATCGAAGCGGTGACAACAAGCGTGGAGGGAATCAACATGCCAAAAATGATAACCACTTCGGTGGTAATCATGGTCAAAACAATAAGAGTGGACATTTCAAGAAGAGGAGATTCAACAATGATGGAAGGACATCAGCATCAGCACCCGTCGTTAAGGAAGGAGAACGACCACCTATCATATGCTTCAAATGTGGAAGGGAGGGACACATCAGTCCAAACTGCATGATGTCATCCAAAGCATGTTACAATTGTGGAAGAGAAGGCCACCTGGCCCGATTTTGTCGTGCACCAAAGACAAGTCCAGCTGGGATGGAGGCATCAAAGGCATCCCAGACAAGACAAAACCGGTAGTTCAAGGGAGAGAGTTTGTCGTGACTTCCCAGAAAGTAAGGAACCCGAACGAGGTCATCACGGGTAAGCTTATCATAAACTCTAGCGAAGTATATACCTTATTTGATACCGGTTCTACCCATTCTTTTATTTCTCCTACTTGCGCTCAACGTTTAAATTTGACTCCGGAGAAATTAGACTTTAACTTATCTGTGGAAACTCCGTTGGGAGAAACCTTCATTACATCCATTGTTTATAAGTCTTGTTTGGTTCAAATCGGTACCCTCACATTACATGTCGATCTTATTTCATTGAAAATACTTGCATTTGACGTAATTCTAGGGATTGATTGGTTAACTACTCATCATATAAAAATTGATTATTTTCGTAAGGTTGTTAGCTTTCATATTCCTAACCAACCTATTATGCGAATTCAAGCAACCAAACTATTAAAATCAATCACTGTCATCTCAAGCCATAAAGCTATTCGTTTATTGAAAAACGGATGTCAAGCTTTCTTAGCTCATGTCACTGATCTAAACAAAAATACGTCAGTTTTGAGTGATATTTCTATTGTTAATAAATTTCCTGACGTATTCCCTGAAGAACTTCTTGGCCTACCCTCAGAGCGTGAAATTGAATTTTGTATCGACCTTGAACCCGGTACAAAACCCATTTCCAAAGCCCCATATCGAATGGCTCCTATTGAACTTCAGGAGTTAAAGACCCAACTGCAAGAATTGTTAGACATTAGCTTTATTCGTCCTAATACTTCTCCTTGGGGTGCTCATGTTCTATTCATGAAGAAGAAAGATGGGAGTATGTGACTTTGTATTGATTATCGAGAATTGAATCATGTCACCATCAAAAATAGGTACCCATTGCCATGTATTGATGACCTGTTTGACCAGTTGCAAGGCGCCAAATTCTTTTCAAAGATTGATCTTCGTTCCAGATATCACCAATTGAAGATTAGAACCGATGACATTCTAAAGATGGCTTTTGGAACTCGGTACGGGCATTATGAATTCCTAGTCATGTCTTTTGGATTGACTAATGCTCCTGCTGCCTTCATGGATATGATGAACCGAGTATTTAAGGAATATTTGGATCACTTTATGGTCGTCTTTATTGATGACATCCTTATTTATTCCAAAAGCCGTGAAGATCATGAGCAACACTTGAGGCTATTACTCCAAAAGCTTCGTGAAAACAAGCTTTATGCCAAGTTGAAGAAATGCGAGTTCTGGCCTAACGAAGTAGCATTGCTTGGGCACGTGGTATCAAGTCATGGAATATCTGTTGACTCGGCAAAGATTGAAGCTATTCAAAGCTGGGAACAACCTAAATCAGTGACCGAAATACGTTGCTTTCTCAGTTTAGCTGGTTATTATCGGAGATTCGTGGAAGGATTTTCTCGAATCGCTACTCCATTAACTCAGTTGACTCAGAAAGAAACTCAATTCTATTGGAGTGAGGAATGCGAAAAGAGTTTTCAAGAACTCAAGAGGAGACTCATTTTAGTACACATTACGACAATACCATCCGCTCAAGGATTTGTCATCTACAAAGATGATACTTGTGCAAAGGGTTAGGATGTGTTCTCATGCAACATGGGAAAGTCATAGCCTATGCCTCTCGAAAACTCAAAGAATATGAGAGGAATTATCCTACTCATAATCTAGAGTTGGCAGCAGTCATTTTTGCACTAAAGATTTGGAGGCATTACTTGTATGGGAAGAAAGTGGAGATCTTTATGGATCATAAAAGCCTCAAATATTTCTTCACTCAAAAGGAACTCAACATTCGACAACGACGTTGGCTTAAACTATAGAAAGATTATGATCATACCATCCAATACCATCCTGGAAAAGCAAACGTGGTAGCTGACGCATTGAGTAGAAGATCATATGCGGGTACGAGTGCGATATTGTCAACACAAAGGCCCATTTTGTATGACTTACAAAGGATGGAGATAGAGATAAAGACTCCAGGGACCCACGTGATGATGGTGAATATACGAGTAGAACCAACTTTAATCGATAAAGTTAAAGTTGCTCAAGCTACAGACCTGGAGCTGATACGTATGAGGAAGAAAGTACAAGAAGGGGCTATGCCAGAAGCAAGAATCGATGAAGAAGGAATACTTCAAGTTAACTCCAGACTTTGGGTTCCTAACGACCCTGAGTTAAAGTATAAAATCATGATGGAGGCGCACAACACACCATTTGCAATCCATCTTGGGAGTACCAAAATGTATCATGATCTTCGACATACATTTTGGTGGGGCAATATGAAGAGGGAGATAGCGTTGTTTATCTCAAGGTGTTTAACTTGTCAACGAGTCAAGGTAGAGCATCAAGTACCAAAAGGTCCATTGCAACCACTTGAAATTCTAGAATGGAAGTGGGAGCACATTACCATGGATTTCGTTACTGGTCTTCCCATGGTTTCTCAAGGCATAGATACAATTTGGGTCATTGTTGATAGATTGACCAAGTCTGCTCATTTCTTACCTATACGAGAAACTTATACACTTGAACATCTTGCTCGTATATACATAAATGAGGTTGTAAGATTGCATGGTATGCCAGTATCCATAGTTTCTGATCGACACCCAAGATTCACTTCACGATTTTGGGTTAGTTTGCAAAAAGCTATGGGCACAGATTTACGATTTAGTTTGGCATATCATCCTCAGATGGACGGAAAATCAGAGAGGACTATTCAAACTCTTGAAGATTTATTAAGACTTTGTGTCCATGACTTCAAGGGAAGTTGGGACAAGTTCTTACCATTGGTGGAGTTTTCCTACAACAATAGTTATCAAGCAAGTATTGGCATGGCTCCATTCGAAGCGTTGTATGGAAGAAAGTGTCGTTCTCCAGTATGCTGGGATGAGGTGGGTGAAGCAACGTTGTTGGGACCGGAGTTAGTATGTATGACTACGGAAAAGATACAAATGATCTGACAACTTATAAAAACCTCACAAGATCGACAAAAGAGTTATGATGATCTTCATCGAAAGGACGTGGAATTTGATATTGGTGATCATGTGTTGTTACGTGTTGCTCCATCGAAAGGAGTTATGAGATTTGGAAAGAGAAGAAAGCTCAATCCTCGATTCATTGGCCCATTTTTAATCCTCGATCAAGTAGGAACTGTGGCGTATAGACTCGCTTTACCGTCAAGTATGTCTCGTGTTCATAACATTTTTCATATATCCAGGTTACGTAAATATGTGAAAGACCCGAACCACATTATTGAGTTAGAATCGGACGAAATAGCGGAAGATTTAACGTATGAAGAGGTTCCTGTTCAAATCTTGGATAAGAATGAACATATTCTATGCTTCAAGATATACCTCAAGTCAAAGTTTTATGGAGAAACCACGATGTTGAGGAAATGACCTGGGAGTTAGAATCTGAAATGAAATCAAGGTATCCTTACCTCTTCAACATACCAGATATGTACCCTAATTTCGAGGGCGAAATTTCATAAGAATGGGAGGTTGTAAGACCCCAACTTTTTTTTAATAAAGATGATTTTTCTATAAATATCATTTTTAAATATTATGGAATGAATTTGATATAATGTTATAGTTGTGAGAAATATTTATAAATTTTATAAAGTACGCAAGTTGTTATATAATATTCGATTGGTCCGGGAATATTCATTTTAACAGAGAATATTCGTACGACAGCACAATCATTGGTGGACCCTACAACGGAATTATTGTCAGATTGAGAAAATGACAAAAATATTTTATGAAAATAACGGCGGAAGTTTTACCGTTAACTGTTGAAACACCGGTGTTAAAAGCATGAGAATACGTGGTTACATAGTAGCACACGGTATTGATTATTGATGGTTACGTGAGAAGTCACTCAGTTTTGTTTAATTATTGCTTCGGTAATTGTTGCATAGTATCTCACGTTATTTGATTCAATTATTGTCGATATTTTTTATATTATTAAATCAATAATTGAGATGACAGAGTTATTAATATTATTATTTGCAATATTAACTATGTCTAGAAGTTCTGCTAAGGAGAGGTTTGGTCACCTAATTGCGCGCCAATAGGGAGAAATCCTTATTAGAAAGCCCCTCTTTCCTGGGAACGACCTGGTCGATTAATAGTGTGAATTATAATAATGATGATGACGTTTTATTTTATTAGTATTATTAATGTAATAAAACTGAAAAGTTTTTATATAAAAATGTAATACTTTATAAAGTTATTCGTTTTATTAGACTATAAATAGAATATATTATATTCTATTATGCATAGTGTTTTGCATAGTAAAATCTTTTTTATATAAAAATGTAATACTTTTATAAAGTTATTCGTTTTATTAGACTATAAATAGAATATATTTTATTTTATTATGCATAGTGTTTGGATAGTGCCTATATAGTGTTTGCATAGTAAAATCTTTTTATATAAAATAGAATACTTTTATAAAGTTATTCGTTTTATTAGATTATAAATAGAATATATTATATTTTATTTAAAAGATTTTGTTTTATTAGAATATTTTATAGTAAACTAATCTGGACCGTCCATTTAAAAGTAAATTAATCTGGACCGTTCAGGAATTAGTTACTATTCAATCCATTCTCCTATAAATAGAAGCTCATTCCTTCATTATTTCTTATGAATTCACTAAAACTCTAGAGAGAGAAACTATAGAGAGAAAGAAGAAAAGTATTCTGCTACTTCACTACTCCTATATCTAGTTTGTTCTAAGGTAAGGGGTATTATTTCTTTCATATTCATGAAGAGAACTTCTGTTATTCCATTCTTTATTATTCTGTTGGGATAACTTGTATACGCGGACTACCCTATACTTGGTGAAAGTATCCTGTTATTCCATTCTTTATCATTATGTTGGAATAACCTGTCTATGCGAAGTACCGCATACATGGTGAAATTCTTCTGTTATTCCATTCTTTATTATTCTATTGGAACATCTTGTCTGTGCGTTTACGCATGACTTGGTTCCGTTATTTATTATTCTGTTGGAACATCCTCGATTGTGAATTTCTTTGACGACCGTTCCGTTATTTATTATTACATTGAATATCACATACATGCGCTTACTATGCATGACCGGTTCTGTTATTTATTATTCATTGGAATAACCGTATGCATCTGATTCTATCGCGGCTGGTGATTTCTTTTGTTATTCCATTCTTTGTTATACTCAGTTGGTTAAAGTTTTGACTTCTATACTCCATGAAATTAGTGGAATATCCTTGATATATGCGCTTCATCCAGTATCTTTTCATGAAAATATTCTTCTGAGCATTCTTGAATTTTACTCTACAAAGAAGTATCATGTTGACAAATTGGACATTATTGGTTCCTGGATAAATTAATTCTTGAACTTGTTTTATTGAATTCTTATATCATTGTCATCATCCTCATGTTTATATTATGTTGGAAGTCATCTCGTATTCAGTAGTGCATAGATGAACTTGGTATGATTATGACGAGGATTATTCGGTGTAATCATGATCGTAATGTTACAAATGATGTGGTAAAAGTCCTCAATGGCCCGTAGTGCATTGATGGACAAATTGTTGGCATGATCATGATGACTATTGATGAATACACGAATATCCTTGGCCCGTAGTGCATGGATAATTTGTGGTTGTGATACTAATGAATATCCTTGGCCGTAGTGCAGGGATGATGTGGATTATTTATTAAGCTGAGTTCCAGCGATAAAAGCGATGAAAAACCTTTTAAATCATAAAAGATAGTAGATTTTATTCTCTACTTGACTGTTTTAAGGGATTATTTGTTTCACTGCAGTTAAACTTGATGTTTGTTATATTGTATTAGTTTAACACTGTTGAAGGCTAACGATAATTTATTCTGCATTATCTTAGTCATAATATTTCTTACTGGGCTAGTTGAGCTCACCCTTTTACTTTCATTGTTCTCATCAGGAAATGAGAACGTAGCAGGGACTAGTCGGGGAACGGAGTGATGGTCCAGATAATAGCATTAGTAGTCCTCACTATTATGTTAAATAGTGTGATAATAAATGTAATGAGGACTCAATTGAGTGTGGATATTGTCTAGATGACAATATTTGTATTAAAATTCACATCATATGTTTTGTCGATTATTTTTTACACCATTGTATAATTAAGTTGTATTTGAATTTTTGTACCATGTATTTGGCGACTCAAGATGGGTGATGTATACCTATTTTGGGGGCGTCACACAGATCATTCCTTGGAAAGAGGGGGTCTTTCGTACAAATGATGCGCAATTAAATAACTCATTTTCTTGATAGAACTTTCTAGACATTGTCAATAATGTTTACTGACCTAATAATATCATATCAAATAGTATGAGTTATTGTGTCGTGTCAATTATTTATATAATAATATGAAATATTGTGTATTTGCTATTGTAGCAATTATTGAGTTCAATAATATGAAATATTATGCAGTTGTTACTGTAACAATTATTGAATCAATAATATGAAGTACTGTGCAAAACCATGTGATACTTTGGAATGTCGTATGTCACTGTAGAATACTGTGACACCCCCAAATCCGAGTACTTGAAACCCGAACTTGGTGCTACACGATATTATATCTTTGAGCAGAATAATATAAGTAACAAACGTAATATACGTATCAAAGTTGTCTAATCCCAGGTACACAACCTTTAAAGCATTTCATTACATGATAACTAATAAATATTATCGTCTTAATATAGTCTAACTATTACATAAGATACCATAAAACTTATTCTTCCAGCTTTCCCTTTCCTTTGTCTTTGTTAGAACCTTCAGGTCGTTCACGCTTAGCTGAAAGCATTTAAATTTAAAGCAAGAATGAACATTTGATTGCCCATCAAGTAATAACAGATAATAAACTTTAGCTGAAAGAATTAAATATTTTCTTTGATTTGCACTTCTAAAACGAAGCAATAGTTATGAAGTAAACTGAAACAATACTGAACAACATATCAATTCTATTTCATTTTTGAAATTGGGTACTGACTATGAATGGATAGCAGTCGACAGACTATGAACTTTGTTTTCAATTTTCGAAAAGGTTATATAGAACTTCATCTGCAAAGCATCATGTCTTACGAGCACGAAGGGTAATCAGCCTGTTATGCCTTGTATTGATCAATACTACTTGCTAGAACGATATTTTCGTTCATCATATCTGCCTTTGGCACACAAAAGTTTCCTAGATTCGGGATGTTCATACTTAGTCTGGAATCCGAACCAAAATAATTCGGTTAGATAACAATAATATTTTATCATGTTCAACGATTTTTTTTAAATCCATGTCTAGCCGAGTCAAATAGCTTAGACGGCTTTTAATTAATATATACATACCAGAATTGAATAAGTATGTACCAACAAGTACAACCATTATCCAAGTGAGGACACTTGCATAACCAAACCTAGCTATTAATGAACATGGTATATATCTTGGTCATACAGTAATATTGCACTGGTAAACAATGAACGAATAGAGTTCGAGAACTTGCATGAATACAAAGGTTTAAATACATAATCAATAACAGTAGAGTTCAGAAACTTGTATAACAAGGATATAGTTCAAAAACTTGCATACAAATGTCCATTACATAAAATAAATGCAAAGGGTAGGATACTTGCACAGTGAAAAAGAATAGTTCAGATACTTGCCTTGAGAGCTGATTACTGCTACATAGTATATCTTACGCTTTTATATCTAATATGAAGTCCTATCATCAATAGAATTATTCTTTTAATTAGAATAACACGTCATAACACATAGTACTGCTATTTACAGTCATCACATTGCTTAAACAATTTGTCACATATGTATAGCAGTCATTAAAACATAAACAACCATTTATCAGGTCAACCTATATAGATTCAGATCAATTTTAGAATTAATTCGGTGTGTCGACGGCTTTATCGGATAATTATCGAGCTTATTTTCAATTAAACTCTATTCTGTAGCTTCAATTATTATTTTAGATAATTCAAATATTACTCATATTATTTTTCATAGAATTATAATAATTTTTAAATAATTATTAAAATTTATCATGATTTTCAAACATTGGAATCATTTTTAAATGATTTAAATACTAAATAATTCTATTATCATTAATATTTAAATATTATTAAAATATTAATGAAATCATTACAAAAGATTAAAGTTATTTATAATAACTCAAAATATTTTTAAAACATTAATATTCCCTTAAATAATTTTAAAACATTTAAAATTATTTTTAAATAATTACCATTAATATTTAAATATTAATGTATTATTCATCAAAATATTAAAAGTCATTTATCATAACTTTAAATATTTTTAAATCATTTATATCATTTTAAATGATTTTTAAATCAATAAAACTATTTTAAACTATTTATTTAATAAAATTATTAAATAAATCTAATATCATTAATATTAAATTATTAATGAAATTTACCTTAAAATATTAAAAGTTATGTTTTATAACTTAAAATATTTTTAAACACTTTATTATTATTTAAAATGATTTTTATAATATTAAAATCATTTTTAACTAATTTATTTCATACATTTATTAAATAAATTTAATATCATTAATATTTAAATAAAGAATAATATTAATGAAAAATATGTCAAATTATTAAAAGTTAATTTTTATGACTTAAAATAATTTTTAAAACAAATTTTAGAATTTTTAGAAATTAATTTTTATTTTTAAATGATTTTTTTTGGAAATTAATTTAATTAATATTAATATAATTGTCGCTAAAGCCTTTAGCGACAGAAACTATCGCCTAATGTGTTCTTGGGCATCAAGAACATTCATAGTCAGTTTCTTGGTGCCATGTTTGACCAACCTTAATTGTCAGATCATGAGGTTTCTAGGCAAGCTAAGGTTCAGATCTTGTAGTATTGATGTAACACTACACGATCCAACAATAAACAAGGTCATAACACATCCTAGATGTAAGATCTAAAGGCCCAAACTAGTTGTCAGGCATGTTCTAGGTTTTCTGGGTTACCCAGAAACCCAGACAGTCTCAAGTGGTCACTTTGTGGCTCATTTAATCCCGGCTTTTGGCTATTAATTTTGTGTTTTAACGCTTTAATATCATAGTCCACATGACAAAGAACAGATCTACTATACTAGTTTAGTCTAACAACAACACAATCACAAGATATTGTCCTGTCAAACCATGTCAGAAGTCATGTTCTTGAGTTTTCTGGGTTACCCAGAAAACAGATTTTGTGTTCATACTAACTACTTTGACCATCCACTATATTCATCTTGTTTGTCATTTAGGTTATCTAAAGGCATTAATATGTAATCCATATACCATACTACAACTTAGATACAACAACAAAATCAAATCAACAAACACCTGACAGATCTATGCACATGAACATCTTATCAAACCTTTGTGGGTAAAATCTGGGTTACCCATAAACAGAAAGTCATGGCCGGTCAACGCACTTTGACCATCCATAACTTGAAATCTATACATGATATAAACATAAATCTAGTTCCAGATCACAACAATCATAGTATACTACAAGTACAATACATCAAACAAGCAAAATCATAACCAGATCTAGATCTATGGCCTTTGACATTTGATTGTCAAGCCATAAATCTAGGGTTCTTAACAGTTTTGAAAAACTTGATTTTTGAGCATTTTGATGTTATAGATCTATGATGTAACATCATAGATCATTAAATAACATCTAATAACACCAGATTAAACACAAAAACATAACATTTAACATAGCATACAAGATCAGATTCTTGGTTAGGGTTTATACCTCACTTTGATCTAGCTTGAATCTTGGCTTCCTAATCTGTTTTTGATGTTCTAGGAACTTGGTTAGGGACTGAAATGCTTATGATTTTTGTGTGTTTAGAGAGAGAAGGTCTAAGTTAAGTGTATGTGAACAAATGAGCTAGTTTTGTGATTTCTCTCTCTCTTAATCTATATATATTTTTATGCAATGAACTTAGCTGGCATATGTGTCAATAAGTGGCTGATTTGTATTGATTTTTGTCACATGGGATATCTAGGGTTGGTCACAACCTAATATATGGCAAGATCTATACTCCATCTAATTAAAGAATGCTAAAATGACATTTTGGTCATTTTGCTCACAAATTTAATGGCTAACTTGTAATCTTATCCCAACCCTTAGGGTTTATAATTTATTTTGTTTGGATTTCTAATTAGGGTTTAAAATAAAAATTAAGCTTTCTAATATTGGAAATTAGGGTTTCCTAATCATATTAGATTTCCTATTACTTAGAACATGCAAATTAGGATTAAGGTTCCCAAATTAACATTTAGCTTTCTAAATTAACATTTAAGTTTTTCCTATTTGAACATTAGGGTTTCTAATTGATCATTAGGGTTTCCCTAATTAGGATTATAATTAATAATACTTATCATTAATCATATAAACACAATTACTTGTAAATCTTAAATTCCTATTTGAATTTCAAAATTAGGGTTTAGCAACTAACATTAGGGTTTATTAATTTAACCTTAAGGTTTTGTCATGCTACACTATAATTGACCAACAATTATCAATACACACATACAGTACACACTTATAGCACTGAAATATAATTATTATATTATTAATTTTCAAATTCCTTATTCAAAATCCAAAATTAGGATTTTGAACCATAACCGACTTTACTTTCATTCTTAGTTAACTTAAAATTTTAAATTGACTTTCTTGTTAGGTCCATATTACATAAATTTCAAAATATTATTCATGATACCAATATTCATAATAATTAATAAAATAAAATAAAATATTCGTAAAAATATATATATAATTGACTGAAAATTCCCGGTCTTTACATTCTCCCCTCCTTATAAGGATTCCGTCCCCGGAATCACCATTACCTTACACTTAATATTAATGTTTTATCCTTAGATTTTTATTTATGAAAAATTGAATTACTATATTCTCCCTTCCTTATAAGATTCCGTGTTATGAATTCGGAACGCAAATTCATCCTTCAAAAATCCTTTTATTAATGAATTATTATATATGTATCTTTTTCAGAAATTATTTTTCGTATGCCTATATTCAAGGGTTCCTAACTTAAACGTACTTATATTAACTAACTTGCGGTAAGAAAATAGGTTAATTCCAAATCAGGCATATTTATTAATATCGTTGATCGAGTTCATACCTGGAACTCCATCCCCGGCTGCTACGGTATCCTGAACGGTCATATTGAAGATTCTTGCGGTTGACTTTGTTTGTTTGTTTGTTGAAGTTGGACCCGTTATTGTTAGCGTTTTGCTGCTTTTCCCCGTATTCACGCTTCCTCCATCAACTCTCCTTTTCAGACAATCCTTCACCTTATGCTCTATTGATCCACACATGAAACACCCGCTATTCATCCTTGGATTGGGGCAGTTGGGAGAGATATGTCCCTCCTGCTCACACTTATAACACACAAACTTTCCCTTCAAACACTCCCCCGAGTGATTCTTCCCCCAATTCCCACAATGCACAACTTATTTTTTTGCTCCTCCTTACCTATTTTCGGTATTCCCAAAATTATCCCCTTTTCTTTTCCCACTCCTACTTCCACTACTTGCTTCCACCTTAACAACTCTCTCGACCTTAACATTGTTCTTTTTCTCCTTATTATAAAGACTCATGGCCTCAGTTCCCTCTTCGGCTATGATAGTCTTTTCCAAGAGTGATGCAAAGGTTTTAATTTGCAACACCGCCACCTTATTTTAGAGCCAAAGTTTTAGGCCCAGCTCAAACCTTCTTGTCTACCTTGCCTCTGTGTCCAGTTGGTGTGGAGCGAACCTAGGTAATTCATTAAACTTTGAGGCTTACTCCAAAACTGTCATATTATCCTGCTTTAACTCCAAAAACTTCACCTCTATCCTAGCCTGCATACTGGATGAGAAATAATTCTCGAAGAACAGTGTCTTAAACCCAGTCCATGTTACCACTCCATCTCCGGCTCTAGTTTGATTTGCCTCCCATAAGAAATCCGCCTCCCCTTTCATCATATAGGTGGAAAAATTAGTCTTTTGCCCCTCCGCTACCCTAGTAATCACAAACTCCTTTTTATCTCCTTTACCCAAGTTTAAGCTTCTATAGGGTCAGTTGTCCCTCTAAACTCTAGCGGTCCTACTACCTTGAAGTCTCTTTAAAGTATGCCAATCGATTGTCAGGTTGATTTCTTGTGGCTGGTATTCCATTCTGCATAGCTTAAGCTACCATATTTACAAAATTTTGCATTGGGTCTGGTTATCCTCCAGCATTGTTAACAAATTCTTTTACTCTTTGGTTTTGGTTTTGTCTTCTTGGCGGCATTATCTGATTAAATAAAATAACAAATTATTCTTTTATTGACTTACATTTTATGCCTTATCGTATAAGTTTAACATATAACGCTTAATTTCTAACTCAAATAATCATGTAATCAAAATATTGGATTTTGAAAACTTGGTTTACTATATTAACTAACTATCAGATAGATAATTATTATCTTAATATAAAACTTATTTCCTTAATCAAACATATATTCATATTCATTCAACTAATTCATAGTACTTTACATAGCATAACACAAATCGCTATAAGCATCCGCTATCCCTTTGTGACCACAAAAGTCGGGATTTGCTGATACAACTTATACAAAAGTTAAGAGTATTACATTACCTACACATACTTATCATATACACAACATTGAACACACATATTCAAATAATACTAATACTACTTATTCCCTACACCTTTTTCCTGATCTTGGACAACCTTTCGCTTGATGACCTTCCAACCCACAAATAAAACATACAACTTGCTTCGGATTGGGACAATGAGGAGAGATATGTCCCTCATGTCCAAAATTGTAATAAATATTTTCCCATTTTCTACATAAGCCTTCATGTTTCTTTTTATAGTGTGTAAATTTCTCTATTTTGTTAAAGTTCCCTTGGTTATATTCATAATTTCCTAAATCGCGGTCTTTTATCTTTCTTTTCCCCTTCTTGCTTGGAGTTGCACACGATATGTTGCTTTTGGCTCCTATATAATCAATTTGGATTTTAAGCTTATCTTGCTCCTCCATTATTTCAATTAATGCCTTTTATAATTGACTATTTAATAGTTTTTCTATTTCCCACAACTTTTCCAGAAAAGAAACCTTGTTCCTCAGATTCTTCACTTCCGTTGTTGCCTGGTCAGCTCCAACTTTCGTGTTCGAATCATTATCTATCAGTACTGCTGTTTTTGGATCTGGTACTACATTTTCCAATATAACAACCTCATCAGGGTTGCTTGCAATGTGAGCCTCTATTTCAGCTATTGGCTTTGATATTAGCTCGATTATGGATATTTGCTCCTTCTTTACAATCTAAGAATATCCTAATTCTTTTCCACCTGACATCTACAAATAAATTATCTTGATTAGTATATAATATATACACACAGCAAATAATAGTTTTATATATGTTACTTTTATTTCATTTTACGATGAATTTATTTAATTTATCTTCTTTAAACTCTATTTGAGTTATTTGTATTTTTAACACTTCCCTCTGTCCTAAGGTTATAGCCTAAGGTATACCCCACCTAAGTTTTATAACCTAAATCTCTGATACCAACCTGTAACGCCCCCAAATCCGAGTACTTGAAACGCAAACTTGGTGCTACACGATATCATTTCTTTCAGCGGAATAATATAAATAATAAACGTAATATACATATCAGAGTTGTCTAACCCCAGGTACACAACCTTTAAAGCATTTCATTACATGATACTAATAAATATTATCGTCTTAATATAGTCTAACTATTACATAAGATACCATAAAACTTATTCTGCCAGCTTTCCCTTTCCTTTGCCTTTGTTAGAACCTTCAGGTCATTCACGCTTAGCTAAAAACATTTAAATTTAAAGCAAGAATTGGCATTTGATTGCCGAGCAAGTAATAGTAGATAATAAAATTTAGCTGAAAGAAGTAAATATTTTCTTTGATTTGTAATTCTACAACGAAGCAATAGTTGTGAAGTAAACTGAAACAATACTGAACAACATATCAATTCTATTTCATTTTTGAAACTACGTACTGACTATGAATGGATAACAGTCGACAGACTATGAACTTTGTTTTCAATTTTTGAAAAGGTTATACAGAACTTCATCTGCAAATCGTCATGTCTTACGGGCACGGAGGGTGATCAGCTTGTTATGCCCTATATTGATCAATACTACTTGCTAGAACGATATTTTCGTTCATCATATCCGCCTTTGGCGCACAAAAGTTTCCCAGATTTGAGATGTTCATACTTAGTCTAGAATTCGAACCAAAATACTTCGGTTGGATAACAATAATGTTTTATCATGTTCAACGATATTTTTAAATCTATGTCTAACCGAGTAAAATAGCTTAGACGACTTTTAATTAATATATACATACCATAATTGAATAAGTATGTACCAACAAGTACAACCATTATCCAAGTGAGGACACTTGCATAATCAAACTTAGTTATTAACGAACATGGTATATATCTTGGTCATACAATAATACTGCACTAGTAAACAATGAACGAATAGAGTTCGAGAACTTGCATGAGTACAAAGGTTTAAATACATGATCAATAACAGTAGAGTTCAGAAACTTGTATAACAAGGTTATAGTTCAAAAACTTGTTTACACATGTCCATTGCATAAAATAAATGCAAAGGGAAGGATACTTGCACAATGAAAAAGAATAGTTCAGATACTTGCCTTAAGAGCTGATTACTGCTACGTAGTATAGCTTACGCTTTTATCTCTAATTTGAGTCCTATCATTAATAGAATTATTCTTTCAATTAGAATAACACGTCATTACACATAGTACTGTTATTTGCAGTCATCACATAGCTTAAGCACATTGTCACATATGTATAACAGTCATTAGAACATAAACAACCATTTATCAGGTCAACCTATACAGGTTCGGATCAATTTTGGAATCAATTCGGTGTATCGACGGCTTTATCGAATAATTATCAAGTTTATTTTCAATTATACACTATTCTGTAGCTTCAATTGTGTCAGATCGTGATGCACGATTCACATCGAACTTTTAGAGAAGTCTACAGGAGCAGTTGGGAATGCAGTTGAAGCTGAGTACGGCGTATCATCCACAAACTGATGGACAGAGCGAGAGAAGAATTCAGACGTTAGAAGATATGTTGAGATCTTGCGTTATGGATTTCAAGGGTAGTTGGGATGATCATCTACCATTAGTAGAGTTTGTGTATAATAATTATCATGCAAGTATAGGTATGTCGCCTTACGAAGCTTTGTACAGAAGGAAATGCAGAACACCATTGTATTGGGATGAAGTAGGAGAACGCTGAATGCTAGGACCAGAATTGGTGCAGCAAACAGCGGATATTGTCAAGATAATACAAATGCGTCTCTTAGCAGCTCAAGACAGACAGAAGAAATTTACGGATTCGCATCGAGAAAATAGAGAATTTGAAGTTGGTTCTTATGTATTTCTAAAGGTATCTCCCTGGAAAGGAAAGATACGCTTTGGAAAGAAGGGAAAGTTAAGTCCGAGGTTTATAGGACCTTTTGAGATATTAAAATGGGTAGGTGAGGTAGCTTATATGATAGCACTACGTCCAGACCTAGAACGAATACATAATATGTTTCATGTATCGGTATTGCGTCCTTATAAGCCAGATTATAAGCATGTGATAGAATATGAGCCTATTCATATCGAGAAAGACTTAACGTACGAAGAAACGCTGATTCAAATTGTCGATAGGAAAGAGCAAGTTCTGCGGAACAAAGTCATACCTTCCGTGAAGGTGATATGGAAGAACCACGATGCAGAAGAAGCAATGTGGGAATTAGAAGAGAAGATGAAAAAGAATTACCCTCATTTATTTGTATAATTTTTTTTATTTAGCGAGATTCTAGGGACAGAATCCTTATAAGGGGGAGAGAGTGTAACGTCCCAGAAAATCGAACCTTTTGTAAATAATTTTATAATGAATAAAATAATATTATTTATTATTATGTGTTAGTAAGATGAATGTCGTTTTATGACCTAGAAATGCAAGAACGTCGTAGTATTTTAGCTACGTGAATGAATTAAAGTGTTTTAATTTCCAAGAAGAAAATAAAAGCTTTCCGAGAAATTTTTCGAAAAACACTAGTCATCGATTTTTGCTCGGGAATTATTTTTGAACTTCCGAGAAATACATAACGTTATAATATCAAGGTGAGATGAATTATGTAATAATAATCTAAGTATGGAAAATGTAATATTTTTGCATGTGGACTTAAATAAGAACGTTAAGGATTAAAGACAAAAGGGAATGGAATGATGGATCTTGTAGGATGTACAAGTCCAATGTGAATTAAGGGGCAAGCCCAAGGATTGGTTAACATGAAGCCTAAGTAAAGTAATGCAAGCCCAATAGGAATAAGCTAAGTTAGTTAACTTAAGCCCAATGTAATGATCCAATGGGTTAGGTTTGATCCATGGAGCAACCAAGGTTAATATAGGTTAATAGAGGGCTTCACAGACTCAAGTTTTCAAACAGACCAAGATGACAGTAAATCCGTTTCGGGGTATGTGTTTACCTTAAACGGAGGCGCAGTGAGTTGGAAAAGTTCCAAGCAGCAAACAGTTGCTGATTCAGTGACAGAGGCAGAGTACATAGCTGCAAGTGAAGCTGCAAAGGAAGCTGTTTGGATGAAGAAGTTCATTACCGAACTTGGTGTGGTTCCTAGCATTAAAGGACCAGTGCCTTTTTATAGCGTGACAACTTTGGAGTATCATTGCATGAGCTAAGGAACCCAGGTCTCATCAGAAATCCAAACACGTGTTGCGGCGATTTCATTTGATCAGAGAGATCATTGAAAGAGGAGATGTCACCCTGAAGCGTGTGGACTCTCAAGACAATATTGCAGATCCATTTACTAAAGCGTTAACACAACAAAATAGTTTGATCGTCACTTAGAGAAGATGGGTATGAGATACCGTGGCGATTAGCTTTAGTGCAAGTGGGAGATTGAAAGTATTATGCATACAAGCCAATCATGTATGATGATAAAGCATATCTTGTGTAATCAATCTTATTTATTTATTAATAAAAGAATTATTTATTAAAGGCATTTATTATCTACATGGTGTTTGTTTTAATAATATGTGATAAACCCGTAGTTTTAAGCAACGCTTTTAGAATAATGATGATGATCATTCTAATGAGATCTAAATTCTTAGAAAGCTTAAAACTAAAATAGTTCCCAATCATTGGATTACTAAATTGGGGATTAGTGAATCCGGATAGATTGGTACATACGTCGTTTGCTTGCTCATTGGATGAGGATGATTGATCTCATGGTCATTTGTGTGGAACACTAAAGCAAGTATGTAGGTGCTTATTAGAGAATAAGTTCATTGAGCGTGACTCGCTAAGGAATACCTAATGGAGTTTTACTTTACGTCAATAGGAATTCTGTAGTGATAGTAGTACAAATGATCCTTAGACTTGAGATCATCATAGTATCTTATATATAATGAATTACACTTTGACTTATTCCTTAAGACTCTTAGAGTATATCAAAGGGTATGCTTGGGTGTAATAAGTTATATATGAAGATAATGAATGATCGATAAAGAATCTACCACTTCTAGTAAAAAGGAGAGATGTCTATGTGATTCGATAAATGACAACCCAGGAATCCTTGGCGAGGTGGAATGAAATTAGAAAGTAGTTTCTAATTTGCATTCATTAGGAGTTATTCATTTTGGAATCGAAATACATATAATTAAATAAAATAAGACTTGTGGTAATTCCATGTCTTATATTTAATTGGGACATTGTATGGTGGAAGGATTGAATTGTCACGGTAACTATTTACTCAAAGGTTCTTTTATGATTAATGTTGAAATCTATATTATACGGAAAGTCGTTGATCGCTTGGGAGGCTTATCCCTATTGTAGAATAAATATTATTTATTTAAATAAATTATTTGTTTAATTTATTTATTTAAATGAGATTAGAATTGTTCTAATTGATTTATTCACAATAGGTTTAATATGGAGAACCTAAAGGGTCACACCATAAAAGGAAGAATAATTATTTAAGAAGTTAATGGCATAATTGTAATAATATGTTAAGTATATTTAATTTAATCTATGGTGATAGAATAAATTAAATAGCTTAATATTTATTATTTAATATTTTAGAAATATTAAATATAAATTAATAAGAGAGTCTTATTAATATTATTATAATTATTATTATTTTAATTTCTAAAAGGTTTAGGAATTAATTTAATATTAGTACTCTCATTTATTCCTAATTGGATTAGGAAAGAAAAATTAGTTAAAGGAGTTTAACTAATTATCCTAATAGGATTAGAGCCCATTTAATTAAAAGAGTTTAATTAAATAAATAATACCTTATTTTAATTAAAATAGGGTTATATAATATCTTTATAAGAGAGTCTTATATTAGATATGATATATATACGTAATAATTCCTAGATTTGGAGAGTACACCCCTTTTCTTATTAGAGATAGGAAAAACTAGGGTTTGAGCCAAATCCTTCTTCTTGAAAAATTCCTCTTCCTTGGTGGATCACCTATAGAGGCCATACACTTGGGTGGCTTACATTGATCAAAGGAAGGAATCAACTTAGAAGATTGAGGAGATCGCGGAGAAGTAGGAGGTGAACTTCGTGCACTGAGGAAGCTTCGTTTCTACAAGGTATGATTTCATAATTTCTTATTCTTCGTTTTAATTAATAATATGCATAAAGGATGATCAAGGGTAATTGGTTTGTGAAAAATTTTAAAATCGATTTTTATCTTGCTTATTTATATTTTGCAATTTGATTGCTACTTTGATTTTCACAAAACCCAACAGTGGTATCAGAGCCAAAGTTTATGCTAATTATTAATTATTTTGATTCCATATATGTTTGGGTATGAATTTAGAATTATTTATTGGGCATATTTTGTTGTATAAAATTATTATTTTATGAAAATAATAATAATAATAATTTGCCGAAAAAAAAAGTTTTCGGAATTGTTTTTTTTTTGCCATCCGTGGTTTCGGAATTTTTTTTTGAATGCTTTCGTGGGTGTTGTTTCGGAATATATGTATCACGAAATTTTTTTTTTTAAAGGGCATGATTGCCGAAGAAAAAAAAAACAAAAACAAAAAACGTGACCTGCTGTCCACTTAAGTCCTGTAGTAGGCGTTTTCTTGTTTGTTTTAAACAAAAGTTTTTTTTTTAAAACAAGGAAGCAACTTCTTTTTGGCTAAGCAACAGAATTTTTTTTTTTTACCGCTTGGGCCCGTGGCTGATTTATAGATATAGTATTGCTAGCAATGTAGCAAGCAAGTTCGGCCAACTTGATAAATATTCTGCCACGTGAAAAGCAAAATGAAAGCAGGTCCAGTCGTTTTTTTTTTTTAAGTATAGGACTTTTATTATATATATATATATAATTGTTATATATATATATTAATCTTAATAATTTTATAATTAAAATAAAAGAGTTTATTTTAATCTTGAAATTGGATTTCATGCAACATAAAATTGTCCATTAAATGATACTCATATATATATGGAATGATTTTATTTATTGATATATATGATGATATGTATGATAATAAATGGGATTGATTATGGACAATTGACCAATATGATTGGATTTATTTTAGTTGGATGTTTGAATGAATGGGTTTTATTAAATGGGGAATTCTGCGTACCTGCGTCTTTTACGGTTTTCTTCTAGATGTAAATTCTATCTCTCTCCTATGTATTTCCCTCGATCTGCGATCAAGGTTTCTATTTAAATTAAATAGTTTAATGTAATAGGATTAGTTAGAATTTTTTGAAGAGCAGGAGATCAAGGAGCTTGAAGACCCGTTTGTAATGGAGCCCGGGTTTAAATGTAATAGTTATATTTAAATGTTTATTCTTTGCACCCTAGGGTTTGACCTTTTGGTTCACTTGGTGGCTCTAGTGAACCAAACTAGAATAAAGTCCATAATCAATCCGGGTAGAATATAGTATTCTATATGTGCATGCTAGTATTATATATATTATATATTATGCAAACATGCTCGCATGTTTAATAATATATGCGTATTATTTATATATATATTTGCATCTTGCCGCTAAACAAGATGAGACAAATAATAACAAATCCCTCAAAGTTTTTTTATTAAGTCTTAAGCGTTCAAAGATATTTAGAATATCGAACGTAAGCTTTCTAGCATGATAAAATTAATAGAGTATTAAATATTTAATATGAGTTTGTTGTGTCACCACAAGGCAAGTATTAAGTATTTAAGATGTTAATTATCACATTTGATGCTTATAAAGAAAATTGAACAATATTGTTTTGTTGTGTCACCACAAAGGCGATATTTTTCTTTTTGAATATATGGAAGTGCTAGGTTGGACTTAACTTAGATAATTTTGATTGGATGTGCCACCACTTGATCAAAATAATCCAAGAGGCAAAACATAAGGAGTTACATGTTGATGTAATTGACAAGGAGTTGTCTACCTATTTATTTATATATAGTTTGTTGTGTCACCACAAGGCTATATATATTTGAAATGGGATCCTTATTCTCACTAGCAAAAACTTTAATTAGATTTTGCTTAGAACTATATAAATGAGGTAATATAGTTTGAAGAAAATAGTGGGAGATACCAATATAAAATAAGACCTAATTTATTTTGGTAATTAATAAATGAATGTTTGCTAAAATATTGTCTTTTTACATGCGAGAATTTTGAAAATGTCACATTCACTAATTTCAACTGCGAAGCATACTTGATGCTAATAACAAACCGAATGGGACCAGAACTACTGATTTGGTTGAGGAATCGAGAATTGTTCTCCTTCTTTGAAAAGATTTCTTATGTCCTAAATTAGCCGTACCTGCAAAAGTTGAGAGCGACCTCGAGGAAGAGATTGCTACTTTTAAGCGGTGGCAAGATGATGCATCGTGGCTCGATGCATCATGCTCGCATCCATGAGTAACGAGCTTGGTGTCAAGATGAAAACATGGATGCTCTCTACTATCTTCTTTGCACCTTCGAGAGTTGTATGGTGAGCAAAGTAGAGCTGCTAGATATGAAATATCTAAGGAGCTCTTAGATCTCGGATGACCGAGGGCACTACTAGATTGAGACTCATGTCCTAAAGATGATCAATCGATTGAGCGTCTTGGGCGACTTGGGTTCGTCGTGGATGGGGAGTTGAGTCGAGATTTAGTCTTGCGAGTCACTCCCGGACACCTTCTCACAATTTGTTGTGAATTTTCACATGAACAAGTTGGATGTCGACTTGCACGAATTACTTAACATGTTGAAAGCTAACGAAGGTCACTTCCCATCCAAGAAGAACCATGTCTTCTTGGTGGATGATTCTTCCAAGAAAGGAAGAGGCCCAAGGTATCTTACGAAAAGAAGAAATCCAAGAAGGCTAAGGGAAAGGCGAAAGTGAAGGATCAAAAGAAACACGATCCGACTAGCAAGAAATTTGCTTCCATTGCAATAAGTAGGGTCATTTGGAAGAGGAGGCTGCAAGGATTATCTCATGAGAACAAAAGCGAAGAAGCTTGAGAAGCTTGAATCCTAATCGAGGTTTGTTTATGATTGAAATTAATTTTTACGAAAGTCGATCTTCTACTTGGGTATTGGATCTGGGATGTGGTTCTCACATATGTAATAATATCTGAGGGGTGGTCGAAGTAGAAAGTTGACCAAGGATGAGGTAGATCTACGAGTGGGAAATGGAGCAAAGGTTCTTTGCATTAATTGTGAGGACTTATTGTTTAACCGCTACTACTGGGCAAGTTCATTAATTTAAATAATTGTTATTTTGTTCCAAATATCATTAGAAACATTATTTCTATCTCTCGTATTGGATATGGATGGTTTTAATATTATAATAAAGAACAACGGTTGTTCCATTTATAATGATAATGTTTTATATGGTGTTGGTAATTTGCGAAATGGACTTTATATACTTGACTTGCATGAAAATATATTTCAAATTGAACACACTAATAAAAGGAAAAGAGATGATGTTAATTATACCTTCATGTGCACTTTGTAGACTTGGTCATATTAATGAAACAAGATTATCCAAGTTGCATAAAGATGGGCTCCTAGAGCTATCGATTATGAATCATATCCACACACTGTGAATCTTGTCTCATGGGTAAAATGACTAAATCTCCTTTTAGTGGAAAAGGAGAAAGGATTCTGAGAGTTGTTAGCGTTGGTACACACGGATGTATGTGGACCTATGACAACGACCATACGAGGAGGGTATTCTTATTTTATTACATTCACGGCGACCACTCAAGATTTGGATATGTGTATTTAATGAAATACAAATCCGAATCATTTGAAAAGTTCAAAGAGTTCGAAGTGAAGTTGAGAAGCAATGGTAAGAGTATTAAGATTCTTCGATCTAATCGAGGAGGAGAATACTTAAGTGGTGAGTTTCTCAATTGTCTCAAAGAAAATGGTATAATCTCACAATGGACTCCACCAGGGCATACATATGAATGGTGTATCGAAAGGAGAAATCGAACATTGTTGGACATGGTTCGATCTATGATGAGTTTTCCGACCTTCGGTTTCCTTACGGGGATATGCCCTAGAGTCATTTTGCATACCTACTTAACAAGGTACCTACAAAATCCGTCCCCAAGACCCCATATGAGTTATGGACGGGGAGGAAACCAAATCTTAAGCATGTTAAGACTTGGGGTTGTCCGACTTATGTCAAAAAGTTTGAAAAGCGATAAAAGCTGCAGACTAGATCGACAAATGTAGATTTGTGGGATACCCTAAAGAAACATCGGGTATTATTTCTATCATCCAATGACTGATCAAAAGGTGTTTGTTGCGAAACATCATGCCTTCTTGGAAAAGGAGTTTATCCTTGAAGGGGTCGATTGGGAGTAAGATATATCTTGAAGAAGTTCAAGAACCACAAAATACTCTGAGATCAAAGTGAGGTACCTAACCAAGTAGAGATTCCTTACATACCACACCTATTCAGTAAATCGGAAGAGTACCAAAGATACCAGACGGTATGGACTTGTCATAGAAGATGACAATGAGGTACGCATCATAGATGATGATGATCCATTGAATTACTGAGCAGGCTATAAGTAGTAAAGACTCGGAGAAATGGCAAGAAGCCATGAAATCGAGATGGACTCCATGTATGAGAACCAAGTATGGACTTTGGTCTCACCACCACGAAAGCATTAAGCCTATTGGATGTAAATGGGTCTTTAAAAGAAAGAGCCGGAGCAGACGGCAAGGTAGAGACCTATAAGGCCCTGGATTGGTTGCAAAAAGGTTTCAAACAAAGACAAGGAGTTTACTATGATGAAACCTTCTCACCCGATAGCAATGCTCAAGTCCATTCGGATTTTGCTTGCGATTCGCGACTTACCATGACTACTGAAATCTGGCGGATGGGCGTGAAAGCGGCCTTCCTCAATGGGAAACTTGAGGAGGATGTGTATATGACACAACCCGGAGGATTTGTTTCAAAGGTTGGAACAAATCAAGTCTGTAAGCTTCTGACGATCCATTTATGGATTAAAGCAAGCTTCGTGGGTGGAACATCCGTTTTGATGAGACAATCAAAAAGTTTGATTTTATCAAAAATGAGGATGAACCATGTGTGTACAAGAAGGTTAGTGGGGGCTATTTATTTCATTCCTTGTATTATATGTTGATGATATATTGCGATAGGGAATGATATTCCTATCTTTGCAAAACAATTAAAATCAAGTTATCTAAACACTTCTACATGAAGGACTTGGGAGAAGCATCCTATATTTTGGGGATAAAGATCTATAGAGATAGATCTAATAGGATGCTTGGCTTATCCCAAAGGCGATACATTGACATGATGCTAAAAAGGTTTAGCATGGAAGATTCCAAAAGAGGTCTCATCTTAGATGAGCCATGGAATACATCTCTCCAAGAAACAAGCCCCAAAGACACCTGAGGAGAGAAACCGCATGAGTAAGATTCCTTATGCTTCAGCAATAGGATCTATCATGTACGGTATGATATGTACTAGACCAGATGTCGCTCATGCACTTAGTGTAATAAGCAGATATCAGTCGAATCCGAGAGAAGAAGAACCTGGAAGGCAGTGAAAAATATCTAAAGTACTTAAGAAGAACTAAGGATGTATTTCTTGTCTACGGTGGGTCTGAATTAAAACTAGAGGGCTTCACAGACTCAAGTTTTCAAACAGACCAAGATGACAGTAAATCCGTTTCGGGGTATGTGTTTACCTTAGCAATGAGGCTTGATGAGTTGGAAAAGTTCAAGCGAAAGCAGTTGTTGATTAAATGTGAGGCGAGTACATAGGCGCAAGTGAAGGCTGTGAAGGAAGGCTGTTTGGATGAAGAAGTTCATTACCGAACTTGGTGTGGTTCCTAGCATTAAAGGACCAGTGCCTTTATTCTGTGACAACACTTTGGAGGCATTGCATGAGCTAAGGAACCAGTGTCTCATCGAAATCCAAACACGTGTTGCGGCGATTTCATTTGATCGGAGAGATCATTGAAAGAGGAGATGTCACCACAGGCGTGTGGACTCTCAAGACAATATTGCGAGATCCATTTACTAAAGCGTTAACACAATGCGGTTTGATCGTCACTTAGAGAAGATGGGTATGAGATACCGTGGCGATTAGCTTTAGTGCAAGTGGGAGATTGAAAGTATTATGCATACAAGCCGATCGTGTATGATGATAAAGCATATCTTGTGTAATCAATCTTATTTATTTATTAATAAAAGAATTATTTATTAAAGGCATTTATTATCTACATGGTCTTTGTTTTAATAATATGTGATAAACCCATAGTTTTAAGCAACGCTTTTAGAATAATGATGATGATCATTCTAATGAGATCTAAATTCTTAGAAAGCTTAAAACTAAAATAGTTCCCAATCATTGGATTACTAAATTGGGGATTAGTGAATCCGGATAGATTGGTACATCGTTGCTTGCTCATTGGATGAGGATGATTGATCTCATGGTCATTTGTGTGGAGACACTAAAGCAAGTATGTAGGTGCTTATTAGAGAATAAGTTCATTGAGCGTGACTCGCTAAGGAATACCTAATGGAGTTTACTTACTGTCAATAGGAATTCTGTAGTGATAGTAGTACAAATGATCCTTAGACTTGAGATCATCATAGTATCTTATATATAATGAATTACACTTTGACTTATTCCTTAAGACTCTTAGAGTATATCAAAGGGTATGCTTGGGTGTAATAAGTTATATATGAAGATAATGAATGATCGATAAAGAATCTACCACTTCTAGTAAAAGGAGAGATGTCTATGTGATTCGATAAATGACAACCCGAGAATCCTTGGCGAGGTGGAATGAAATTAGAAAGTAGTTTCTAATTTGCATTCATTAGGAGTTATTCATTTTGGAATCGAAATACATATAATTAAATAAAATAAGACTTGTGATAATTCCATGTCTTATATTTAATTGGGACATTGTATGGTGGAAGGATTGAATTGTGCGGTAACTATTTACTCAAAGGTTCTTTTATGATTAATGTTGAAATCTATATTATCGGAAAAGTCGTTGATCGCTTGGGAGGCTTATCCCTATTGTAGAATAAATATTATTTATTTAAATAAATTATTTGTTTAATTTATTTATTTAAATGAGATTAGAATTGTTCTAATTGATTTATTCTGTAGGTTTAAATGGAGAACCTAAAGGGTCACACCATAAAAGGAAGAATAATTATTTAAGAAGTTAATGGCATAATTGTAATAATATGTTAAGTATATTTAATTTAATCTATGGTGATAGAATAAATTAAATAGCTTAATATTATTATTTAATATTTTAGAAATATTAAATATAAATTAATAAGAGGAGTCTTATTAATATTATTATAATTATTATTATTTTAATTTCTAAAAGGTTTAGGAATTAATTTAATATTAGTACTCTCATTTATTCCTAATTGGATTAGGAAAGAAAAATTAGTTAAAGGAATTTAACTAATTATCCCTAATAGGATTAGGGAGCCCATTTAATTAAAAGAGTTTAATTAAATAAATAATACCTTATTTTAATTAAAATAGGGTTATATAATATCTTTATAAGAGGAGTCTTATATTAGATATGATATATACGTAATTCCTAGATTTGGAGAGTACACCCCTTTTCTTATTCAGATAGGAAAAACTAGGGTTTGAGCCAAATCCCTTCTTCTTGAAAAATTCCTCTTCCTTGGTGGATCACCTATAGAGGCCATACACTTGGGTGGCTTACATTGATCAAAGGAAGGAATCAACCCGGAGATTCAAGGAGATCGCGGAGAAGTAGGAGGTGAACTCGTACCTGAGGAAGCTCGTTTCTACAAGGGTATGATTTCATAATTTCTTATTCTTCGTTTTAATTAATAATATGCATAAAGGATGATCCGGGTAATTGGTTTGTGAAAAATTTTAAAATCTGATTTTATCTCGCTTCCGCTATATTTTGCAATTTGATTGCTACTTTGATTTTCACAAAACCCAACAGATAAGAGAAGTGTAGTCTAATAAGCATGTGTGACGCCCCCAAAATAGGTATACAACACCCATTTTGAGTCGCCAAATACATGGTACAGAAAGAAAACTACAACTTCAATAATACAATTGTCGTGCAAAATACGACAACACATACTGTGAGTTTAAATACAAATATTGTCTTCTAGACAATATCAACACTCAAATAAGTCCTCATTACAATTATTCATACACTATTTTACAAAATAGTGAGGACTACTAAAACAGCTATCCCGAATCATCACTCCATACCGGCTAGTCCCTGTTAAATTCTCACCTCCTGAGAAGAACAATGGAACAAAAAGGAAAAGGGTGAGCTCAACTAGCCCAATAAAGAATATTATGACTAAGATAATATACAACAAATTATCCTTAGTCTTCAACAGGGAAAATCTGATAGAATACAATAGAAAACAAGTTTTAGATCAACAACTGCAGCGGAAACAACAATTCATTAGAAGAGTTAAGTAGAGAATGAAATCTACTATCATCTATGAATTTAAAAGTCCATCATCAATATTTTATCCCTGTAACATCAATCAATATACATCTTGCATCAAATATTCATCTTTGCTTCTACGGTCAAAGATATTCATTTTATATCACTAGTTGGTCATGTTCATCTCAACACTGCTCATCTTTGCACTACGGGCCAAAGATATTCATCAGTAATCATTCATCTTTGCACTATAGGCCAAAGATATTCATCAAGTATCACCATTAAGGACTGAGGATGATGAAAAATATTTTAGAGAACGAATCCAATGAGACAGAAGGGCAAATATTAGGGATTCGTATTTCGGTTTATCCAAATTCAATAATAATTCATAATAACCAAGTGTGAAGTAGAATTCAAAAATAAAGATCAAAACATGGATACAATCAAAGATAGTAACCATAAAAGACATCTGGGACGAAAAAGAGAAAATTTCTTTTTTCAGTGAATAGTGTCGTATTTGTGAATAGTGTCATATACGTGAATAGTAACCCCGACACAAAAAGGTAGAAATTCCACAATAAAATTCATAACAATATCTCAGCATAATGATATTGAAGAAAATAATATCATTTAAGAAGAAAATAATATCCCTTACTTCAAAGAATCAGTACTTCGGAAGGAAAGGTCGGAAGTGATGCTGAATGAAACTTGTACTGAACAACAACTCTCAAAGTATCTAAATACTCACAAAATACGCTCAATAATATAGAGAGAGAAAGAGAGAAAGCTTATGTTTCTGGTGTGATTTTCAATTATAACTTAGTCCTCTATTTATAGGAAAATGTTTAGCATGCAAAAGCGGACTTGACTGCTTGCTACCTGATGGCTTTACCTGCTACTATTGCCACCCATCACATTTGAAATAAAATTCAGCACATTTCTTTACCAACCACAAGTGTGGCCCACTCAATTCTAGAATTTTCCACCAAAATCATTATAAACCTAATTTAGAATCCATCACCTCTTAAAATTTATAACAAATCATACGTTCATTTTAACGGTTCAAAATTTGTGAACATATACCCAACTTATATATGTATAATATATCCAAAAATCACAACGATCCAACTATCGGATTAAAAATTATAACTCACTTAATATATATCGTAAAAATATTGATTTGATTTTTAATACCTCCATCCGAAACAAAGATCTTGATAAAACACCTCAACATTAAATCCTTCAATTATAACCACATAAAATAAATAAATCCATCATTTATATCCACATCAAATAAATATTTCCTTATCATATAAATCTATAATTAATTATTCACAAATAATATTACGTAATCACAATTATGATGACGGTAGCCGTTCCTCAGAGAAAGAGGGGCTTTCAATAAGGATTTCTCCTTACTGGCGCGCAATTAGGTGACCAAACCTCTCCTTAGACAGAACTTTCTAGATATTGCCAATAATGCTATCTAATAATATTATTCAAATAATATGAATTATTGATCTGATAATGGGAAATACTGTGCAGTGACAATTATTGAAACAACTATAATATAAAATATCAACGCAGCAATTATTGAATCATTAAAATAAAATATTGAAAAGTAATTACTGTAACAATTATTAAGTAGTGCCTTCTTACGTATGAATCAATAATTCAAAAATACATGCAATACTGGTGTGCTTCTTTGCAACCACGCCAGTACATCGTAATTTAACCACCGGGTATTCCAACAGTGTTAACGGTAACAATTACGCTGTTATTTATAAAAACTCAAACTTGTCGTTTTTTTCATCCTACACTTATTCTGTTATGAGGCCCACGAATGGCTACGCCGTCGTGCGAATATTCCCCGACCATAAGAATATTCCACGACCAAACGAATATTCCCCGACAAAAATGAATATTTTATAACCACTTGCTTATTTTGTAAAATTTGCACATTTCACCCATAACCAAAGTATTATATTAAATTAACTCCTAATTATTTCAAGATAATAAATAGAGAAAATTTAATTTTATTCATAATAAGTTGGGGTCTTACAACCTCCCCTCCTTATGAAATTTCGTCCTCGAAATTGACGTACGTACCTGGTGTTTCGAAAAGGTGAGGGTACTTCACTTTCATTTTTTATTCCAACTCCCAAGTCATTTCCTCAATAGCATGGTTCCTCCACAAAACCTTAACTTGTGGTATAACCTTGGTGCGCAAGACATGCTCTTTCCTATCCAAGATCTTAACAGGTACCTCCTCATAAGTTAAATCTTCGGCTATCTCGTCTAGTTCTAACTCAATAATGTGGTTTGGGTCTTTCACATATTTACGAAGCATAGATATGTGAAAAACATTATGAACACGAGACATGCTTGGAGGTAATGCGAGTCTATAGGCCACATTTCCTACTCGGTCAAGAATCTGAAAAGGACCAATAAATCGTGGATTGAGCTTTCCTCTCTTCCCGAATCTTGTAACTCCCTTCCATGGAGCAATACGTAACAGTACATGATCCCCAATACTAAATTCCACGTCCTTTCGATGAAGATCCGCATAACTCTTTTGTCAATCCTGTGCCGTTTGTATACGTTGTCGAATCATTTGGATCTTTTCCATAGCCATATGTACCAACTCTGGTCCCAACAATGTTGCTTCTCCTACCTCATCCCAGCATACTGGAGAACGACACTTTTGTCCATACAATGCCTCGAATGGAGCCATGCCTATACTTGCTTGATAACTGTTGTTGTAAGAGAATTCCACCAATGGTAAGTACTTATCCCAACTTCCTTTGAAATCAAGGACACAGAGTCTTAATAGATCTTCAAGAGTTTGAATAGTCCTCTCGATCGTCAAATACATTTGAGGATGGTATGCCGAACTGAATCGTAAATCCGTGCCCATAGCTTTCTGCAAGCTAACCCAAAATCGTGAAGTGAATCTTAGGTCACGATCTGAAACTATGGATACCGGCATCCCATGCAATCTCACAATCTCATTCGCATACATATGAACAAGACGTTCAAGGGAATAAGTCTCACGTATAGGAAAGAAATGAGCAGACTTGGTTAATCTATCAACAATAACCCAAATCACATCTATACCTTGAGAAACCTTGGGAAGACCCGTAACGAAATCCATAGTAATGTGTTCCCACTTCCATTTTGGAATCTCAATTGGTTGCAATGGACCCTTTGGCATTTGATGCTCCGCCTTTACATGTTGACAGGTTAAACACCTCGAGATAAACTCTGCGATCTCTCTCTTCATATTATTCCACCAAAATGTATGTCGAAGATCATGATACATTTTGGTACTCCCAGGATGGATTACAAATGGTGTGTTGTGTGCCTCCATCATGATTCTATGCTTCAAGTCAGAATCGTTAGGAACGCAAAGTCTGGAGTTGACTCAAAGTATTCCTTCTTCATCGATTCCTGCTTCTGGAATAGCACCTTCTTGTACTTTCTTCTTCATACGCATCAACCCCAGGTCCGTAGCTTGAGCAGCTTTAACTTTATCGATTAAAGTCGGTTCTACTCGTATGTTTGATATCATCACATAGGTCCCTAGAATCTTTAACTCTATCTCCATCCTTTGTAAGTCATACAAAATAGGTCTTTGTGTTAACAACATCGCACTCGTACCCGCATACGATCTTCAACTCAATGTGTCAGCTACAACGTTCACTTTTCCAAGATGATATTGAATGCTATGGTCATAATCTTTCAACAACTCGAGCCAACGTTGTTGCCGTATGTTGAGTTCCTTTTGGGTGAAGAAATATTTGAGGCTTTTATGATCCGGATAAATCTCCACTTTCTCCCCATACAGGTAGTGTCTCCAGATTTTCAACGCAAAAATGACTGCTGCCAACTCCAGATCATGAGTAGGATAATTCCTCTCATATTCTTTAAGTTGTCGCGAGGCATAGGCTATGACTTTCCCACGTTGCATGAGAACACATCCTAACCCTTTGCACGAAGCATCATTTGAGATAACAAATCCATCCGAACCGGATGGTATTGTTAGAACAGTCTTAGAAATAAGTCTCCTCTTAAGCTCTTGGAAACTTTTCTCGCATTCTTCGCTCCAAACGAATTTTGTATCCTTCCGAGTTAGCTGAGTTAATGGAGTAGCGATTCGAGAAAACCCTTCCACGAATCTCCGATAATAACCAGCTAAGCCCAAAAAGCTACGTACTTCGGTCACCGACTTCGGTTGCTCCCAACTTTGTATTGCTTCAATCTTCGCCGGGTCCACGGATACTCCATGTTTCGACACCACATGCCCAAGGAATGCTACTTCCTCAAGCCAGAACTCGCATTTCTTCAATTTGGCATATAGTTTGTTTTCACGAAGCCTTTGGAGTACCAACTTCAAATGGTGCTCATGATCTTCACGACTTTTGGAATATATGAGGATGTCATCAATAAAACAACAACGAATCGATCCAAATATTCCTTGAATACTCGGTTCATCATATCCATGAAAGCAGAGGAGCATTAGTTAGTCCGAAAGACATGACTAAGAATTCATAATGCCCATACCGAGTTCGAAGGTAGTCTTTGGAATATCCTTAGTTCTAATCTTGGTGATGATATCCGAGCGAAGATCGATTTTTGAAAAGAATTGTGCCCCTTGCAATGGTCAAACAAGTCATCAATACGAGGTAGAGGATACCTATTCTTGATGGTGACATGGTTCAATTCCGATAGTCAATCTAAAGTCGCATACCCCGTCTTTCTTCTTTACTGAATAAAACAGAGCACCCCAAGGAGATGTACTAGGGCCGAATGAAATCGATGTCCAACAATTCTCGTAGTTGGACCTTTAACTCCTGAAGTTCAATAGGAGCCATTCGATATGGGGTTTTAGAAATGGGCTTTTTGTACAAAGTGTCAAGATCAATAAAGAATTCAACTTCACGTTACGGGGTAGACCGGAAGTTCTTCAGAAATACGTCGGAAAAAATAATAACAACGTGAGAATATTATTAAAATTTGACGTGTCTTTATTCAAATCCATAACATGGGCTAAGAAAGCTTGACATCCGTTTTCAATAAACGAATAGCTTTATGATTAGATATGACGATGATTGATTTTAATGGTTTAGTTGCTTGAATTTGTACAAACGGGTTGATTAGGAATATGAAAACTAACAACCTTACGAAAATAATCAATTTTGGCATGATGAGTAGTTAACCAATCAATCCTAAAATCACATCAAAAGCAAGTATCTTTAAAGAGATAAGGTCAACGGGTAAGGTGATGGTGCCAACTTGAATCAAACAAGATTTATAAGCGAGTGGATGTGATGAAAGTTTCTCTAACGGAGTTTCCACAGATAGGTCAAAGTCTAATTTCTCCTGAGTCAAGTTTAAACGTTGAGCACATGCAGGAGAGATAAATTAATGGGTAACCGGTATCAAGTAAGGTATAAACTTCGCAAGAATTTATAAATAGCTTACCGTGATCACCTCGTTTGGGTTCCTCGCATTATGACCGATCCACAACAAACGCTCTTTCCGGAATCGTTGACTTTGACTTTTCGGGACGATCTTTTGAGTCACCAAATCCCCATTGAACTAGGTTTCATTCATTGTACAATCTCGGCGATATATGTCCTTCCTTTCCACAATTATAGCATACCATGAACTGTTGTAGGCGGTTTGAATGATATGTCCCTCTTTTCCGCATTTGTAACATATGATGGTGGTCGTTCTCCTCCCTTAGAACCGATTCGCTTAACCTTATCGTCTTCACATGGTTATTGTTAAATCTCCTCTTTTAAAATCTCCTCGACTCGCTTCTTCTATTTTCATGGCCATGATTACCACCGAGTGGTTACCATTTTTGTCTGTCTGTTTTCTTTCTCATTGGTTATCATTATTTTGTTGATCGCTATCTCCGTACGATCTGGTTGTGGTCCCTCGGTTGACCGTACTCGTTATCTCGCTTCTAATAATTGAGCCTTGTTTACAACATCTGAATAGAGAGAAAATTTATGAGAAATGAGATATCGACATATGCCGGGTTTCAAACCTCTAAGAAACATCCGTCATACGTTCCTCATTCTCCACCAAATGAGGTGCAAACACGGATAACTCGCAAACTTTGCCTCGTCTTTGAGACACCGTCATTGTTGTTTCGCTCCAGCCTAATAAACTCCACTTCCTTCATATATGACGAACACTTTCGGAAAGTATTTGTCATTAAATAGTTTTTTGAAACGTCTTCAAGACATGCCGAAAAGTTTGGATGGGGTACGCTTCACAGACTCCCACTAGTAGTCTCCGCCTCGCCACGGAACATAAAGGTGGCGAATGGAACCTTCGTTCCTCCGTGCATCCCAAGACATCGAATATCTTGGTAATTTGCTTGACCCATGTTTCCGCTTATGATCGGATCTGGCTTTCCCTTAAATTCGGTGGTCCCAACTCTTTGAACTACTTGGTTTGTGACAACCCGTGAATTGCTATCATTTCTTCCTATATTTTGAACATGAGTATCCTAAATGCGATTTTGCATGAATCGCAAAAAGCTTCTAAACATCCCCTCGTTCATCATCGCTTTCGTTGGTGTTGTTCACTGGGAGGAAACATTGCCACTGTTGCACGTTCTCCTCGTTGGTGAGTACAAAGCGTCCACACGGTCTCATTTCCATTGTTAATATTCTCAGTCGACATTCTCAAATACTGTCATAAAGCAAGGGTTAATTAAGGAAATCAATATATCACATAATATCCTTATATACTGACCAACTAAAAAAAATAAGCTTAGGTAGGACACACTAGCGAAGGATTTACTCGTCTCTCCCCTCCTAGTTCTATTCCCTGATCTCCGCCAGAGATCATATCCCTAAGCTCTGATACCAACTGTGACGCCCCCAAAATAGGTATACATCACCTATTCTGAGTTGTCAATACATGGTACGTAAACAACTACAACTTTATTATTACAACAAGAAACTATGAGTTTGAATACAAATATTATCTTCTAGACAATATCTATACTCAAATAAATCCTCATCACATTTATTGATACATTATTTTACAAAATGGTGAGGACTACTAAACAATCCTTTCTAAAACCTTCATTCCATACCCAGACTCAGTACTCACTATATTCTCGCCTCACGAGAAGAAAAATGGAACAAAAAGGAAAAGGGTGAGCTCAACTAGCCCGAAGAAAGAATATTATGACTAAGATAATATACAACAAATTACCGATAGTCTTCAACGAGGAAAAATCTAATAGAATACAATAGACAACAAATTTTAAATCAATATTCGCAATGAAATAATAATTCATTAGAAGAGTTAAGTAGAGAATGCAAACTACTATCTTCATGTATGAATTTAAAAGTTCATCGTCTATCTTTTATCCTCGTAACATCAATCAATATACATCCGGAATCAAATATTCATCTTTGCACTACATGTGCCAAAGATATTCATCGATTAAGTCATGTTCATCTAAACACCTATTCATCTTTGCACTACTACCAAAGATATTCTTCAGAAATCATTCATCTTTGCACTCTGAGCCAAAGATATTCAATAATATCATCATTTAAGATTGAGGATGATGAAAATATTTTTAAAGAAAGCGAATCCAAAGTGAAACAAAATGACAAGGATTAAGGATTAAGGATTCGTACTTTGTTTTATCCATGTTCAAAAATACCTCAAAAATAATCATAGTGGTGTAAAATTCAAGAATGATCAAAACATGGATACAATCAAAGCTAGTATCCGAATAGATATTTTATTTAAAAGAAAAATTTTTATTTTTCGATTGAATAGTGTCGTATTCGTGAATAGTCTCAGTATCGTGAATAGTGCCTTAGTATCGTGAATAGTAACTCGACACCAAAAGATAGAAATATCCCAAAAAAATATCTTCACGCTTCAATAATAGTACTCGTGAATAGTAACTTCGTGAATAGTAACTCATGAATAGTAACTCGTGAATAGTAACTCATGAATAGTAACCCCGAAGCATGGAAAAGTTCCAAATTTGATAAAAAGTTTCAACCAATATTTCAAAGATAATGATATTGAAGAAATAATATCATTTGAGAAGAAAATAACATCCCTTACCTCGAAAGATTAGTACTTTAAATTTGAAATCTAAAGTATAGTCTTTGAAGGAACTTGCACCGTCTAACAATACTCAAAGTATACTCAAAATACTCACAAGAATACGCTCAATAATATAGAGAGAAAACTTCAGTTTCTGGTGTGATTTTCAATTCTAACCTAAGCACCCTATTTATAGGAAAATGTTTAGAACACCAAAGCAGAAAATTTAATAAAATATTAATATATATTATAAATTTTCTTAGCCCATCTTTGAAGATCTGATTTCAGAAATTAATAACACATGTTAGCCCACTTAAATGCAAAAAAACGTTTATCTTTAAAATAATAATTAAAACTTCCAAAAATCAATTATTTCGGAGCTTTGGAACTTCAATAATTCACAATAAATAGCCTTTTTATCAGAAAATTCAAATCTCGCGAGTTTTTGTAGGAAATTCAATTCTCTACAACTTTGCAGAAGAAATTTTTTCCAAATTCCAAATAGAAATTGACCGAAATCCACAAATGATCGATTTTACAGGCTATAATCAAATTTCAGTCAATAAATGGGGTCCACCAACATGTTTAACATGTTTTAAACATTTATTGCAACAAAAATACTCTTCCTCCTCGTATACTCATATATCCCACATTCGTTGTAAAAATATCACCATTATTATATTATTAAAATATAATAATATATTTAAATGAATTATTTTATCAGAAAAAGATAAAATTTCAATTTTCAACAATTGTCACATTAAAATTTTTCTCCATCTATATTCACATAAAATCAATATTTTCCTCATCATATGAATCAATAATTAATTATTCACAAATAATATTACAGAATCACAATATTGACAACCAAGCAGTTCCCAGGAAAGAAGGGGCTTTCCAATAAGAATGGGCTTTGTACTCGGTTCAAGATCAATAAAGAATTCAACTTCTCGTTCTGGGGGTAGACCAGGAAGTTCTTCCGAAAATACATCAAGAAATTCATTAACAACAGGAATATTATTCAAATCTGACGTGTTTTTGTTCAAGTCCATAATATGGGCTAAGAAAGCTTGACATCCGTTTTTCAATAAACGAATAACTTTATGGCTTGATATGACAATGACTGATTTTAGTGGTTTAGTGGCTTGAATTCGTATAACAGGTTGGTTAGGAATATGAAAACTAACAACCCTACGAAAACAATCAATTATGGCATGATGAGTAGTTAACCAATCAATCCCTAAAATCACATCAAATGCAAGTATCTTTAAAGAAATAAGATCAACAGGTAATGTGATTGTGCCAACTTGGATCAAGCAAGATTTATAAACTGTAGATGTAACAAAGGTTTCACCCAATGGAGTTTCAACAGATAAGTTAAAGTCCAATTTCTCCAGAGTCAAGTTTAAACGTTGAGCACAAGCAGGAGAGATAAAAGAATGGGTAGAACCGGTATCTAGTAAGTTATAAACTTTGCAAGAGTTCAAGATTAGCTTACCCGTGATCACCTCGTTCGGGTTTCTCGCATTTTGGCGATACCACGACAAACGCCTTCCTTGAACCACCGACTTGGTTTTGTCCGTAGTCGCCTTTGGTGCCGCCGTCCCAGTTGGATTTGACTTCGCTACCGGACAAAATCGAGCTATGTGACCGTCTCTTCCACAATTGAAAGACACCTTGGAAGGCTGTGAACAATTTTGACTTATGTGTCCCTCCAATCGCGACATCAGAGCATCTAACCGGCGCGTCGTTCTCCTCCCCTAGAATTTGTTGTTGGTCTTTGTGTCTTTGGTGTTGCCGACGCCTCTTCCGTCATCGTTAAATCTTTCTTCTTGAAATTTTCACTTGAATTATTTCTTCTATTATCTTGGCCATGATTACCACCAAGTGGTTACCATTTCTAGCATGATAATTTCCTCCACGATGGTTATCATTGTTCTGGATGGCCGCTACACTTAGAAGACGATTATCATCGAGTTGTTGGTCATTATTCTTCGGTTGAGCTAACTCATTATCGTGCTCCAATAATTGAGCCCTATTTACAACATCTGAATATAAACAAAGTTTGTGAGAAATGAGGTATTGACGTATTTTGGGTTTCAAACCTCGCAGAAACATTCGCGTCATTCTCTCCTCATTATCAACCAAATGGGATGCAAATCGAGACAACTCGGCAAACTTAGCTTCGTACTGCGACACGTTCATATTATTTTGCTCCAGCTTGATGAACTCTACCTCCTTCATGTGACGAATACTTTCAGGAAAGTACTTGTCATTGAATAGTTTTTGAAATGTTTCCCAAGACATATTGAGTGCGGCAGGCTGGGTACGCTTCACAGATTCCCACCAGTAATCTGCCTCACCACAAAACATAAAGGTGGCGAATGGAACCTTTCTTTTCCTTCGTGCATCCCAAGACATCGAATATCTTGGTAATTTACTTGACCCACGTTTCAGCCTTAATCAGGTCTGGCTTTCCAAAGAATTCTGGTGGTCCCAACTCCTTGAATTGCTTGGCTATGACAAACCGCGCGTTGCTATCATTTCCACAGTATTTTGTGTACGAGTCTCCTCAAATCGATTTTGTATGAACCGCAAAAGTTTCTAAACATCCCATCATTCATCGTTTGCTCGTTAGCGTTGTTTATAGAAGGAATATTGACTTCCTGTTGCACGTTCTCCTGATTGGTGACTAAAGGTGTTTCTAAAGTCTCATACACTCCATTTTTAACGTTCTCAGCTGCCATTCTTAAATATTGCCCTAAAACAAGGGTTAATTAAACAAATTAACATATCACATAATATCCCTATATTATGACCGGCCAACAAATAAGCTTAGGTAGGACACACTAGCAAAGGATTTAGCCGTCTCTCCCCTCCTAGTTCTAGTCTCACATCTCAGCTAAGGATCATATCCCTAAGCTTTGATACCAACTGTGACGCCCCCAAAATAGGTATACAACACCCATTCTGAGTCGCCAAATACATGGTATAGAAAGCAAACTACAACTTCAATAATACAATTGTCGTGCAAAATACGACAACACATACTGTGAGTTTAAATACAAATATTGTCTTCTAGACAATATCAACACTCAAATAAGTCCTCATTACAATTATTCATACACTATTTTATAAAATAGTGAGGACTACTAAAACAGCTATCTTGAATCATCACTCCATACCCCGGCTAGTCCCTGCTAAATTCTCACCTCCTGAGAAGAACAATGGAACAAAAAGAAAAAGGGTGAGCTCAACTAGCCCAGTAAAGAATATTATGACTAAGATAATATACAACAAATTATCCTTAGTCTTCAACTGGGAAAAATCTAATAGAATACAATAGACAACAAGTTTTAGATCAACAACTGCAGCGAAAACAACAATTCATTAGAAGAGTTAAGTAGAGAATGAAATCTACTATCATCTATGAATTTAAAAGTCTATCATCAATATTTTATCCTTGTAACACCAATCAATATACATCTTGCATCAAATATTCATCTTTGCACTACAGGTCAAAGATATTCATTTGTATCACCAGTTGGTTGTGTTCATCTCAACACCTGTTCATCTTTGCACTACGCGCCAAAGATATTCATCAGGTAATCATTCATCTTTGCACTACAGGCCAAAGATATTCATCAAGTATCACCATTAAGGACTGAGCATGATGAAAAACATTTTAGAGAACGAATCCAGTGAGACAGAAGGACAAATATTAGGGATTCGTATTTCGATTTATCCAAATTCAATAATACTTCATAATAACCAAGTGTGTAGAATTCAAAAATAAAGATCAAAACATGGATACAATCAAAGATAGTAACCATAAAAGACATCCGGAGACGAAAAGAGAAAATTTCATTTTTTTGAATAGTCTTAGTATTTGTGAATAGTGTCATATATCGTGAATAAGTGTCGATATCGTGAATAGTAACCCCGACACAAAAAGGTAGAAATTCCACAATAAAATTCATAACAATATCTCACCATAATGATATTGAAGAAAATAATATCATTTAAGAAGAAAATAATATCCCTTACCTCAAAGAATCAGTACTTCGGAAGGAAAGGTCGGAAGTGATGCTGAATGAAACTTGTACTAAACAACAACTCTCAAAGTATCTAAATACTCATAAAATACGCTCAATAATATAGAGAGAGAAAGAGAGAAAGCTTATGTTTCTGATGTGATTTTCAATTCTAACTTAGCCCTCTATTTATAGGAAAATGTTAGCACGCCAAAGCAGACTTGACCTGCTACCTGATGGCTTTACCTGCTACTATTGCCACCCATCACATTTGAAATAAAATTCAGCACATTTCTTCACCAACCACAAGTGGGGCCCACTCAATTCTAGATTTTTCCACCAAAATCATTATAAACCTAATTTCCGAATCAGTCACCTCTTAAAATTTATGACAAATCATACGTTCATTTTTAACGGTTCAAAATTTGTGAACATATACCCAACTTATATATGTATAACATATCTAAAAATCACAACGATCCAGCAATTCGGATTAAAAATTATAACTCACATAATATATCGTAAAAATATCGATTTGATTTTAATACCTCCATCCCGGCTAAAGATAATCGATAAAACACCTCAACATTAAATCCTTCAATAATAACCACATAAAATAAATAAATCCATCATTTATATCCACATCAAATAAATATTTCCTTATCATATAAATCAATAATTAATTATTCACAAATAATATTACAGAATCACAATTATGACAATCGGGCCATTCCCAGGAAAGAGGGGGCTTTCCAATAAGGATTTCTCCTTACTGGCGTGCAATTAGGGTGACCAAACCTCTCCTTAGACAGAACTTTCTAGATATTGCCAATAATGCTATCTAATAATATTATTCAAATAATATGAATTATTGATCTGATAATGAGAAATACCTTGCAGTGACAATTATTGAAACAACAATAATATAAAATATCAACGCAGCAATTATTGAATCAATAAAATAAAATATTGAAAAATAATTACTGTAACAATTATTGAGTAGTGCATTCTTACGTAAGAATTAATAATTCAAAAATATTATGTAATCTGCAAAGTACTCTTTTTGCAACCACAGTGTATTACATCGTATTTTAACCAAGGTATTCCAACAGTGTTAATTCTGTGAATAACAACTACTGTAGATTATTTATAAAAACTCAAACTTGTCATTTTCTTCATCCGATATTTATTACATTATGAGGCCCAACGAACGAATGGGCATGGCGTCGCATTTAATATTCCCCACCACAAGAACATTCCACGACCAAAACGAATATTCCCGACAAAATGAATATTTTATAACCACTTGCTTATTTTGTAAAATTTGCACATTTCACCCTTAACCAAAGTATTATATCAAATTAACACCTAATTATTTCAAGATAATAAATAGAGAAAATTTAATTTTATTCATAATAAGTTGGAGTCTTACAGCATGTATGTTAAGAACATGTAAGAATTGATTAATGAATGGACTTAAGCCGAATAAGTCATGAATAAGTAAATTAAACCTAAATAAGTTATGAACTTACGATGAATTTGTCATATGATTGTCATATGAAGTTATTATATTTAATAAGATGTGAGAATGTTAATTAAAGGACTTAAATCTATAATAAGTCATAAGGAATGAAAACTTGTAGTTTATAAGTTGTTAAGACATGAACTTATGAAGAATAAGTTAAAATCTAATTTGAAAATAAGTTAATGTAATAAGTAGTTTGAGATGTTTATTTGATGGTTAAACTCCATTTAGAACGATGATCAAATTGTTAGTAATGAAGTTTCCCCGAAATTCACATGATTGGACAATAATCGTCGAAATCATAAAATTCTCGAAATGGAAGTCGTATTTTGTGTTTGAACTCGGAAACATTGGTTTTCGATGGAGACAAGTCATATTTGGCATTATAGAGTTGCGGACTTGAAAATGACCGGATTCGACTTAGAACAAAGAAACGAGCGTTGAACGTTCACGAACAATTATCGTTTTCATTAAAAATGAACTAATAGGTGATATTTTAGCAAACGAAGTCGAATAGATAAATATCTTACATGAACGCGTAGAGTATGAAATTTGTGAACCGTAGAATTTTGAACGAGTCAATTCGGACTTATAACAAAGAAGTTATGCGTCTGGGAATTTCGCAAAGTTGAAAATCTGTCAAAGTTATCTGAGGCACAGACTTGGCGTCGTGGCGCCAACCCAAGGCCAAATGATGGTCTTTGCGGTAGTGGCGATAATGTCTCAACCTCTTTGGAGTTTCGCATCGCTTGTTGTGGCATGTAGCACATAGACTCGCGCAAATGTGCCGAAGTCGATCTTTTTTACATCTACAGAGTGGCGCCGCGTCGCGGCATAAAGAAGAAAGGGTGGCGCCGCAGTGCCAACCCTAAGGGTTTGGACAGTAATGAAGGTTTACAAGTATGGAATGAATAGTAACTCTTTGATAATGAACTAAGGAACTTAATAAGGCATTGTAACGTATTGTTTAACCTTATTTATGTTGTCTAAAGGTTGAAGATAAGTAATCAAACATGAACGTAATGTGTATGTAAGAACGACTTAACGAAAAGCCGGAACCAATAAGAATAAATCTAAGTCATAATTAGATTGAGAAGAAGGGTAAGATACATTAGGAACCCTGTATGTTCATTCATGACCGAATGTGTTATGTGATGTTATCAATTACAATAGAGACTTAAAGACTTAAACGAGAACGTGTTATAACTGTAGCAGACGCTAAAGGCAAGTATTCTAACCCTTGTTCCAGTTCAATCTGGACAAGCTTTGTAATTCATGTATTCTTACACATGAAGTATTGTATGATGAAGTCAAAGCCAATTCTTTCGGCTAGACTTATATTACATTACTATCAAAGCATGGTCAATGTTTACCAAGTTATATTGGTGTGGTTTTCAAACGAAGACTGAGTATGCTAAAAATGTTTTGTCATTTAACGACAGGCACGTGAGGTTGCTACAACTTAAACGTACACACGTTTAATGAACGTAGTGTTGATCAACATAGAGTACTATAAAGGCTGATCACCTAGACGTGCTCGTAAGTAATGTCGGACTTACGGACTTAGTGTCAGGATGTCCTTTTCAAAAGAACTTATGAGATGCTCAAGGTCTTGGACCGAAATTGATGTTTTACTGAATATTGTTGTTGTAAAACGTTTTGAAGGAAAAGAAGTGCTATTTTGAATTATCGATAGTACTTCGTAACTATTGTTCAGTTATTGAAGATATATGATTCCTATGTTTCAAGCATGTTGTTTATTAGAATTTTTGTACTTGCTGAGCTAGTCATGCTCACTCTTGCTTGAACCATATGAACACAGCTAAGATCGAACAAACCGAAGGCTCCGACAAGGATAAAGGCAAGGCGAAGACGAACCCGTAGAATACTTATGTAATAGTATAGGGTGAATGATTGTAATATATTTGATATTATGTAAGGAGCTAAAGGCAGAGCTCTAAGCTATCATAGAGGATAAAACGGACGTGGAGTCCATGTGGGAGCAGGAGCACGATGAAAGGGTTTTGGCTAAGGACAAGGTCCATGAGCTAAAACATGAGGTCTTTGAGCTTAAGGAGGAGCTAAAGACCAAGAAGCAGAAAATTGGGAGAATGTCCTATATTTATAGGAGTTATCATACAGATTTCCAATAGCAGGTAGTTGTTTATCCTGTAGAGGTGGGGCAGACGCGACATACTATTAGCCGTGATATTATTGTCGGTCTTGCCAAGGCAGATTTTGATAATGCCTTGAGGCAGATGTAATCTAGTAGTAGCTAAAGAAGTTTAAGTATGTAAATATTTTATACTTAGTAGTGACGTAAAATCCTCTTTTGTATAGCAAAGGGTAGTCTTTTGTAAATCCCAATTTTTGGAAAGCAATGGCGGGAAAGTAATGTAATCAGCTTAGGCTGTGTAATGTAAACGATGTAGTATTATACTACAATGAATGAATAAATACAAGTTTTTTTATGGAACATAATGAGTAATGGATGATTGAAGTTATTGTTTAATATCGAATAATGAATAATAAAGAAAGGAATAATAACGAAATGTATTGTTTATTGTATCAGCAAAATGCCGCCGAGAAGAGTACAACGTTGTAAGACCCCGAATTTTTTTTAAAATAAAAAGGAATTTCCTTTATTTATTATTTTGAAATAGTAAGGGTTGATTTGATTAATGTGGATAGTTAAGGGTTAAATACGCAAATATTTCAAAATAAGCAAGTGGTTATAAAATATTCATTTTTGTCGGGGAATATTCGTTTGGTCGTGGAATATTCGTCTTTGTCGGGGAATATTTGTTTGGTCGTGGAATATAAATGATCGTCGGGAATATTAAATACGATTGAGTATGACCGATAATGTGGGCCCTATATGTGAAAGCGATTGGATGAGAAAAAGCGACAAATATAAGTTGGTTAAAAATAACGGCGTAGTTATTCTGAATTAAGGCTATTGGAATACCCGGTGGTTAAAATACTGATGTCTGGCGTCGCACAAAGAGATATGCTTTACGGTATTGCAAGATTGTTGAATTATTGATTAAATACGTAAGATGGCCTTTACTCGATAATTTTCACGATGAATTCTTATTCAATATTTTATTTTATTGATTCGATAATTCTTTGCGTTGATATTTTATATTATTGTTGTTTGATAATTGTCACTTGCTTGATATTTCCCATTATCGGATCAATAATTCATATTATTTGAATAATATTATTAGATAACATTATTAGCAATGTCTAGAAAGTTACATCTAAGGAGAGGTTTGGTCACCTAATTGCGGCGCGAGAAGGAGAGATCCTTATTGGAAAGCCCCCTCTTTCTGAGGAGCGGCTGGTTTGTCATAATTGTGATTACGTAATATTATTTGTGAATAATTAATTATTGATTCATATGATAAAGAAATATTTATTTTATATGAATATAAATGATGGATTTATTTATGTGGTTATTAATGAAGGAATTAATGTTGAGGTGTTTTATCAAGTATTTTATCGGATTGGAGGTATTAAAAAATTAAATCGGGGTTTTGAGATATATTATGGGTTATAATTTTTAATCAAATGAGTTGGATTGTGGTAATTTTGGGTATGTTATACATACATAAGTTGAGTATATGTCCACAAATTTTGAGCCGTTAAAATCTTGCGAATGATTTGTTATGAATTTTAAGAGGTGTACGATTGAAATCGTAGGTTATAATTGATTTTGGTGGAAAATTCTAGAATTGAGTGGGCCCCACTTGTGGTTGGTGAAGAAATGTGCTGAATTTTATTTCAAATGTGGTGGGTGGCAATAGTAGCGAGTAAAGCCATCGGTGGTTGAGTCGAAGTCTTGCTTCATGGGCTAACATTTTCCTATAAATGAGAGGGCTAAGTTAGAATTGAAAATCACACGAAACAAAGTTTTCTCTCTCTCTCTCTATATTATTGAGCGTATTTTGTGAGTATTTAGATACTTTGAGAGTTCTTTATTCGAGTCAAGTTTCATTCAAACATCACTTAGACCTTTCCTTAGAAGTATTGATTCTTTGAGGTAAGGGATGTTATTTTCTTTTCGAGATGATATTATTTCTTCAATATCATTATCTTTGAAATATTGGTTGGAATTTTTATCAAATTTGGAACTTTTTTCATATAGGGGTTACTATTCATGAGTTACTATTCACGAGTTACTATTCATGAGTTACTATTCACGAGTTCTTATTCACGAGTACTATTCACGAAGCGTGAAAATGTTTTTTTGTGGAATTTCTATCTTTTGGTGTGGAGTTACTATTCACGTTATCTGGCCTTTATTCACGATATCTGACACTATTCACATATCAAGCACTATTCATCGAAAAATAAAATTTCTTCTTTTTCGTCAAAATATCTATTACGGATACTAGCTTTGATTGTATCCATGTTTTGATCATTCTTGAATTTTACACCACTATGATTATTTTTGAGGTATTGTTGGACATGGATAAAACAAAATACGAATCCTTAATCCTTAATCCTTGTCATTTTGTTTCCTTTGGATTCGTTCTTTAAAAATATTTTCATCATCCTCGGTCTTAAATGATGATATTATTGAATATCTTTGGCACAGTAGTGCAAAGATGGCGGTGTTTAAATGAACATGATTCGGTGATGAATATCTTTGGCCTTTAGTGCAAAGATGAGCGGTGTTTAAATGAACATACCGATGATGAATATCTTTGGCCTTTAGTGCAAAGATGAGCAGTGTTGAGATGAACATGATAGATTGATGAATATCTTTGGCACATGTAGTGCAAAGATGAATATTTGATTTGAGAAGAATATTGATTGATGTTACTGAGGATAAAATATTGATGATGAATTTGTTGAATTCATAGATTATAGTAGATTTCATTCTCTATGTAACTCTTCTATGAATTATTATTTCATTGCGAATATTGATCCGAAACTTGTTGTCTATTGTATTCTATCAGATTTTTCCTGTTGGAGACTAACGATAATTTGTTGTATATTATCTTAGTCATAACATTCTTTCTTGGGCTAGTTGAGCTCACCCTTTTCCTTGTTGTTCCATTTTTCTTCTCGGAGGCGAGAATGTAGCGAGTATCTTAGTCGGGGTATGGAATGAAGGTTCTAGAGAGAGTTGTTTAGTAGTCCTCACCATTATTGTAAAATAATGTATCAATAAATGTGATGAGGATTTATTTGAGTATAAATATTATGCAGAAGATAATATTTGTTTTCAAACTCACAGCTTTTCTTGTTGTAATAATAAAGTTGTAGTTATTTACATACCATGTATTTGGCGACTCGAGAATGGGTTGGATGGAATGGACCTATTTTGGGGTAAATCGCGGTTAATTATCGAGCTTAGGATATGATCTCTGGCGGAGATCGGGGAATAGAACTAGGAGGGAGAGGCGAGTAAATCCTTCGCTAGTGTGTCCTACCTAAGCTTATTTGTTAGTTGGTCGTTATATAGGGATATTATGTGATTGATTTCCTTAATTAACCCTTATTTTATAGCGGTATTTGAGAATGTCGTGAGAATATTAATAGTGGAGTAAATGAGGCCAGTGGAGATGCACATGCTTAATAACGAGGAGAGCGTGCAGCAGTGACAACGTACCTCCCGTGAATAACACCACCGAGCGAGATGATGAGCGAGGGATGTTTAGAAACTTTTTTGTAGTTCATGCAAAATCGGAAGACGAGGAGACTCGTGTTCAAAATACAGGAGGAGATGATAGCAATTCACGGGTGGTCACGGCAAGAAGTTCAAAGAGTTGGGACCACGAATTTAAGGGAAAGCCCGATCCGATCATAAGCGGAAACATGGGTCAAACAAATTACCAAGATATTCGATGTCTTGGGATGCGAGAGAATAGAAGGTTCCATTCGCTACCTTTATGTTCGTGGCGAAGGAGATTCTTGGTGGGAATCGTGAAGCGTACTCCATCCAATTTGCACTTAGCATGTCGTGGGAGGCGTTTCAGAAGCAGTTGATGACAAGTACTTCCCCGAAAGTATTCGTCGTATGAAGGAAGTGGAGTTTATTAGACTAGAAGCGAGAATAACATGGCGGTGTCCCAATCTGGCGAAGTTCGCGGAGTTATCCAGTTTGCACCTCATTTGGTGGAGAATGAGGGCGATACGCGGATGTTTACGAGAGGTTTGAAACCCGACGTCGTCGATATCTCATTTCTCATAAATTTTCTCTTTATTAGGATGTTGTAAGCAGGCTCGGTTGTTAGGCGAGATACGAAATACGTTCAACCGAGGACCATAACCGAGGATCATACCAAAGATAGCGATCATCGAATAACGATAACCCGGTGGAGAAAGAAGAATCTGAACAAAAGCGGTAACCACTCTGGTGGTAATCGTGGCCATGAAAATAGAAGAAGCGAGTTGGGAGGAGATTTTAAAGAGGAGATTCAACAACGACCATGTGAAGAGCGTCGGCCTTGGATGGCAGTGGTTCCAAAGGAGGAGAAAGACCATCGATCGTATGTTACAAAATTGGGAAGAGGGACATATCATTCAAAGCGCCTGACAACAGTTTAAGGTATGCTATAATTGTGGAAAAGAAGGACATATCGCTCGAGATTATGCGATATCGAAACCTAGTGCGGTGAGGGTGGTGACTCAAAAGGATGTCCCGAGAAAAGTCAAAGTCAAGCGGTTCTGGAAGGCGTTTGTCGTGGCCGGTCAAAATACGAGGAATCCGAGCGAAGTTAGCAGGTTAGTTAATTATAAATTCTTGCAAAGTTTATACCTTACTGAATACAGTTCTACCCATTCTTTTATCTCTCTTGCTTGCATTTCAGCGTTTGAACTTGACTACGGAGAAATTAGACTTTGACCTATTTATGGAGACTCAGTTGGGAGAAACTTTCATTACATCCGTTGTTTAAAAAATCTTGTTTGATTCAAGTTGGCCTTTATCACATTACTGTTAACCTTATTTCTATAGAGATATTTGCTTTTGATGTGATTTTAAGGTTAACTACTCATCATGCCAAATTGATTGCTTTTGTAAGGTTGTTAGTTTTCATATTCTAAGCAACTTTGTTATTGAATTCAAGCAATCAAACCATTGTAGTCAAACATTTTCAATCAAGCCATGAAGTCGTTCGTTTATTACGGATGTCAAGTTTTCTTAGTCCCGTGTTATGGATTTGAATAAAGACACGTCGATTTGAATAATATTCTTGTTGTTATTGATTTTTTCTGACGTATTTCACGAAGAATTTCTTGGCTTACTCCCAAAGCACGATATTAAATTTTGTATCGACTTTAAACCGGTACAAAACTCATTTCTAAAATCTCATATAGAATGGCTCTATTGAACTTGAGGAGTTAAAAATTCAACTATAGAATTTGGTACACGAGCCTTTATCTTGTGACTTCCTTTGTGGAATGCACTAAGCGGACTCTCTCGTAGGGGACGTCGTATTAGATGCGATAGTAATGGCGATAGGTGTCATTGTGACGTCTTTATCCAAGATTGGGATATGAGTCACGAGTTGAGAGCAACCTAAGTCGATAATCGAAATCGTAGCTTTCTAGGTTTAGTTGGTTATTATCGGAGATTTGTTGAAGGATATTCTCGAATCGCTATTCCATTAACGCGTGGGTGACTCGTAGAGATACAAAATTCAAATGGAGCGAGGAATGTGGGAAGAGCTTGAAGAACTCAAGAGGAGACTCATTTCAAAGACGTATTACGACCATGCCATCCTGGAAAAGCGAGCGTGGTAGGTGGCGTGTTGAGTAGAAGATCGTATACAAATCTGAGTGCGATGTTGTCAAAGACTAATTTCAGTATAATATACAAATAATAGAGATGGAGATGAAAACTCTAGGTACCCACGTGATGATATCTGATGCGTGATGATATCTGATGTACGTGATGATATACTGAGTATAATCGACTTTTAATCGATAAAGTTAAAGTTGTTCAAGCTACACACTGGGTGATGAATTTGAAGAAGGAGGTGCAAGAAGTTGTTATTTTAAAAGCGAGAATCGGTGAGTGAGGAAAGCTCAAACCTTCGATTTATTAATCCATTTGAAATTCTCGATCGAATAGGAACCTGTGGCCTATAGACTCGTTTTACCACCAAGTATGATGGCGTGTTCATAGCGTTTTTCACGTATCGATGTTACGTAAATATGTGGACGATTCGAACCACGTTATTGAGTTAGAACCGGGACGAGATAGCAGAAGACTTAACGTATGAGGAGGTACTGTCAAGATTTTGGATAGGAAGGAGCATGTCCCTACGCATGAAAGGTCATACCACAAGTTAAAGTTTTGTGGAGGAATCATGATATAGAGGAAATGACACGGGAGTTGGAAGCGAAAATGAAAGCGAGGTATCTTTACCTTTTGAACACACAGTACGTCACGTCGATTCGAGAGGACGAAATTTCATAAGGAGGGGAGGTTGTAAGACCCGAATTTTTTTAAAATAAAAAGGAATTTCCTTTATTTATTATTTTGAAATAGTAAGGGTTGATTTGATTAATGTGGATAGTTAAGGGTTAAATACATAAATATTTCAAAATAAGCAAGTGGTTATAAAATATTCATTTCGCTTGGGGAATATTAGTTTGGTCGTGGAATATTAAATGCTTGTCGAAGAATATTCGTTTGTCGTGGAATATTAAATGCGTGTTGAGAATATTCGTACGACGCATAGCGACCGTAATGTGGGGCCCCATGAAAGCGATTGGATGAGGAAAGCGACAAATATAAGTTGGTTAAAAAATACTTGGCGTAGTTATTCTGAATTAAGGCTGTTGGAATACCCGGTGGTTAAAATACTGATGTCTGGCGTGGTTGCACGCGATAGCACACGGTATTACGATATTATTGAATTATTGATTAAATACGTAAGATGGCACTACTCAATAATTTTCACGGTGAATTCTTATTCGATATTTTATTTTATTGATTGATAATTCTTTGCGTTGATATTTTATATTATTGTTGTTCAATAATTGTCAACACACGATATTTCCATTATCGGATCAATAATTCATATTATTTGAATAATATTATTAGATAACATTATTGGCAATGTCTAGAAAGTTACATACAGGAGAGGTTTGGTCACCTAATTGCGGCGATAAGGAGAGATCCTTATTGGAAAGCCCCCTCTTTCAGGAGCGGCTTTGGTTGTTGTAATTGTGATTACGTAATATTATTTGTGAATAATTAATTATTGATTCATATGATAAAGAAATATTTATTTTATATGAATATAAATGATGGATTTATTTATGTGGTTATTAATGAAGGAATTAATGTTGAGGTGTTTTATCGGTATTTTATCGGATTGGAGGTATTAAAAAATTAAATCGGGGTTTTGAGATATATTGCGGGGTTATAATTTTTAATCCAAACCGTTGGATAATGGTAATTTTTGGGTATGTTATACATACATAAGTTGAGTATATATCCACAAATTTTGAACCGTTAAAAATGCACGAATGATTTGTTATGAATTTTAAGAGGTGTCCGATTAGGAAATCGGGGTTATAATTGATTTTGGTGGAAAATTCTAGAATTGAGTGGGCCCCACTTGTGGTTGGTGAAGAAATGTGCTGAATTTTATTTCAAATGTGGTGGGTGGCAATAAGTAGCGGTGTAAAGCCATCGGTAGCAGTCAAGTGCGCTTGGTATGGGCTAACATTTTCCTATAAATAGAGGGCTAAGTTAGAATTGAAAATCACACGAAACAAAGTTTTCTCTCTTCTCTCTATATTATTGAGCGTATTTTGTGAGTATTTAGATACTTTGAGAGTTCTTCATTCGGTACAAGTTTCATTCAAACATCACTTGAGCCTTTCCTTGAAGTATTGATTCTTTGAGGTAAGGGATGTTATTTTCTTTTAGGATGATATTATTTCTTCAATATCATTATCTTTGAAATATTGGTTGGAATTTTTATCAAATTTGGAACTTTTTCATATCTGGGGTTACTTATTCATGAGTTACTATTCACGAGTTACTATTCATGAGTTACTTATTCACGAGTTCTTATTCACGAGTACTATTCAGTAAGCGTGAAAATGTTTTTTGTGGAATTTCTATCTTTTGGTGTCGGAGTTACTATTCACGATATCAAGCCTTTATTCACGATATCTCAAGACTATTCACGATATCGGCACTATTCATCGAAAAATAAAATTTCTTCTTTTCGTCCAAAATATCTATTCGGATCTAGCTTTGATTGTATCCATGTTTTGATCATTCTTGAATTTTACACCACTATGATTATTTTTGAGGTATTGTTGGACATGGATAAAACAAAGTACGAATCCTTAATCCTTAATCCTTGTCATTTTGTTTCACTGGATTCGTTCTTTAAAAATATTTTCATCATCCTCAGTCTTAAATGATGATATTATTGAATATCTTTGGCCTGTAGTGCAAAGATGAGCAGGTGTTTAAATGAACATGACCGACTGATGAATATCTTTGGCCTTTAGTGCAAAGATGAGCAGGTGTTTAAATGAACATGACCGACTGATGAATATCTTTGGCCTTTAGTGCAAAGATGAACAGGTGTTGAGATGAACATGACCGATTGATGAATATCTTTGGCCTGTAGTGCAAAGATGAATATTTGATTTGAGAAGAATATTGATTGATGTTACAGGGATAAAATATTGATGATGGACTGTTGAATTCATAGATTATAGTAGATTTCATTCTCTATGTAACTCTTCTATGAATTATTATTTCCGCTGCGAATATTGATCTGAAACTTGTTGTCTATTGTATTCTATCAGATTTTTCCCTGTTGGAGACTAACGATAATTTGTTGTATATTATCTTAGTCATAACATTCTTTATTGGGCTAGTTGAGCTCACCCTTTTCCTTGTTGTTCCATTTTTCTTCTCAGGAGGCGAGAATGTAGCGAGTACTAGTCGGGGTATGGAATGAAGGTTCTAGAGAGAGTTGTTTAGTAGTCCTCACCATTATTGTAAAATAATGTATCAATAAATGTGATGAGGATTTATTTGAGTATAAATATTGTCTAGAAGATAATATTTGTTTTCAAACTCACAGTTTTACTGTTGTAATAATAAAGTTGTAGTTATTTCTGTACCATGTATTTGGCGACTCAGAATGGGTTGGATGGAATGGACCTATTTTGGGGTCGTCACAAACGTAACCAAGGAGCTAATGTAAATTAACTAGAGGGAGGTCTGGTTAACCCTATGCAAGAGTTTGTTAATCTTTTAACAGCTGCATTTAATAGAACATGGGCTAATATCCCCTTAAATCCAGGAGTAGCACGAGCTACTACCTTTAAGGATTTTAAGAGCATGGGTCCGCCAGAGTTCAAAGGAACTACGGACCCTATCTAAGCTTAAACGTGGGTGAAAGAAATAGAGAAGGCATTTGTGATAGCAAATGTCGACGAGGCCCAGAAGGTTGCCTTTGCAACCTATATGATGAAGGGAGAGGCCAACTTTTGGTGGGAAACCAATCAGGCTAGGGTCGGGATAGAAAATCTAACGTGGGTGAGGTTCAAGGAGATATTCTTTGAGAACTACTTTCCTATGAGCATGCAGGGAAGGATGGAGATGCGATTTCTCGAGTTGAAACAAGGGGACATGACGGTTCCCCAATACGCCGCCATGTTTAATGAACTGGCAAGGTTCGCTCCATACCACGTGGATACCGAGGTTAGGAAGGCGCGACGGTTTGAGCATGGCTTGAAACCCTTGCTCTATAATCGTATTTTGGTGTTCCAGAGTACTTCATTTGGAACCATTTTAGAGAGGGCGATAATCACCGAAGGTGGTAGTGAGGCTCTGAGCCAATACCACAAGGATAAGAAGAACAAGGGGAAAGTGGATGGGGGAATGAAAATCGAAGGAGCTAGTGGTAGTGGCGAGCGACAGAAGAGGAAAACGTTTAGCTCTTGGAATACCGGAGTGAAGCAAGGAGACCCAAAGAGGAGGATGGAGGCCTGCAAGACCTGTGGGAAGACTCACTTAGGAGTCTGTCTCAAGGGGAAGGCCGTATGCTACAACTGTGGACAGGAAGGGCACATTTCGCCTAACTGTCCAAGTCCGAAGAAGAACTATGGATGCTTTATGTGTGGGTCAACTGACCACATGGCAAAGAACTGCCCGAAGAAGAGGACGGACGGGAACCGGGGCACTAATGGCGGTAAGTTAGCTATTAGTGGTCCAGTGTAGCCGAGTAGGCCGATGGGCCGTACCTTTAACATAACAGTCCTAGATGCAGTTGCATCAGGGGACATCATCGCAGGTATTATTCCGATCAGCGACATAAATGCTTACGTGTTGTTTGATTCGGGTGCTACTTGTTCGTTTATAGCATGTGATTTTGCTAGACGATTAGGATTACTTCCCAAAAAATTGCCTATACCTTTAAATATTAAGGTAGCAAATGAAGAAATAATTCCTGTAGAAGATGTTCATAGGAGTTGTTGCGTAAATATACGGGGTTATAAATTATCGGTAGATTTGATACCGATAAAGTTAGGAGAATTCGACGTAATTCTCGGAATGGATTGGTTAGTTAACCATGGGGCAATTATAGATTGTCAGAAGAAATGTGTGAACCTTAGAATGTTAAAACAACCACATGTAGTATTTTACGGGAATAGATCACCGGGACGTTCGTGTTGTCTAACCATGACACACACTAGGAAATTATTGAGGAAGGGATGTGTAGGTTATCTGTGTCATGTTGTTGATACCCAGAGAGTGGTAGCAATCATGGAACAAATACCTATAGTTAGAGAATTCGCCGATGTATTTCCAAGTGAATTGTCGGGTCTTCCGCCGGATAGGGAGACAGAGTTTGTAATAGACATCGTGCCAAGAGCGACACCAGTTTCCAGGGCACCGTATCGTATGGCGCCAGTGGAGATGAAGGAGTTGATGGTGCAGTTACAAGAACTGTTGGATAGAAAGTACATTCAACCGAGTGTTTCGCCGTGGGGAGCGCTGATACTATTTGTCAAAAAGAAGGACGGATCGTTAAGACTTTGTATAGACTACCGAGAGTTGAACAAGTTAACGATAAAGAATAAATACCCATTGCCCAGGATCGATGATCTTTTTGATCAGTTGAAAGGGGCTAAGTATTTTTCTAAAATAAATTTAAGAACGAGGTATCATCAGTTGAAGGTTAGGAAGGAGGATGTACCAAAGACAGCATTCAGGACTCGTTATGGTCATTACGTGTAATAACCCAATATTTTCAATAAGAAATTTTGCGAATAATTTTTTTTATATATATATAAGGGTGGGAATATGTGCAAAGTAAATTATATATATATATATATATATAATAAATAAAATTATTTATTAGATGTAACTAATTTCTTTTTTAGAACTATTGATTATTATAGATTATATTCTTATAATAAAATTATGTTGTAATAGAAATATTTATTATTTATTTTCCATGAAAATATGATTATTGTATATATGATATGAATATTATGATATGTATTTATTATATTAGTTAAGTTAATTATTTTGACTTAATTAATAATGGTATCTATGAAGGTTATGTCGGATATGAATTCAAAACCCTAAGTCCGGATTTTGAATAAGGAATGAGAATAATAATATAATATTATTTATATTTCAGTAATATAAACATGCCTGATATGTGTGTGATGTTAATGTGTGGAACAGTTATAGTAAAATAGTACACAATACTAGCATTACTGAAAAACTATAGTACAGATTCAACTATGACTATAAGGTTTGTTAAGTTATTTGTTATGTAATTAATGATCATTATTATGTTTAATGTTAATTAGGTAAAATCTAATTAATATTTAAAAACCCTAATTACTAAATTAGAACCCTAATTGCTAAGTTATAAACTCTAATTATTAATTTAGCAAGCTTAATAGTAAGTAGTAGATTATAGAGTCTAATTTTCAAGTCTAAAGTGATTAGGAAACTTAATTTAATTAAGGAACCCTAATTCACCTTTTTAGAAGCTAAGATTTCCATTTTTGCCCTTAATACACAATCCTAGATTTAGAGCTTAGGAAACCTTAGGGTTAAACCCTAAGGGTCAAACCCTAAGGTTTTGAATAAATTAACAACTTTGCCACTAAAAGTAAAAACCAAATGACCAAATTGCCCTTCTTGTATTATTTAATAGATAACTTGTATAGGTTGCCATAACTTTAGTTGGTAAACCAACTCAACCTAGACATGTGCCTATAAACCAAAAATCTCAGCCATCTTGCATCACAAGTACATTAGATTCAAGTATTATATAAGATCAAGGAGAGAGAAGTTGCATAAGTTAGCTCATTTTACTTACAACACTCCACCAAAACCCTCTCAACTTCAAACATCCGAAATTCTCTTGCTAGACCAGTCCCTAATCAAGTCCCAAGTCCGCCCATAACAGATCAAGAAGTCAGATTCAAGATTTTGTTAATATAAGGTATAAAACCTAACTTAGAAATCTGAACTTTGATTCTATGTTAGATCTTGTGTTTGAATGTTTAAATATGTTGTTTGTAGTGTATATAAGTGATCTGGGTTGATAGATGTTAGATCCATAACATCTATAAGCTTAGATCTAGTGTTTTTGCAAATTTGGAAATTTTTGTTTTTGTGTCTGACAGTCAAATGTCAGATCTCATAGATCTTTGGTTGTTATGTGTTTTTACTGTTTAAATGTTTAAACATATAGTTTGTTATGTGATCTTTCATCTGGAACTTGATTCAGAGTCAAATCTGTTGTAGATTTGAAGTTATAATCGGTCAAAACCCGTTGACCGGGCATGACCAGACTAATTCTGGGTAACCCAGAAAGTCTTATGCAGCATCTGACAAGATTTTTAAAAGCTTTGATCTGTCAGATGTTAAGCCTTTTGTTGATGTTAGTGTAACTAGATTGTAGTGTGTTGTATGGACTATATATCCATGCCTTAATGTTCCTTATATCACCAACAGGATCGAAGTAGTGTGTGGTCAAACTGGGTCACTTGATCACGAAGTCGGGTTTCTGAAATTTCCAGAAACCGTTAGAACAAGTATTCTGACAATGTTTGACCGATCAAGATCTGCTTTATTTTTTGTTGTTTGATCTATGTTATGTGTTATATTTGTTCACTTGCATGTTGTCTACACACTGAACGTATTAGATCATATAAATCAAACCTGTACAGAAAGTTATAATGATTGAAAGAAGGCAGTATGAACTATTCTTCATTTCTGGAAAACCCAGAAATGAAGAACAACTCTGACAAGAGATTTGAGGGCTTATAATTCTCTAATCTATTGTGTTATGGCCATGATATCGATTTCTATTGGTAGTATTACATTTATACTACAACATAAACACTTTAAGCTGACCAGAATACATTAGGATTATAGAGAAATTGTTGGTCAAACGTGACACCTTGGTCACTGACTATGCATTTCTGGGTTTCATGATGAACACGAAGAACACCTATAGCGACAGTTACGTCGTCATATAAAGATCTTCTATGACAGTTACTTTATAAAATAATTATTTTTATTAAATAATTAGTGATAAATAGTTTTTAATTATGAAAAATACAAAATAAATTCCTAAAAATTATTTTAAAATCCGAAACAATAGTTTTAAATAATTTTTAATATATTCCAAAAATATTTAATATTTTGGAATATTAAAAATTTTAGTTTATTTAATTATTATATTAAATAAATTATTTAAAAATGATTTTAATACTTGAAAAATATTTAAAATTTTATTATGTTATAAGAAAATATTTTATGTTATTTTCTATAAATTTTAATATTTTGTGATGAAATTTCATTAATTAATTAAAATTAATGATATTTAAGTTATTTAATAAATATATTAAATAAATTATGAAAAATATAATTAATGATTTAAAAAATCATAGAAAAATGATTTAAAGATTATAAAAATATTTTAAGTTATAAAATATAACTTATGATATTTTATCATGAAAAATATTAATATTTTGATATTAATGATATTAGATTTATTTAATAATTATATTGAATAAATTAGTTTTAAAATGATTTTAATATTAACAAAAATCATTTTAAATAAAAATAAAGTGTTTAAAGAATATTTTAAGTTATAAAATATAACTTTTAATATTTAAAGGATAATTTCATTAATAATTTAATATTAATGATATTAATTTAACATTAATGATATTAAATTTATTTAATAAGTATATTAAATAAATGGTTTAAAAATGATTTTATTAATTTAAAAATTATTTAAAGAGGATATAAATGAATTAAAAATATTTTACGTTATATTTAATGACTTTTAATATTTTGAAAAATAGTACATTAATATTTTAATATTAATGGTAATTATTTAAAAATAATTTTAAATGTTTTAAAAATTATTTAAGGTTAATATTAGTACTTTAAAATACTTTGAGTTATTAAAATAACATTAATATTTTGGCAATAGTTTTATTAATGGTTTAATATTAATTAAATATTAATGATAATAGAATTATTTACTATTTAAATCATTTAATAATGATACCGATTGTTCAAAACTCTATGATAAATTATAATAAATGTTTAAAAATTATTATAAGTCATTTAAAAATAATATGGCTGATACTTACAGATATTGAACTTCAGGTTAGAGTCTTAGACTCGATAATTACCCGATAAAGTCAGTTGATGAAACCAAGCATATTTCGTAAATTGTTTTGGACTTAGATATTTTGGATCGTATTAATGTTTGTTTGTGATTCAACGATCGTTAAATATGTGTGACAAGGTGATTAGGTTATGTGTTGACCTGCGCAATAAGCGGTGTGTTATGTGTTATAGTATGTTATTCTAATCGAACGAATGATCTTATTAATGATAGGTTTCGGTATAAAAGATAAAACTAAGTTTCAGAATGTGAAGCGTTGCAGAAAGCTAGTATCCTACCTTTGCATTTCCTTTATGCAATGGACATGAGTAAGAAAGTTTCTGAATTATATTATTATTGTACTAGATTATTAAACCGATTGTTGTATATGTTATATCCGATCATTGTTTATTAACATGATATTATATTATATAACTCATATATATATTCTGTTCGTTAATTTCGAAATATTGTTTTATAAGTGTCCTCACTTGGATAATCATTGTATTTAAACACATGTTGATATATATATATATATATATATATATATATATATATACCTATTGATCCCCCGTATGTAAACATTAAGTAAAAGTCGTCTAAGCTATTTGACAAGCTAGACACAGATTTAGAAATATCATTGAATATGATTAAACCTTTTTGTATCCAATCAAATTATTTTGGTTCGGATTCCAGACTAAGTATGAACATCCCGATCAAGGGAAAACTTTTATGTGCCCAAGGCGAACAGAGTGAACGATAATATCGTTCTTGTATGTAGTATTGATCAATACAGGGCATAACGGGCTGATCACTCCCCATGCCCGTAAGTTATAACGGTTTGCGGATGAAGTTCTGCTAAACCTATTTGAAAATTGAAAATAATGTTCATAATATGTCACCTTAACCCTATTTATAGTCAGTACGTAGTTTCAAAAATTTGATAGAGAGTTTTTATGTTATTATTATCGGTTCAGATTACTTCATAACTTTTGATTTGTTGTAGAAGGGTAGTACAAAGAAAACATTTAATCCTTTTAGCTAATATTTATAATTATTATTACTTGCTGGGCACTCAAATGCTCATCATTGCTTAAATTAAATGTTTTCAGCTAAATATGAACAACCAGAAGGCTCATGCAGAAACAAAGGAAAAGGAAAGCAAACAGAATAAGATTTATGGTATTCTATGTAATAGTATAACTTTATTAAGACTACGATAACTATTAAGTATCATGTAATAAATGTTTAAAGGTCGCGTACCTGGGATTCAGACTCTGATATGTATATGAAGTTTAATAACTATTATTGTTATTATTATTAGTATTATTCCGCTCATAGAAATGGTATCGTGAAGCATCGAGTTCGGGTTTCAAGTACCCGAATTTGGGGGCGTCACATTACGAGTTTCTGGTGATGTCATTTGGGTTGACTAATGCACCAGCTACATTTATGGATATGATGAACAGAGTTTTCAAACAATATTTGGACAAGTTCGTCGTGGTGTTTATTGATGATATTCTAGTATATTCTAAGACGCCAAAAGATCATGCTGAACACCTAAGATTAGTGTTGGAGACACTAAGAAAGGAGAAATTATATGCGAAGTTCACTAAGTGTGAATTTTGGTTAGAGAAGGTACAATTTTTAGGTCATGTCATTGACCATGAGGGGATTTTGGTAGATCCAGCGAAGGTGGAAGCCGTGATGAATCGGGAACAACCAAAAATGCCGACTGAGGTGCGGAGTTTCCTAGGGTTAGCGGGTTACTATCTAAGATTCATCCAGGATTTTTCAAAGATAGCTACTCCGTTAACTAATTTGACAAGGAAGACGGTGAAATACGCGTGGACTGATAAGTGCGAGGATCGTTTTCAAGAACTAAAGAAGAGGTTAAGTGAAGCGCCTGTTTTGATATTGCCCGATGACACAGGAAATTTTATAGTTTATAGCGATGCTTCGCATAGAGGACTTGGTTGCATGCTCATGCAGCATGGCAAGTTCATTGCGTATGCATCTAGGCCGTTGAAGGATTATGAGAAAGTTTACCCCACTCATGATCTGGAACTGAACATAGTAGTTTTTGCTCTAAAGATATGGAGACATTATCTTTATGGAGAAAAATGTGAGATATACACGGACCACAAGAGTCTAAAATATATCTTCACACAGAAGGAGTTGAATATGAGACAAAGGAGATGGCTGGAGTTGATAAAGGATTACGACTGTGAAATCTTGTATCACCCTAAAAAAGTCAATGTAGTTGCCGACGCCTTAAGTAGGAAGGGTTGGGAAAAGTTATCTTTGTTAACGGCTCAAACTGAGTTAATAACGGAGATGGCTAGGATGGAATTGGAAGTAAAGTCGTCGAGTGAAGCAGGACAAATATTGTTTGCGACGGAGATGCAATCTACCATCATAGAGAGATTTAAGGGGGTGAAGCTCAAAACTGATGAGTGTGACCGGATAAAGGAGTGGCTAGCCAATGAAAAAGATATTAAGTATAGTCTTGATAATGAAGGATTATTAAGATTTGAAGGAAGAATTTGGGTTCCGAATGAGACAGAATTAAAGGAGCAGGTGTTACAAGAGGCTCATAGTTCGAGGTTTTCGATTCATCCTGGTAGTACGAAGATGTATCAAGACCTTCGACAGAGTTTTTGGTGGCCGAACATGAAGAGAGAAATAGCAAGTATGTGAGTAGGTGCTTGACTTGTTAGAAAGTTAAAGCCGAACATCAACGACCAAGTGGCTTGTTACAGTCATTAGAAATTCCAGAGTGGAAGTGGGAGCATATCACGATGGATTTTGTGGTGGGACTTCTGACTACAACGAAAGGGTATGATGCGATTTGGGTAATAGTGGACCGATTGACAAAGTCGGCTCACTTTTTGCCAATTAGGGTCAAGTATAACTTGGACCAGTTAGCTAAACTTTATGTTAAGGAAATAATTTCCAAACTTGGAGTACCAGTATCGATTGTGTCAGATCGTGATCCACGATTCATATCAAACTTTTGGAGAAGTCTACAGGAGTAGTTGGGAATGCAGTTGAAGCTGAGTACGACGTATCATCCATAAACTGATGGACAAAGCGAAAGAATAATTCAGACGTTAGAAGATATGTTGAGATCTTGCGACATGGATTTCAAGGGTAGTTGGGATGATCATCTACCATTAGTAAAGTTTGCGTATAACAATAGTTATCATGCAAGTATAGGTATGCCGCCTTACGAAGCTTTGTATGGAAGGAAATCCAGAACACCATTGTATTGGGATGCAGTAGGAGAACGTCGAATGCTAGGACCAGAATTGGTGCAGCAAACAGCGGATATTGTTAAGATAATACAAATGCATCTCTTAGTAGCTCAAGACAGACAGAAGAAATTTACGGATTCGCATCGAGAAAATAGAGAATTTGAAGTAGGTTCTTACGTATTTCTAAAGGTATCTCCCTGGAAAGGAAAGATACGCTTTGAAAAGAAGGGAAAGTTAAGTTTGAGGTTTATAGGACCTTTTGAGATATTAAAACAGGTAGGTGAGGTAGCTTATATGATAGCACTACCTCTAGACCTAGAACGAATACATAATGTGTTTCATGTATCGGTATTACGTCCTTATAAGCCGGATTATAAGCACGTGATAGAATATGAGCCTATTCATATCGAGAAAGACTTAACGTACGAAGAAACGCCGATTCAAATTGTCGATAGGAAAGAGCTAGTTCTGCATAACAAAGTCATACCTTCCGTGAAGGTGATATGGAAGAACCGCGATGTATAAGAAGCAACGTGGGAATTGGAAGAGAAGATGAAAAAGAATTACCCTCATTTATTTGTGTAATTTTTTTTATTTAGCGAGATTCTGGGGACAGAATCCTTATAAGGGGGAGAGAGTGTAATGCCCCAGAAAATCGAACCTTTTGTAAATACTTTTATAATGAATAAAATAATATTATTTATTATTATTATGTGTTAGTAAGATGAATGTCGTTCTATGACCTAGAAATGCCGGATCGTCGTAGTATTTTAGCTACGTGAATGAATTAAAGTGTTTGAATTTCTAAGATGAAAATAAAAGCTTTCCGAGAAATTTTCCAAAAAACACTATTCATCGATTTCCGCTCAGGAATTATTTTTGAACTTCTGAGAAATACGTAACGTTATAATATCAAGGTGAGATGAATTATGTAATAATAATCTAAGTATGGAAAACGTAATATTTTTGCATGCGGACTTAAATAAGAACGTTAAGGATTAAAGACAAAAGGGAATGGAATGATGGATCTTATAGGATGTACAAGTCCAATGTTAATTAAGGGGCAAGCCCAAGGATTGGTTAACATGAAGCCCAAGTAAAGTAATGCAAGCCCAATAGGAATAAGTTAAGTAAGTTAACTTAAGCCTAATGTAATGATCTAATGCGTTAGGTTTGATCCATGGAGCAACCAAGGTTAATATGGGTTAATCTTGGTGACCAAGAACTTTATGTGATGACCAAGCAATGGATAGGTTTTGTGGTGGCCAAGTATTATGAGTGATTAGCAAGTTTACTTAATTAATAAGCAAATGAATAGTAAGGAGGTTAATTTGAGGAGGTGGGATGTTATAATGACAAATATGCCCTAACTTAGAGACTTCTATAAATAGCAAGTGGGATTTCATTATTTTGCTTGTTCAACTTTCATCCAACATAAAGCAACTTAAGTGTTAGAGAGAATAAGCACTTTTTAAGCCAAAACATCCTTTACTAGATTTCTAAGAAAAAGAAGTTAGTCATCAAAGGTAATGATCTTATGATCTAATAATCTTCTATCTCAATCATTGTAGGGTGATAAGAGAAGTGTAGTCTAATAAGCATGTATGTTAAGAACATGTAAGAATTAATTAATGAATGGACTTAAGTCGAATAAGTCATGAATAAGTAACTTGAACCTAAATAAGTTATGAACTTATGATGAATTTGTCATATGATTGTCATATGAAGTTTTTTAATAAGATGTGAGAATGTTGATTAAAGGACTTAAATCTATAATAAGTCATAAGGAATGAAAACTTGTAGTTTATAAGTTGTTAAGACATGAACTTATGAAGAATAAGTCAAAATTTAATTTGAAAATAAGTTGATGTAATAAGTAGTTTGAGATGTTTATTTGATGGTTAAACTCCATTTAGAATGATGATCAAATCGTTAGTAATGAAGTTTCGCCGGAATTCACACGATTGGACGATAATCGTTAAATTCGTGAAATTCTCGGAATGGAAGTCGTATTTTGTGTTTGAACTCGAAAATGTTGGTTTTCAATGGAGACAAGTCATATTTGGCATTATAGAGTTACGGACTCAAAAATGACCGGATTCCGACTTAGAACGAAGAAACGAGCGTTGAACGTTCACGAACGTTTATCGTTTTTGTTAAAAATGAACTAATAGGTGAAATCTTAGCAAATGAAGTCAAATACATAAAAATCTTGCATGAACGCGTAGAGTGTGAAATTTGTAAACCGTAGGCTTTTGAACGAGCTAATTCGGACTTATAACGAAGAACTTATGCGTCTGGGAATTTTGCAAAGTTAAAAATCATCAAAATTATTCGAGAGGCACAGAGTCAGCGGCCATGGCGCCAACTCAAAAATAAATGATGGCGCTGCAAGACCTAATCTGATGTCTCAACCTATTTGAGTTTCATGCAGTAGTGGCGACATATAGGAAGATATGACTCGCGCAGCGCATGGTATTAGTCCGGTCTTTAGCCACTTGCTAAGTAGGCATGGCATGTATGACATAGAAGAAGGAAGGGTAGCCCATGGCCAACCCTAGGGTTTGGACAGTAATAAAGGTTCACAAGTATGGAATGAATAGTAACTCTTTGATAATGAACTAAGGAACTTAATAAGGCATTGTAAGGTATTGTTTAACCTTATTTATGTTGTCTAAAGGTTGAAGATAAGTAATCAAACATAAATGTAATGTGTATGTATGAATGACTTAATTAAAAGCCAGAACCAATAAGAACAAATCTAAGTCATAATTAGATTGAGAAGAAGGGTAAGATACATTAGGAACCTTGTATGTTCATTTATAACCTAATGTGTTATGTGATGTTATCAATTACAATAGAGACTTAAATACTTAAACGATAACGTGTTATAACTGTAGCAGACGCTAAAGGCAAGTATTCTAACCCTTGTTCTAGTTCAATCCGGACAAGCTTTGTAATTCATGTATTCTTACACATGAAGTATTGTATGATGAAGTCAAAGCCAATTCTTTTGGCTAGACTTATATTACGTTACTATCAAAGCATGGTCAATGTTTACCAAGTTATATTGGTGTGGTTTTCAAACGAAGACTGAGTATGCTAAAAATGTTTTGTCGTTTAATGACAGGCACGTGGGGTTGCCACAACTTAAACGTACACACGTTTAATGAATGTAGTGTTGATTAACATAGAGTACTATAGGCTGATCACCTAGACGTGCTCGTAAGTAATGTCGGACTTACGGACTTAGTGTCGGGATGTCCTTTTCAAAAGAACTTATGAGATGCTCAAGGTCTTGGACCGAAATTGATGTTTTACTGAATATTGTTGTTGTAAAACGTTTTGAAGGAAAAGAAGTGCTATTTTGAATTATCGATAGTACTTCATAACTATTGTTAAGTTATTGAAGATATATGATTCCTATGTTTCAAGCATGTTGTTTATTAGAATTGTTGTACTTGCTGAGCTAGTCATGCTCACTCTTGCTTGAACCATATGAGCACAGCTAAGATCGAACGGACCGAAGGCTATGGCAAGGATAAAGGCAAGGCGAAGACGAACCCGTAGAATACTTATGTAATAGTATAGGGTGAATGATTGTAATATATTTGATATTATGACAAGAACAATGTAATGGTTATAAAGAACCTGGGGGAATGTTAATATTATTTTGAATATATAGAAGACATATTCGTTCCTTTGAGACTTTTCAATTGAATGTATGTGTGAATAGTAGTACCATGTAGCACCATCTGTCGGGTTAGAAGATACCCAGATTTGGGGGCATCACACGGGTTCTGGCTATTGATTTAGTGTTTTAATGCATTAATATCGTAGTCCACATGACAAAGAACAGATCTACGATACTAGTTTAGTCTAACAACAACAGAATCACAAGATATTGTCCAGTCAAACCATGTTAAAAGTCATGTTCTTGAGTTTTCTGGGTTACCCAGAAAACAGATTTCATGTTCATACTAGCTACTTTGACCATCCACTTTATTCATATTGTTTGTCATTTAGGTGATCTAAAAGGCATTAATATATAGTCCATATACCATAATACAACTTAGATACAACAACAAAATCAAATCAAAAAATACCTGACAGTTCTATGCACATGAACATCTTGTCAGACCTTTGTGGGTAAAATCTGGGTTACCCAGAAACATAAAGTCATGGCCGGTCAACGCACTTTGACCATCCATAACTTGAAATCTATACATGATATAAACATGATTCCAGTTCCAGATCGCATTCATCATAGCATACTACAAGTACAAAACATAAAACAAGCAAAATCATAAACAGATCTAGATTTATGGCCTCTGACATTTGGTTGTCAAGCTATAAATCTAGGGTTCTTGACAGTTTTGAAAAACTTGTTTTTTGAGTATTTTGATGTTATAGATCTATAATGTAACATCATAGATCATTTAATAACATCTAATAACACCAGATTATACACAAAAACATAACATTTAACATAGCATACAAGATCATATTCTTGGTTAGGGTTTATACCTCACTTTGATCTAGCTTGAATCTTGGCTTCCTAATCTGTTTTTGATGTTCTAGGAACTTTGCTAGGGACTAAAATGCTTATGATTTTCTTGGGTTTAGAGAGATAAGGTCTAAGTTGTGATGCCCCCAAAATAGGTATACATCACCTATTCTGAGTCGCCAAATACATGGTACAAAATACAAATACAATCTTTAATGTACAACAAGAAAGCTGTTAGTTTTAATACAAATATTATCTTTTAGAAAATATCCACTCTCAGAATAAGTCCTCATTATATTTATTGTCACACTATTTAACAGAATAGTGAGGACTACTAATACTATCATCTGGACCGTCACTCCGTTCCCCGACTAGTCCCGGCTACGTTCTCATTTCCTGAAGAGAACAGTGAAGGAAAGGGTGAGCTCAACTAGCCCAGTAAGAAATATTATGACTAAGATATAAGAATTCAATAAAACAAGTTCAAGAATTAATTTATCCAGAAACTAATAACATCCAAATTGTCAACATGATACTTCTTTATAGAGTAAAATTCAAGAATGCTCAGAAGAATATTTCCATGAGAAGATACTGGATGAAGCGCAAATATCAAGGATATTCCACTAATTTCATGGAGTATAGAAGTCAAAACTTTAACCAACTGAGTATAATAAAGAATGGAATAACAAAAGAAATCACCATGCATGCGGTATTGATAGATAAAAGTTATTCCAATGAATAATAAATAACGGAATCGGTCAGCGTAATCACGCACCGACAAGATATTCCAATGTAATAATAAGGAAAGGAATAACAACAAAATCACCATGCATGCGATTATTAGCATATACTGAGTTATTCCAACAGAATAATAAATAACGGAACTAAAGTCAAAGCGAAATCGCACCAAGCAGGATGTTCCAATGAATAATAAAGAATGAAATAACAATGAAATCACCATGCATGCGGTACTCAGACAGATAAAAGTTATTCCAATGTAATAATAAATAACGGAACTAGTCGGCGTAAAACGCATGCATGTATGGGATATTCCAAATGTAATAATAAAGATTTAACCAGTCCGGCAGAACGCATGCACGGTGATATTCCAACAGAATAATAAAGAATGGAATAACAGAAGAATTTCACCAAGTATAGGGTAGACCGCGTATACAGGTTATTCCAACAGAATAAAAAATAATGGAATAACAGAAGTTCTCTTCATGAATACGAAAGAAATAATACCCCTTACGAGTACAACAAATAATATCCCTTACAGGTACAACAAATAATATCCCTTACAGGTACAACAAATAATATCCCTTAAAGGTACAACAAATAATATCCCTTACCTTATAAAGAAGAGTACTCCGACGGTAGGGCGGGGATATACTTGAAGAAACTTGCACTACGCTCAAAGCTTTCTTAAACGCTAAAGAAATACGCTCAAGATTATAGAAGAATAATTCTCTCTACAGTTTCTCTCTCTAGAGTTTCAGTGAATTCGTAAGAAATAATGAAGGAATAAGCTTCTATTTATTGAAGAATGGACTGAATAGTAACCAATCCATGAACGGTCTAGATCGATTTACTTTAAATGGACGGTCCAGATTGGTTTACAATAAAATATAATATATTCTATTTATAATCTAATAAAACGAATAACTTTTAAAAAGATTTTACTATACAAACAAATACTACGCAGCCTTTATGCAAAACACTATGCATAATAAAATATAATATAATCTAATTATTGTCTAATAAAATAGATAACTTTATAAAAGTATTACATTTTATATAAAAAAAAATTTACTATTAGCCTAATAAAACGAATAACTTTATAAAAGTATTACATTTTATATAAAAAAAATTCATTTTATTACATTAATAATACTAATAAAACAAAACTTATATATATATATATATATATATATAACAATCAACAATAATTGAATCAAATAACGTGAGATAGTATGCAACAACTCTTTGTAGTAATAATTGAACAAAAGCGAGTGTTTTCTCAACGTAAGCATCAATAATCAATACCGTATACTCTCAACCACGCCAGACATCATTCTTTACTTTTTTTACTGAAAGTAGTTCAACAAAGATAATGGTAAAACTTCCGCCGTTATTTTCATAAAACTATTTTTGTCGTTTTCTCAATCCGATAATAATTAGTTGTAGGGTCCACTAATGATTGTGGTCGTAAATACGAATATTCCTTGTTAAAACAAATATTCCCCGACCAATCGAATATTATATAACAACTTGCATACTTTGCAAAATTTATAAATATTACTCACAACTATAACATTATATCAAATCCACACCATAAAAAATATATATATATTTCGAGAAAAAGTAAATCTTTATTCGTAAAATTTGGGATTTTACATAAGTTAAGTGTATGTAAACAAATGAGCTAGTTTTGTGATTTTTCTCTCTCTTAATATATATATTTTTATGCAATGAACTTAGCTGGTACATCTGTCAATAAGTGGCTGATTTGTATTGATTTATGTCACATGGGATATCTAGGGTTGGTCACCAACTAATATATGACAAGATCTATACTCCATCTAATTAAAGAATGCTAAAATGACATTTTGGTCATTTTGCTCACAAATTTAATGGCTAACTTGTAATCTTATCCCAACCCTTAGGGTTTATAATTTAATTTTTTTGGATTTCTAATTAGGGTTTAAAATAAAAATTAAGCTTTCTAATATTGGAAATTAGGGTTTTTTTAATCATATTAGGTTTCCTAATTACTTAGAACTTGCAAATTAGGATTAAGGTTCCCTAATTAATATTTAGCTTTCTAAATTAACATTTAAGTTTTCCCTATTTGAACATTGGGGTTTCTAATAATTAGGGTTTCTAATTGATCATTAGGGTTTCCCTAATTAGGATTATAATTAATAATACTTATTATTAATCATATAAACACAATTACTTGTAAATCTTAAATTCCTAATTGAATTTTGAATTAGGGTTTAGCAACTAACATTAGGGTTTATCAATTTAACCTTAAGGTATTGTCATGCTACACTATAATTGACTAACAATTATCAATACACACTTATAGTACACACTTATAGCACTAAAATATAATTATTATATTATTATTTTTTAAATTCCTTATTCAAAATCCAAAATTAGGGTTTTAAACCATAACCGACTTTACTTTCATTCTTAGTCAACTTAAAATTTTAAATTAACTATCCTGCTAAATCCATATCGCATAAATTTCAAAATATTATTCAAGATACCAATATTCATAATAATTAATAAAATAAAAAAAATTATTCGTAAAAATATAGATATAATTGTCTGAAAATTGTCGGTCTTTACAAATACTGCATGCTATTGTACTTTATCACCGGATATTTAAACAATTAAAAGTGATAGTACCGTTGACAATTTTTCATTAAAAAAAGTTATTTATGTCATTTTCTCTATCCAACAATATTTCTTTGTGGAGCCCACCAATAATTAACTATTTCAACGCCGTCTTACTTTTACCTAATATTCTCGACATAACGAATATTCCCCGACAGAACGAATATTGTCCGACATAACAAATATTGTCCGACAGAACGAATATTCTCCGACACACTTTCATAATTGACATATATCGCCCTTAACTAAAACCTTTTATCAATTTAATCATTTACTGATTAGAATAAAATAATGCTGCTATCACATAAAAAATGATCACATAATGTTCACATACACACTCATACTCACATACACGCATTGTAAAACCCCAAATTTTGTGAATAAAGATTAATTTTTCTCAAAATATTTTTTTTTAAATATTATGGTGTGGATTTGAGATAATGTTATAGTTGTGGGTAATATTTATAAATTTTGCAAAGTAAGCAAGTTGTTATATAATATTCGATTGGTCGGGAAATATTCATTTAATCAGGGAATATTCGTACAACGACGCTATAAGACCCCAACTTTTATGAATAAAGATGAATTTTCTATAATTATCATTTTTGAATATTATGGAATGAATTTGATATAATGTTATAGTTGTGGGTAATATTTATAAATTTTACAAAGTACATAAGTTGTTATATAATATTCGATTGGTCGGGGAACATTCGTTTTAACAGGAAATATTCGACGACGACCCAATCATTGGTGGACCCCACAATGAAATTATTGTCGGATTGAGAAAACGACAAAAATATTTTTATGAAAATAACAGCGAAAGTTTTACCGTTAACTGTTGAAACACCCGGTGTTAAAAGTACAGTAATACGGGTGGTTGCATAGTAGCACACAGTATTGATTATTGATGCTTACGTGAGAAGTCACTCAATTTTGTTCAATTATTGCTTTAGTAATTGTTGCATAGTATCTCACGTTAATTGATTCAATTATTGTCGATATTTTATATATTATTAAATCAATAATTGAGAAAACGAAGTTATTAATATTACTATTTGCAATATTAACGATGTCTAGAAGTTCTGCCAAGGAGAGGTTTGGTCATCTAATTGCGCGCCAATGGGGAGAAATCCTTATTGGAAAGCCAACGACCTGGTCGATTAATAGTGTGAATTATAATAATGATGATGAAGTTTTGTTTTATTAGTATTATTAATGTAATAAAATAGAAAAGCTTTTTATATAAAACAGAATACTTTTATAAAGTTATTCGTTTTATTAGACTATAAATAGAATATATTATATTCTATTATGCATAGTGTTTTTCATTATGTTGGAATAACCTGTCTATGCGAAGTACCGCATACATGGTGAAATTCTTCTGTTTTTCCATTATTTATTATTCTATTGGAATAACCTATTTATGCGAAGTACCGCATACATGGTGAAATTCTTCTATTATTCCATTCTTTATTATTACATTTGGAACATCCTCGCTTGCGGTGTAATTTACTTTGACACGGTTCCGTTATTTATTATTCTCGTTGGAACATCCGTCGATGCGAATTTTACCGACCTAGTTCCGTTATTTATTATTCTCGTTGGAATATCACATCCGCAATGCGTTACGCATGACCTAGTTCCGTTGTTTATTATTCAGTTGCAATAACCTGTCTGCGCGGTCTATCGCATGCCTGGTGATTTCTGTTGTTATTCCATTCTTTATTATACTAAGTTGGTTAAAGTTTTGACTTCTATACTCCATGAAATTAGTGGAATATCCTTGATATTTGCGCTTCATCCAGTATCTTTTCATGGAAATATTCTTCTGAGCATTCTTGAGTTTTACCCCACAAAGCAGTATCATGTTGACAATTTGGACGTTATTGGTTCTTGGATAAATTAATTCTTGAACTTGTTTTATTGAATTCTTATATCATTGTCATCATCCTCGTGTTTATATTATGTTGAAAGTCATCTGTGGCCTATAGTGCATAGACGGACTTGGTATGATTATGACCAGGGATTATTCGGTATAATCATGACCATAATGTTACAAATGATGTGGTAAAAGTCCTCATTGGCCCGTAGTGCATTGATGGTTAGTTGTTGGCATGATCATTACCATTGATGAATACACGAATAACCTTGGCCCGTAGTGCATGGATAATTTGTGGTTGTGATACTAATGAATATCCTTGGTCATAGTGCAGGGATGATGTGGATTATTTATTAAGCTGAGTCCCAACGATAAAAGTGATGAAAAACCTTTTAAATCATAAAAGATAGTAGATTTTATTCTCTACTTGACTCTTTTAATGGATTGCTTGTTCCGCTGCAGTTAAAATTGATGTTTGTTATATTGTATCAGTTTAACATTGTTGAAGGCTAATGATAATTTATTCTACATTATCTTAGTCATAATATTTCTTACTGGGCTAGTTGAGCTCACCCTTTTACTTTCATTGTTCTATTCGGGAAATGAGAACGTAGCAGGGACTAGTTGGGGAATGGAGTGACGGGGAATGGAGTGACGGTCCAGATAATAGCATTAGTAGTCCTCACTATTCTGTTAAATAGAGTGATAATAAATGTAATGAGGACTCAATTGAGTGTGGATATTGTCTAGATGACAATATTTGTATTAACACTCACAGCATATGTTTTGTCGTATTTCACATGACTGTTGTATAATTAAGTTGTATTTGAATTTTGTACCATGTATTTGGCGACTCAAGATGGGTGATGTATACCTACTTTGGGGGCGTCATAGTTGGTATCAAAGCTTAGGGATATGATCCCTAGCTGAGATGTGAGATAAGAACTAGGAGGGGAGAGACGGGGAATTCCTTCGCTAGTATGACCTACCTAAGTTTATTTGGTATTTAATTGGTCGGTCAAAATATAGGGATAATATTTGATATGTTAATTAACCCTTGTTCTGTGGCAATGTTTGAAAATGGCATCCGAGAATGTTGAGAACATCAATGGAGCACAGGAGACCGTTGAGTCTCCATAGATCAATAATCAGGATAATGTGCATCAGGAAGGCGATAATCCTCAGGCAAACAACAACACTGACCAATTGATGAACAAAGGAATGTTCAGAGGCTTTATGTGACGCCCCCAAAATTAGGTATACGTCACCCATCTTGGGTCGCCACTTACATGGTACATAAATTCAAATACAACTTACTAATATAACTGTCGTGTACAATACGACATAAACTGTGAGTTTGAATACAAATATTGTCTACTAGATATTATACAAACTCAAAAGGAGTCCTCATTACAACTATTATCACACTATATCACGTAATAGTGAGGACTACTAATGCTATCCTCTCGGACCATTACTTGCTCCCCGACCAGTCTCGCCTATGTTCTCATTTTCACGAAGAAAAAAGTGAAAAAAAAGGTGAGCTCAACTAGCCAAAGAAGAAATATTATGACTAAGATAATGCGAATAAATTATCATTAGCCTTCAACAAGTGTTAAACCGATAAAATACAATAGACAACCGGTTTAATCTGCAATGAATAAGCAATCCATTAAAAGAGTCAAGTAGAGAATAAAGTCTACTATCTTTTAGGTTTTAAAAGTTTTCATCAATTTTTATCATTTGAGACTCAAACTTAATAAATAAACCACCACATCTAATCATCCCCGTACCACGGCCAAGGATTTTCATCAAATTATCAATGGTCATGACTATACCGAATCACCCCCGGTCATAATCATACCAAAACTATCCATCATCGCATTAAGCCATCGAGGACTTTTGTCACATCATTTATATCAAGTCATGATTATACCGAATGATCCTCGGTCATAATCATACTAAGTTCATCTATGCACGTAAGCCAAAGATAACATAATATAACATGAGGATGATGACAATGACATAATAATTCAATAAAACAAGTTCAAGAATTAAGTTATTCAGAACTAATAACATCCAAACTGTCAACATGATCATCGCTTTGTAGAGTAAAATTCAAGAATGATCGGAAGAATATTTCTATGAAAAGATCTTGGATGAAATGCAAATATCAAGGATATTCTACTAATTTCATGGAGTATAGAAGTCAAAGTTTTAACTATTTGGGTATAATAAAGAATGGAATAACAAAAGAAATCACCATGCATGCGGTTCAGATAGACAAAGTTATTCCAACAGAATAATAATAACGGAACCAGTCGGTGAAATTCACAACCGGCAGGATGATCCAAATGTAATAATAAATCTTTGAATAATAAACAATGGAACCAGTGTCCGAGGTGTAAAACACACGCATGTGATATTCCAGCGAGAATAATAAATGTGGAATAATAAACAATGGAACCAGTCCGGTGTAAAACACATGCATGAGGATATTCCAATGTAATAATAAAGAATGGAATAATGAGAAGAAGATCACCAAGTATAGGGGATTCAGCGTATACTGAGTTATTCCAACGAATAAATAAGAATGGAATAACATAAGGATTTCACCAAGTATAGGTATCGCCGCATATACAAAAGTTATGTATAGGGTATACCACTTTTTACAAAAGTTATTCCAATGTAATAATAATGAATGGAATAATGAAGTTCTCTTCATGAATAAGAAAGAATAACACCGGAATGGTACAACAAATAATACCCCTTACCTTAGAAGAAATGAATATTGGCAAAGTGAAGTAGCGAGAATACTTTTCTTCTTTCTCTCTATAGATTTTTCTCTATAGCTTCTCTCTATAATTTCTCTCTCTAGAGTTTGGTGAATTCGTAAGAAAATAATGAAGGAATGAGCTTCTATTTATAGGAAAATAGAATGCATAGTAATTAATCCATGAACGGTCAGATTGATTTACTTTAATCGACGGTCCATATTTAAAGCAAAATCTTTTAAATAAAATATAATATATTCTATTTATATAAAAATATTTTACTATGCAAACACTATGCAACACTATGCAAAAACACTATGCAAAAAACTATGCATAATAAAATATAATATATTCTATTTATAGAATAACTTTAATAAAGTATTCATTTTATATAAAAAGATGTTTACATTTTATTACGTTAATAATACTGAATAAAACAAAACGTCATTCGCTATAATAATTCATATTATTAATTGACAATAATGGAATCAAACCGAGGTGACTTCTCACATAAGCATCAATAATCAATACTGGTGTGCTTCTTATGCAACCACACGTATTACTGTACTTTTACTACCGAGTAGTTCAACAGTAACCACGGTAAAACTTCCGCCGTTATTTCAATAAAATATTTTTGTCGTTTTCTCAATCCGACAATAATTCTGTTGTGGGGTCCACCAATGATTGAGCCGTTGTACGAATATTCCCTGCTAAACCGAATATAATAATTCATATTATTAATCGACAATAATGGAATCAAACTGAGTGACTTCTCACATAAGCATCAATAATCAATACCAGGTGTGCTCTTATGCAACCACACATGACATCTTTACTTTTACTACCGAGTAGTTCAACAAGAATACACGGTAAAACTTCCGCCAATTATTTCAATAAAATATTTTTGTCGTTTTCTCAATCAAATGATAATTACATTGTAGGGTCCACCAATGATTGAGTAGTTATGCGAATATTCCCCGCTAAACCGAATATTCCCCACCAATCGAATATAATATAACCACTTGCATACTTTGCAAAATTTATAAATACTACCCACAACTATAATATTATCTTAAATTCACACCATAATATTAAAAAAATTATTTCAACAAAATTTAAATCTTTATTAATAAAATCTGGGGTCTCACACTTTATTCAATTCATGTAACATCAGGCAAGAGCGGCTCCTGTCCAAAATGCATGTGGAAACACTAGCATCTCTCGAACAGTCACCGCTAAGCAGTTCAAGGAACTGGGACCAACGGAGTTTTTTGGAGAGCCAAAACCACTTAAGGCGGAGACGTGGATAAAGCATATCTGCAAGATATTTGATGTCTTGGGATGCTCAAAGGATCAAAAGGTTCCCTTTGCCACCTTCATGTTGCGTGCAGAGGTAGATTACTGGTGGGAATCTGTAAAACGTACTCAACCTACCGCACTGAAGATGACTTGCGAGAAGTTCCAAGAATTGTTCAACGACAAGTACTTTCCCAAAAGTATTCATCACATGAAAGAGGTAGAGTTCATCAAGCTGGAGCAAAACAACACGATCGTGTCGCAAAGACGGGCCAAGTTCGCCGAAAGAGTTGTCGGTTTCGTCCCATTTGGTTGATAATGAGGAGAGAATGACGCGAATGTTTCTAAGAGGTTTGAAACACGAGATACGTCAATATCTTATCTCTCATAAAGCGTGTTTGTATTCAGATGTTGTTAATAGGGCTCGATTATTGGAGCGTGATAATGAGTCAACCCAACCAAAAAAGAAGCAGCCCAACAAAATGATAATACTAGTGATATCATCATCAAGCGGTGACAATAAGCATGGAGGAATCAACATGCGAGAAATGGTAACCACTTTGGTGGTAATCATGGCCAAAACAATAAGAATGGACATTTCAAGAAGAGGAGATTCAACAATGATGGAAAGACGTCAAGACCAAGACCGTTGTTAAGGAAGGAGAACGACCACCTATCATATACTTCAAATGCGGAGGTAGGACACATCGGTCAAACTGCGCGATGCCATCAAAGCATGTTATAATTGTGGAAGAGAAGGTCACCTAGCGATTTTGTCATTCACCAAGACAAGTTCAAGCTAGGATGGAGGCACCAAAGGGCGTCCCGGAAAAGTCAAAGCCAGTAGTGCAAGGGAGAGCGTTTGTCGTGACCTCCCAGAAAGCAAGGAACCCGAACGAGGTCATCACGGGTAAGCTTTATCATAAATTCTAGTGAAGTATATACCTTATTTGATACCGGTTCTACCCATTCTTTTATTTCTCCTACTTGCTCTCAATGTTTAAATTTGACTCTGGATAAATTAGACTTTGACTTATCTGTTGAAACTCCGTTAGGAGAAACCTTCATTACATCCACTATTTATAAGTCTTGTTTGGTTCAAATCGGTACCCTCACATTACCTGTCAATCTTATTTCATTGAAAATACTTGCATTTAACGTAATTCTAGGGATTGATTGGTTAACTACTTATCATGTAAAAATTGATTATTTTCGTAAGGTTGTTAGCTTTCATATTCCTAACCAACCTATTATGCGAATTCAAGCAATCAAACCACTAAAATCAATCACTGTCATCAGCATGCTTTACTCAATCATATATTGACTAACATAACATACATGTTACAGTTCATATAACAGGTATAAAGATTGAGTTCCTTACTCAATCAGCATGCTTTACTCAATCAACGTAGTCATAAGTTGACTTTAACTTTTCATACATTCAACATATATATAACACATCATGCTATTTGCAATAAAGATTTAAAACAGTTAATCACCAAGTTCACATAGCAAATAGGAACTGAAAGACTTGCCTTGATCGTTGTTTATCAATAACAGTTTAACAGCTTACAGATATCTACACTTCACGTGCCCTACACAATTATATAATCATTCACATTAACTATTAGTCACATAGAAATGCATAATAATTGTAATGTAAACTTTACTCTATGTCTCATAACCCTTCCTATCATAGATACACAATGTTTAATTTGATTGTGTTAACTTTCAACTTATATCTCACTGTATTTCATATTCGAAGTTCATTCAAGTGTTTAAGTCTTGCTAGGACTACTTATTGGTTTTATATTAACACTAGTCAATATCTTATAATATTTATTTCATTTGATTTAAAACACATTTTACGTTCATTATCACTTATCACGGCGTTTCGACGTTTATTCGTCACACGCTCAATTTGTCTCTCTTGTGTGTGCTTAGTATGCGTATGCAACTTATCTAAAACATTATTTATTAATGTTAAGCATCATTATATTTACTAAATTTCATGTTCTATAACTTAGAACAACATCTTTTATCATCAAGAGCACTACACTTGCATACGTGCATGCCTGCGCCTTCCGATTGCCTCTGAAAACATAATAGTCCTAAAGCTGACCATTTTGACCCTTATTCTAGACCTAAAATTGAAAACCTTAAAGAATAAAAGTTATAGGTCTATTCTTCCTCGTTCCGAATCATCTTGAATCACCTCAATCGGAGTTCGTATGAAAACGTTATGGCTGTTTTACCAAGACATGTTAAAGCAGTCACACTTAACAGACATTGGGCGTGGCCGCGCCCCTTTCCTTCACAAATCCAGCGTACCCGTGCCATCTAGCAGCACCCAACTGCACGCCCACGCTCCTGGGCAGCGCTGCTGCGCTCAGCTTCGCCCAGATTACAATTTTTGCGATGTTTTTACTTCAAATCTTCATAACTTCTCTATTTTAAGTCAGAATTAGTTGGTTTTCGATTCTATGAACTCGTGAAACACTGAACTACTCATCTACAAAATAATTTTAACATTTCAAAAACTTTAACAAATCAATTTAAGGGTTTCAATTCCCTATTCATGCTATACTTTCATGTTTTAAACATATTTAGCGAATTCATTCGCTACGAATTCGTTTTTCATCCGTTTTGACTCATTCAACTTGGGTTGTTTTCGTTTCTCAGAGTAGAACAATATTCACCCATCAATTAACAACCTTAACCATGTGAGCATGATCAATTTAGCCTCTAAAACAGACCATAACTTATACAACAAAACCCAAAAGACCAATTTTACAAAAAAATAGATTTATTGGCTCTAATGTCTCTTATAGACAATACTAACATATTATCCAACAACAAATAATCAGAATTTTCATCACTTCATTCTACCAAAAATAATTCTAACAATGAAGAACTTAAAGAAAAGCTACTAAAAGTTTTAGAATTCTTCTCTTACCTCTTAAATCTACTCTAGATTGATTATATGGTGAAGATTACTTGATTAATCTCCTCCTTCTTCCTTGATCCTCCAAAGCTCTCTTCTAATTTCACAGAGAACTCTTATTTCTCTCTCTCACTCTATCAACCCTAACATGTCAAATGAAATAACGTGTAAATAGAGGTGGCAAACAAGATTGGCCCAGTAGAACGTAGCAGCGGTAGCAGCAAAATGGCTCGGGCCATACTATTAATGTGAGGCCCGTGGGTGGTTTGTCATTTATTTTATTTACCACCCATGGCTTCCTCTATATTTTTTTTTTATAAAATCTTGCTACACCAAAAATAGTAATAATAATAAATATTAAAAATAATAAAATAATTTGTAATTTATGGAATGGTTTTGTTTTGTTTTTTCATTTCTAATTTATGACTGCTAATAGGTTGGGTTATTTCCCAGGTAAAGGGTTCAAAGTGTTTGACCCAAGTTAGTTGTTTTAATCACTTCACTTCACTGACACTGAATATGTATGTATAATACATTCTCTTACCTTTAATCGCCTCGCCACCAAAACGAAAACCTTTTGGGTTTTGTCAATCCACAGAAACCATTTACTAGTAGTAGTATGGATTAATTATATTCACAAACTCCAATATACAAAATGCTCACTCCATATTTTTGTATAAAAATATATTTTTATATTGAAAATTGCATTAAAAATAAACAATTGTTGTAGCTCAGTTGGTTTGAACTCTTATTTATTTACTTACAAGTCTTGTGTTCAAGCCTCATAACTCACAAGTAGCAACATTTTACTTTTTTTTATCAAAAAAAAAAATCGTGGTCATTTGGCCAAAGCCAAGACCACCATGGGTCGGGCCTTCACTTGCCCAAGACTAAAAGCCAAGTGGCCAAAAGGCCCAGATTTTAGTGGGCTAAAAAAATGCAGCCCAAAGCCCAACCCAAGGCGGGTAGGCCGGCCCGGCCCGTGGGCCTAGGCCATGTTTGCCAAGTCTACGTGTGAAGGTTTAAGCCTTCAGTTACTAGCATTACCAAGAGACCCAAAGTCTCAACAATTAGAAAATACCAAGAGTTTAAGCCATGTTTGGCAAATATACTCCATGGCTTATTTCTATTTTATTTTCTTTTCCTACTATATAATATATTCTCCTTTCTCTAAGTGTCACACTTGAACTATACTGCTAAATCACTTAGCCCCATTAAGTAATTATACAACTATAATATGTATAATTACTACATTATAAATAACACCTCCCTTAAAATAAACATTTTCATTAAAATCATTAATATTTATTCCATAATTATTTTAATTAACTCAAATGAATTATACAATTATTATATATAATCATTTCATTCATTTTTTTTCACATAAATTGTCTCAATACAATTTATTTAATCCATACATCTAATCACCACTTAAATATTAATTCAATTTATTAATCTCTAACCAATAATTATTTATAGGTATATTGGTTTTTTTCTTCTCTCACCATCAATTTATATTTTATTAACATCATTCAAGATACTAAACCTTTTAATATATTACCATGACACATAATATATATTAAGAATACCAAATTTAATTAGCAAAACTCATTTATTAGCTCACTATTTAATTAAGTGAATTAACTCTTTTATCCACTTTACTACAACACCACTACCAAGTAAGATTTTAATATTTAAACAATATTATTCCATAATATAGTTTCAATTTAATTTAAGTTACCTAATATTTATAGGGTTAATTTCCCTTGCCACCAAATTTCTTGTCGTGACTAATTTCTTTTATTTCCTTTAATAGTTTAATCAACTATTAAATCTCAAAGATGTAGGTTATAAACCTTAGGTAAGAGTACCCTAGGCTATAACCTTAGAGAATAAAGGAGAAGATGATAAAGAAGTTAAGAATAAAAAGTTATATTTAAGTATGGTACAATTGTACTCTTTAGTAGTTGATGTATGGTATCTGGGCTAAACGATTCCTTCATAGAGCGGAGGTATATACGAACTAGCAACTCGGAACCTAGTTTGTTGGTTGTTTGTGGGAAACCACTCAGTGTACTATATTGAAACTATTAGAGACTCGATGTGTACCAAGTGTAGAAAATGGATACGTATGATGAAAATGTAGAACTCGAATGAATTGTTGAGCAATGTAAATGAAGTTAGAAATTCTTAAAGGAATAATTGTTATATAAACAAGAAAATTCAAAGAAGAATTTTGAAGAGATATAAAGATAAGAAATGCGAGTTACCTAACTCCAATAGCCAAGATAACAATAATGATGAATAGACAAAGTCTGTAAGATTAAAAGCATAAATGAAATCGTAAATGATGAAAAAGGAAAGAAAAAGGATCGTAAAACAAAACGATCACAAGTTAAGAAAAGAATTTTAAGGGAGATGATTATAAAATAAGATCACGACGTGATCTGTTTAAGTTATAAAAGAAAGATAGTCTGTAATGTTTGAATAATTATAGCTTGATTCTATGAGGATAATGTACTATGATATAGTACGAAATAAACTCATAAGGAGTTATAGATAATGTGATACGAGGAATTCGTATCGAGCAAAGAGCAAGTTAAGAGTAAGATAAAGTTAGGTGGGATTTCAATTGAGGACTTATGTGATGGCTGAGTTGTACAAATCCTTGTATGGGCGACGATTTTGTGCGTGCACTCAGTTTATCACATTGATAATCATTGGAATATTGGTGTCGCGCTATCGATGTATATGTGGCGAAAAGGTGATTCTTTTCTCATTTGTATGTTTGATAGTTAGAAACTATTAAGATTAGTCAGATATTATTAGGATTAGGTGCGGTTCTTAAAACTAATGCATATGGTAAGTTTGTGACTCATAATAATATGGTATGTTTTGAACCCCTCACCGAATGGATGCCTATGGTCTGACTAAGATAAGTTCTTAAACTCATACTATTGTGGCAAGTTCCTGAACTTCCAATGTGCGGTAAGTTTGATGAACTATACTGGGGATATAGGAGGACTGTAAGTTGAAATACAAAAATATTTAGTATAAAGATTGAAATTGATGGAGAAAATTAGATATTCCAAATCTTCTAGCTTTGCTAGATTTTCGAAATTTATTGAATTCGTGCCGATGGTTATACTTTTGATTTTTGAAAAAAATGTTGGGTCACACTAGTGAACCAGAGAATTTTTTTTTAAACAGTGTTATTATTCATGTATCTATGTTGTTTGTTTCGGCTAGATAAAAAAAATAATTTTTAAATTTTCAAAAAATATTTTAATTATATGTATCGGGTGATATGATAAACGATGAAGTCATCAATGCAATGGAACCTGGTGTTGGATGTGATCATATAATCGTCAGCCCACTATGGTGAGATGTAGTATGACAACGTCATAATCATGACGCCATAAAAGGATTTTTGAGATTTCTTTGAGACATGAGAATATATATATATATATATATATATGTATATGTATATTTCGATTGATGTCCAAATTGTTGTAGAAGTCTATGCTATTTGATTCAGCTAGACGAATATTGAAAGATGTTCATGAAATTCCAGCGTTTCTTGAGAAGTTATACCAAACCAAATTATTTTGGTGAGGATTCAGATATTGAAAAGCTAGATAAACAACCCTTTTATAGGGGATTATGCGAAGGCGTTTAGATTTTTGTGCACAATACATGGTACGAAGGGCTGATCACCCTAAGTACGGGGAGTCCCTACAGTATTATTGTTAAGGTTAAAGTTGAAAGATTACTTGTAACCGTGGACATATTTCATGGTCTTATGACCCTCAGTTACATCTCTAAAAACTGAGAAGAACAACCCTATTATGGGGGAATTATTTTTACGCGATGCGTTTAGATGTTTGTGCACAATACATCGTACGAAGGGCTTAACACCCTAAGTACGGGAGTCCCTATAGTCTAATGACTGTTAAGGTTTAAGTTGAAAGAGTACTTATAACTGTGGACGTAGTTCAAGGTCTTGTGACCCCTCAGCATGATTTGGAATCTTTTAAATTCCTATTATTCATATCGCTTTCCAATTATTGAGCAATTGTGGAAGATTCTTGTTATTCTGAAAGGTGAAAGTGGAAAGGATGAGAAAATTAAGCAAAACATAATAATTTCAAGAAAGAAATGAAACTCCAGAAAGAAGAGAATGTGAAACTCTTAGAAGATGAAGAGGTGAGGAATATGATGATCTTAGAAAGATCCTTACAGAAAGAATTTGGTTGCAGAACCTAATGAATAAATAGATATCAACATAAAATCTATTTTGATAAATGGAATAAATGAATATTAGTAAGTCAAAAATTTCGAGGACGAAATTCTTAGAAGAAGGGGTGAATGTAATGTCCCGAGAGTTTGAGAATATAGTATATGATAATGATCCTTAGAGAAAGATAATGAACGGGTCAAAGAATATGTAATACTCAAATATAATTGAGTCTAAGTAAAGGTTATGAAATAAAACTTACAAGAATTTATTGTGAAGAATGGTTGAAGTGGTAATAAATAAAACCTATATTAAGGTAATGTGTTGAAGATATTCAACGATAAATTTTGAAAAGAGATTTGGTGAAAACCGAGAAAAGGGAGGTTTCGTTGATTCCAAGGACGGAATCCATATAAGAGGGGAAAGATGTGACAACCCAAATTTTTTTAAAAGTTATTAAAGTTAGAATTAAGTAATTAAAATTCTTATTATGAGATGTATATATTTTGAATTTTGTGTTTTGGTGTGAAGAAATTAAATTTTTTTTATGAGATTTAATAGTTGATTAAACTATTAAAGGAAATAAAAGAAATTAGTCACGACAAGAAATTTGGTGGCAAGGGAAATTAACCCTATAAATATTAGGTAACTTAAATTAAGTTGAAACTATATTATGGAATAATATTGTTTGAATATTAAAACCTTACTTGGTAGTGGTGTTGTAGTAAAGTAGATAAAATAGTTAATTCACTTAATTAAATAGTGAGCTAATATATGAGTTTTGCTAATTAAATTTGGTATTCTTAATATATATTATGTGTCATGGTAATATATTAAAAGGTTTAGTATCTTGAATGATGTTAATAAAATATAAATTGATGGTGAGAGAAGAAAAACTAATATACCTATAAATAATTATTGGTTATAGATTAATAAATTGAATTAATATTTAAGTGGTGATTAGATGTATGGATTAAATAAATTATATTGAGATAATTTATGTGAAAAAAAATGAATGAAATGATTATATATAATAATTGTATAATTCATTTGAGTTAATTAAAATAATTATGGAATAAATATTAATAATTTTAATGAAAATGTTTATTTTAATGGAGGTGTTATTTATAATGTAGTAATTATACATATTATAGTTGTATAATTACTTAATGGGGCTAAGTGATTTAGCAGTATAGTTCAAGTGTGACACTTAGAGAAAGGAGAATATATTATATAGTAGGAAAAGAAAATAAAATAGAAATAAGCTATGGAGTATATTTGCCAAACATGGCTTAAACTCTTGGTATTTTTTAACTGCTGAGACTTTGGGTCTCTTGGTAACGCTAGTAACTGAAGGCTTAAACCTTCACACGTTATTTCATTTGATATGTTAGGGTTGATAGAGTGAGAGAGAGAAATAAGAGTTCTCTGTGAAATTAGAAGAGAGCTTTGGAGGATCAAGGAAGAAGGAGGAGATTAATCAAGTAATCTTCACCATATAATCAATCTAGAGAAGATTTAAGAGGTAAGAGAAGAATTCTAAAACTTTTAGTAGCTTTTCTTAAAGTTCTTTATTGTTAGAATTATTTTTGGTAGAATGAAGTGATGAAAATCCTAATTATTTGTTGTTGGATAATATGTTAGTATTGTCTATAAGAGACATTAGAGCCAACAAATCTGAATTTTTATAAAATTAGTCTTTTGGGTTTTGTTGTATAAGTTATGGTCTGTTTTAGAGGCTAAATTAATCATGCTCACATGGTTAAGGCTGTTAATTGATGGGTGAATATTGTTCTACTCTGAGAAACAAAAACAACCCAAGTTGAACGAGTCAAAACGGATGAAAAACGAATTCGTAGCGAATGAATTCGCTAAATATGTTTAAAACATGAAAGTATAGCATGAATAGGGAATTGGAACCCTTAAATTGATTTGTTAAAGTTTTTGAAATGTTAAAATTATTCTATAGATGAGTAGTTCAGTGTTTCACGAGTTCATAGAATCGAAAACCAACTAATTCTGACTTAAAATAGAGAAGTTATGAAGATTTGAAGTAAAAACATCGCAAAAATTGTAATCTGGGGAAGTTTCGAAAGAAGAACCCATACCCATGAGCATGTGTTATTGCAAGTATTGCCGCTAGATGGCACGGCATCTTTGGATTTGTGAAGGAAAGGGGTGCGGCCGTGCCCAATGTCTGTTAAGTGTGACTGCTTTAACCTGTCTTGGTAAAACGGCCATAACTTTTTCATACGAACTCCGATTGAGGTGATTCAAGATTATCCGGAACGAGGACGAATAGAGCTACAACTTATATGCTTTACGTTTTTCAATTTAAGGTTTGTAACAGGGGTCAAAATGGTCATCTTTAGGACTGTTGTGTTTTCGAAAGGCAATCGGAAGGCGTCAGGCATGCACGTATGCAAGTGTAGTGCTCTTGACCATAAAAGATGTTGTTCTAAGTTATAGAACATGAATGTTAGTAAATATAACTATGCTTAACATTAATAAATGATGTTTTACATAAGTTGTATACGCATACTAAGCACACACAAGAGAGACAAATTGAGCGTGTGACGAATAAACGTCGAAACGCCGTGATAAGTGATAATGAACGTAAAACGTGTTTTAAATCAAATGAAATGAATATTATAAGATATTGAATAATGTTAATATAAAACCAATAAGTAGTCCTAGTAAGACTTAAACACTTGAATGAACTTCAAATAGGAAATACAGTGAGATATAAGTTGAAAGTTAACATAATCAAATTAAACATTGTGTATCTATGATAGAAAGGGTTATGAGTCATAGAGTAAAGTTTACATTACAATTATTATGCATTTCTATGTGACTAATAGTTAATGTGAATGATTATATAATTGTGTAGGGCACGTGAAGTGTAGATATCTGTAAGCTGTTAAACTGTTATTGGTAAACAACGATCAAGGAAAGTCTTTCAATTCCTATTTGCTATGTGAACTTGGTGATTAACTATTTTAAATCTTTATTGCAAATAGCATGATGTTTTATATATATGTTGAATGTATGAAATGTTAAAGTCAACTTATGACTACGTTGATTGAGTAAAGCATGTTGATTGAGTAAGAAACTCAATCTTTATACTTGTTATATGAACTGTAACATGTATGTTGATAAGTAGGTTTTATACCTACTTATTGGATATCAATTCACGAGAACTATGCCCATCTTAAGCACATTTTAGTATATTTTTAGCTGCATTTTGTTTTGTTTTGCATTGCATGTACTGAGAACTCCTTTGGTGTAAAAGTGCAGGAAATGGCATAGCTCGGCGTTGGTAGGTGGCAAGAGATCAGTGAAGGCATGACAAAGGGTCGAGTGGACAAAAGAAACTGAGCATTGATGGACAAAGAAGCAAGAGTAGCATGTCAGAGAATCAGTAGCAGCATGACAGGAAGCATCAGTAGCAGAACTCAAAGATACAGAATGTAGGAGCCACGCGGCCACGCAGCTACATAAGCTGGAACGCGCGCGCCCGCGCCATCAACCAGAAAGAGCTAATTTTGCACACACACGCTACCGCTACCGTGCTCGCTTTATTAAAGGGGATCATGCACCGCTGCGCGCATGCCATCGCTCACGATTATTTACCTTTATTTTAAATGTGCAATTTGAAGTGTTGGAGATCATCTAAACTACTCTTGTTGGTACCAGACGCGATTATCTTTAGTTTTTATCAGTTTTTCATATTAGAGACCTAGGGTTCTATTCTTTGAACAAAATTCTAAAGAGGGTTGAGCATACATTGAATATTTTCTTCATCATCTTTTGGATTGATTCATTGAATAAGAACTACTTTTATTTTGCTGGACAATATTGGAGATTTGAACAACGCTTTGGAACATAATCTGCAATTGGGTTTGATCAATTCTATCTTCTCTCTCAATTGTTTTATTTATTCCTCATGTGTTGCTTTAATCCCATAATGGTTTTTGGTTCAATGATGAACTAACTCCATTATGGGATTCTAACGGATATTGATTTGTAGTCTAATATTAATGGCCTGAATGCTTGATTGTCTAGTTATCGTGGAAATTTTATTATGATTGAATTGATTGCATGAATGTCTGATCACCATTCATTTTATGTACTTATATGGAATTAAAAAATGACATGTGAGTATGGTTGTAATCATGATAGCATGCGTTTATGAGGCTGAATTGTTTAGCTTTATATTTCGTGGACCAGATAGAAATATATTGTTTCACCATGTGTAGTTATATAAGAGCTTACGCTTCAATTCAATATTATTGCAATGTCACATAGAAATATAGTGATGTTGATTTTATTGATGATTACATGATTTCTATTGCACGTGGATGTTATGTAAGTAGGTCATATTGCATTGAAAAATGGTTATGTCTAGTTTTGTGCTCTTGGCTAATTTTCCATGATACATAAATGATCTTGCATGAGGGTATTATTTAGATTAAATATAAATTGAAGTTAGAATCCTATTATTTCCAGATTTGATTTAATACATTAATATTTGTCTTTTATTTATTATTTGAGTTTAAATTAATTCAAAATCATAAGCGTTCGTTTGAGCATATAAAAATAGTGATACAGTTGATGCATAATAGTTTAATTTGGAAACCTTTCTCCGTGGATCGATACTGTTCTTACTCTGTACTACTTATTGACCAATGTATGCTTGCATGAGTTAGAGTCCTTTTATTAGAAGTAAAAAGGAGGCAACAAGTTTTTGGCGCCGTTGCTGGGGAAAGGCGTTTAAATTTTTATTATTATCATCAGTTTTAAGCTATATTATATAACTTAGACAAATCTAATCTTGTCTCATTTCTATTTTTATTTTTTATTTTTGTTTCAGGTACTTGTGTATATTTTATGCATACACGATCATCCAATTTTGAGTTGATACCTGCACAGGATAACATTAATGGTAGAGGTTGGAAGTCGAGAGTGCGTAGAAATATACAAGCAGAGTTAGAGGGGACAACATCTAATATGGCGGCCGAAGGACAAAGAGAAGAGCAAAGAGAGGAGTATAAGGCTTTGAGAGACTATTCAATGCCTAATATTAATGGATTGCAGTCTAGCATAGTCAGACAAGCAATAGCAGCTAATACCTTTGAGATAAAGTCGGACACTATTCAAATGGTGCAGAATTTGGTACAATTTGGGGGTGCTGCTACAGATGATCCTAATGAGCACCTGTTGAGTTTTATTGAGATATGTGACACGTTCAGATATAACGGGGTGACGGAGGATGCTATCAGACTTAGACTATTTCCATTCTCATTGAGAGATAAAGCGAGAAGTTGGCTTCACTCTTTACCTTCGGGATCAATTACTACATGGGAGGACCTAGCACAAAAATTCTTAGCCAAGTTTTTCCCAATGGCTAAGACTGCAAAGATGAGGACAACAATCTCCCAGTTCAAGCAGCAACAGGGTGAATCTTTATATGAAGCCTGGGAGAGATACAAAGAGATCCTAAGGAAGTGTCCACACCATGGTATGCCAGATTGGATGGTGATCAACACATTCTATAATGGATTGGGATGGCAATCACAGCCGATTATAGATGCAGCTGCGGGAGGAGCTTTATGGGAAAAAAGTTATGAAGAGGCCTATAACCTTATCGAGACAATGGCGGCAAATGATTTTCAAAACCCTACATCCAGGATGCCACAGCCCAAAGTTGCAGTTTTATTGGAAGTGGATGCTATCACTCAGTTGTCAGCACAGATGGCATCCATGGCAAAGAAAATTGATTTATTGACAGAGAATAAGGCGAAGATAGTTGCCTTTGTGTGTGAAATTTGCACAAGGTCACATTCAACGGATCAATGTGATATTAGCTAGAGTCTGTACAGTATGTGAGCAACTACAGGAAGGACCAAGGACAATTTCAGAACACATACAACTCCAACAACCGCAGCCACCCAAACTTTAGTTGGTCGAATAATCAAGGAAATTAGCAGAATCAATTTCAACCGAATAACCAATTTCAGTCACAGCCAGCGCAGCAACAGTTTACACCAAGATCACCTTTTCCACCTGGATTTTCTCAACAACAACAACATCACACTCCATCTACACCACAGCAAGAAAAGAAATCAGAAATGGAGGAGATGATGATGAAGTACATGGCGAACACGGAAGTGATGATTAAAAGCCAAGTAGTGGCTATTAAAAATCTGGAAACTCAAATGGGCCAGATGGCGAGCATGCTTAACAATAGGCCCCAGGGTTCATTGCCAAGTACTACGGAGGCAAATCCACGAAGAGAAGGGAAGGAACAGTGTCAGGCGATCACACTCGTGTGCGGGAAGCAGATTCTGAGAAAACCGGCATGGCGGCGGCGCGCCGTGTTTACAAAGGGAAGAGATGCTTGTATGCGTGAGGCGTAAATTGGATGCGAAGAAGAATGAAAAGCATGAAGGTTTTGAGTTATAGCCTGAAGAAGATAACAAAGCAGGTTCAGTTGAGAAACCAGGAAATAAAATACTACTAGTTCACCCTCCGGTTCTGTATCCACAGAGATTGAATAAGCAGAGGGAAGACAGGCAGTTCAGCAAGTTTTTGGAGGTCTTTAAAAAGCTGCAGATTAACATATCCTTCACTGAGGCATTGGAACAGATGCCGAGTTATGCAAAGTTTATGAAGGGTATATTGTCGAGGAAGAGGATATTAGAAGAGTTTGAGACAGTGGCCTTGACAGAGGAATGCAGTGCAGTGCTTCACGTAAATTACCTCCAAAGTTGAAGGATCCAGGCAGTTTCACAATTCCGTGCATAATTGGAAAGATGAGCTTCAGTAAATGTTTGTGTGATCTTGGGGCAAGAATAAATTTGATGCCCTTGACAGTATTCAACCAGTTGGGATTGCCGGCTCCAATGGCGACAAATATTTCTTTACAGTTAGCTGACAAATCCATCACTTATCCAAGGGGAATTGTTGAAGATGTGTTGATAAAAGTGGATAAATTCATCTTTCTGGCTGATTTCATCATTTTGGATTACGAAGAAGATAAGAGTATACCAATCATATTGGGGAGACCATTCCTAGCCACAGGAAGGACCTTGATAGACGTGCAGAAAGGGGAACTCACTATTCGTGTTCATGATAAGGAGGTTACCTTAAACGTATTCAAGGCAATGAAGTTTCCGATAGATGAAGAGGAATGCTTCAGGATTGATTTGGTGGACCAGGTCTTAAATGACGAAGTAGAGAGTTTGATGGGTCATGAACCGTTGAGAAGTGTTATTGCTAAAAATTCAGAATTGGAGGATGAAGAATTTGACGAACTTGTGTAATTTCTTGATACTGCTCCACAATTCAGAAAATTCAAAACTCCTGTTGAGCCATTGAAGAAAGCTGGAGAGACGTCAGTAAAATTAAAGCCATCTCTTGAGACACCTCTAGAACTTGAATTGAAACCACTTCCAGATCATTTGAGGTATGCATTTTTAAATAAAGATTCAAAGCTACCTGTGATTATTTCTTCTACACTAACATCTTTTCAGGAAGAAAAACTGCTAAGAGTTCTTAGAGAGTTCAAATCAGCCATTGGATGGACGATAGCAGATATAAAAGGATCGACCCTTCTTTTGCATATGCATAAGAGATCTGTTGGAAAATGATAGTAAGCCGTCGGTAGAGCAACAAAGAAGACTTAATCCGATCATGAAAGAAGTGGTCAAGAAAGAAGTTTTGAAATGGCTGGATGCATGCATAATATATCCGATTTCAGATAGTTCATGGGTGAGCCCAGTGCAATGTGTGCCGAAGAAGGGTGGTGTGACCGTGGTTTTTAATGAGAATAATGAGTTGATTCCAACACGAATAGTAACGGGGTGGAGAGTCTGCATGGACTACCGCATGCTCAACAAAGCTATGAGGAAAGATCACTTCTCACTGCCATTTATCGATCAGACGTTGGACAGACTAGCTGGTCATGAGTATTATTGCCTTCTGGATGGATATTCAGGTTACAACCAAATTGTTATAACTCCAGAAGACCAAGAAAAGACAACCTTCACGTGTCTATATGGCACTTTTGCTTTCAGAATGATGTCTTTCGGGTTGTGCAATGCTCCAGCCACTTTTCAGAGATGCATGATGGCTATTTTTCGGATATGGTGGAACAGAATGTGGAGGTATTCATGGACGATTTCTCGGTATTTGGGGATTCTTTTGATTTATGCCTTGAGAATTTGGTGATGGTCTTGAGAAGGTGTGTTGAGACAAATTTAATACTGAATTGGGAAAAGTGCCATTTTATGGTACAAGAAGGAATAATTCTGGGACACAAGGTTTCGAAGAAGGGACTCGAGGTGGATAGGGCTAAACTAGAAACTATTGAGAATTTGCCACCACCTACTTTAGTAAAAGGTGTTCGCAGTTTTCTTGGACATGCAGGCTTCTACCGCAGATTCATCAAGGACTTCTCCAAGATAACTAAACTATTATGCAGTTTATTGGAGAAAGATGCACAGTTTAAATTTGATGAAGCTTGTGTGTCGGCATTTGAGCACTTGAAGGGGAAATTAACTTCAGCACCAGTTATTAGTGCACCATATTGGGATTTGCCATTTGAGTTGATGTGTAATGCCAGTGATTATGCTGTGGGGGCTGTTTTGGGTCAGAGAAAGGAGAAGATTTTTCATGTTATCTATTATGCCAGCAAGACCCTTACAGATGCGCAGTTGAACTACACCACCACGGAGAAAGAATTACTGGTAGTTGTGTATGCCTTTGATAAATTCAGAGCGTATCTGATTGGTACGAAGGTGATAGTGTACACAGATCACGCGACAATCCGATACTTAGTGGCAAAGATGGATGCAAAACCCTGGTTAATCAGATGGATATTATTGTTACAGGAATTTGATTTGGAGATCAAGGACAGAAAGGGCACTGAAAACCAAGTGGCGGACCACTTATCTCGACTAGAGAATCCAGAAAGGGAGGTAGATGATAAAGTTATAATTAATGAATCCTTTCTAGATGAGCAGTTGTTTGTGGTGAAAGAGGAAGTGCCATGGTTTACAGACTACGCGAACTATTTGGTGAGTAAGATGGTACCTTCTGACTTGGTGGGTCATCAAAAGAAAAATTTATGCATGATGTCAAATGGTTTATATGGGATGAGCCATATTTGTTTAAACAGTGTGCTGATCAAATGATAAGAAGGTGCATCCCATATAGCGAGATTGAGGGGATTTTACAGGATTGTCACGCTTCTTTGTATGGGGGTCACTATGGTGGAGAGCGAACAGCGGCTAGAGTGCTACAAGCAGAATTCTACTGACTGACAATTTTCAAGGATGCGTATAGTTTCATCCAAAGATGTGATAGATGTCAGAGAGTCAGGAAGATTTCAAAAAGAAATGAAATGTCATTGAACACAATCCTCAAAGTGGAAATTTTCGATCTGTGGGGGATAGATTTCATGGGTCCTTTCGTTTCTTCATGTGGAAATCTTTACATCTTGCTTGCAGTGGATTATGTGTCGAAGTGGGTATAAGTGGCAGTTCTTCCAACAAATGATGCCAAAGTAGTCCTCAGGTTTTTACAAAGAAATATCTTCACAAGGTTTGGGACTCCAAGGGCCATCATTAGTGATGAAGGCAGTCATTTTTGCAATAGGCAATTTACAACTTTGTTGGCTAAGTATGGGGTGAACCATCGCATTGCTACAGCTTATCACCCATAAACGAATGGCCAAGCAGAAGTTTCAAATTGGGAAGTTAAAAGAATTCTGGAAAAAGTTGTGAATCCCACTAGAAAAGATTGGTCTTTAAAGCTTGATGATGTTGTGTGGGCATATAGGACTGCGTACAAGACTCCGTTGGGCATGTCTCCTTTTCAGCTAGTTTATGGCAAAGCATTTTACCTTCCTATGGAACTAGAGCATAAGGCATATTGGACGATTCGAAAGCTCAATTTTGATTTAAAAGCTGCAGGGGAGAAACGCCTACTCCAACTCAACGAGTTGGATGAATTCCGATTACAGGCGTATGAAAATTCTAAGCTGTACAAGGAGAAGGTGAAGAAATGGCATGATCGCAAGATCATAGAAAGAACATTCGAGCCAAGATAAACAGTTTTGCTTTTCAACTCCAGACTTAAACTTTTTCCCAGGAAGCTAAAATCAAGATGGTCAGGGCCATTTACAGTGAAGATTATTTTCCTACATGGTGCAATAGAAGTGTTTGATAAGTTCCCGGACAAACCGTTTAAAGTAAATGGACAGCGGCTGAAGCATTACTTTGGTGGCGAGGTTGACAGACAAAAAGTTACCTCAATTCTTTCTTCGACATGAGATTCAGAGACAGTCAAGCTAATTGTCTATAACTTAATGCTTGATGGGAGGCAACCCATTATTTTTATCTCTACTTTTTATTTATTCAGTTTAGGTTATTTTTGTTAGTTTATCTTCATTTTTAATTATGATAGATTAATGTGTTTTGCATAAGTTAGTGTGTCACTGAATTTGCATTGGACTGTGTTTGAGATTAGTATAGAGAGTATGCTAATTAGATGGTCATTGTTGCGTATTCATTAGTTAAAGCATTAACATGGTTAATTGGTGTTTATGCAAGTGCATTGAAATGAAGTAATCACTGTGTGCTATATTGGAAGATGCAAATTGGAATTGCAGAATTCAGGGTCGCGTGGCCGCGCTATGATAACAATACAAACCCGCGTGCCCACGCTGCATGTCTGTGTAAGAAGAAAAAATGAACTCGCGCGCCCGCGCCACTTCCCTATTGAAAAGTTGTGCGGCCGTGCGCTACACCGGAAGTTGAAATTTTTTTTAAGTTGTAAAGACGTGTTCTCCCACTTGTCTTCTATCAGTTGAAGTCCTATTCCCTTGTTCTCCATTACATGCACGTCTCCTCATCTCTACTCAGTTACAAATTGAAGCCATAACGTCTCTTCTCCACTACTGATTGTCGCTTCAGATCTCATACCCACGATCGATTGCTACACTGATAAAACCTAGGGTTTCAGAGTGGTTGTGCGAAATCAGTTTGGGGGTTATTCAGTTCTTCGGTTATCACTCACTATCAGGCAAATCTTCTTCTTCGTTATCAATCTCCAATGGGTCCTAAGCGTGCGAGATCTCGTACCCCTAAATCATCATCTGCTAGTAGTCAAAGTGGGGATAATGTTAATTTCTCAAAGTTTATCAACTTGGATGCTCAAGTAGAATATTATCGCATTGTGGGGAAGTCATTTGTTCAGGAAAGAGGATTCAAGCCCGATGCACAGGATGGTCAGTTGGTACAGATGATTAGAGAGCGAAGTTGGCAGGGTGTGTGTTCTACGCCAGTGGCTACACCTATGGCTATCGTGCGGGAGTTCTATGCCAATGCGAGGGAAATAATGAATAGGTTCTCTTTTGTCCATGGAATTCAAGTGGACTATAGGCCAAGAGCTATTCGTCAATTGTTCAATTTACCCGATCCTCCGGCTGGGCGAACAAATTGGGGTGAGGCCGAACGTTTAGAGACGGATTTGGATGTAGTGATCACTGATTTGTGCATTTCGGGTACTCAATGGACATGCACGTCGAGCACTAATCACCCTAAGACCTTCCCGGTGTCCACTCTCAACCGCTATGCAAAGGCCTGGAATCTGTTTGTGTGTGCTAAACTCATGCCATCCTCTCATCAACATGAGATTACAGTTGAGCGCACCATTATACTATGGGGGATTATTGTAGGCAAGGACATCGACGTAGGTCACTTGATAAATCAGAACATGATGAGATATATGCGGGGTAGTACCACGGGCAGTATTTCACACGCGTCAATAGTGACCCATTTGTGTGCCAAGGCAGGAATTCGGTGGACAGATGAGCAGTTGCATTTCCCAAGCCAAGACATAACGCATGCTACAATAGCACGATTTGAAGATTGGCTAGGGGGTACTCCGCATCCAAGAGGAAAAGGGATTATTCTTCGTCCTGCCTCGTTGACGCCTTCGTTACAGCCCTCTAGGACAGATGAAGCGGGCCCATCAACCCAAGCTACCGCTGTTACTGGGGATCGACATCTCCGAAGGTTGGAGAGAAAGGTTGATACTATGTATGACAATTTTGCAGCCTTTGCAACGGGTTTGACGAGGTCACTAGCAGAGGCATTTGCACAGCAGGGGATGATGCTTGAGTGGCCACAATTTGGGACGGCCATGCCATTTCCACCACTGGATTCACCACCCGAAGAGGGTGGTGCAGCTGATGAGTAGGGGAGTTTCTTGAACCCTTTACCTTCATTCATTGAGACAATAAATATTTTAAGTTTGGGGGTATTGGGTAGTATGGTAGTTGCATATAGTATTTGCATGATTAGTTTAAATTTTGCATGTTTTTGTGTTAGTTAATAAGTGCAGATAATTTTTCTGTTTTTAGTCATCATTATTTGTGTTCGTATATGTTTAGTTGCATGTCTCACAGTTCTAGCTTGATGGAAGTTATGTTTAGCCTATGATGAAAGTGAATTTTGAAGGATTGTTGAGTATTTTGGATAACATGAGCTTAGATATAATGTTTTACATGATGTAATTCATGATGATGTTTAGATGCTTTCGGTTTGCACTGCCGTGTTCACAATCGCTTATAGGCATAAGAATTATGTGTTGCATTGCTTGATAGAAAATGTGGTTTTAAAAAGAGAATTATGGGGAAACTGGACTTAGACTGTACAAAACATTGATAATCAAACTTTGGGAACACATGGGTATGCTATATATATATATATATATATATATATATATAAAGCTATCTTGAAACCTTCTTGAGCTAAATGATTAAATCTTTGGAAGGGGCGAGATGGAGTATAAAACGCACTCGCTGTATATAAAAAAAAGAAGAAAAAAAGAGCAATAAACACCGCGGGAAAGAGCGAGAATCGCCCTCATGAGTAAAAATAAAGCAGTTTAAACCCATTGTTGAACCTTAGTTGGTTTTGATATGTCAGTGTAGTCTTTGTTGCATTAGTATACATAAATCTTGATTTAGACTATGATTTTCTGTTTTGAGCAGTTTAGCATGTGCATTCTGTGCTTTAGACAAGTTTTGGTGAACACAACACATACACACACAACATCTTTATAGCATATATGAATTATTTGAGTGTATGATATTATGCCTATAGTTTGGTTTGAATTTGTATTCTCGAATCTGGATAATTCGCTGAGGCATTTTGGACTGAACTTCTGTTATAGCTGGAAAAATGTGAGACTCGTTTGCATCATGATATAGTTGTATAGCATGTAGTTGAATTTTCAGTGTTTATGTCATATGCATGGCTTGAGGGCAAGCAATAGTTCAAGTTTGGGGGTATTTGATAAGTAGGTTTTATACCTACTTATTGGATATCAATTCACGAGAACTATGCCCATCTTAAGCACATTTTAGTATGTTTTTAGTTGCATTTCGTTTTATTTTGCATTGCATGTACTGAAAACTCCTTTGGTGTAAAAGTGCAGGAAATGGCATAGCTCGGTGTTGGTAGGTGGCATGAGATCAGTGAAGGCATGACAAAGGGTCGAGTGGACAAAAGAAACTGAGCATTGATGGACAAAGAAGCAAGAGTAGCATGTCGAGAAATCAGAGAGTGCGACATGAAGGAAGCATCGATAGAAGAACTCAAGGATGCAGGATGTAGGAGCGCATGTGCCATGTGCATTATATAATTTGGAACACACGCAGCGCGCCGCCATCAACCGGAAAGAGCTAATTTTGCACACACGCGCGCCCGCGCCTGTTTTACAAAGGGATCGCGTGCGTCATCGACTACTGATTGTTTGACTTTATTTTAAATGTGCAATTTGAAGTGTTGGAGATCATCTAAACTACTCTGGTTGGTACCAGACGCGATTGTCTTTAGTTTTTATCAGTTTTTCATATTAGAGAACTAGGGTTCTATGCTTTGAACAAAATTCCAAAGAGGGTTGAGCATACATTGAATATTTTCTTCTTCATCTTTTGGATTGATTCATTGAATAAGAACTACTTTTATTTTGCTGGACAATGTTGGAGATTTGAACAACACTTTAGAACATAATCTGTAATTGGATTTGATCAATTCTATCTTCTCTCTCAATTATTTTATTTATTCTTCATGAGTTGCTTTAATCCCATAATGGTTTTCGGTTCAGTGATGAACTAACTCCATTATGGGATTCTAACGGATATTGATATGTAGTCTAATATTAATGGCCTGAATGCTTGATTGTCTAATTATCGTGGAAATTCTATTATGATTGAATTGATTGCATGAATGTTTGATCACCATTCATTTTATGTACTTATATGGAATTGAAAAATGACATGTGAGTATGGTTGTAATCATGATAGCATACGTTTATGAGGCTGAATTGTTAAGCTTTATATTTCGTGGACCAGATAGAAATATACTGTTTCACCGTGTGTAGTTATATAAGAGCTTACGCTTCAATTCAATATTATTGCAATGACACATAGAAATATAGTGATGTTGATTTTATTGATGATTACATGATTTCTATTGCACGTGGATGTTATGTAAGTAGGTCATATTGCATTGAAAAATGGTTATGTCTAGTTTTGTGCTCTTGGCTAATTTTCCATGATACATAAATGATCTTGCATGAGGGTATTATTTAGATGAAATATGAATTGAAGTTAGAATCCCATTATTTCCAGATTTGATTCATTACATTAATATTGGTCTTTTATTTATTATTTGAGTTTAGAGTAATTCAAAATCATAAGCGTTCGTTTGAGCATATAAAAATAGTGATACAGTTAATGCATAATAGTTTAATTTGGAAACCTTTCTCCGTGGATTGATATTGTTCTTACTCTGTACTACTTGTTGACGCATGTATGCTTGCATGAGTTAGAGTCCTTTTATTAGAAGTAAAAAGGAGGCAACATATGTTATGTTAGTCCAATGTTTATGAGATATATGTTGAGCATGTAATAATGTGCTACATGATGCATGAAAACTGTTAGATTTTGCTGGGCTGTCAAGCTTAACCTTGCAAATAACCATTTTTGCGGGTTAAGGATTGAAGGTAATACTATGTGCTACTTGAATGACGTGGATCAGAAATAATACACGAATATTAATATTTTAGCTAAAGTTGTTATTTCTTAATACCATGATTAAGATTCATGAGATGTACTAAATGTTTTATGATGTATAGTTTTATGTTGAGTTGTAAAGCTAAAGTTAGAGTTATCTGATATGTAAAGGTTATCGGATTGAAATGTAAAATTTTATATAATAATAGTGATAAAGTGAATCATAAAATAAGATTGATTCAAAGACATGTAGATGATAAAGGTTTTGATTTAGGGAATTAAAGTAAAAAGACATAAAAGTTTAAATTATTCCGCATTTTATAAAGTTTAACATCGCATAATGATGTAAAATCAGAAGGTAGATGTGTTATTAACGACCGAAGTTGAGAATTATATTGTATGAATTTATGGGTCGTTATAAAATACGTCAATACCTCATTTCGCACAAACTTTGCTTGTATTCAGATGTTGTGAATAAGGCTCAGTTATTGGAATGCAATAATGAGACAACCCAACCAAGAGAGAGCAGACGACAAATCGATAATACCAATGGTAGCAGTCATCGAAGCGGTGACAACAAACGTGGAGGGAATCAATATGCCAAAAATGGTAACCACTTCGGTGGTAATCATGGCCAAGATAATAGGAAAGGTGAACTAAGTGAGAACAACTTCAAGAAGAGAATGTTCAATAATGATGGAAAGACAACGGCACCCGTTTTCAAGGAAGAAGAACGACCACCGATCGTATGTTTCAAATGCGGACAGGAGGGACACATCTTCCCAAACTGTACGCAGCAACCCAAAGCGTGTTTCAATTGCGGAAGAGAAGGTCACCTAGCTCGATTTTTGTCGTGTAGTGAAGTTAAGTCCAGCTGGGATAGTGATGCCAAAGGATGTCCCAGAAAAGTCAAATTTGGTAGTTTAAGTGTGATGACCCGAGTATGGGTGTAGTTTTAAGAAATTCCGAGGACGGAATTTTTATAAGGGAGGAAGAATGTGACAACCCAAAAAATCGGATTGTCCAAAATTTAAGAGTTAAAGAATTAGTTATTAATAAAATGAATTTTTATTAATACTATTCTGTGCTATGTGTTTATTAAACGTTCTAGAACCTAGGATAATTGTTAATCGGGAGGATTCTGGCTACGAGCTAGACTGAACGAGTAAGAATTTTCAAGACGAAAATAAAAATTTTTCGTGGAAAAAGACGAAATAGGCACTATTCACCCGACGAAATCATAAGGGTTAGGGTTTCAATAACCTAAGCCGTTCTGAGAGTTCGGTATGTCGAAATGACATTTCGTCGAAAGATTTGACGATAATATATCGTGAAATGTTAAGTAAGCCGATAAAAGTTTTTCTCGAAAAACGTGCAGAAACCAAAAAAAATAAAAACGACGAAAAGTATTGTTATGTACTTTTCATTCGTTTAGCTACATTAGGGGAAAATGTGAAGGAAAACGCTTGACACCAAAAAGTGTTTTTCAGTTTTTCAGAAATCCGAAGAATACGTAAAAGTTAATCAGTAAAGGAAAGACGAAATATCCAAAAATATTTGGATTCCGAGAATCGCAGTTTTCAAACTGTCGGACGAATTCTGCAAGACGGAACCACGAAGCTTCCAACGGAAGCTTCGTGAATAGTAAAGAGGTCTATTGAGGAGGTGTGAATAGTAAGGAGGTTGGGGTAAAATGACTAAAATACCCCTAGCCTTGAAAATCTATAAATATGAAGCTAACTTCATTGTTTTGGGATTTTGAAAAATCCTACAACTTTGAGAGAGAGAGAGAGAGAGAGTTCGGATGGGGGAAGAGAGGAAAAGGAAGAGGAAAAGCTTGCCTGAGTGCACGCTTTGTCCGACGGAATGAGATTAAAGAAGAAAGGTAATCTAAAAACCTAACTTCTAGATAATTTTCTTTAAGTTTATATATTTAAATCATAACTTAATGAGAACAAGAAGTAGATGATGTTAGGAATGGTATCATATGGTTGAAATCGTAAGAAAATGAAGAAATAAGAATTAGAAATTTAGTTTATAAATTTCTTAAGGAAGTGTAAGATTTGTAAGGATTTTGAGCGATCCGAATGAATCTTATGAATGAGTAGGTCAAATAAGTAAGGAATGATGTTCTATAACATCAAATTCTAAGAAAAAGTAAAATCGTAATCCAAAATATCAATTAAAAATGAAGAACACGCGAAGAACGCGAAGAACGTTGTTGATGGACAAATTTAAAACCATCGTAGGATAATTGTTGTTGATGGAAAAGTTTAAAACCATCGCGTATAAGTTAGTTGCTTATTTCTTGGTTAGGAACGTTAGAAACATTCATGAAGAACGGATTAAAATTGAGCTATAACGAAGTTATGGCGAAAATTTTGTAAAAGATGAACGAGAAATAGAAAGTTAGTAAATGAACCCGAACATGTAGGGTTTCATAAGAATGTAAGAGAACGTAGAAAACGTGAGTCGTGGACTCAAGAACGAACGAGTTCCGAGTTCAGATGACCGAATTACGGACGAACGAACGAAGAACGTTAAAAACATAAAACGAACAAAGAGCGAAGATTAAGCTAATCAAAAGTCACATTAACGGATTCAGAAAAAAGTTCTGTTCTAGCCTAATCGAAGTACGTAAGATAAGGAAGAAAATGGCTTTAGAACGACCTCATTTCGAGTTATAACGAAGAAGTTATGAGATTACGAAGTCAGCGTCTCAAGCTTGTAAAAGACTTTGAAAATTTTTCTAGGTTTCATGCTTGGCCGCAGTCATGAAGTCGTGCCTTTGGGGGGGTAGGCGCACATACATCATGAGCCCAAGCCATCACTCATTGCTAAGTGGTGGCATGCACATGATAATTTGTGAAGGGAGTGGCGCCGCATTTCGACCTCTGCAGATTGACATCGCAGAGAAATAAGTATATGAAGATAACGAGGCAACGCAATAGCAATGTCACGGTGCAAGAATGAGATTTTTACTGCTTAATTACTGGGGGATGTGCAAGAAAAAAATATGAACATGTAGTTCAAATAATGTAACACTTAATTAAGTGTATTAAACCTTTGATAAAGGTTGAACGAAAAGTTTAAACGAGATTAAAAGACAAAGAATGTAGACGCGGGTTATGAAACCAATATCCGGGGACCGTAGTCGCGATAAACAAATGTGAGGGATCGCTATGATGGTGATTCCTTAGACGTTGATTGACGAGGGTAATGAATAACATTTGGATGTTATGTCATGGTAATGCGAGATAAATGTAAAGTGTTTAAACGCGGTGAACGCAACGTTGTTGTGATGAGATATCAGTCCTAGCATACAACGAATCGTATGGCTTCTACATTAAGAAAGAATAATGAACATGGGGTTCAGGCGAGTAATGAATGAAAGTAATTAAAACCTTAGATAAAGGTTGAATGAGAAATTAAGAGGCAAGAAACGTAAACGTTGAATACGTAAACGATCCTCGTGAATCGTATTCACGTAGAGCGAACGTTCTAAGTATACATAGACTTTATAACTTAGACATTGACAAAAGTAGTAAGTAAGATATGAATTATCAAGAAAGCTATAGTGATCAGTAATAAGATTAATGAAAGTTGAATGTGAGTCGGAAGAGAATGTTAGAATGAAATGTAAGCGTTGAACACTTTAACCGACGTAAAGGTTGAGTGTACGCGAATATTAAACGGGTAAAACCTACACTCCGTGTATGGTTTGACCGTAGGATAATGAAGACTAATGATTAAACCTATGAACGATGAAGAAGCTAAATTAAAGACAAGTACGTATAACATAAAAGAAGTAGAGTTAATGTTTATAACTTGGATGATGTTCCGAGTCGAATGAACCGGATGTTGTAAGATAAGAATAAGGTAACATAAAATAGTTAACGCTATAAATGCGTAGAATGAATATGGAATGATTGTCCTGAGTATACAAAAACTGTATGACTTAGACGATGATGAATAAATCCTGAGGTATGACATTTATTTGTCAGAAAGCCATAAGGAATAAGAAATTGACTTAACGAACATTATAGTTTAATAGTTCGAATAAGTTAAGATGAATTTAGGTTGTAGTACCATTGTCACCTTTGATGGTTGACATATGGGAGCTGGGCTAAATAATTCCTTCAGAGAGCGAAGGTATATACAAAACTGGCAACCGATCTAACTCACTATTATGGGTAGTGTAGATGAGACGAGAACTTGTTTGTTGGTTATTTGTGAGAAACCACTCAGAGTACCATATGGACTACTAGCAGAGACACGATGTGTGCTGAGTCCTAGGAGGGTTATAAGAAGAAGATAAGAATGTAAATCATCAAAGATGATGAAAGTATTGAGTAAGACATCTCCGTATGTCATGAAGCCATTAACTGGTAAAGGAAATTGGTCGCGTAAACTTAGTTTGTAAGAACGTGAACCTAAGAGTGAAGTTAAGTAAACCAATGCGTAAAGTCAAGTATTTGACTAATTGGTGTATGTGTTATTTCCTTATGTGCTACATAGAAGTTGGAATGAGCAGTTCAGCGTAAACTATAAGCTGTAGCTATGCGTAAGGCAAGTTTCCTAACTTCATTCATATTTTAAATGAATGCTAGTTTCTAAAACTTCTCATATGTTGAACTTGAGAAATTTTATCTATGTGCGAATGTGTGATATTTGTATAATGTGTTAGAATGTATGAGGCCTTGTGCCACAATTTGAACACTTCAGTGTTTCTATGAGATGAACAGTTATGTGATTTAACTCTTCAATAAGAGAATGTTGTGTTTATACATGAACCGTTATTGTTAAGTCTGTGCTATTAATTCTAGCCAGACAGAATGTGTATGAAAGAGAGTAGAGAATGAAAGTATTTCAAAGTGAATGTGATTAATGTTTTAAAATGATAGGAATCGAGATTATTCCTATTATTCAAGCTGCTTCATAAATTTTGTTCGGTTATGGAGGTCTTAAAAGAATGTTTGAATTCTTAAAGTTGTTTGTTCAACTGTTATAACTTGCTGGGCAATTGAATGCTCACACTTGCTTTAAAAAAAACATTTTCAGCGAACGATGTTAGAAGAACTTAAGGATCCCGTAAAGATCAAGCTGATCGGTATCCAGAAGAAGTACCATTCATTATATGAATGAACGTGAAGATCAAGCAAAGGCTTGTAATATAGAATGATAAAATTAAACTAGAGAATAGTTTAATGAATGATTATGTATCCTTGGTGGCGGATAAAAGTCACTCGTGCAAGATGTAAAGAATAATGTAATTATCATTATTTGTAATGAAAGAGGTTATAAGGTTTTAGAACCTGGGATTTGAGGATGTATGTTGTTATATTTAGCTATATAATGAAGTATGTTTAGAAGAAGATGGGATCGTGACGTAAGGAATTTGGATGTGAAAATAGACCGGATTTCGGGGAGTTACAAATTGGTATCAAAGCTGATAGGTTATAAATCTTAGGTATGAGTACCTAAGACTATAATCGTAGAGAGAAGGATAAGAAGATCACCACGTGATCATAGTAAATCATAGTAACAGATGAGCTATTAAACGATGAATGATTTATAGCTAATGCTATGAATGAATGGTACTACGAAGTAGTACGGGAAGAAGAACTCAGATTGAGTTGTAAAGGATATCATACGAATTAAAGAAAATTCGTATTAAGTAAAGAGAAAGTTAGAAGTTGTACGATTTCAATTGAGAACTCATGTGATAGCTGAGTTGTATGAACCTTTGTATGGGCAGAGGTTTGTGCTTGGTGTAACAACCACTCAGTTTATTACAGTGATAATCATTGAAATTGGTCGCGCTGTCAAGATGTATATGACGAGAAGGTGAATCTTTTCTCATGTATATACTTGATAGGTAGAGAACGATAAAGTAGGTGCGAGTTCTTGAAACTCATACTTATGGTAAGTTCGTGACTCATAATTATATGGTATATTTTTGAACTCCTCAGCGAATGGACGCTTATGGTCTGTCTGGGATAGTTCTTAAACTTATATTATTGTGGAAAGTTCTTGAACTCATAATGTGTGGTAAGTTGATGGACTGTACTAAGGTATAGGAATGTGTAGACTGAAAACGAGTTATTTTCAATAGACTTAGCATTGAAGGTGCTAGAGAAGATTAAGTATTGTCGCAAGCAAGACAATAAAGGAAGATGGAGAATAGGATATTCCAAGTCATCTAGCTATGCTAGATTTCGAAGTTTCTTGAAATCGTGCTGATGTGCGCGTTTTGAAAATGAAAGAATTGGTTCAATTTTTTAAACCAATGGGTTTTAAAAGAACTATTCTTGGTATGTCTATGCTAATTGATTCGGCTAGATAGAAATTGATTTGAAATATCAAAATGAATTTTATATCATCAGTGCATTTGATGCAAGGATGGTAAAGGATGGAGTTATTAATGCAATTGAACCTGGTGTTGGAAGTGATCTTAGGATCAACAACCCGTTATGGTATGATGTATAATGACAAAGTCATAAATTGACGAAGTCCTCAGCGTACTGTGAAAAGTGCGGTATCATGACGTTGATTGACGAGGGTAATGAATAACATTTGGATGTTATGTCATGGTAATGCGAGATAAATGTAAAGTGTTTAGACGCGGTGAACGCAACGTTGTTGCGATGAGATATCAGTCCTAGCATACAACGAATCGTATGGCTTCAACATTAAGAAAGAATAATGAACATGGGGTTCAGGCGAGTAATGAATGAAAGTAATTAAAACCTTAGATAAAGGTTGAATGAGAAATTAAGAGGCAAGAAACGTAAACGTTGAATACGTAAACGATCCTCGTGAATCGTATTCACGTAGAGCAAATGTTCTAAGTGTACATAGACTTTATAACTTAGACGTTGACAAAAGTAGTAAGTAAGATATGAATTATCAAGAAAGCTATAGTGATCAGTAATAAGATTAATGAAAGTCGAATGTGAGTCGGAAGAGAATGTTAGAATGAAATGTAAGCGTTGAACACTTTAACCGACGTGAAGGTTGAGTGTACGCGAATATTAAACGGGTAAAACCTACACTTCGTGCATGGTTTGACCGTAGGATAATGAAGACTAATGATTAAACATGTGAACGATGAAGAAGCTAAATTAAAGACAAGTAAGTATAATGTAAAAGAAGTCGAGTTAATGTTTATAACTTGGATGACGTTCCGAGTCGAATGAACCGGACGTTGTAAGATAAGAATAAGGTAACGTAAAATAGTTAACGCTATAAATGCGTAGAATGAATATGGAATGATCGTCTTGAGTATACAAAAGATTGTATGACTTAGACGATGATGAATAAATCCTGAGAAAATTCGTATTAAGTAAAGAGAAAGTTAGAAATTGTACGATTTCAATTGAGGACTCATGTGATAGCTGAGTTGTATGAACCTTTGTATGGGCAGAGGTTTGTGCTTGGTGTAACAACCACTCAGTTTATTACAGTGATAATCTTTGAAATTGGTCGCGCTGTCAAGATGTATATGACGAGAAGGTGAATCTTTTCTCATGTATATACTTGATAGTTAGAGAACGATAAAGTAGGTGCGAGTTCTTGAAACTCAAACTTATGGTAAGTTCGTGACTCATAATTATATGGTATGTTTTTGAACTCCTCAGCGAATGGACGCTTATGGTCTGTTTGATATATTTCTTAAACTCATATTATTGTGGAAAGTTCCTGAACTCATAATGTGTGGTAAGTTGATGGACCGTATTTAAGGTATAGGAATGTGTAGACCGAAACGAAGTTATTTTGATGAGACTTAGCATTGAAGGTGCTAGAGAAGATTAAGTATTGTCACAAGTAAGACAATGAAGGAAGATGGAGAATAGGATATTCCAAGTCATCTAGCTATGCTAGATTTCAAAGTTTCTTAGAATCATGATGATGTGTGCGTTTTGAAAATGAAAGAATTGGTTCAATTTTTTGAACCAATGTGTTTTAAAAGAACTATTCTTGGTATGTTTATGCTAATTGATTCGGCTAGACAGAAATTGATTTGAAATATCAAAATAAATTTTATATCATCAGTGCATTTGATGCAAGGATGGTAAAAGGATGGAGTTAAAATGAATTTCTACAGACTCAGAGCTTATGAATGTGAAGAAGAAGGTTCAAGAGGGCGTTATTCTAGAATCAAAAATCGACGAAGAGAGGAAATCTCAACCCTCGACTTTATTGATCTATTTGAAATCATCGATCGAGTAAGAACTGTGATCTATAGACTCGCCTTACCGCCAAGTATGTCGCGTGTTCATAACTTTTTTTCATGTATCGATGTTATGTAACTATATGTGGATGACCTGAACCACATTATTGAATTAGAACCGGATAAAGGAAGATTTAATGTATGAAGGGGCACCTGTTACTTGGCTAAGAAGAAACATATTCTACACTTAAAGGTTATACCTCATGAGTTAGAATCTGACGAGGTATCCTCACCTCTTCGACATACCAGGTACGTACATAAATTTCGAGGGCGAAATTTCATAAGGAGGGGAGATTGTAAAACCCCAAATTTTGTGAATAAAGATTAATTTTTCTCAAAATATATTTTTTAAAATATTATGGTATGGATTTGAGATAATGTTATAGTTGTGGGTAATATTTATAAATTTTGCAAAGTAAGCAAGTTGTTATATAGTATTCGATTGGTCGGGGAATATTTGTTTTATCAGGGAATATTCGTACAACGATGCAATCATTGGTGGACCCCACAACGGAATTACTGTCGGAATGAGAAAACGATAAAAATGTCTTTTTTATAAAAATAACGACAAAAGTTTTACCGTTAAACTGTTGAAATACCCGTGGTAAAGTACGATGAATCTGGCGTAGTTGCAAGTAAGACACTGCGGTATTGATTATTGATGCTTACGTGAGAAGTCACCGGTTTTGTTCAATTATTGCACGAGAATTCTTTGATAAGATCTCACGTTATTTAATTCAATTATTGTCAATATATTATATATTATTAAATCAATAATTGAGACGATACAGTTATTCATATTATTATTTATAATATTAACGATGTCTAGAAAGTTCTGTCGAGGAGAGGTTTGGTCACCTAATTGCGCGTCAATAGGGAGAAATCCTTATTGGAAAGCCCCCTCTTTCCTGAGAACGATCTGATTGTTAAATATTGCGAATAATAATAGTGATGAATAAATGTTGTTAAAAATATTGAGAGGATTTTATGAAGTATTTGATATAAATTTTGCTTATTTTATGGATCCTCATTTATCTATTTTTTAAAATAATCAGTAAAAAGTTTTTAGTATATATGTAATTTGGTGGGACCCACCTGTGATGATGACATGTTGGTGGGAGGGGAACACGTGGGGCCCACTGTAGAAAAATGAAATGGGAGGGAGGAAAATGAATGGATTCACGGGTGGATTAAGTGGTGGTGAAATTAATGGGGTGTGTTGTGTATATATATATATAATGTGTGATAGTGGTGTGTTGTGTATATATATATATATATATATATATATATATATATATATATATATATATATATAAGGTGTCTGTGTGTGTGTGTATCGCTTGTGAACTTATATATATATATATATATATAATGCCGTATATAGCATGTGATGAATATATATATATATATTATATTTTTTTAGTTTTTGTTTTACTTGAAGATTTAGTCATCCGTGAATGGCTTAAGATGTCCGTGATTTTTTGTCCGAAACATTACTATGCAGTCCGTGAAAAACTTTTCTGAATAGTATCCTTCCATTTTCCTATAAATAGGATGTTCAGTTAGAATTGAAAATCACACCAGAATCAGAGAATTCTTCTTCTATAATATTGAGCGTATTTCTTTCGAGTTTTAGGAAGCTTTGAGTGTAGAAAACAGTGAAAGTTTTCTTCAAGAATATCCTCGCTATACCAGTTGGAATACTCTCCTTTTTAAGGTAAGGGGTATTATTTATTTCATATTCGCTTACGATATTATTTTTCGTATTCGTAAGAAATTTTATTTCGTTCAATATTCGCAAGAAATATTATATTCGTTTAATATTCGTAAGGAATATTATATTCGTTTAATATTCGTAATGAATATTATTTTCGTTCAACAGTCGTAAGTGATGTTATTTTTGTTCTATATTCGTATGAAATAATATTTTCTTCCGTACTCTGTAGTATATAAGTAATATTATTTCATTTCAGATTTCGAATTCTATACTCATTTTGTTAAAGTTTTGGCTTCTATACTCCATGAAATTAGTAGAATATCCTTAAATTTGTGTTCCATCCAGTATTTTTTCATGAAAATATTATTCTGAACATTCTTGATAAGTTTTAACTTTTTCATGCCGGAGTACTATTCACGAGGTTACTATTCCCGAAAGTACTATTCATGGGGTAATATTCACCTGAGGTACTATTCATGATAAAAATTGATTTCTCTTCGGTCCAAATTATTTTTGATACAATATTATTCTTGAATTTTACTCCACAAAGCAGTATCATGTTGACAATTTGGACATTATTGAATTCTGGATAAATTAAATTATAAATCTTTAAAAATTTATCCTTTGCTTTCTTTTAATTGAATTCTTATATTATTGTCATCATCCTCATGCTTATATTATGATGAAAGTCATCTGTGGCCATAGTGCATAGATGGACTTGATATGATTATGACCAGGGATTATTCGGTATAATCATGACCGCAATGTTACAGATGATATGATAAAAGTCCTCATTAGCCTGTAGTGCATTGATGGACAATTTTTTGTATGATCATGACCATGGGTTCTCTTCGGCCAAAGGTGCAAAGATGAATTATTTTATGGCGTGATCATGACCGTTGATGAAAACACGAACATCCTTGACCCGTAGTGCATGGATAATTCGTGGTCGTGATGTTAATGAATATCCTTGGCCCGTAGTGCATGGATAATTCAGTGATGTTGATTATTTATTAAGTTGAGTCTCAGCGATAAAATTGATGATAAATTCTTTTAAATCATAGAAGATAGTAGATATCATGCTCTACTTGACTCTTCTAATGGATCATTGTTGTTCCGCATTAAACTTGATGTCTATTGTATTTTATCGGTTTAACATTGTTGAAGGCTAACGATAATTTATTCTCGCATTATCTTAGTCATAATATTTCTTACCTGGCTAGTTGAATTTCACCCTTTACTTTCGTTGTTCTCTTCTGTGAAATGAGAATATAAATTTGAGACTAGTCGGGGAGCGGAGTGATCTGGCCCAGATGTTCAGATTAGTAGTCCTCACTATTACGTGAAATAGTGTGATAATAAATGTATTGAGGACTTATTTTGAGTTTGGATAATCGCCTCAGAAGACAATATTTGTATTAAAACTCACATTTCACGCGCAGTATATTTAAGTTTGATTTGTATTCATGTACTACGTATTTGGTATGACTCGAATGAGTGATGTTTAACTGTTTTGGGGGCGTCACATACATGATATATTATGGCCCCTATATGTCAAAGTGAACCCATGATGTGACACTTTTTTATGTGATAGTAGTATTGTTGATTAGAATAATAATTATTAAAAAAATCAAATATTTTTATTTTATAAAAATGGAGGTCTTACAAACCAAACCGGACATTAACGGATTCTCAACTCAAGTGGTTGAACCGACCGGTAAGGGCATGGTTGGAAAAAGTGGTTAGGACTAATAAGGTGCTGTTTGTTTACATCTCGATTGCTTGTTATTAATGAGCTCCTCTTATTTCATTAAGAGAAGCATAATATCTTGTTTTGTTTATTTTTTTTGTTACATCCGAATGTCTCTTAATCAAGAAAATGAGAAAATAAAATTTTAATAATTAAAGATGTACCTCTTAATGAAATTTTTTGATAATTTTTTTTATATAAATATATTCAACAATATTATGCACTCATTTTTATTAAATTGAATATTTAAAATTATTAAATAAAATTTTACCCTTTAAAATAGTAAAATAAGTGTCATTAAGTGACAACTTATTTTTTAGTTATCAAACAATTTTTTAAATTCAGACTTCATAATTATTATCTAATTTATTAAGACATCATAATCATTCATAATTCGCAATTAACCCGACCTAAATTTAGCATAACATTTTTTCATCCCTACAAATAAAAGGTTGAAACTGCCATAGAATAATTCCTTCAATACTTCACACTTAATTAATAAAGGTGGGTTCTTCGAAACCCCAACAACGACAACGAATCAGAACGACCGGAGATATTAGGGCCCAGACTGTAATAATTCTCAAGCCTGCCAGCTGAGAATTCAACTTCTTGAGATCTCTGCATCAGCAATTTTCAAAACCTAGCTTGATCCACTCCAATTTCAACTGCAACCTCCACCAAATTCAGGTAAATCGATCCATCTCTTATATTTTCCTTCCATTCATTTGAATAATTAGTGTCGTTTTGCTCCAAAAATCAGTTCCAACCACGCCTTGATCCAGGTACAATTTGGGTGGGTTAGCTCTCCAAATCATATATAGCATTGCAAAAATAATAGATAAGTTAAAATCTGTGCTGTGTTTGGGTGGACTTTATAGTATGCAATTGACATTAATGGAAGTAGCCAAATGGTGTTTTAGTTGATTCTAGTTGGCGATTTTGTTTATTGTGGCCGGTTAATTTGCAGGACTAAGGGGTGCCCAGTAAGTATCTTTGGTTGATTTGGTAGTATGTTGCATGCTCGGGGGACTATCGAGGAACAGTTGATTTTGAAAGCAATCAAGGAAGAATGCCATTGGGAGAGTCTTCCAAAGCGACTTCAGGCCACTTTGAATTCCAAGGATGAATGGCATAGAACGTGAGTTCTAATAATTTCAGTGCTACTTATGTTTTTCTTAGGAGCTGAAATGACATTGTGCCTGAAGTTAGAAGTATTGTTAAAATTTCTTATATGTGCTTCGATCTTATATATGCTTTACATCTCTGTGATTTATAACTAGGAGAACCGGATATGAAAATATGGTTTCATAAACTGAGTAGTTTTGTTATAACTGGGAGAACCAAATATGAAAATATGACAAGTTTCATTGAGTAGTTTTGTCAGTGGTCTATACTATAGGGGTGGAATGACTAGCTTAAAATTGGCGAGCTATTTCCAAATGCATAATCTAAATTTTCTCTGTATACTATGGGATTCCTGTATGGCTCACATTCAATATTAATCCTATATGTGCATGTGTGTCTATATAATTTATGTTTTGTTTTTCTTCAGAATTTATCAAAGATACAACTTATGACACATAAATAAGTTTTGTCTGTATTTAATCTGTTATGACAACCAGGTTAGAGATCCTGACCTTTCCTACAATTTTAGCCCAAACATTGTTATGCTGAAACGTAATCTGAATAGCCTTGTTTAATATTTTGAAGCATTCTGTATTGTAAACATATTTGATATATTTATATGTTTTATGAAAAGGTTTGTAGTTGATTGTTACCCTCCCCAAAAAAATTGCATATTAAACCTCTGTTGGTGGCCTTTTGTTTAATAAATAATTTATATATATATATATAAATATATATTTATAAAGAGTTTGCTAGTCACACAAGTTAATGAACTTCAAAAAACAGCTGTTATGTATAAAGCTGTTATGGGTGGGATTTAATAAAGTGGGAATGTGGGAGACTTGTATATCCATCAGGCTATTTGATGGGATGAAACATGTATGTCCAACAAGGAAACTTTTTTAACACCGGCAGTTTTGTTTACTTGGGTCAAAGGCAACATAGGTCTTATATAATTTACTCAATACATATGAAGCTTCCAATGATTTGATTTAGAATATGGATAGATGAACTAAATGTTTTAGACTTTTAGTATCTAGAGGCCAGTTGAGGTGTGAAATATTGGCATTTTAAATTGGCAAAATGCTAATATATCAATTGTATCTCATGAATTTTATCCTCCTTTGTGCTTGTATGATCTTACATTTTAATTTCATTGAATGGGTTCTGTTCTTTCTTATGATATGTCTTTCCCCTATTACATGCTGGCATGTAGGATAATTGAGCATTGTATAAAGAAAAGGCTCCAATGGAACACTTCTTTTGTTCGCAAGGTATACAAAGAAGGTGAATATTATGAAGATATGATGCGTTACTTGCGAAAGAATTTAGCGGTGCGTATTTCATTGAAATATAATTGCTTTATCAGTATCCAGACAAGTTGTTCTCACAAATACAGTTTTATGTGAATATTTTATGCTTTGCCTTAGAATGGATACTCAATTGAAAATTGTTGGATTTCACGTTCCACCTTCAACCTCATATGTCTGCTTTTTTTCTTATTCTTTTTCTTTTTCGATAAGAAATATATATGTCCTTTTTTGCCTTATGTTCTAAAATAATTTTATAGAATATATAGGATGACAACATGGTGGGGGCAGGGTTGGGTGTTACCTATCCAATGCCCCATCCCCGTCCCCGTCCCCGTCCCCGTCCCCGTCCCCGTTATATTTCTTGTGCCGGGACTTTTCAACAAATTAGCTTTTTACTTATTTTCGGGAGGTTGAATATTTTGAAGTGCTTTATCTTAACAATCTAGATATGCCTTAAACACCATTATACAAAAAAGTCCTGTTCATCCCTATATAGCCTTTTTTGTTATGCTACGCTTCAGAGATCATTTTATTACTAGTGGTGTAGATTTCACTCTTATATTCTCTTATATTATAGGGATGCAAGTAAATTATTTTTCTCCTTTTAATTTTGTTTGCAGCTGTTTCCCTATCACCTTGCGGAGTATGTTTGCCGTGTAATGCGGTTGTCTCCATTCAGATACTATTGTGACATGATATTCGAAGTCATGAAAAATGGTACTTTATTGTTACTTCAAATTAGTATGTACGTGTTCCTAAAAAGTGCATCCATGTATCAGTCATGGTAAAAGTAGTTTTTATTCTGAGAAGTTTTAGTATATAAAGGTGATTTTGGTCTAAACTAAATTTTTCTGTGACATGCTAAGAGATTAAAGTTTTATCACATTAAATCTTTTAGCAGAAAAACTTTATTCCTGATTAGATTATATTTATCTCTCACCAAAAATGTTAATAGAGAGAAATTCATTGTCTTTTCCTTGAAGTTCGTTGAGCAAAGTTAATTATTTAAGTGGTAGCTTTACCTATGTGTCATCAAATACATTTTTACTGTAAAAAGTTGTCAATTGTGTTATTAAGATTATCTAATATCCCTAAACTCTCCTTCCGTTTGTCCTAATTGACCTTCATCAGATGCTTCTTTAGAATAAGTATGTGATTTTAAATTTTCCTCCAGAAGCTGCATTAGTGGATATAATGGCTTTGTGTCCAAAATACATAAACAGAATGGAATATACTGCTAGACTAGTAGACTCCATCATTTAATGATTTTTGGATTGATAATAGTTTACTCGGTGGTTGTGCAACGAACCCAATGTTCTAAAAGGCGGACGGCCGGGGGCTTAGCGCCTAGGGGGCCTAGGCAGGATTTTTTATTTTAAGCCAATTTTAATATTTTATCTTACATTTATACAAACAAAACAATAATATAAAGTAAAATAATCTATAATAAAGATAATAAAGACCTTTGCTTAAAGTTCAAACACATCCATATTGCCAATGTCAAAGTTCAAACACAAACATGCAATTGTTCAAAGTTCAAACACAAACAAATAATCAAAAATACAAACTAATTGTTCTCATCTCCATATCCCTCTATATCTCTAACACTTCTTCACTTGATATGGTAAATCATTAGAAAAATAATTATATCAAGTTCTGATTTGAGTAGTTATTAAAATAAATAAAAAGCTCTCCGCCTAGGCCCCGCCTTTCCCGCCTAGGCTCCGCCTTTCCCGCCTAGGCTCTCCTAGGTCCCACCTAATTTCTTGGAGGAATTTTTTTGCCGCCTTGGGCCTAAGCGAGGCGCCAGAGGGCCTAGCTCCTAGGCGCCGCCTAGGTAGCTTTTTAGAACACTGAACGAACCCCATGCAGTTACATTCATATACGTATTAGATCAGTGCACTTGAAGCAGAAGTTTGTGACTACTTTTTTAGATATCATAAAGAGTAAGACTTCTGACCGTTTCTACTTTTTCAAACTAGAGAAAAACAAAGATGACGAATATTTTAAAATGTCACTGTACTGTAACCCTATATCAGATGATGTGTGCCTCGCTAAGAAGCAAAGATTCTTCTGTAGGTTGGCGATCCAGATTCATGGATTCTTTTGGATTCTTCTAAGGTTTCTTCAGCAGTTCTTTTAATGATTGAAAATATTAAATACTACTCCCTCCGTCCCATAGTTATAGGCTGATTTTCCATTTTAGGATGTCCCAATATATAGGCTACTTACTATTTATAAAATTTAGTTGGTTCATTGTTTTACTTTTATACCCTTATAATAAATATTCAACCATTACTTTTTTTTTTGAATAAACAACATTCAATGTCATTATTGTTATCACCACATTTAATGTTGTTGTATTCTCAATAAAAGAATTCAACTTTTTAGGCTCAATAATTGAATTTGGAATAACATAAACGTTTTGTGATTGGTTGAAAGTTTATGTAGATTAAAAATTCATCTTTGGTTAAAGTTCTATTTTAATGGTCAGTACACGTTGATCAATTAAGTTGAGAGTTTCAGTGTGATAAGTAATGAATAATTAACTTATTCATTAATTCCATATTAAGGGGTATATGTGGAAAATTTTTGTTAAAATTGCCACTTAAACTGATTTTCTTAAACTATGTGCCAAAAGAAATCAGCCTATAACTATTAGACGGAGGGAGTATATAATATACTAATTAATGTAATGTTTTATATTCTAATACTATTTATGAAATTAGTTTAAGAATTAATTAGTATATATCTCCTAAATTGTAGATTAGTCTACAGAATTTGTGTTTCTTGATTTTTTTTTTACATTTTATCATGAATTAATATTGAAGTTTTAATGTACGCATATATATATATATATATATATATATATATATATAACATTATCTGTGTATAAAAAATTGATTTAATATGTAAATATGTGCCGAATCCCCGATTTCCCATAATCTGAGATTTGCGAACTGTCGAATCCCCATATGGTGAAACCAAATCCTCTATTCTGACTCCTTGTTTCCTAGGGGCCATGTGATGCATGGCAATTGCTTTAAATAAATTCGTAACTAATTGTACAAACAATAGAAGATTCATGTGATCCATAGTCCATGGTTAATCACTCATATCATAAATAGTATGTCTCTTCATATTTCTTTGGGTGTACTGTGAATCAGTGGGCCCTTTGTCTGCTTCATAATTTAATTTTACATAGTGTGCTCTTATTTATTCACTACCTCGTAATATGATCTTCAGTTCTTGGTTAGCTATATATTGACTATTTGTCTTGTTATGCTCTAAAAATCTCCAAGGCATGATACATCAACACTTAATTCCATTATAGTCATGTCCCATCTTAATCTTATATTCATAATATCTGCAGAGCAACCTTATGACAGCATCCCAAATTTTAGCGCGGCAGATGCTTTGCGGCTTACGGGGATAGGTAGAAATGAATTTATTGACATCATGAACAAGTGCAGATCTAAGGTACTGCATAAGAATTCGTAATGTACAAACTTGTATGCAGTTGCCGAAGGTTACTCTAGAGTTCTTATAATATACTTCTCAACATATAAACTCGCAAGTCTAATTTATGTCATCTGCATATATGTTCACTTTGAGGTATATTCATGCATGTTGAGTAATATGAACAAAAAAACTAATATTAGGTGCTAGTTTTGGTGTGTCATATACTGATCACATGACTTGGCTCATAAACAAATTCGTCTGTTCTTGTGAAAATGCTTTTTGTTACTGAGTTGAACTTTGCGTTTGAAACCCTTTTTCTTGACTGTTCCGTAATCGTCTGATTCTGCTGTAATATATTTGGGAGTTGTCTCTTAATTGTTGACCTAACCTATAGAATTTGGTATTCATTTTGATAAGTGAAAACAAAGCCAAAATTTAAAGGTTAGTTTAACCATCAAGAGACATTCCTAAATATATGACAACTGTTTATCTAAAACTAAAATCCTATGTTCCAACAATTTATGTATTTTTCCGTACACATCCATATCTAGTGAGCTTCATTTCATGGACTGTTTTATTATTTATCAACGCTTTTGTTTCTATCTAGAAAATCATGTGGAAGCTAAACAAGTCAATTGCTAAAGAACTATTGCCGACACAACCTGTGGACTTTCAGATTGAGCCATGGTGGGGAGTTGGTTTGGTCAACTTTACACTAGAAGAATTTAAGGTGAAGTCTCTAGCAGTCCTTCAAACTGAGATTAGTAACTAACTAAGGTGGTGTATCTAAAGTCAGTTGGTCATATGTGCTGCAGCAAGTGTCCATGAGTCATATTTCCTTATGCATGTAAAATTCTAATTGCAGATTTCCAGTTCAATTTGTATGATTTTTATCAAATTTGTTAACTTCTCTTCTACTCGCATACAGAAACTTTCAGAAGAAGAAATGGCAACAATCGATAAAGTTTGTAAGGAGGAAGCAAATGCATTCATTCATTTTGATCCTGAAATTGTAAAGGGTCTTTACCGACGGGGACTGATCTACTTTGATGTTCCTGTTTATGCTGATGACCGTTTTAAAGGTATTTGATGAGCAGTAAAATTTAAAATAAATACCATATTTGCATCCTTAATAGTTATTCTGTTTATCTATCTTGTTGGCTCACTCCGTATGCATATACTTGGTGTATTTTACATGTTAAATAATTCTTGCTCCGTGTTCTTACACAAGGTCAAATATTTTGGAATGCTTATATATTTGTGTCATATTGGTTTGGTGACGAGTACAACTGTAAGCGTTTATATAATTATTTACTATTTATGATTTTTAATTGGTTAGTAATTTATGTGATTAGGATTTTTATTAATATTTGCGGAATTAGGGTAATTTAAGAGTTTTACTTAAATTTTTAGGGTATTTTTTTTTTTATTTGGGTCTAGGGAGGAGAGGGACTTAGTACATACTTGGTCAATAGAAATAACTAATCCATTAAGGGTGTTCATGTTATTTTGTCATCTCACTACAGTTATTTTACTATGTAATTCTCAAGTTTAATTATTTTTCAGACTATTGATTATTGATATTCGAGTGAATTCACATGTTCGATGCGAGTGATCTGGGTAGGGTGATCTCAAACCATGCTATGGAGTGGCTTATTTCTCTGCAGAGATGTGCCAAAATCTATCTTTTTCGTTATCTTTCATCTATCAATTTATCGTCTAACATCAGTATGGTATCTGAGCTGAAAAGTCTGGTATTAAATCAAATCACAGTTGGAAGTCATTGTTCACCGTCAGAACTCTACCAAAACCCTACCGAAACCTCTTTGAACCCTTCCCTTGGGCGGCGCCGCCTTTGCCAGAGTATGTGTCATTCTCACACAACATCAAATTCTACTAAAAACCATCATAAAAATTCATTTTATTAATAACTAATTCTTTAAACTTAAATTCTGGACAATCCGATTTTTGCAGGATGTCCACGAGCGCCACCTTGCCAGTCGCGTGTCATTCCCCACACAACATCAAATTCTACTAAAAAACCATCAGAACAATTCAACCAAACAATACCTAGACATTAAACCCATAAAATAGTCGCTGGTCAACTCATACTCAACCCGAATCGAGTCATTGTGCCTAACAGATTGGTGACCTGTGCAGATTAGGAATCATTGATTGCTTTTGCTACTCCTGAACAAAGAGCAAGAGGTCATCTACTTGGAAGCGAAAGAAGAAACTGATTGCAAGAGTAATACTAGCAATCATGATGGTCAGCCTTTTCTAGTCTTGCTCCCCCTTTTAACAACACATCAAGATACCACTGAAGAAGATTGGCATAGGAGTAGCATTTTCGACCAGTGTTCGCTGCAATGATTGTTCTATAGCTTGATTATTAATTCTGCCACAAGTTCCATCTCAAGTCTCAGCAGGACACAAACCAGGGATAAAAAGGCAGAGGGAAGAGAAGAAGGATCTTGCCGCTTCCATCGGCAGTGTCGAAGCCTTGCCACCACCATAGGCCCTCCATCCTTCCCCAGTTACTGCTGCCAACCCTGTTGTTTGTCCCTACCCTGCCATTAACTAGCATTCTCTCTTTTCCCCCTTTTTTCCGGTTGTTTGTTGCTGTTTTAGTGCATAGATAGGAGATATTGTATTAAATCTATTTTACCCTATTTCTGTTAAGTACCTCAAAGATTCAATTCCAATTCAGCTCCCAGTCACCAAATTACTGCATCTTTCAAAAGTTACCCTAAGCTTTCATTATTTATCAATTTAACCTCTATTTAGCTATTTGTTCAGCAAGATCATCGAGAAACAGTTGGTCCAAAAAAAAAACCCATCCCGAAAAGTCTTTTTTAACTTCTATTTAATTATTTCCTTCAGTAAGACCATAAGAGACGATCTAAAAAAAAAGAAAAAGGAGATCTAAATTCTTTTAGGTCAAGGTGGTGAATACACTTGTGTCTTCTAATAAATCTTGTTCGGAAACAAATAGTGAATTGAAAAGACTTCAAGCAACTCTTTGGGACCTTTGTGACAATGTATAGAGTAAAGAAGGACAAAAACTTTGTGACGCCCTCAAATCCGTGTGCTTTTCACAGCGGATCTGCTCACTTGCACACATCTTCCATAACCTTCACCAAAAATATACTCGGTAAAAACTCGTTAATTTAAAATTTACAACACAATCTTTATTCCAGAATCGTACACTTTACAATTTTCTATTACATTCCAAAGTCATAAATTATGACTCATCCAACACTAACCCTTATTCTCAACTTCAACACCATTTATCTAATCTAGACTTTCAATATTAACAACCAGTCGATTTCCAAAAAAGAGGGGACTTTCCGATAAGGATTTCTCCTTATTGGCGCGCAATTAGATAACCTAACCCCTTTTCTCGACAGAACTTTCTAGACATTGCCAATAATATTAATCTAACATAGTTAAATGACTCCTACATCTACTAACTTAAATGTATAGTACACAAATAATACATTCTTATAATAATTCCTAACTCTTTTAATCATATCTCCAAAGTTATTACAAATTTAAGTTCTATTACATAAAAAGAAGACAACAATAATAATCTCTTTTGACCTAACTATTCTTCTTTCACTTTCTCTTTACTGCCATATTCTGCTGGTAATTCTTCCTTAACTGCAAATAAGATTTTATTTGCAAAATTGAGCACAAATGCTCAGCAAGTCTAACAAATAACACATTTCACACTTCTCAAGTTTATACAAATAATAGAGTTCACACTAAAGTTTTAGGGTTCACACCGCCCAAGTTATAAGATTCACACTGCCCAAGTTATAGAGTTCACAATCCTCAAGTTATAGAGTTTACATATCACAACTAACTTAACACGACAACTGAAATTCAAAATAGTTTTATAGCATATCGTTGTACATAAAAAAAGTTAGAAACTTGCACATAGTCTGAAAAACTCGCGTGATTCCGCTTCTATAGTTTACGCTAATTTTTGCGTCTTTTGATCAACCTCTTGAAGTTGTAAACTTTATGTTTATCTTGAATAAGCAAGACTTGATCTTCCTCTCAATTATAAGTATAATTACTATGCTCTCTCTTAGAATTGTTTTGGGATTTAATGAATGTTATTTAGCATGGTATGATGGTCTTATTTATAGGAAACAAGACTTAGGGTATAATGGTCATCACACCACAACCAACCAAAGTGGCCAACAAGGCCACCAAGCCATGGTTCACATAAGGCCACCAATGCCTAACAACTCCACCACTTACAATTGGCCAATAAGGCCATCATTTGTGTCTTGCAACAATGACTTGCCATACAAGAGGCCACATCTCACCTCTTAAAGCTAGACAACACACCTTAAGAAAGACATTGTTCCACATCTCACCTCCCATTGCTTGACAACACTACAAAGCAAGCAAAAATCAATTTAATGACTAACTCTACAAAGCTAGTATCAATACGTACAAGCTTGTAAGTATTACATACTTTTATATTGGCCAAAAAGCCCTCCCTTTCTCTGCACCATAACTGGATCCCAATTAGTTTAGTTACTCCAAGCTTAGTTTACTTTCTAGTTAGCTTCTAGTTACGGATTAGTTAGATTTTCTAACTAATCCGGTTAGCCAAAAATTGTTACTTTCCCAAAGTTGACTTTACGTTTTATGAATAGTGATATAATGATTTCCTAGTTAAGTTTTACAAAAATTTTCTATAATTATACTTGCAATGAAACCATACACATTCAATCACATAACACATAATTTCAATCACAAAAATATCCTTTATTAATCATATAATGTTACATTACAAGTCTTATAAGGATTCAGAATATTACATTCACCCCTCATTATAAGAATTTCGTCCCCCAAATTTAGTACATATTAAATAAACAAAATGCAGATAGTTTTACTTCATTTTATTCTCAAGCTCCCACATAGCTTCTTGATTCCTCATGATCATTTCGCTTCTTTCTTCGGGCAATTTCTTGCCTGATGGTCTAGGTCCCACAGTTAAATACTTGTTCTTCTTAGGATTTGGACAATTGGTAGAGTAATGCCCCTTCTGCCCACAATGACAACACACATTTTCGCTCCTCCAACATGTCCTCACGTGATTCTTACCACGTGTTTTACGTGCTTCCTCTTCTTTATTTTCTCCCTCTCCTTTATTATTTCACTTCCTTTTATTACCATTTTCCCTGCTACCGGTTCCTACCTTTTCATTTCCTCCCTCCCCTTCATTTTTCTTCTCTTTATAGAACTTAATTAAAGCTTCATTCACGCCTTAGGCAATTATGGCCTTCTCCATAATCTGCGTGAAGGTTTCTTATTGCAGTATAGACAAATTGTTACAAATAAGGGTTTTAAACCCTGTTCGAATCTCCTTGTCTTCCTCTCCTTCGTATCAATCTGATGCGGAGAATTTGGCCGCGTATTGGGGTATGGTCAAGTCCCCTTGTTGCAAATATAAAAACGTACTTCCATCCTATTTTGCATACTCCTTGGGAAGTAGTTCTCGAAAAATATCTTCTCAAACTTATCCCGTGGCGCCCCCAAATCCGGGTACTTAAAACCCGTATTCGGTGCTCCACGATGACCACCATTCAACATAATAAGATACCAAACTTAAATAAAGTTATTATATCAGTCTTTTTACCCAGGTACGATGACCTTTAAGTACTTATTATATGATGTCTAAATATTTACAAACACACAAGTCTGCTTATCACAAATAACTATCTCCAATTACTCAGTGAGCTTTTCTTTGCCCTTATCTGTATCTGATCACTTTACAAGTCCTTGTCTAGCTGAAAACATTTATAACAAAGCAAGAATAAGCATTCATAAATATCTTTACAATAAATAAATGTTTTCTTTGAAGCATGCTTTGGCAGTGAAACAAAATTGTAAAGCATTTGAAAATAAATCTAAGAACCATTCCTTTTCATTCTTGAAACAACATATCAACATTTGAATAAGCGAGAGGATCATAAGACCATGAACATTCTTTTTCATTTCTTAAAAAGGTTCAGAGCCTTAATATCAAAATTTCATCCCAATTGTGGATTGTTCATTTTCGATGGAATCCAACCTATATCAACATAGTTGGGGTGATTAGCCCTTTAAGACCTAAAAGAATTGATCAATTTTATCTTGTTCCAAACAACATTTGTGATCTCTTAAAAAGGTTCTATCGTAATTTCACTGTGCTCCACGGTGAGCGATCAATTATAAAAATATCGAACAACATTTGGATTGTTCATTCTCGATGATATAAAAATATCCCAAAACTATATCAACATAGTTGGACAACATAGTTGGTTGACTTAAACCATATCACAATAATATTTCAAGACTAATCATAAAAGAATTGAAATATTTTAATCAGGTCAATCTATCTAGCCGAATCAAATGGCTTAGACTATATTTAAAGTGTTCATGCATACTGTAATTCAACAAGTATACATCATATCAATAAACCATTTTTCAATAAAGAACATGACTTTGAAACATTTGCTTTTCAACATTTCATTTGCAATAAATAAATGTAAAGGCTAGAATACTTGCTCAATAAAGAGTAAGGTTTGGATACTTGCCTCTTTTGTAGGCTACGCTTATAATTTAAAGTTTTAGCTTTACTTCACGTATCCTATACCAATCATATAACATATAACCATATATTAGCTATATACAATTTGTTCACATAATCCAAATAGTCACAGATAGTGCATATAAACAGCCACACTTCTCATATTCCAACTATGTACATGCTTTCAAACATTAGCTTGCTTTTTATTTAAAGGATTCCTTGCTTTTATTTATAAAATACTTTGCCTTCTATTGAAAATAATTCATTGTTCTTTATTTCCACATAGCCATAATATGGTTGAATAATCGTCATACACTAGTAAACACATACCAAAGCTTTACATGACTTAACAAATATACTTTAGGCTTCAGTTCATGTCAGCAAAACATCTTGACTGTTCTGCAGTGCGGCGCGGCCGCGCTACATTTGGCCTTAGGAGTGGTGCGGCCACGCCACTCCCTACTCAGCCAGACTTGAGGTTTTGCAATCTCTGATCAATTCCTTGGATGTCTAACCCTTCTACATGTCATGCCACCTACATATGTGAGATGTATATACAAATTTTGGAGTCTTAAATCATATGCACCAATGCCTTAATTTTCAAAACCAAATATGTTAATTTTGAAAACCTCATGTTTCAATTAAACAAAGCTAAACTTCCTCGGTCATACCAAACATCCTCTGATATTTCAGAACATTATTTATAAGAGAACTTTACATCTATTCAACCAACTTATGTTCTTGTCACTTATTTCTCAAAATTCCATCTAGTTTTCTTTTGAAAATTCTTACCAAATCAAACCAAAGCTAGACGTTTTATGCAAGGTTATCATGGTCACCCTGCTCACTATGCATAGAAACACATAAGTTTCATCCTTACATGCTCAGAACTGCAGAACACAAAGAAATCATTTTCAACTTCTGAAGACTAGCGCAACAGCGCTGGTTTTCCTTTGGAAGTGGCGCGGCCGCGCCACTTCGACACCAGACGCAGACCTGCTCTGATTTTTGCAATTCTATGAATCCTAACACCAATCTTTATTATCACGAATTATAACCGCATACCTCAACTGAGAATTTCAGAACAGTTTCTATTTCAATTCATATCATACATATGAAATGTATTCTTCTAATTTCCAATAATTTTGACAGTAACTTCCTTACAAACATTATATCACATATATGGTGAATCATAAGTTAAGAAATTCAATTCCAAAAATCTTATAATCACCCAACCAATTTTTCATACAATATATAGAGCTTTACCTCAAACTTGCTTAATCTTGGTCAGATTCAGAGCTTGCCTTGGCTTCCTCTCCTTCAATTACAGCTATACTGGAATCTTTTTATGGTATTTAAGCTTGAGTCTCATATGAACTGAACTCTCAGAATAACCCACTTGTTATTTGTGTGCATCAGGAAAAGCTTGGGTTAAAAGGGCTGAGAATTGGTTTTATAGAGATGGCATACTTGCTCCTTATGTTCGTAGGCTATCTGAGGTTTATATCCTACGTTCATGTAACACTTCCATCTCATGCTTCTATATTTGAATGAAAGCCAGCTCCTGACTCTAATTACAGCTCAAGCTTCCTTATTTAGCTGAGAAGGCTTGTTCTCCTAAGGCTCCGTTTGGTTTGTCAAATTTGTCAAATTAATATAACCCATTTTATTACCTTCCGTACATTTTGCATTACATATAATGCATTTTAAATATACAGAATGCATTCCAAAAACTTGGATAAAATATCCATAAATCATTTTCATTAAAACGGAAACTATTTATTAAATAAAAATATTTTATTTAATAAATAAATTTTATTATATTAAAATAATTTATTTCTCATAAATTACCTTAATAGCCACCAAAATACATTCGTCACCAAATAATTCGCTTCCAAAAATTACTTACGCAGCAATTATATATTTTAATATATTTATCACACTGCATATAACACGCACATTTTACACTGCACATTAATCATATATGCAGTATCATACAACACATTAAAATAAAATAAAAAATTTATTTTATTAAACTTCTATTTTATTTACTAGGAAAAATGCAATCGCTACATATCGCATAAAACTACTCCCTCCCCCAGCCATAGCTTGGTTAGCTTCCCACCAGAAGTTTGCCTTGACCTTCAAAAAGTAGGTAGCAAAGACCGTCTTCTGGTCTTCCCTAACTCCAGCTATCTTAAATGTTTTTTCTTTTTCCTTTATCCAACCCTGAAATCTTTAAACGTTACGCTTAGCACTGCGGTCGGTTTCTGACTTTCTAAGGGACGACTCTGTAGTGCCCCTAAAAGTAAAGTTGCATAGGGTTAACTTCACTCTTCGTTGTCCATCTCTGCTTGTGATCAGGATCTTGGCGCCATTTTCTATTTTTAAAGAAAATACTACTACACATACAAATAAATATAAGAAATGTTCACAACATATTTCTTAATTTCATCTTTTCTCACATAAGAACTCTTTACGAGTCCGTTTATCTCTGATTCTATTAATTTTATCAAGAATATATCCGTAGGTACTCTTACCCTAGAGCTATAATCTACAATTTTGATACCAACTTGTGACTTATATCCGAAAACGGACAACACCTCACACTGGTACCAATCAACTTACCACCATTATTTTCGGTGTCCCTTACGGAAAGTCTAGCTTCGGTGCATCCCACACATGGGAGTCACTAGCAAAAGGCTCGGGGCTCTTTCTTTATAGCTTTGATACCAACCTGTGACGCCCCTAAATCTGTGTGCTTTCCACATCGGATCTGATGCTCACTTGCACACATCTTCCATAACATTTACCAACAATATACTTTAAAAACTCATTTATTTAAAACTTATAACACAATCTTTATTCCAGAATTGTACACTTTATAATTTTCTATTACATTCCAAAGTCATAAATTATGACTCACAATCCAACACTAACCCATCTTCTCAACCTCAACACCATTTATCTAATCTAGACTTTCAATATTAGCAACCAGTTCCCACGAAAGTGGGGGTTTTCCGATAAGGATTTCTCCTTTTTGGCGCACAATTAGATAATCTAACACCTTTCCACGACAGAACTTTCTAGACATTTCCTATAATGTTAATCTAGCAGTTAAATGACTCCTACATCTACTAGCTTAAATGTACAGTACACAAACAATACATTCTTAAAATAATTCCCAACTCTTTTAATCATATCTCCAAAGTTATTACAACTTTAAGTTCTATTACATGAAAAGAAGACAACAATAATAATCTCTCTTTACCTAATTATTCTTCTTTCACTTTCTTTTTATTGCCAGATTCTGCTGGTAATTTTTCCTTAACTGCAAATAAGATTTTATTCGCAATAATGATCACAAATGCTCAGCAAGTGTAACAGATAACACATTTCACACTTCTCAAGTTTATACAGATAATAGAGTTCTCACTACTCAAGTTATAGGGTTCACATCGCCCAAGTTATAGGGTTCACGCTGCCCAAGTTATAGAGTTCACAATCCTCAAGTTATAGAGTTCACAATCCTCAAGTTATACAAGTAATTCACATATAACAACTAACTTCACACAACAACTGAAATTCAAAACAGTTTTATAGCACATTGTTGTACATAAAAACAGTTAGAAACATGCACATAGTCCGAAAAACTTGCGTGATTTCGCTTCTATAGTTTACGCTAATTTTTGTGTCTTTCGATCAACCTCTTGAAGTTGCAAGCTTTACGTTTATCTTGAATAAGCAAGTCTTGATCTTCCCGTCAATTATAAGTATACATACTATGCTCTCTCTTAGAATTGTTTTGGGATTTAATGAATGTTATTTAGAATGGCATGAGGGTATAATTTATAGGCAACAAGACTTGGGGTATAATGGTCATCACGCCACAACCAACCAAAGTGGCCACTAAGCCATGGTTCACATAAGGCCACCAATGCCCAACAACTCCACCACTTACAATCAATGTTCGAAAAAGCTAAAAGCGTTATGAAGCGTTTTTCTCCTGACGAGGCGAGGCGTAACTTCAAGGCGGAGCTAGGCGGAAGCCTCGATTTGAAGACCTAAAAGTCCCCATAAAATTATAAAAAAATGCTAATAAAATTATAAAATAATCCATCATTATAATCAAGGTCATAAAAGACGAATAATCAACGTCACGTTAATGTATCATTACAAAACATCAAAACAACATAATATCATCAACTACTTATATAGTGATCATCCATCACTATATAAGTAGTGTATCATGACATGGATTAAATGAATTTAATTGATTATTTATGGGAGTAAGCTAATTGAAGGTCGATTCTATGGCCTAGTTATGTCGAACGTCAGTAGGATTTTTATATGAAATTTGAAGATTTGCCCATTAATAAAATTGCCTAAATATATATAAAATTTGCCCGAAAATAAAATTAGCGATAGAATACGCATTTTTAGCTGTGGACTTAAAACCTAACGATTAGAGAGTGATTTACGAGGAAATGTAATGTGATTAATGAATAAAACAATGATAGTATAATCGTAGGTATTATGCGAGGTAATGAACATAGTATGATCACGGTATTATATGAGTATGTATGAATGATGATATATCGTATATGATGAATTAGTATATAAGTTGTATATATATATGAAATGTAGGAAATACATTGTGATAAGGCCCAAATTAATATGGAAATAAATTAATTAATTGCTCAAAGTAAGTATATGGGTTGAATGTGATATGATACATAACTTAGTGGCTAAGTGTTGTGGTATAATTAATGTGGTGAGCAAGCAAAGTGCTTTTATATAATAAAGGATAAGTTAATTAAACTTAAAAAAAAGATGGCTAAAGTAAGTGTGATGACCAAAGTAGACTTAATGGCGAAGTGTTGTGGAGGCCAAGTTTACTTAGTGCTTAAGCTAGAAATAGTAAGGAGGTGGGATGTCTTATTGACCATTATGCCCTCATATGATGTCCTATAAATATAGGATTCCATTTGTTGGTTGTTTTCATTTCATCCAAACATTTTAAGAGCTTATTTGCTTGAGAGGAAAAAGCTAGAAATGCTAGAAAGTCAAGAAGCAAGAAGAAGAAGAACAAAATCATCAAGGGTAAGTGATCTAAGCCTTGAATCTCTTTCTCTTCATTTGTTAGAAAAGTGAGTAGTAGAGAACATGTATGCTAAGAAGGAGTAGAATGATGAATCAAAAAAGAAAAGAATTCATAAGTAATTTATATGTTTATAAATTACAAACTCACAAAAAGAAAGTAATAACTTATTGTCAATACGTTAGTATGATGGATTGAATCCATTTGAAGCGAAGAAGAACAAATCAATTAGGCGATAATCGTAAAAGTTTGAGCTTGAAACATTGGTTTTCAATGGAGACAAGTCTTATTTGGCACTTATAGAGTTGCGGACTCGAAAAATTCGACTTAGAGCGAAGAAAGCGGCGTTGAGCGTTCTGACGTTTATCGTTTTTTCGTTGACTAATAGGTGAAAGTTAACAAGAAGTCGAATAGATAAAATTCTTGTATGAACACGGAGGTGGGAAGTATGTAATTTGTGAGTCCTATAAAAGCTCTTGAATGAGCGATTAGGACTTATAACAAAGAGATTCTGAGAAGGAGTTTATGCAAACTAGAAGATACTAAGTTGATGAAGAAGAAGAAAAATTTGAGAAATTTGAAATTGAAGAAAGTTTACAAGTAGAGCATGAAAGTAAGTAATCGAAGAACAAAGAACTAAAGCTTAATTATAACATTGTTAAAAAGACCATAGGTGAATTAAACCTTAATTATGATAACACTTAAGGTTGAACCGTAAGCTCGAATAAATTCGATTACATATGAAGCGGAGTTTAAGAAAAGCGTGTGCATGAGCGGAACCAATAATATCAAATCTAATATGTAATTAGATTGATGAAATAGAAGGTAAGATTCTTTAGGAATCATATATGTTATTAATGACCTAATGGGGTAAATTATGTGGTTTTGAAATCAAGAAAGTTACAAGAGACCATAAAGTAACTTGAAAGAACTAAAGTAATTATTTCTTTACAATTAAACCTTAATTATGATCACTTAAGGTCAAGTCAATTACATCTGAAAAAGAATGACGTAGAACGGAAAATCTAACTAATAATAACAAATCTAATATGTAATTAGATTGAGAATAGTAAGATTCTTTAGAATCATGTATATGTTATTAACGACCTAATTGTGTATGTTATGTGTTGTAGAGACCATAAAGACTGCTTGGAAAAGTAACATTCGTCATTTTCAAGGCAAGTTTTTCTTAAATGTGATTAACCTTCGTGTTAGCTAAGTTGTGTGTTTTACTAAAGAATCGATGCTACCAGATTCAAGACTTGAGAAGGGTCGATGAAGATTGATATTCTAGCTTAGAGAGAATTGATAAGTTTTCCATATAGAATTGATAATGCTATCCCATGCCAATTGTTTGGTACGGATTCAAGGTAATCATGCGTATTAATAAACAAATGTATTTTCATCGAGTATATTGATGAGCACGTGAGTTGCCACAACTTAAACGCATTTACGTTTAAGGAATGTAGTGTTGATCGACATAGAGTACTATATAGTGATCACTAGAAGTGCACGTAAGCTACGTCGGACTTACGGACTTAGTGTCGGGTTGTCCTTTTCAAAGAAACTATGAAACGCTTGGTCTTGGACCGTAATTGATGTTTTATTGAATATTGTTTGCAAAAGCGTTTTGAAGGAAAAGAAATGCTATTTTGAATTATTGATAGTACTTGCCATTAACTATTATCCAGTTATTGAAGATATACGATTCTTATGTTTCAAGCATGTTGTTTAAATGAAATTGTTGTACTTCTTTGAGCTTATTATGCTCACTCTTGCTTGAACCACATGAATGCGACTTGTAATTCTAACGGATAGAAGGATCGGCGAGGATAAAAGGAAGGCTAAAGCGAACTCATAGCTTACCTATGTAATAGTATATGTTTGTAATGATAATATTTGATATTATGACAAGAACAAATGTAATGAGTTATAAAGAACCGGGAATGCTAGTATAGTTTTGGAATATATGTAAGACATATCCGTTCTTTTGAGACATTTCAATTAAATGTTTGTGTGAACTGTAACAACAGTGTACATATATCGGGTTGGAATAGACCCGAATTGGGGGCGTCCATTGAAGTGACTAAAAAAAAGAGAGAAACCGAAGATCTTGTTGAAGAAGAAGAAGGCGAACTCAGTGAGAATTGAAGAAGAAGAAGAATTGAGAGAGAGAGAAGAAGAAGAAGAAGATCGAGAGAGAGAGAAGCTAAGAAATTTGGTTGATCGAAGAAGAAGAACACAATCGGTCACTCGGTCGAAGAAGATGAAGAAGACGTGAAGAAGAAGAGAGAAAGAGAGAACCTGTCGACTGTCGATCGAGTCTCGAGCTGTCGAAGAAGAAGAAGAAGCGAAGTCGCAATTGTTGATCGGCTAAGTGAAGGTAGTTTTTTTAAGTCAAATTAAGGCGTAAGCCTTATTACGCCTTGAGGCACAACGCACTGAGGCGCGAGCTTCTGATTTTCCCTACATCGCGTAAGCCTCACCATGGCCTCCTCCCGCCTCGCCATGAGGCGCACCTCGAGGCGTGCGCCTCAAACGCAATTTCGAACCATGCTTACAATTGACCAACAAGGTCAAGGCCTATCACTTGTGTCTTGCAACAATGACATTCCATACAAGAAGCCACATCTCACCTCTTAAAGCTAGACAACACACCTAAAGCAAGATATTGAGCCACATCTTACCTCCCGTTGCTTGACAACACTACAAAGCAAGCAAAAAATTTGATGACTAACTGTACAAAGCAAGTATCAATACTTACAAGCTTGTAAGTATTACATACTTTCATATGAGCCAAAAAGCTCTCCCTTTCTCTACATCATAACCAGATCTCACTTTGTTTAGTTACTCCAAACTTAGTTTACTTTCTAGTTAGCTTCTTGTTATGGATTAGTTAGCATTCCTAACTAATCCGGTTAGCCAAAAATTGTTGACTTTCCCAAAGTTGACTTAGCGTTTTTATGAATAGTGATTTAGCATTTTTATGAATAGTGATTTCCTAGTTAAGTTGTACAAAAATTTTCTATACTAATACTTATAATGAAACCATACACATTCAATCACATGACATAACACATAATTTCAATCACAAAAATATCCTTTATTAATCATATAAGGTTACATTACAAGTCTTATAAGGATTTGGAATATTACAAACATTCACATGTTGATGGGATCTTGGAGAAATTGAATTTCCAAAGATGATTCTTAATGTATAAATATGTCCAAGAAAAAAATCAAAGTTGAACGCCAAGAGGAATCCAAAGTTCAGGTCAAACACAACTTTTATTTATCCAGATGGTCCCTTTGGTTCACATGCACATGTGAATTTCTTATTTTTATCAATGTTACTTCTGAAGATTATGTTACTAGCAATGCAGCGTGGAATATTTAAGCTTCAAGCCTTTTATAGAGGACTGCATTTTCCTCATGTCCAATCATCCTATTCCTACCTCACTTTAAAACTTGAGAATGAATTTTTCTCAATAGAAAGGAGAATGATGAGGAACTGGATATGAAAGTTAAAACTTGATTGTGAATTATTTTGTAATATTTTTAGGGGGTAAATTAATTGTAATTAGTGTACATCTTTTAATTAAAATAGGTAAATGATTTTAGGTTATCAGTTAGAAGTTTGTTTCTTTATTAAATTAGGTTAACTAACTTCTATTAGAATTAAAGTTTGTTATAGTCTATGTAAAGGATGTAATTTCCACGTTTGGAATACAGTCTCTAATATATTGATACGAGTTTTAAGGTATTGTGCCTTTGTGGCCTTTGGGCATCCTTCTTCCCTTCCCTAAATCATTTTGGGCTTGTCCTGCATCAGATATAGTATAAAACATGACTTTCCACACATTTTAATGTTCAGACATTTGGGGTAGAAAATATGTTTGACAATTAGTTAAACAGTTTAATCATTTGATTTTACCTTAGTCAGTTTTTGCTGTTAATAATTGTCTCCATCTCTATTTTTGAGTCTAGAATTTGATTTTTACAGTGTTTCAGTTTCCAGGCTTGAAGGGTTTGTTTCAAACAGGGAGCAATCGTATGAAGACCCCATTGAGGAGTAAGGAAGTTGTCTTAATACAATATTGTCTCATTTTTCATTTGAACTTTTTATTTTGAAGAGAGTTAAGATCCTAATGATATAAAGTCCATTATACAGGTTGCTGTATGCTGTTTTTGTGGTTTCAAGTGAGAACTCAACTGTTGCTGAATTGGCTGCAACGTTACAGGCCGACCTTGCTCAACTGCAGGCTGCTGCATCTTTTGCTTGTCGCTTGGGATGGGCAGTAAAGTTAATGGACCCTGCATCTATTCTTCAAGAATCAGCTGTACCTGGGACTCCTAGAATTACCCACAGTGATGACGAAGATAGTTCTCGTGCTAGTATGGGTTCTACAAACATGTCGACTGATGGCAGTGCTTTTAAACAAGGAGATGTTTCAGGGACAGAAAACTATGGTCCAGGTTCTGGTTATGCACGTGTTGCTTTTGTTGTTGATGCTAATATAACATCGTATCTTATGATGGGCTCTGTTTCACCAGGTTGGTTCTTTTTCTTTTTATTTTTTACATCTTTGTATCTTACCTCCTATTCTCCATTCAATAAATTACATTCATCATCCTGAAGGTGCTCTTTACTATGTGTTTGTAGCAGAGATGGCTGTTAAATTTGGATTACTCGTACAAACCGTTGCAGTGTTTTTTCCTTCCTTTTCTTTGGCATTAAATTTTTAATACTGTATATTCATTGTAATTTGTTGGCATGATCATTGCAAAATTTAAGTGTATTTGTGCGTGATTGGCAGCTGAGCTGTACAAGGAACTAGAGTACTTGAGCTGCATTATAGGTTAATCGGAAATCAACAAAGCTTGAGCACTTTTTGAGCTCGTTAATCTGTTGAGTTCAACTTCAGTCTGCTTCTTGAGCTGATAAGCATCCAAGACTGAAGCATGGTATTTCAAACTCAGTGACTTTTTCGGTTAGAAGCATGCATGAGAATGAGTCAGATTGAGTCAAGCTTTTGCTTCAACATAGAGCTCGTTACATTTCAACCTGCTTGAGTGAGCCCTGATTCTGCTGGACATTGCTCCCTTAAATTTTTAGTGAAATCTGATATCGGAAGACATCCCTATTTTTTGGTATCAAATTTGTATAATTAGTTTCTATATGATATAAACCTCTTCATTTAGCATGTTAGGTCTGATCTAACTTTTAACTTTTGTGGTCGTATTACAACCTGGAATGTAACATTTTAGTGAGTTCGTAGATGATTAGCTTTGGTTCACTCATGTATATCTTTCATTAGAAGCGAGTTTCCTACTGGGTGCTAACTTAGGATTCCTCAAAATGCTGTGCTTTCCAGTAGAAGTAGGACTTCCCAAAATGGTTAGGACTTGGTCGAAAACGGACGTAATGAAGAGTTGCCTACTGCTTCTTGGAGATGGTTGATCAATGTTAAGCATTTCTTTTCCTTTCTGGATTTCGGAATTCATGCTTAAATCTAGTGTTCGAGGTCTATGGACAGTAATGATCTTTGGATTAATCACAGCAGCACATGTATTCCAAAGATGGATGGATGGAATCTTTAGTGTGTTTTATGTTTAGACAAGTTACCACTGTTCTCAAAAACAAGGGAAAACATATAGAACATTTAAAATTGTGTAGAAAATTTCAAGAACATAAGAGTTGATTTTTATCCTAAAAAGATTGAAGTAGAAAGAAGTTGATCAAATTTCTTGCAATTTCATGCCAATAGTCTTCATTTGATGGAATTTGAATTCTCGTCTAATGTTTAACCTAAGAGTTTTCTTCATTGTAGGTTTAGTATATTATCTAAAAGCTAACTAGTCAAAATTATTAGTCACAAATGCTAGAATTTAAAGAAAAATATATCTGAACTCAGGATACATATTTCTATTTTATTTACCACAACTGATACCAAGTTTTTCGGACCTCTAATCTTCAAAGTAACATTCAAAAGGCCTTATTCCATGACCACCAGCATCCTCAGGCATGCCAATTGTCATCAACTATCAACTCCTTTCATGTACTTTGAATTCTTATCCTGTTAAAAAGACCCATAAGAAGATTCATCGTCATTGTTAGTTAAATTATAAAAGTTGATGGAATTTAAAGATAAAGATATATGTGTAAGAAGACTCGGTTGGTAAGTTTGCCATCTTTTTTAATTTAATCCTTTCTTTTGGTTTTCTGGGTAATTTTGCTTTGTTCTCTTGTTTATTATTTTGGGAATTAGGCCACTGCAACTGTAACCAGTGCATGATACATGTCACTATATGCCAGGCCTGTCTTTCTGAAATATTTTTCTTGCTTTTTGATGCCTTTTGCAGGTCTGAAATCTCATGCTGTAACATTATATGAAGCGGGAAAACTGGGTCATGCTAGCATTGCAGATCTTTGCAAAGATCTTAGCACATTGGAGGGAACAAAATTTGAGGGTGAACTGCAGGAATTTGCCAATCATGCTTTTAGCCTCCGATGTATTCTCGAGTGTTTGTCATCTGGTGGAGTTGCTAGTGATGACCAAGACAACAGTGTCATGATATCATCAAGCATTGATGAGAGTACTTCTTTGATTAGTGACATCTCTTTGACCAGCAAATCAATACAATCTAGCATGAGTGAATCTGGGGTAAATGTTGATGATTCCATGCATTCATCAACACCTCGGGTGGATTCTGATATTGCTGAACGTGTAACTAGGAGTACCAGTGATGATAATTTATTAGCTAATGTATCTGAGGTAGGTAATTCCTTAAGCGGGACTTCTGAATCAGGCCTCAGTATCCAGAACAATGAGAAATCAGCCTCTGCTGAAGGCTCAGAGATCGGGAAAGAAACATCTAGGACAACTAGGAAATACCGTGTGGATATTCTGCGATGTGAAAGCCTGGCTGCTCTTTCACCAGCAACCTTAGAACGATTATTCCTTCGTGATTATGACATTGTTGTATCCATGGTTCCACTACCTCATACTTCAGTTTTGCCTGGACCAAAATGTCCTGTTCATTTTGGTCCTCCCTGTCACTCATCTATGACACCTTGGATGAAACTAGCACTATATTCAGCTGTGGCTAGTGGGCCTCTGTCGGTTGTTTTGATGAAAGGTCAATGTTTAAGATTGCTTCCTGCACCATTGGCCGGTTGTGCAAAGGCCCTTATATGGTCTTGGGATGGATCTACAGTTGGAGGGTTGGGAGGCAAGTTCCAAGGGAATTTAGTTAAAGGAAGTATACTTTTACATTGCATAAATTCAGTTCTCAAGTACTCTGCTGTACTGGTGCAGCCACTCAGCAGGCACGACCTTGATGATTGTGGAAGAATTAATACCATTGATGTTCCATTGCCTTTGAAGAACTCTGACGGTTCAATTGCTGATATAGGGAAGGAACTGGGTCTATGTGCTGATGAAAGGTCGAAGTTGAACACTCTGTTAGCTGATCTGGCAGATAAGATAGAGTTATGGACCATTGGTTATATTCGCTTATTGAAACTTTATAAAGAAAGTGAGTCAGACCACTTTTTACCTGATGATGAGAAGTATGAATGGGTTCCATTGAGTGTGGAATTTGGTATTCCGCTGTTCAGTCCAAAATTGTGCAACCATTTATGTAAACGAGTGGTTTCTTCGGAATTACTTCAATCAAATTTATTTATTGAGCATCACGAGTCAATGCAAGAATTACGGATAAGGTTGCGTGATGTCTGCTCAGAGTACCAAGCCACAGGTCCAACTGCGAGGCTTCTTTACCAAAAGGAGCAGCCAAAGGAAAACTCTCGGCATCTTATGAACTATGCAAGCGGCAGGTGGAATCCACTTGTAGACCCATCTTCTCCGATTTCTGGAGCCATGAGTGAGCGTCAGAGATTAAAACTTGCGAACCGACAACGTTGCATGACAGAAGTATTGAGCTTCGATGGTAACATCTTGAGGTGTGTCATAGTTGATACTAACACTCTTTTGTGCAAGTAATGCTAATAGATAATGCATCTTATATATGCACTATACATATGGGTTAGTTTCGTATATCACAACTTGTTTAAAGTAGTATCCAACTAATTTTTTACCATCCTATTCTTCTGTTTACTTTTCTTTCCTCTTTTGTTTTGGTCTTTTACTTTGGTGAAATCAATGGAGGACAAAAATGCAGTCTTTAAACCAACAAATTTATTAAACCAACAAATTTAAAGGGAAGATTAAATGTTGGGAAATCCAGCTGCTAAACACTACTATTCAAGCTCCAATTTAGTCACAACCTGTATCCGTACTCTTATAATGCACTTTCGAGCACGAGACTGAAACCTAATTTTAAGCTATTGTTACTTATAGCTTAAGGTTCCACGAGTGAACAGAGGCAAAATCTACACTAAATGCTACAACACTGTTTTATTTTATCACTAGGATCTTTTCATGAATTGGTAAGATATTTCTATTAATTATGTTTTTTTTTCCATACATGAAATGCTTCAGCTAGAAATTAAACTAGAAATGATAATAGGAAGTGTGTCTGGTATCTGAATTTTGAAACTACCATATTTATCGACTGCCAGATCATATGCTCTGGCTCCTGTATACGAGGCTGCCACAAGGCTGATTGAAGAATCCCCTAATATAAGCACTGCTAAAGTTGAATCAGATGACGTGGACAGCAAGGAAGTAATTCACCCTGGTGTTAATCTTCTTTTTGATGGATCTGAGTTGCGGCCATTTGATATAGGGGCTTGCCTCCAGGCCCGACAGCCTGTCTCTTTAATAGCCGAGGCATCAGCAGCCTCTTCAGCTATTAAATAAGCTCTGAGCTACAACCTCACATGTTTGTTTATATAGAGCTTCTCCTCTAGTTCCAGGTGCAATGTTTTGTACTTCAGGTTGGTTTTCACAGCTGCCGCTTTGTTGGTTCCAGTTCATATTTGGGATTGTTACAGCATGCGTGGTAGGGCTGTGTATAAGGTAAAATTTGGAACTTATCTTTTATTGTTGTTTTCCCCCTAATTTGCAGTGATGAATTTTACTACGCAAAGTTTACTTTTATTTTATTTATTTACAAATGGATAATTTTATAAATCAAGTTATCACAACAGTTAATAACCTCAACACTGTTTGTCCGTCAACATAGTTGAATTGGGTAATTATAAATTGCTGCTGTGTCCGCAGGATACACACATTACAAGATGTAATGTTTTTTTTTTCCAGCTTCTTGAGTAGAAACTGGACTAGCCTTGTCAAAAGCAAGGTGAATCATTTATAAGAGCAGCTGTAATTTCAATATATGTTTTCATCTTGTTTGAGCTTGTTCCAAGGAGAGTTTCTTTTGCCGCAGTCATCCATTGATAACAACCCCCTAAAATGCAAGACAGATTTGGAGAAATTGGGGGGAGGTGCTGTACCGGACGCGTCCAGTACAATGTTATTTTATTTTATTTTTTTTTAATTTTTTTTTTTACCACAATTATCATAATAAACTTTACAGTGTTTTTGCAATAAAAAATATACTTTCTTTTACAGTTTTTTGTTCAAACTTGCTCTATTATTTTTTATTTATTATTATGACAATTGTGGTAAAAAAATAAAATAAATAAATAAATAAAAAATAACACATGTACCGGTCGTTAGTCCGGTACAATGTGTACCGGACGCACCCCCAACTCGATTTGAACCCAATTTGGAGCAAGTGTTGATAGCTTTTCAGCTATGGAAATAGAAAGGTTTTTCCTCAATATTTGCGCAAATTATGGTGACAAACAATATGAGACAGATCATTATCAACAAAATTAGTCATGTGATCTCAACTTGGTTTTAACATATATACATATACATACACACACATTTATATATATATATATATATATATATATATATATATATATATAGTCCGGATCAGGTAAGGACTTCTTCACGGTACTAAAATGCGTACTTTTTTTTGTGTTTTTTAATTTTTAAAACAACTAAAAAAAAAGTTTAATATTTTATGAAACTAGAATTTTTTCATAATATAGTGTTTTTTGGTGTGATTTGGATACATATAACAATACATTGTATTGTTATATGTATCCAAATTACACCAAAAAATCAATATGAAAAATTCGATTCATAAAATATTAAACTTTTTTTGACTCAGATTATTATATGTATCCAAATCACACCAAAAAAACTTTGTATTATGGAAAAATTTCAGTTTCATAAAATATTAAAATTTTTTTTTTAGTTTTTATAAAAAAGCCAAAAAAGCCAAAATAAAAATAAAAATCCCGCATTTTAAGAAAATGCGGGATCCCTTACCTGATTCGTTCTTTATATATATATATATATATATATATATATATATATATATAGGTGTGAGTTAAAGCTTGTAATGTTCTTTAACTAAAGTGAACTTTATTTATTTGCCCGAAAGGATACATGTTTCTCAGGACGCATATGTGCTTTAATTTGAAGCCGACATTAATCTTTAGGAGATGTATTATTGTATTAAAGTGTTAACATAGTTTTCCTTAGTTTATTGACTGCTTTCTTTTATTGTTAAGCTGCAGTGCTTATTTCTTTTTATTGTATATGCAGGTGTGGCTTTGGTTGGCAGGTAATGGTTACTACAGGTTATATATGGAGCGAGAAAGAGGATCATTCTTGAAACTTTCCTCTCGATTTACTGTTATCCATGAGATGGTGAATGTTTACAGAATCAAAAAGAGATTTAATGCAAATTTGCATATAGAATATGGATTTTAGACATGATACCCAATTCATTTGAAACACTAATTATTTTGCACATAGTATACGGAGGAATAGTAAAACTTTCGACCAGACATTTGATTTTATATTTTAATTGTAATACAAGCAGGGTGGAATTCTCGAGCCGACCAAACAATTTTAAGCATAACAAAAAAAAAAGAGAATCGTACTCGGCTACAGAAAGTACCATGTCAGCTAAATTTGGTTTACAGAAATGACTTATCACAACAATGTGCCTATGTTATCAGATCTCTACTTGTTTTGCCGTCGAAGAGAGTAGTGCTTATATATGTTCTTTGTTATGATGGCTGTCCCAAATTATATATCTTATTATGTTTTTGTTGTTTATTTTGCGATATATATATATATATATATATATATATATATATATATATATATATATATATATATATCCGAATTTTAAGTTATCTTATTCAACTCACTGAAGTTTACCCTCCTTTCTTGACGGACTCGACGACGGTTCGGTCATATCTAACCGTCGTTTATACTTTTAGCGACGCTTATATGTTGTTTGTCGTTAAAAGTATAGAGCGACGGTTGTATGATCGAATAAATCGTAGGTTCGTCGCTAAAGGAGGTGAACTCGGGTGAGTTGGATAAAGGGTGAGTTTAAAATCAGATATATATATATATATATATATATATATATATATATATATATATATATATATATATGGCATCAATTCATAGCAAACGTTGTAAAAAAGAGTTAGCCTTACAACAATTCGCGACCTTCCGTCCGAAGATCGAGCGGTTTTATAGAGATCTTGTCCGCGGTTTAGTTTTCAGTATTTCGCACTTAAATATTGCAGATGAGAATGATGACAAAAATGTCCATCCGTTACGATTTTCTTTCCGCAGTTTAATATTACGGATGTTGGGATTATGAAGTGACGGTTGGACGACGTCATTTTCAATAATGGAACAGTCAGACAGAGTCGTTTTCAATAATGGAACTTAAAGGTCTAGTCTGCAGTTTAATAATGCGGATGTTAAGTCCCCTATATATAAGACGAGATAGAACTGCAAACAGAATATATCCTGGATACGCACAAAGAGTTCGACCTAAAGCTTAAGAATTTTCTGTTTCTTATAGCATATTCTTCTTGTTACCGGTTCATGTGATCTGGGATGAAGAAACATGCGTGGCATTATTTTTGGAGGGCATAACATCTGGATGCCCTTAATTTGTTCTGATTTCGAAGATCAATCCGATCGACTTACTTTATCAAGCCTTCCAATTTTAGTTGCATGTTCATCCCAATTCACTTGAATATGTAACTATTAGCAAGAATATGCAACAGAAACAAATGATTTTTAGCTTTATAAATTTAATTTTAACCCCTAGATGTCTCATATAATGTATTGCCAAGATGGGTTAATTGTTTAGTTCTTCTATGCAAACCCTGGAGTGTACATCACAACATATTGAGGTCATACATCAATAAACCTCAATTTGTTGTACTAACACTTCTAGGGTTTGCATAGAAGAATTAAATAATTGACCCATTTAGCGCAAAGACATTTTGGGCATCTGAAGATACGATTTAATCTTTGGGGACGCTAATTCAAGGATTTAAACGATGTTGTATAGTATCAACACTCTTGAAAGGTCTCGTACGCATTGTCAACACTAGGTCATTAAGTGAAAGTAGTATGCATACAAGCCAATCATGTATGATGATAAAGCATATACTTTGTAATCAATCTTATTTATTTATTAATAAAAGAATTATTTAAAGGCATTTATTATCTACATGGTGCTGTTTTAATAATATGTGATAAACCCATAGTTTTAAGCAATGCTTTTAGAATCATGATGAGACCATGCTAATGAGATCTAAATTCTTAGATAGCTTAAAACTAAAATGTTCCCAATCAATGGATTACTAAAAAGGGGATTAGTGAATCCGGATAGATTGGTACGCACGTTGCTTGCTCATTGGATGAGGATGATTGATCTCATGATCATTTGTGTGGCGACACTAAAGCAAGTATGTAGGTGCTTATTAGAGAATAAGTTCACTGGACGTGACTCGCTTAGGAATACCTAATGGAGTTTTACTTGCCTGTCAATAGAAATTCCTGTAGTGATAGTAGTACAAATGATCCTTAGACTTGAGATCATCATAGTATCTTATATATAATGAATTACACTTTGACTTATTCCTTAAGACTCTTAGAGTATATCAAAGGGTATGCTTGGATGTAATAAGTTATATATGAAGATAATGTATGATCAATAAAGAATCTACCAGTTCTAATAAAAGAAGAGAAATGTCTATGTGATTCGATAAATGACAACCCGGAATCCTTGGCGAGGTGGAATGAAATTAGAAAGTAGTTTCTAATTTGCATTCATTAGGAGTTGTGCATTTAGGAATCGAAATACATATAATTAAATAAAATAAGACTTGACAGTAATTTCATGTCTTATATTTAATTGGGACATTGTATGGTGGAAGGATTGAATTGTACGGTAACTATTTACTCAAAGGTTCTTTTATGATTAATGTTGAAATCAATATTATCTGAAAAGTCGTTGATCGCTAGGAAGGCTTATCCCTATTGTAGAATAAATATTATTTATTTAAATAAATTAATCGTTTAATTTATTTATTTAAATAAGGTTAGAATTGTTCTAATTGATTTATTCACAACCAGTTTAATATGGAGAACCTAAAGGGTCACACCATAAAAGGAAGAATAATTATTTAAGAAGTTAATGGTATAATCGTAATAATATGTTAAGTATATTTAATTTAATCTATGGTGATAGAATAAATTAAATAGCTTAATATTTATTATTTAATATTTTAGAAATATTAAATATAAATTAATAAGAGGAGTCTTATTAATATTATTATAATTATTATTATTTTAATTTCTAAAAGAGTTTAGGAATTAATTTAATATAAGTACTCTCATTTATTCCTAATAGGATTAGGAGGGAAAATTAGTTAAAGGAGTTTAATTAATTATCCCTAATAGGATTAGGGAGCCCATTTAATTAAAAGAGTTTAATTAAATGAATAATACTTTATTTTAATTAAAATAGGGTTATCTGATATCTTTATAAGAGGAGTCTTATATCAGATATCAAATATACGTAATTCCAAGAGTTGGAGAGTACGCCCCCTTTTTCTATAGAGATAGGAAAAACTAGGGTTTGAGCCAATACACCATTCTTCTTGAAAATTCTTCTTCCTTGGTGGATCACCTCTAGAGGCCATACACTTGGGTGGCTTACATTGATCAAAGGAAGGAATCTACCCGGAGATTCAAGGAGATCGCGGAGAAGTAGGAGGTGAACTCGTACATGAGGAAGCTTGTTTCTACAAGGGTATGATTCTATAACTTCTTATTCTTCGTTTAATTAATAATATGCATAAAGGATGATCCGGGTTATTGGTTTGTGAAAAATTTTAAAATCTGATTTTATTACGCTTCCGCTTATTTTTGCAATTTGATTGCTACTTTGATTTTCACAAAACCTTACATTAAGAACCGATGAGAGTGGATGTTCGTTGGAAGTGTGAATTTTAAGTGACCCATAAAAAGAATTATTATGCGATTGGGGTTTTAGGGTATTTATAAATTATAAAGTTTGTAACCAATTAGACGTTTCGTTGATAGAAGTATTAGTGGAGCGTTGGTGTAGTGAGACTAATACATTTCACTTCCCGACTGGTGAAATGATAGTCACCCTTGAAGATGCACATTTCATTTTAGGATTATCGGTTATAGGGCATCCTATTACATGTACATTACTCCATAACCCTAAACAATACTTTATTGATAGAGAATTTAGTCAATATATTATGGGGGATGAGGTGTATACTTGAAGGGGCATTATGTTGTCGTGGTTGTCCAGTAGATTTTGCCAAGTTCCGGTAGATGCTAATTGGGAAACGGTTGTGGCTTACACCAAAGCATACATACTGTTTTATATTGGGAAATGTATTATTTGCATTGGCAAACCGCGACGTCATACATGCAAGATATCTTTTATTTTTAGAGGATATTAATTAAGTAAGTGATTATGCATGGGGAGCTGCGGTGTTGGCCTGTTTGTTCTGCAGTTTACATAAAGCAACCCGCCTTGATTCTAAAAACTTTTTCGGGTGTTTAACTGTAACGCCCCCAAATCCAGCTCCCTAGAACCGTGGACTTGGTGCGTCATGATACATCATCTTCTAAAATATTCTATAACTAATACGAAATTACAAACATGTAACGACCGAGAAAATCGAATTATTTATAAAATACTTTTATTTGATTAAATTATAAACAAAATTATTTTATAATGAGTAAGCAAGATGAATGTCATTCTATAACCTAATAGTGTTAGAATATTGTAGTATTTTGGCTACGTGGTAGAATTAAAGTGTTTGAATTTTTAAGACGAAAATAAAAGTTTTTCGAGAAATTTTCTGAAAACACTATTTATCGATATCTGCTCGGGAATTATTTTTGAACTTCCGAGAAATACGTAACGATAGAATAACAAGGAAGGATGAATTATGTAATAATAATTCAAGTATGGCAAACGCAGTTTTTCGCCTGCATACTAAATTCGAGAACGTTAGGGAAAGTAAAGTGTTAATGAGTAAACGATGATCGTATGATGCGTAAATATTGTGCGAGGTAATGAATACGAGTATGATACGAGATATTATACAAGTATGTATGAATGATGGTATGTCGTATATGATGATGAGTATACGAGTTAGCATACGAGAGGATTACGTAAACAATACGTTATAAGCTTTAAGCCTAGTGTATTGGACTTATAGGATTTGGTAGGAATTGTACAAGCCCAAGTGTAGGAAATGTTAAGGCCCAATGTTTAATAATGCAAGCCCAAAGGATAAGTAAAGTTATTGAAACTTAAGCCCAAATAAAGAACTGGTTTCGTGGATCGAACCGACTGGTAAGAAAAACCCATGGGGCAACCCATGTGGGTCCCATGGATCATATGGCACCATCTTGGTGACCTAGTAAAGTGGTTTTACTTTGGGACCAAGGATGAATAGTAAGGAGGTGATTAAGGAGGTGGATTAAAGAGGTGGGATGACTTTAAGTCTATTATGCCCTCACTTTAGATTTTCTATATATAGAGGAAGGTTTCTAGATTAATTTGCTTGTTCAAAATTCACTAACATTATAGAGCTTTCATATTTAGAGAGAAAAGTGAGTAAGAGCTATACTTGTTATACAAAGAAGGAAGAAGAAGAATTAAGCAAGAGAACTTCAAAGGTAATAATTCCTAACCATGATTCTCCCTCTCTTCATTTGATATAGAAGTAAGTAGTGGTAGAGCATTCTTGTTAAGGAGTGATAAGGATGGTTATTAATGGATGAAACCTTAATAAACCATGTGAAAGTGAAATTATATGTATAAAAGCTATAAACCATTGAAATTCATTGAAGAATTGGATTATGTTGTTGTTGATGGACAAGTTTAAAACTATCATTTGTAGGCTTAGATTATACATGTTGTGATAATGGAATGAATCCATTTGGAACGGTGTAAAAATCTTAAGTAACGAAGTTATGGCGGAATTTACGAGATTAGACGATAATCGTCGAAATCGTAAAATTCTCGGAATGGAAGTCAAAAGTTAGCATTCAACTCAGAAACATTGGTTTTTGATGGAGAATAGTCTAATTTTACATTTTAGAGTTGTGAACTCAAAAATGGTCAAATTTTGACTTAGAATGAAGAAACGAGCTATGAACGTTCACGAACGTTTATCGTTTTCGTAAAAACGGACTTAAACGGTGAATTCTGTGTTAATGGATTCGAAAATGTAAAATTCTTATATGAACACTTAGTTCATGTGATTTGTGAGCTAATGGCTTTTGAACGAGCCAATTCTGATTTAAAATGAACAATTTATGAGTCCGAAAAGTTCGCTAAGCAAGAAGTCTGTCAAATTTTTCTAGTGCACAGAGTTGGCGCCGCAGCGCCAACCAAGGCTTAAATGGTGGCGCCACAGCGCCGAACCAGGCCAAAACCTACTGGAGATTGGCGTCGCAGCGCGACCAATAACATTGAGGATGGCGCCGCATCGCCAGGTCTGGATGTTAGACACTGCTAACTCGCACTGCAGCGCGAGTCCAAGAAGGAAAGCTGGCACTGCAGCGCTAGCATTAGAGAGGAGGTGGTGAAGAATGTTGATGAACATAAAAGGAATTAGAAGTTAATTAGTGATGAAGTATAACATTAATCAACTTGAAGTGACATCATTTAAGATGTTAAAAACCTTAAGTAATACAACTAAAGGTCAAAGGAAGATTACTTGAACGTGAACATAAACACAATGTAAAACAGTACGATAAACCGTAACCAATGTTAACAAATCTAATGAACGATTAGATTGAGAAGAAGGGTAAGATACGTTAGGAACCTTACATGTTTGTGTATGACCTAATGTGGTATGTTACCTGGTTACGTATTGTAGAGTCCTTAAAGACTCAAAAGGAAAAGTATTTAATCTGTAGAAGACGCTGAAGGCAAGTGTTCTAACCCTTGTCTATGTTCATTCTGGACAAGCTTTGCGATTCATGTATCTTGCACATGAATTAATGTATGATGAGGTCGAAGCCAGTTTTTTCAGCTAGACTTAATGTATTTACTGGATTTCTTATAATCTGTTGAAATGTTATCAAAGTTGCTATCTTTTGCCAAACTGTTTTGGTATGGATTTCAAAGAAAGACTGAGTATGAATAAACAAACGTTTTGTCATCAAACGACAGGCACATGAGGTTGCCAAAACTTAAACGTAACTACGTTTACAGAAGAAGTGTTGTACAACATAGAGTACTATAGGCTGATCACCTAGACGTGCTCGTAAGTAATACCGAACTTACAGACATAGTGCCGGGTTGTCCTTTTCAAAGAAAGAACGAATGCTCAAGGTCTTGGACAGAAATATATGTTTAATGAACGTGGTTCATTGTGATATGTTTTAAAGGAAAAGAAGTGCTATTTTGAATTATCGATAGTACTTCATAGCTATTGTTCAGTTATTGAAGTTATACGATTCCTATGTTTCAAGCATGTTGTTTAAATGAAATTGTCATACTTGCTGAGCTAGTTATGCTCACTCTTGCTTGAACCATATGAATGTAACTAAGATCGAACGACCTGAAGGATCCTCTAAGGATAAAGGAAAGGCTAAGGCAGACCATTAAACTGTCTATGTAATAATATAGGTTTAATGTTGTAATTATTTGATATTATGATAAGAAACAGATGTATTGGTTATAAAGAACCTGGGAAGGGAATATTGTTTTGGAAAATATAGAAGTCATATTCACTCTTTTAAGCAATTTCAATTGAATGTATGTGTGAATGGTAGTACCGTGTAGCACCATCTGTCGGGTTGGAAGATACCCGAATTTGGGGCATCACAAAACATATTTTGTTTATACAATAAGTTCTTTCAACATATCCCAAGCCCTATTAACCTTAACTTTCATATATACCTTCAGTAACTTAAAAGGTTCATGTGTATGATTTACACCAGATAACTTAATAGTTCTAACTGCATAATGATCTACTCTTGGAATTTGCCTTTGCCTCTGTCGTTCTTCGAGCCTTCGTCTTGATCTAAAATTTGTTATCATGATATAGCAAGGGTGAACAACTACTTTGCCCAACAAGTTTAAATATAAGAAGGATATATCATGATTAAAAAGAAATAAGCTTTCAAGTTTTCAACAATGTAATATAATTGTGAAAGAGTATAAATTAATTTCAATGATTGAATGACTGACTGAATCAATAATGTTGGGTGGTCAACAATGACCATGAACAATTTAACTGAACCTTATATGGTAATGAAGGTGATCAACCTTTCATACCTGATGAACATATGCAACATGCACTAAGTGCGAATCAATAATCAAAGATATGGAATAATTGTAAATAATTAAACCACTAACATGCTTGAAACATAATAACTCAAGTTTGAATTAGGGAACTTGCCTGTACCGTCGATTACTGCTACGTAATCTAATTTAATCTCTTTATTGTAAAGACCTATCATTATTAAGATTGATCTTTCAATCAGCATATCATAGCATACCTCATAATACAACTACTTTATAAGTAAATTATCTAACACTTAACCACAAAATCAAATATTAGATAACCTTAAAACATCAGTATTATTATCGTTCTTTGATAATTTTTCAATTACTTTATCATTATGATTTAACACTTGACCTTTCATTTTAAAAGTTCTTCTATATAATCGAGTAAGCCGAATACCTAATCCAGCAACCTAAATTATTCAAACAACTTGTTGTTTCCCAACACAGCAAAACTGACATAACTAATCCAGCAAACTGGATTCAAACTAAATTTTAATTCGATTGAATCGATTTCCAATCCGAAGAACCGGATTCAATCGACCTCAATCCAATGAAGCACGGATTCAAACTGACCTCCAATCTAGCAAGCATGGATTCAAACTGTCCTACAATCCAGCAACCTAGATTCACTAATCCTCCAATCCAACAAGCTGTTTTCCTTTCCAACATATTAAATTTCCAATATGGCATATTGAATGTCCAATTAATCAATAACTTAACTCCTCTTTTAAACTCTCATTTAATATTATTAATTATTTAATAATATCCAAATCATTTATTAATATTATTAATCATTAAATAATATTTTAAATCAATGATTTAATAACACTTTAATCTAAATGTTATCAATCACTTAGCTAATATTATTAATCTTTTAATTATTTATTAAACTTATAAACAATTTATTTTAATTATTTAATCTTTACTAATTCATTTACTTAATCATTCTAGAATGCCATAACCATAATATCTCATTAACATTGAACAAAATACCCTTCAAAAATCTACATATACCCTATTTAGGGTTTTCAAGCCATAAAATCCTTTTTCCTAATTTTTAACATCACACAATTAATTTAATTCATTTATTCATAATTAAACCATTTTCATAAAAAATACCAAATCAGTTCCAAAAATATTTTTTTTCTTGGTTTTGACAAAATATGAATCTCTTATGAACATATATTTTTCCTGGAAGTTTTGAAATTCATTTACTATGTTTAAATAGTCCAAAACAACCAAATCTTGCTACATTTATCATAAATCGAAACTTTGTCCAAAACTTCTAAAATTTTCAAGGTACGTCCCTAACACATATATATACTTCTAGTAAAATTTTTATAATGTTTGTAGTTAACCATAAAGAGTTATTCGATTTTATTTTTAAAATAGTCATTTCCCGTAAAATCCATAACTCTCATTCTATACATCCAAAAATTCCAATCTTTGGATAGGATGCAGTTAACTTATCATATTGACTCCCCAAATTTTTTCTGAATTTTTAAAGTATAGAAAAGTGACGAAAAATCCCCTGGACTAAACTATCCAGGGGACTTTTTCCATGTTCAAATTCCTTCTTTTGCCGGCAGGATTGTTTTGGTTAAAATAGTTGCCATTTGATGTATAGTTAACATATTTGAGTGCTACCACTTGAGTTTGAAAGCTAACTTACACATCTATCACCCTTTTTTGTCGGATCATAAATAGGAGGTGTAGATATTAAATGGTAGTTGATCAAAGTAAACAAAAGTTAGGGTTTTTTACCCTTTACAAACTAGTTTTCATTTCTCTCTTTTTGATCTAACTTTTGACACACAAAATGGAAAGATCTACACAAAACACACTCTAAAACATGTAGATTTAAGATTTTTGAGTTTAAAAATATTAGATCCTAATCTCATCAAAATCAAACAAAACAAAAGTAATAAACTAATTTAATGTTAAATTTTTCTTATACCTTTGATCTTCTTGCTCTTGTTCTTCTATGGTTGATTAGGGAGCTTTGAGCACACAAAAGCTCTCTCCCTTTCTCTCCTCTATGGCTGCCGCCCCTCTCCTCTTTCTCTCTTTAGTTTTCTTTCTCTAGTAAAATAGGAAGTGAGAAGAAAGAGAAAGAAAATAGATTTTGTTTAATAAAATGTATAGATATGATTTGTATATCTATTATACATCACCCACATTCTCTCTTGCTTTCTCTCTCACATTTATTAGATGGTTGCTTGCACATTTCAACAAAGGTTGTGGCTTATTTCATAGGGTGACACCTAAAGAGAGTTAGTAAGGTTTGGTAAGAGTTAGTAGATTATAATCATTACATACATGCCCCCTTCTCTTCCTTCCTTTTGGGCCAAAACTTGGGCCCTTTTTCTCCCCCATTTAATTTAATTTTATTGCAATATTTACTTAATCAAATGTCGAAAATGTCTCTTAACAAATGGGCTAAAGATTTGGGCTCCCAATTAATTCTTTCGGGCTTCCTAAATAATTCCTTGGCCATGTAAATTAATGTAGTCCAATACTTTTAATTTTATCCTACCCTAATCATTTACTTAGGGTTTGTATTCCACTTATTTGGAATTTAAATAATTACTTACATAGATTAAATTATATAACCTATTTAGACTTACTTTAATTAGGTTTAAAATAAATAATAAATTGAGATAATAAAATTAATCTCTTAAGTTAGTATAAATTTTAAATACTAACATACTTCCATATTATAACCCTTAAGTTATTTAATTCACATACCTAATGTATAATTAGGTTATGTAACTTTCTATTTAATTTTTCTTAATAAATAAATATATATACATAACATATTTATTTATTTAATCACATACATATTTCACATAAGTCACAAAGCATTAAAAAAATATTTTCATTTACATTGTGACCTAAATCCTTAATTCATAATTTAAACGAAATTTCTAGGTCGTCGCATTAATCCTTCTTCTGATATTATATTGTCTCTAAACCTTCATGTTTATTTAAATTGATATTTGATGATATACTGTATGAAGGTGTTTTAACATCAATTCTTTTGACACAAGTGTGGGCTTACGAACGTCTGTTAATCGGTAGGCCTAATTATGTAAGACATGTCGATCATTTGTTGCCCCGTGCAAGAGCATGGGCCTACAGAAGAAAAATGCAAAATGTGAAAGAGGCAAGAAGACCATATCCCCATCACAACAAATCTTTTATCAGTGGGAATTTGATGGGATGATAGATGCTATGGTACGCTGGATGCCGTATTCAGATTTTGATCATATTGTGGCACAAGAGTATCAAACAACTTGGTATAGTGGGGCATCACGTATTCCCCTCACTTGGCTCGACGTGGTTGAATTCCATATGCCAGATCGTGTATTAAGACAATTTGGGGAAGTGCAGGATATTCCGCCCGACCCGATATATATGATCTAACTGCGCTGAGAGCGGGTAGGGATCTGCTCAGTTGATTATATCGAGTTGTAGAGAAAATACATCGTCACGTGGTATGCATGGCAAGATATTGTATTAGATTGTATGGTAGCCACAAGGTAGGAGATTCCTCTTTGTTAGTTCCCGGAGGCACAATGGTAATCTAGAAGGGGGGGGGGGGGGTTGAATTGATATTTCAAATTCTTTTCGTTTTACTTTGTTAGTTTTAATAATGATTCAAACACAGCGGAATTAAGATTTGTTTGATCTCCCTTTTTAGATATAGTGAGTTAATGAGAATGAGGCAGTTATAACAGTTATAGCAGTTATAGCGAGAATGCAATAGACACAACAGTTTTAAGTGGTTCAGAGCACTTAAAGCTCCCAGTCCACTCTTCTACTCCTCGAGTAGGAAATCCACTAAGGATTTCTTTTACACTTTATGAATCTCATAGATTCCTTCTAGACCAGCAGTTTAGGAACTTCTTAGTTCACTCTTGAACTCTTTAAGTCTAGCAAACTTGGTTCTTCACAGTTCACTTTAGAACTCTTCAAGTCCTTCTGACTTGGAACTTCTTACTTCACTTGTTTGGCAGTTATTGAGTTCTTGATTGGTGCTACTCAGTTGCCGTTAAGCTCTTGTTCGAAAGAACTGAGTAGCTGAGCAAGCTTTCTTTTTCTCAGATCATAGAGTTGAGTGTTGAGTGTTCTTCATAATTTTTTTGTTCAATGCTTGCTACTTGAATCATCTGCAGAAGTTTTGCATATATGTGATCCTTGAAATCTATCCGTTGAATCCATCCATTGAGGCATTTAATGCGTTTGACTTTTGTGAACTTTGATGGAGACTTTTCTGCAAATCATCTGAATTGCATTCTGGCCCACTGACACAGCAGACAACTTTCTCACCTAACACCTGAAAAGATGTTTTCCTCTGACCCATGGTCCTTTCCTTAGCTTCTTCAATATGTTTCTTTGTTATATACTAAGGATATCTTCTGTGTTATTGGGACTGGCGAAGACTTCAATGTTTATAACTTTTTCCATATTTGTTGGAATTTATCTTTAAACAAATGTGCATGGTTCGATGCTTCTGACACAGGCAGATGATACTCTACGATTCAGATCGTGGTGTCTTGCCACCTTGGTGCTTGATGTGTCTTGCCACCTTGGTGTTTGATGCTAGCAAACGAGAACATTATGATTTCTCTTAAGGACTGACACACTACGATCTTCACTTGCTTGTCTTACAGACTCTACGTTTCTGAGAGCACACTACGATCTCTGAGTTGGCTTCGGCAAACGTCTGGACCACTCTACGATCTCTGGAGAGGCCCTTCAAAGCAATCATACTACAATCCTTGATGCTCTACGATTATGTCTTGGCTTCTGCAAACTCTTGATCAGCTCAGTAGACTACGATTCTATTGAAGCCTATCTATTATATTTCAAGACATAGATCAACCTAACATCTTTGATCTCTTTATCTATACATTCATTTACAGAATGATAAACATTAAAAGCTTAGGTCAACTTAACAATTTTGATCTATCACTAAGTCCTTGTACATATATTTCTTGAAGGACTAAACATATAATCATGAGCATTTACTTTAAACATCAAATCAAAATATGCACTCTTCCAACAATCTCCCCTTATTTAATGTTGACATAACCAGGAGATTTGTTGTCATGATTATCAAATTCTATATGCAGTTGCAGCAAAGTAAATATGACTTAATATTTTAGTGAGCATCTGAAATTTCTAGAAAATAAGCATGAATTTATTGATGTTTGAAGGTAGATATTACATTTAAGTTTAGTTACATTAATAAGAATTGAGTTTTAACTTATCTCTATTTCTTTTGGCTTTTTCTTCTCGGAGGATTTGCATATTCCTCAGCTCTTCTTCTCCTGCTAGCTTCGTCTCTCCGTGCTATTTCTTCTAGCTCGCTTTGACTTAGTCTTTCATTATGATCGTGCCTATTCATGAATGCAGGATCTCTAATTGGCATTCTTAGGCCCGTGGTGGTCACCTCGTGTGAGCTGGGAGAAGGTCCATGTCTCCTTAATGGTTGTGCCATGATAATTGGCTACTGATCAGATCGCTGAGTGTGATGGCCAGATCGTGGAGTCTAATGGTGAGACTACCTTATAGGACTCCTTGATGATTGAGCTGAGAAAGCGCCTCTGCCTCTGCCCTTGCCTTGATTTCCTTTTCCTTTATTCTCCCCCTTTATGTCAGCATCAAGGGCTCGAATGTCTTCAGATAAGCGAGTCATGCCTTGAACAAGCTCGTTGAGCTGACTTTGGGATTAAGCAATATCTACACGGTTCTCTTTAATGAGAGCATCAGATCGAGCTTCCCTTCGTTGGAGGATGTCCAGGACATTGTCAGTTTGCTTCATTTGGCCCATGGAGAATTCTTGAAATTCTTTCACTACATTTCATAAATTCATGATACTTTCCATCATAAGATTGTTCTGGGACTCCTGAGTAGTCTGTAGGATCAAAACAACATCCCTGTGTCTTTTAGCAGCTTGAAAATGAATTTGATCCCGTTCATTTATGCTCTGAATCATCTCCTTTATGATCTCCCGAAGCTTCTTTATGAGCTCAGAGCTTAGGGTGCTTGGGAGCGAGTTAGCGGCATCAATGAGATGAGTCAGCCTCAGTTGAACAAGGTCTGAGTGAACTTCAAGTTCTTCCTGTATGTCCTTAGTCACTTTTTGGGAAGCTTCAGACAGTTCTGCTTTGGTTGGAAGGTCTGATAGGAGTTCAAAGAGTTACGGACTGTTTGGAGGAGGGGCTCTTTTGAATTGATCTTGCAGGGTGTAAAGAGCAAGATCAAGATTGAAACATTCATTTGAGGACGAGGACAGAATATCTGATGGAGGGGCTTGTGTTTGGGCTTCTTCAGTAGGTGGCTCTACGATTTGGGCGTGTGACTCTACGATTGGGCTCGAGTCAGTAATCGTAGAGTTCATAGGAGATGGGATTAAAATGAAGTTGGGCATATTTGGTTCATCAGCTACAGAATTTTGGGATTTTGCAACTGGGAATTGATTTAGTGGATTTAGGATCACTTCCAACCAACTTGGGAATTCATAAAATTGACTGAAAAATGATGGTGGATAGTGATTAACCCTGAAAGGGATTGGGATAGATAGTACCTCATGCTCATTCTTTGAAGAAGGGATATTTATGATCAGCTTTTTGGCAAATTTGAAGTTGCCTAGAAATCCACGAGCTAGTACTGAGATTGTTGGATATGCTTTGAAGCTCCAGAATATGTGATCCCAGCTGTTGAGGATTTGAGCTTTGTGAAAAGGCATTATGGGTAGATAGGAGAACAACTGATTGTAGTTGGCTCTCCTATACCCATCACAGCCCACAGCTATGATTTCGATGTTATCATCTTCTTCTTCTTCTTCTCTGTCTTCTTTCGAGGATTCCACTACATAAATCACCTCCTTGTGACTTTCTTGCTCTGGTGCGCTCTTATTTTCTTCAGGAGTAGCCTCTTCTGCCATAAGGATATCATGAGGCTCCCCCTCAACATGATCATCAATTTGTATTTCAAATGGCTTCCCCTCAGCTGGAGCACTCTCTAAGGTGAGAATTTCAGGTAGCTCCCCCTCAGCTGGAGCATTCTTTAGAGTAGGAATTTCAGAAAGCTCCCCCTCAAATTGATCTATGTTCTTTTGACTTGCTTCAGATAGCCTCTTTTCTGTAGCTATCCTCTTATCTTCCTCCTTTAAGGCCTTTTCATTGACAAGAATGTATTTCTTGACAAGTTTTCTTCTTGACTTTTTAGGCTGAGCCACAGCCTCAACACTTCCTTGACTTGACACTCGAACTGCATTGATCGCCAGAGTATCTTTGCAAAGAAGCTCTTTGGGAGAGGCATCCAGTCTGGTCTCTACGATTGGTAGAGATTCTACGATCGAGGAGACAGATGGCCTCTTGGACTTGTGACTATTTTTATTCTTCTTCAGCAGCTGAGAGATGGTAGCTCTATCTTCATCTGCCTTAGCCAGCTGTTCTTTCCTTCTGAATATCCTCAGAGTTTCAATGTCAGAAAGCTCATGTGGTATATCAGTGGTTGACCCCTGGGGTTCTTCTGCCATTTGAGCCTTCAGATTTCTTTTGCCCTTGCTTTTTCTGACTAAGGCAATGGGTTCCTCCTTATTGGTTTCTTCTTCATCTTCTTCAGTCTCCCTAAGAATAGATATGTTCCCTGGAATTCCTGACTCCTTTGCATCACCAGTCCTACCACTGGATTCAGATATTATTCGTACATTCTCTCTTTGGATTCCTTTTACGCTTTTTGAGCGATTCTTTGGGTCATTCATCTGTTTGGATTGATGGACTCTCCTTCATCATCCCCTATCTTATCTCCCAAAGCAGACTGTAGGATAATACTTATGAATCATCCGTAGAGCATTTTTCTAGAGCTCTTTGACTTCTTCGAGCTAAGAATCCACTTCCCAATCCATTCAAGTAGTAGGGCTCCATAGTTAAGCTGTATCCCACAACTGATGGCTGTCACGAGCTTGAGCTGCACTTCATTTATAGAGTCGTGGCCGGAGCTCTTGCATCATATGCATTTTCCAATAATGTCTGCCAGAAATTCATACCTCTGAGGGAACTCTTTCTTCTTGTACCCTTTGACAGTGGGGAACTTTTTGTGGTGCATTCTCTTAAGTCCTTCATGGAAATTGATGCCATCTATGAACAGAAACCCTTTCGATTTGAAGCCTAGGGCTAGATTTATATCCTCAGCCTTGAGCTTGATTTCCACGTCGTTGACCCTCATAGTGATGACGTCGTTCTCGAACACACCATTTCTGTAGAATTCTTTTATTAGCTTAGGGTAGATCCAAGTGCTCGTACCCAGGGTCTCTTCAAGACCAGCTTTCTTTATCAGAGATAGAGTTTTGAGAAACTTGGGGTCAGCTGTCTTGAACTCATCAAAACAGAGTCTGTAACCAAAGATGATATTTGAGGCTGCCATTGATTTCTTTGTTCTGAGGATGATTTTACGATTTTGAAAGCTAGGGTTTCTGCTGTTGGAGAGAGAGAGAGAGATATGAGCTTTTTGAACTTTTGAGTTTTCAAAAAAAGGTTTTTAAATTGATCTTGTAACTTCCATCCACACGATCTGATTAGAGAAACATGTGTCGAGTTTTGCTTGGCTCCACAATTTTAACTTGTGGAAAAATACTATTTTGCCCCTTAGCTCCTCCTGAGCTGATGTGTCCTTTGGGAAGACTACGATCGTTGAGGTAGCCTTTATGATCGTCGAGTCTTCTCTGTATTCGTCGAGTCTGTTCTGCAGCCATCTTGTCTGAACTGCGATCGTTGAGTCTGTCCAGATCCTTGTGATGACCTTTTGACATCACAGGATGCTCCTTTGTTCTGCCATCGTTGAGTCTGTACTACGATCATTGAGTCTGGACTACAATTGTTGTCTTTCATGTTACCACAGATCTACGATCGTGGACTTCCTTTCATCATGTCTATGATTTCGAACATAGCCTTTATATCTGCATGGTTAGCACAAACTAGAGCATAGATTTCATGGTTGTAAATTAAGCATGCCTAGCTCACTTATTAATTTGTTAAACCTGGATTCATCTAAAGGCTTTGTAAAGACATCAACAAGTTGATTTTTAGTAGGGATATATTGTAAATATATGGTTCCATTTTGCACATGATCCCTAATGAAATGATACCTTATTTCTATATGTTTAGTCCTAGAATGCATGACAAGATTATGTGTTATTGCTATGGAACTTGTGTTATCATAGTGAACAGGTATAGATTTCAATTCAAACCCATAGTCTGCTAGCTGATTTTTCATCCAAAGGATTTGAGCACAGCAGCTGCCAACATCAATGTATTCAGCTTTTACAGTTAAAGTAGACATTGAGTTTTGCTTCTTACTGAACCAGGACACAAGTCTATTTCCTAGCAGCTGACATGTGCCATTGGTACTTTTTCTGTCTATTTTGCAACCTGTAAAGTTAGCATCTGTATATCCTGTTAGTTCAAATGAGGACTCCTTGGGATACCAAAGCCCCAAGTGAGGTGTGCCTTTAAGGTACCTGAAAATCCTTTTTACACCAGTTAACTGTGATTCCTTAGGATTAGCTTGAAATCTAGCACATATGCATGTTACAAACATTATGTTTGGTCTGCTGGCAGTCAGATATAGAAGAGAGCCTATCATACCTCTGTATTGAGTTATGTCAATACTTTTACCTTTTTCATCTTTGTCAAGCTTGGTTGCTGGAGCAATTAGAGTTTTCATGGGAGAAGCAGATTCCATGCCATACTTTGTAAGTAGGTCTTTGATGTACTTGGCTTAGTTTATGAAGATTCCTTCATCAATTTGCTTTACTTGCAGTCCAAGGAAGAAGTTTAGCTCACCCATCATGCTTATTTCAAACTTGCTCTGCATAAGCTTGGAAAATCTCTTGCATAACTTATCATCAGTAGATCCAAAAATAATGTCATCAACATATATTTGAACTAATAAGACTTTGTCTTTATGCTTTCAAAGAAATAATGTGGTATCTACTCTACCTCTAGTGAACCCATTTTCAACAAGAAAGTTAGTCAATGTTTCATACCATGCTCTAGGTGCTTGTTTAAGACCATATAAGGCTTTGTCTAATCTATAGACATAATTGGAAAGAGATGTATTGATGAAACCTGGAGGTTGCTCTACATATACTTCTTCTTGAAGTTCACCATTTAGGAATGCACTTTTGACATCCATCTGAAAGACTTTGAACTTCATATGAGCAGCAAAGGCAAGGAATATTCTGATGGCTTCTAGTCTGGCAACAGGTGCAAATGTTTCATCGTAGTCAATGCCTTCTTCCTGAGAGTAACCTTTGGCCACCAGTCTTGCTTTATTCCTGGTTATTACTCCATCTTCATCCATCTTGTTCCTGAAAACCCACTTGGTGCCAATGACAGGATGATTTTTTGGTCTTGGAACTAATCCCCATACTTTGCTTCTTTCAAACTGATTTAGTTCTTCCTACATGGCTTCTATCAAGCTGGTGTAACGACCCGGAAATTCGGATCGTCCAGAATTTAAGTTTAAAGAATTAGTTATTAATAAAATGATTTTTTATTAATAATATTATGTGCTATGTGTTTATTAATCATTGTAGAACCTAGGATGATTATAAGTCGGGAGGATTCTAGCTACGAGCTAGGCTAAACGATTAAGAATTTTTAAGACAAAAATGAAAATTTTCTGGGAACAAAAATATTTTCAGGGAAAAACACGAAATAAGCACTATTCACCTGACGAAACCTAAGGGTTAGGGTTTGAATAACCTAAGCCTTTTCGAGAGTTCGGTATGTCGAAATGACATTTTGTTGAAAGATTTGACGATAAAATATCGTGAAAAGTTAAGTAAGCCGATAAAAGTTTTTCTCAAAAAACGTGCAGAAATCGGCCGAAATAAAAACGATGAAAAGTATTGTTATGTACTTTTCATTCGTTTAGCTACGTTAGGGGAAAACGTAAAGGAAAACACTTAACGCCAAAAAGTGTTTTTCAGCTTTTCGGAAATCCGAAGAAAATATAAAAGTTAATCGGTAAAGGAAAGACGATCGGACGAAATAAAAACGACGCAAAGTACTGTTTTGTACTTTTCATTCGTTTAGCTACGTGTTGCCTCCTTTTTACTTCTAATAAAAGGACACTAACTCATGCAAGCATACATGTGTCAACAAGTAATATAGAGTAAGTCGAGTATCGTTCCACGGAGAAAGGTTTCTCAATTAAACTATTATGCATCAACTAAACCACTATTTTTGTATGCTTAAACGAATGCTTATGATTGTGAATTACTCTAAACTCGAATAATAACTAAAAGAAGAATATTAATGTAATAAATCAAATCTGAAATAATGGGATCCTAACTTTATTTAATAGTTCATCTAATTACCACCTTCATGCAAGACTATTCACGTATCACAGAAAATTAGCCAAGAGCTCAAACGTAGACATAACCATTTTTCAATGTATTATGACCTACTTACATAACATCCACATACATTAGACATCATGTAATCATCAATAAAACCAACCTCACTATATGTCTATGTGAAATTTCAGCCATATTGAATTTAAGCACAAGCCCTTATATAACTCATACGGTGAAACAGTATATGTCTATCTGGTTCACAAAATATAAAGCTAAGTAAATCAACCCCATATACGCATGCTATCATGATTACAACTATACTTGCATGTTGTTTTTCAATTCCATACAAGCACATAAAATGAATGGTGATCAATCATTCTTGCATTCAAATCAACCATAATAGAAATTCCTGAAGATACACAAACAGGCCAGCAATCAAGTCATCAATTAGACTACATATTAAAATCCGTTAGAATCCCATAATGGAGTTTAGTTCATCACTGAACAGAAAGCCATTATGGGATCAAAGCAATACATGGAAAATAAATAGACAATTAAAAGACAGAAGATAGAATTGATCAAACCTAATTATTGAATATAATCCAAACGTGATGTTCAAATCCTCAATAATCTCCAGCAACATAAAAGTAAGTCATCCACAATGATTGAATTCCAAATAAGAAGTAAAAAATATTAAGTCTATGCTTGGCTCCACATTGGAAATCGCTCAAAGCGTAAAACCCTAGTTCTCTACTATGAAAAACACGTAAAGACAATAGATGATTATGTCTGGTACCAACGAGAATAGTTTTAACCAACTCCAACTCTTAAAATTTCAAAAATAAAATAAAGTCAAGATGGTTGCGATCAAAAAGACGCGATCCCTTTTAAACATACGCGCGGCGGCGCTGCGTGCACAAAATGAGCTCTGTCCGGTTGAGGGCGCGGGCACGCAGCGCTTTTTTAGCTTTAATATGCGCAGCGGCTCTGCTAATCTGCATTCTTGAGTCTCTCTGCCATCGCTTCTTACGTGGTCAACTCTAATCCTTCTTTCTTCATCAATGCTTAGCTGCTTATCTCTACTTGTTCCTTGCATCATACTTCCATTAGCCTCATTGCCATTTACCATCGCCGAGCTATGCCATTTCCTGCACTTTCACACCAAAGGAGTTCTCAGTACATGCAATGCAAAACAAAATAAAATGCAACTAAAAATATACTAAAATGTGCTTAAGATAGGCATAGTTCTCGTGAATTGGTATCCAATAAGTAGGTATAAAACCTACTTATCAAATACCCCCAAACTTAAACTATTGCTTGCCCTCAAGCAATGCATACTACATAAACACTGAAAATGCAACTACGTGCTATGCAACTAGATCATGATGCAAACGGGTCTCACATTCTCCCAGCCATAACAAAATTTTAGTCCAAAATGCCTCAGCGAATTATCCAGATTCGAGAATACAAATTTAAACCAAAGTATAGGCATAATATCATACACACAGATAATTCATATATGTTATAAAGATGCTGTGTGTGTGTGTTGTGTTCACCAAAACTTGTCTAAAGCACAGAATGCACATGTTAAACTGCTCAAAATAGAAAATTGCAGTCTAAATCAAGCTTTATTTATCTAATGCCACAAAGATTATACTGAAATATCAAAACCAACTGAGGTTAAACAATGGGTTTAAAATGCTTTATTCTTACTCACGAGGGCGATTCTCGCTCTTTCCCGCGGTGTTTATTTCTTTTTTATATACAGCGAGTGCGTTTTACGCTCCATCTCGCCCCTTCCCAAAGAGTCAATCATTTAGCTCAAGAAGGTTTCAAGATAGCTTTTTCTTTTTTTATATAGCATACCCATGTGTTCCCAAAGTTTGATTATCAATGTTTTGTACAATCTAAATCCATTTTCCACATAATTCTCTTTTTAAAACCACATTTTCTATCGAGCAATGCAACACATAATTCTTATGCCTGCAAGTAATTGTGAACATGACAGTGCAAACCAAAAGCATTTAGATAGCATCATGAATTACATCATGTAAAACATTATATCTAAGCTCATGTTATCCAAAATACTCAACAATCCTTCAAAATTCACTTTCATCATAGGCTAGACATAACTTCCATAAAGCCAGAATTTGTGAGACATGCAACTAAACATATACAAACACAAATAATTATGACTAAAAACCAAAAATTTTTCTATAATTTTTATCTTACACATAAACATGCAAAATTTAAACTAAACATGCAAATACTATATGCAACTACCCTACTACCCAAATACCCCCAAACTTATAATATTCATTGCCTCAATGAATGAAGGTATAGGGTTAAGAAAAACTCCCCTACTGATTATCGGCACCACCCTCGTTGGGTGGTGAATCCGGTGGTGGATATGGCATGGCAGTCCCAAACTGTGGCCACTCTAGCATCATCACCTGTTGTGAAAACGCCTCCACGAGCGACCTCATCAGACCCATAGCAAACGCTGCAAAGTTGTCATACATCGCGTTGACCTTTCGCTCCAACCTTAGGAGCTGTCGATCCCCAGTAGCAGTAGTTGCTTGAGCCGACGTTCCCACTTCAGTTTCCTGTGTGGGCTGTGGTGGAGGCACTGAGAATGTGGGTTGAATGATAAAGCCTTTTCCTCTCGGGTGCGGTATACCCCCCCGCCCAATCATCGAATTTAGCAATAGTCGCATGAGTGATATCTTGGCTAGGGTTCTGCAGTTGTTCATTACCCCACTAGACTCCTTGACGGGCACATAGGCAAGCTACAATGGACGCATGTGGAATACTCCCTGTAGTGCTCCCCTGCATATAGCGTAACATATTTTGATGAATGAGGTGGCCCACATCAATGTACTTGCCCGTGACTATTCCCCACAGAATGATAGCCCTTTCAGTTGTGATTTCGTGCTGATGAGATGACAGAACGACTTGGCACATATAAACAAATTCCATGCTTTAGCATACCGATTTAAGGCTGAGGCTGGGAAAATTCTAGGCTGATTCGTTCTGACCCTACAAGTCCACTTCGTTCCCGGAACGCACAATTCAGTAATGACTACTTCCAGATCAGTTTCTAAATATGCACCTTTGACCCAATTATCATACCCAGTTGGTGGCATGTCGTGTATCCTAAAGATTGTTCTGATTGCGGGAGGTCGGAAATCCACTTGAACTCCTCGAACCATGGATAACCCACTCATAATATCTTTTGCATTCGCATAGAATTCTCGAACAACACCCATGGGGGCAGCCATAGGAGATGCAGTTAGTCCAACCCATCCCCTTTCGCGAATCATATCCCACAGTTGGCCATCCTACTTCTCAGGTTTGAACCCGCGTTCCTTCACAAACGTCTTCGCCACGATTCTATAATACTCTATTTGTGCGTCTAGATTGAAAAATTTTGTATGATCCACCACATCCTCCCCTTAACTACTAGAGGAAGACGATGATGAAGAAACAGAGCGAGCTCACTTGGGACCCATTGCTTTGACTATTGAAGATGAACACTTGTTGATGAACTGATAACTCCCAAACTTGAATTTAAGAAACCCACCGAAACCCTAAATTTATCAGTGTAGAGGTTGAGTAGAGGTTGAACGTGGGTAAAATCGTGGGTAGAATCGTGGGTAGTAGAGCAATTGGTAACGACTTGGAGATGATAGGTCGTGCGTTTTGGGAGAACAAGGGAAAACGCCTCTGTTTGATTTCAAAAGATAGAAGAAATGAGTCACAACACCTGTTTTAAAACCCAATTTTTTTTTTAAAAATTGTGTCGCATACTTTCTGTTTGTGCATGAGTGCCTTTTTCGCGACAGAATCGAATGTAAGCGGTAAGCGATTTTGTAAGCATTTTCGGTAGCGGCCACATTAAGTCCGATTCGATTCACCTTTGTTAATTTTCATTCCCCATACTGCAAGACAGTACTGTATTCAATCCAATACATCTACAATATCACCAATAAACACGGTCAAAGCATGATTTACTAAGTAAGCATGAGTTTCTATCTTAACACCATAATGTCTATGCTTTGCACAAACAAAATCATATGACATTCAACTACTAATATATTTATGCAAAGCTAGTAAACTATCACAATAAAAAAATGAAGATGATCTAACAAAAACAACCTAAACTGAATAAATAAAAAGTAGAGATAGAAATAATGGGTTGCCTCCCATCAAGCGCCAAGTTATAGTAAACTAGCTTGACTGTCTCTGAATTTCATCACGTCGAAGAAAGAATTGAGGTGACTTTTTGTCTGTCCACCTCGCCACCAAAGTAATGCTTCAATCGCTGTCCATTCACTTTAAAAGGCTTATCCGGAAACTTATCATATACTTCTATTGCACCATGTGGGAAGACAGTCTTCACTGTAAATGGCCCTGACCATCTTGATTTCAGCTTCACGGGAAAAAGTTTAAGTCTGGAGTTGAAAAGCAAAACTCTTTGTCCCGGCTCGAATGTTCTCTCTATGATCTTGCGATCATGCCATTTCTTCACCTTTTCTTTGTATAGCTTTGAATTCTCATACGCCTGTAGTCTGAATTCATCCAACTCATTAAGTTGGAGTAGGCGTTTCTCCCTTGCAGCTTTCAAATCAAAATTGAGCTTTCGTATCGCCCAATATGCCTTATGCTCTAGCTCTATAGAAAGGTGACATGCTTTACCGTAGACTAGCTGGAAAGGTGACATGCCTAATGGAGTTTTGTATGCAGTCCTATATGCCCAAACAACATCATCCAGCTTTAAAGACAAATCCTTCCTCATGGGATTCACAACTTTTTCAAGGATTCTTTTAACTTCTTGATTTGACACTTCAACTTGGCCATTCGTTTGTGGGTGATAAGCTGTAGCAATATGATGGTTCACCCCATACTTGGCCAACAAAGCTGTAAACTGCCTGTTGTAAAAATGACTGCCTTCATCACTAATGATGGCCCTTGGAGTCCCAAACCTTGTGAAGATACTTCTGTGTAAAAACTTGAGGACTACCTTGACATCATTTGTCGGAAGGGCTTCCATTTCTACCCATTTAGACACATAATCCACTGCGAGCAAGATGTAGAGATTTAAGCAAGAAGAAATAAAAGGGCCCATGAAATCAATCCCCCACACATAAAACATTTCTACTTCGAGGATCGTATTCAATGGCATTTCATTTCTTTTCGAAATGTTTCCAACTCTCTAACATCTATCACATCTCTGGATGAAACTGTCCACATCCTTGAAAATTGTTGGCCAGTAGAATCCTGCTTGTAGCACTCTCACCACTGTTCGCTCTCCACCATAGTGACCCCCATACACAGAAGAATGACAATCCTGCAGAATACCCTCAATCTCGCTATATAGGATGGACCTTTTTATCATTTGATCATCACACTATTTAAACAAGTACGGCTCATCCCATATAAACCATTTAACATCATGCAGACCCACCAAGTCAGAAGGTACCATCTTACTTACCAAATAGTTCGCGTAGTCTGCAAACCATGGCATTTCCCCTTTCACCACAAACAATTTCTCATCTGGAAAGGATTCATTAACTACAACTTTGTCGTCTGCCTCCCTTTCCGGATTCTCTAGTCGAGATAAGTGGTCCGCCACTTGGTTTTCAGTGCCCTTTCTGTCCTTGATCTCCAAATCAAATTCCTACAACAATAATATCCACCTGATCAAACGGGGTTTGGCATCCTTCTTAGCCACTAAGTGTCGAATTGCTGCGTGATCCGTGTACACTATCACCTTTGTACCAATCAGATATGCTCAGAATTTATCAAAGGCATACACCACTGCCAATAACTCTTTGTCTGTGGTGGTGTAGTTCAACTGTGCATCTGTAAGGGTCTTGCTAGCATAATAGATCACATAAAACATCTTTTCCTTTCTCTGCCCCAAAGCAGCCCCTACAGCGTAATCACTGGCATCACACATCAACTCAAATGGCAAATCCCAATCTGGTGCAGTAATAACTGGTGCCGAAGTTAATTTCCCCTTCAAGTGCTCAAATGCTGACACGTAGGCCTCATCAAATTTAAACTGTGCATCTTTCTCCAATAAACTACATAATGGTTTAGTTATCTTGGAGAAGTCCTTGATGAATCTGCGGTAGAAGCCTGCATGTCCAAGAAAACTACGAACACCTTTTACTGAAGTAGGTGGTGGCAAGTTCTCAATAGTTTCTAGCTTAGCCCTATCCACCTCGAGTCCCTTCTTTGAAACTTTGTGTCCCAATATGATTCCTTCTTGTACCATGAAATGGCACTTTTCCCAGTTCAGTACTAAATTCGTCTCAACACACCACTTCAAAATCATCACCAAATTCTCAAGGCATAAATCAAATGAGTCCCCGAAGACTGAGAAATCATCCATAAATACCTCCACATTCTGTTCCACCATATCCAAAAAAATAGCCATCATGCATCTCTGAAAGGTGGCTGGAGCATTGCACAACCCGAAAGACATCCTTCTGAAAGCAAAAGTGCCGTATGGACATGTGAAGGTTGTCTTTTCCTAGTCTTCTGGAGCTATAACAATTTGGTTATAGCCTGAATATCCATCCAGATGGCAATAATACTCATGACCTGCTAGTCTATCCAACATCTGATCGATAAATGGTAGCGGGAAGTGATCTTTCCTCGTAGCTTTGTTAAGCATGCGGTAGTCCATGCAGACTCTCCACCCCGTTACTGTTCGTGTTGGAATCAACTCATTATTCTCATTAGTAATTACGGTCATACCATCTTTTTTTGGTACACACTGCACGAGGCTCACCCATGAACTGTCTGAAATCGGATAGATTATGCCTGCATCCAGCCATTTCAATACCTCTTTCTTGACCACTTCTTTCATTATCGGATTAAGCCTTTTTTCCTGCTTCACCGACGACTTACTATCATCTTCCAACAGGATCTTATGCATGCAAAAAGAAGGGCTGATCCCTTTTATGTCTGCTATAGTCCATCCAATAGCTGATTTGAACTCTCTAAGCACTCGTAGCATTTTTTCTTCCTGAAAAGATGTTAGTGTAGAAGAAATAATCATAGGTAGCTTTGAATCTTTATTTAAAAATACATACCTCAAATGATCTGGTAGTGGTTTTAATTCAAGTTCTGGAGGTGTCTCAAGAGATGGCTTTAATTTTACTGACGTCTCTCCAGCTTTCTTCAATGGCTCCACCGGTGTATTGAATTTTCTGAATTATGGAGTAGTATCCAGATATTTCACAAGTTCTTCAAATTCCTCGTCCTCCAATTCTGAATTTTCAGCAATGACACTTCTCAACGGTTTATACTCCACTAAACTCTGTACTTCATCTGTTAGAACCTGATCCACCAAATCAACCCGGTAGCATTCTTCTTCATCTGTCGGAAACTTCATCGCCTTGAATACGTTAAAGGTAATCTCCTGATCATGAACACGCATAGTGAGTTCCCCTTTTTGCACGTCTATCAAGGTCCTTCCTGTGGCTATGAATGGTCTCCCTAGTATGATTGGTATACTCTTATCTTCCTCGTAATCCAAAATGATGAAGTCAGCCGGAAAGATGAATTTATCCATTTTCACCAATACATCTTCAACAATTCCCCGTGGATACGTGATGGATCTGTCAGCTAGCTGCAAAGAAATATTTATCGGCCTTGGAGCCAGCAATCCCAACTGGTTGAATACTGACAAGGGCATCAAATTGATACTTGCCCCAAGATCACAAAGACACTTACTGAAGCTCATCTTTTCGATCGTACATGGAATTGTGAAATTGCTCGGATCTTTCAACTTTGGTGGTAGTTTGCGCTGAAGCACTGCACTGCATTCCTCTATCAAGGCTACTGTCTCAAACTCTTCTAATCTCCTCTTCCTTGACAATATACCCTTCATGAACTTTGCATAACTTGGCATCTATTCCAATGCCTCCGCGAAAGGTATGTTAATCTACAGCTTTTTAAAGACCTCCAAGAACTTGCTGAACTGCTTATCTTCCCTCTGCCTATTCAATCTCTGTGGATACGGAACCAGAGGGTGAACTAGTAGTACTTTACTCACAGGCTTCTCAACTGAACCTACTTTGCTATCTTCTTCCTACTGTAACTTAGAACCTTCCTTATTGTTTTTCTTTCTCAGGGCACCATTTACGCCTCTCGCATGGTAGCGCGTCTCTCCTTTGTAAAGTATGGCATGGCGCGCACGCCATGTTCGATTTATAACCTTTTTCTCGGACCTTAATGTGATCGCTTGACACTGTTCCTTCCCTTCTCTTTGTGGATTTGCCTCTGTATTACTTGGCAAAGAACCCTGGGGCCTGTTGTTAAGCATTATCGCCATTTGCTCCATTTGAGTTTCCAGAATTTTAATAGCCACTTCTTGGCTTTTGGTCATTACCTCTGTGTTTTCCATGTACTTCATCATTATCTCCTCCATTTCTGATTTCTTTTCTTGCTGAGGTGCAGATGGATTATGATGCTGTTGTTGTTGAGAAAATCCCAGCGGAAAAGGTGGTCTTGGATTAAACTCTTGCTGTGCTGGCTGTGACTGAAATTGATTATTCGGCTAAAACTGATTCTGCTGATTTCCCTGATTATTTGACCAACTGAAGTTTGGATGGTTGCGGTTGTTGGAGTTGTATGTGTTCTAAAATTGGCCTTGGTCCTTCCTGTAGTTGCTCACATACTATACCGACTATGAGCTAATAACACATTGATCCGTGGAGTGTGACCCTGTACAAATTTCGCATACAAAGGCAATTATCTTTGCCTTACTCTCTGTCAATGAGTCTATTTTCTTCGCCATGGATGCCATCCGTGCTGACAACTGAGTGATATCATCCAGTTCCAACAAACCTGCAACTTTGGGCTGTGGCATCCGAGATGTAGGGTTTTGAAAGTCATTCGCTGCCATTGTCTCGATAAGGTCATAAGCTTCCTTATAACTCTTTGCCCATAATGCTCCTCCTGCAGCTGCATCTACAATCAACCTAGACTGCCATCCCAATCCATTATAGAATGTGTTGATTACCATCCAATCTGGCATGCCATGGTGTGGGCACTTCCTTAGCATCTTTTTATATCTCTCACAGGCTTCATATAAGGATTCACCCTGTTGTTGCTCAAATTGGGAGATTGCTGTCCTCATCTTCGCAGTCTTAGCCATTGGGAAAAACTTGGCTAAAAACTTCTGTGCTAGGTCCTCCCATGTAGTAATTGATCCTGAAGGCAAAGAATGAAGCCAACTTCTTGCTTTATCCCTCAATGAGAACGGAAACAATATTAATCTAATAGATTCCTCCGTCACCCCGTTATATCTAAATGTATCACATATTTCGATGAAACTCAACAGGTGTTCATTCGAATCATCTATAGCAGCACCCCCAAACTGTACCGAATTTTGAACCATCTGAATAGTGCCCGGATTTATCTCGAATGTATTAGCTGCTATCGCTGGTCTGACTATGCTAGACTGAAGTCATTAATATTAGGCATGGAATAGTCTTTGCGAGCCCTATGCTCCTCTCTTTGATCTTCTCTTTGTCCCTCGGCTGCCATATTAGATGTAGTACCCTCTAACTCTGTTTATAAATTTCTCCGCACTCTCGCTTTCCAACCTCTTCCGTTAATATTATCCTGTGCTGGTATCAATTTAGAATTGGATGATCGCTTGTGCATAAAATATCTACAAGTACCTGAAACAAAAACAAAAACAAAAACAGAAATGAGATACGATTAGATTTGTCTAAGTCATACAATATAGCTTAAAACTGATGATAATTATTTAAATTTAAACGCCTTTCCCCGGCAATGGCACCAAAAACTTGTTGCCTCCTTTTACTTCTAATAAAAGGACTCTAACTCATGCAAGCATACATGTGTCAATAAGTAATACAGAGTAAGTTGAGTATCAATCCACGGAGAAAGGTTTCTCAATTAAACTATTATGCATCAACTAAACCACTATTTTTATATGCTTAAACGAATGCTTATGATTGTGAATTACTCTAAACTCGAATAATAACTAAAAGAAGAATATTAATGTAATAAATCATATCTAGAAATAATGGGATCCTAACTGCATTTAATAGTTCATCTAATTACCACCTTTATGCAAGACTATTCACGTATCACAGAAAATTAGCCAAGAGCTCAAACGTAGATATAACCATTTTTCAATGTATTATGACCTACTTACATAACATCCGCATACATTAGACATCATGTAATCATCAATAAAACCAACCTCACTATATGTCTATGTGAAATTGCAGCCATATTGAATTTAAGCACAAGCCCTTATATAACTCATACGGTGAAACAGTATATGTCTATCAGGTTCACAAAATATAAAGCTAAGTAAATCAGCCCCATATACGCATGCTATCATGATTACAAGCATACTTGCAAGTTATTTTTCAATTCCATACAAGCACATAAAATGAATGGTGATCAATCATTCATGCATTCAAATCAACCATAATAGAAATTCCTGAAGATACACAAATAGGCCAACAATCAAGTCATCAATTAGACTACATATTAAAATCCATTAGAATCCCATAATGGAGTTTAGTTCATCGCTGAACAGAAAGCCATTATGGGATCAAAGCAATACATGGAAAATAAATATATAATTAAAAGAGAGAAGATATAATTGATCAAACCCAATTGTTGAATATAATCCAAACGTGATGTTCAAATCCTCAATAATCTCCAGCAACATAAAAGTAAGTCATCCACAATGATTGAATTCCAAGTAAGAAGTAGAAAATATTAAGTCTATGCTTGGCTCCACGTTGGAAATCGCTCAAATTGTAAAACCCTAGTTCTCTATTAAAAGAGAGAAGATATAATTGATCAAACCCAATTGTTGAATATAATCCAAATGTGATGTTCAAATCCTCAATAATCTCCAGCAACATAAAAGTAAGTCATCCACAATGATTGAATTCCAAATAAGAAGTAGAAAATATTAAGTCTATGCTTGGCTCCACGTTGGAAATCGCTCAAATTGTAAAACCCTAGTTCTCTATTATGAAAAATACGTAAAGACAATAGATGATTACGTCTGGTACCAACCAGAATAGTTTTAACCAACTCTAACTCTTAAAATTTCAAAAATAAAATAAAGTTAGCAGTTGCAGTCAACGACGTGCGCGATCCCTTTGTAAACATGGCGGCGGTAGCGTCTTGCAAGACAAAATGAGCTCTATCCGGTGAGGGCTTGGTAGCGTATTTTAGCTTTGTGTAGCCGTGCAAGGCCTCCGCAATCTGCATTCTTTAGTCTGCTGCTGCTATTGCTTCTGTGGTCAACTACTAATCCTTCTTTCTTCATCAATGCTCAGTTGTTTATCTCCACTTGTTCCTTGCATCATACTTCCATTAGCCTCATTGCCATTTACCATCGCTGAGCTATGCCATTTCCTGCATTTTGACACCAAGGAGTTCTCAGTACATGCAATGCAAAACAAAACAAAATGCAACTAAAAATATTCTAAAATGTGCTTAAGATAGGCATAGTTCTCGTGAATTGATATCCAATAAGTAGGTATAAAACCTACTTATCACTATGTTAGGGGAAAATGTGAAGGAAAACGCTTAACGCCAAAAAGTGTTTTTCAGCTTTTCGGAAATCCGAAGAATACGTAAAAGTTAATCTGTAACTCCTCGGAAAATCGAACATTTTTTAAATACTTTTAATAATGAATAAAATTATATTATTTATTATTATTACGTGTTGATAAGATGAATGTCGTTCTATAACCTAGAAGCGTCAGAATGTCATAGTATTTTAACTACGTGAGAGAATTAAAGTGTTTGAATTTCTAAGACAAAAATAAAAGTTTTCCGAGAAATTTTTCGAAAACACTAATCATCGATTTCCGCTCGTGAATTATTTTTGAACTTCCGAGAAATACATAACGCTATAATATCAAGGTGAGATTGATTATGTAATAATAATCTAAGTATGGAAAACGTAATATTTCGCATGCGGACTTAATTTGAGAACGTTAGGAATATTATGCGTTTAGAAAAGAATGTATTAATCGTATAATGCGTAGGCATTGTGTGAGGTATTGAACGTAAATATAATATGAGGTATTATACGATTAAGTATGGAGAATGGAATAACGTATATTATAATTTAGTATACGAGCTAGCATACGAGAATTATACGTATAGTATATATGCCAAGGTGTTTAATTAAATGGAATGGACTTGTAGGATTATTAGCATATTGGTAGAAGTCCAATAGTAAGTGATATGCATGCCCAAGTGTTTGTTAGTCATGAGTCCAAAATAAGCCCAATAAGAAATAAGCTAGGTTAATTAATTAAGCCCAATGAATTAGCCATGATCTATAGAGAAAACCATATTAATATGGGTAGACTTGATGGGAAAGAACTTTATGTGGTGAACAAGTGTTGTGATGAGCAAGAAAAGTGAGTGCTAGACAAGTTTACTTAGAGCCAAAGCAATGAATAGTAAGGAGGTTAATAAGGAGGTGGAATTAAGGAGGTGGAGGGCCTAAATGACTATAATGCCCTAACTTTGAGAGCTTTATAAATAGCAAGCTCACAATTTAATTGTTGCTTAATTAAAATTCATTCAACTCCTCTCAAGTTAAGTGCTTAAGTGTTAGAGAGAATAAGCTCACATAAGTTAAGAATAAGTTAAAAGTTCTTTGCTAGTTTCCAAAGAGAAGAGAAGTACGCGTGCTTCTAGGGTAAGACTCTTGTCTAATATATATTCATCTCTATCATTGTAGTGTGATAAGAGAAGTATGATTGTATGCTAAGAACAAAAGGAGTGATAAATGAATGAACTTAAGCCGAATAAGTTGAATAAGCAACTTGAACCTAAATAAGTTGATAAACTTTTGATGAACTTATCATATGATTATCATATGATGTTAGTATGTTCAATATGGTATGAGAACATTGATTGATGGACTTAGATCCATATTAAGACATAAACAAGGAAATTTGTAGGTAATAAGTTGAATAAGTCATTAGAATAAGTCAAAACTTACTTTGATAATAAGTTGTTGTAATAAGTAACTTGAAATGTTGGTATGATGATTAAAATCCATTTAGAATCATTAGTATTGTGGTTTCGCCGGAATTCACACGATTGGACGATAATCATCGAATTTGTGAAATTCTCGGAATGGAAGTCATATTTTGTGTTTGAAGTCGGAAACATTGGTTTTCGATGGAGACAAGTCATATTTGGCATTATAGAGTTGCAGACTCAAAAATGACCGGATTCTGACTTAGAACGAAGAAACGAGCATTGAACGTTCACGAATGTTTATCGTTTTTGTTAAAAATGAACTAATAGGTGAAATTTTAGCAAACGAAGTCAAATAGATAAAATTCTTACATGAGCACATAGAGTAGGTAATTTGTGAACCATAGGCTTTCAAAAAAGCCAATTCGGACTTATAACGAAGAAGTTATGCGTCCGGGAGTTTCACAAAATTTTTAAAAGCTGTAAATTTTCTAAGGCACAGAGTTGGCGCCACGACGCCAACCCAAGGCCAAAAGATGGCGCCGCAACACCGGACATAGTGTCTGAACCTACTAAACTTTTGCACCGTAGCGTGACATGAAGAACAAAGATCTGCACCGCAAAGTCCGAGTGCATGCACTATTATCGTTAACTTTCATGGCACATGTACGACTTGAAAGTAATGGGTGGTGGCGCAATGGCCAACTCTAGATTTTGAACAGTAATGAATGTTTATAAGTATAGCATGATCAGTAACTTAGTAATAATAAATGGAGGAACTTAATAGGATATGATAAGGTATTGTTAAACCTTATTTATGTTGTCTAAAGGTTGAAGATAAGTAATCAATCATGAACGTAATGAGAACGACGTAATGAAAAGCCGGAACCAATAATAACAAATCTAAGTCAGGATTAGATTGAGATGAAGGGTAAGATATAGTAGTATACCTATTTGATTATATATGACCTAATGTGGTACGTTATATGATCATGTATTGTAGAGACTTAGAGACTTAAAGTGTACGTGTGATAATTAGTAAATAGACGCTAAAGGCAAGTATTCTAACCCTTGTTCCAGTTCAGTCTGGACAAGCTTTGTAATTCATGTATTCTTTCGCATGAAGTCTTTAATGATGAAGTCAAAGCCAATTCTTTCTGTGACGCCCCCAAATTCGGGTATCTTCTAACCCGACATATGGTGCTACACGATACTCATAACTATACAATCATTCCATTGAAAACACAATATAATGAATGTAATTACTATCTTCTTATTACAATCAAAGTGAAATCCATTCCCAGGTTCATAAACCGATTATATTATTTGTTGTTCGTAATGTATAATACATACAAACATACTAATCTATTACATGATGGTTAACTATCCAACTTAGCTTTGCCCTTATCTCTCTTAGCATTTCCAGTACGTTCTTCCTTAACTGCAATCATATAATTCACGCAAGAAGTGAGCATAACAAGCTCAACAAAGAATAACAGTAATACCACATTCGTGAATTATATGACAATTCATACATAGCTGAACAAATAGTTATGAAGTATTATGAAACAGTAATACTTTAACAATTCATAACATCAATTCCCAAAGTATAGAGGAGATTAGGAATTACGAGGCAAATTCGATAGACTATGAAGCGATAGCTACGTTTTCATACTTGAAAAGGATATAACAGCACTAAGGCTGTACATCTGCATTACTTACGAGCACTTCTAGGTGATCAGCCTATAGTACTCTATGTTGATCAACACTCATTCGTTAAACATATTTACATTTAAGTTTTGGCAAACTCGCTTGCCCATCGAATAATCGATGAAAAATACTTTTGTTTGTTCATAGACAAACCTTACCTTCACATCCGTACCAATTACTTGGCATAGGATAGTGTTAACATTTCTATATAGAAAGATATGTAAGCAAATCAATCTATATCTTACGAGTAGTCTAGCCAAGTTAAAACTGGCATTGACCCTTTCTTTAAAACCCGTCATGCAATTCAGTACAGTGAATCATATAAAACTTGACTAACTTTAAAGTTAGACAAGCGTTAAGAAAACTTGCCTTTTAGCGTCTTCAAATAACTTAATCGACTGACCACAGCCTTTACAAAATCTACATGGTATATTCACATAGCACACTGTAATTAGCTATCAAATAATTACTTACATTGTTTCTACCAACTTCTTTCTCTTCTATGTCTTGGTTAACTTTATTTCATTAATAAAGTCAATCTAACTTATTACCCTTCGTCCTAGCTTATTAACCAACTTACATTTATTAATCGGACTCTATCATCATTGGTGAAGTACCAATGTTGTTCACCGACTATGGTTCATTGATAACATTTTATATTCCTCGTTCATAAGTTAATAACATACTTTCAATTCCTAAGTTTCAATACCATATACCTTAGTATATGTAGTATAGGAATAGTTCTAGTACACTTATTAAGTGTATAAACTTAACTCTTATAGGTCTTTGAACAATTGCAGTTCAAACCTAAGTTATCTAACAAGGACCACCTCGGCTAATGGCGTGACGTGACATTCTATAGACAAGGCTGGCTACTGGCGCCGATTTGAATACCCAAGTCCCGATCTAAGGCTGCTTTGCGAGCGAGACTTCTTTGTACCCGATGGTATTGCATTTAACTTTTCGATATGCTATCGACACACTATGCCGTGTGGCACTTTTAAAAGCGTATGCGGCGCCACGGCCTTGAGACCTCGGACACTGAAAATTTTAACAGACAAAATTTTTGGTGAGTTTCTCGGATCCATAACTTCTTCGTTATAAGTACGATTTGGTCTGTTCAAAAGCGTACATGTCATAAATGACATACTCTACGCGTTCATATAAGAATCCTACACTTTCAAATTCGTTAACTCAAAATTCACTATTGAGTTTATGTTAAGCGTTTGTTAAACGTTAATGAGAGTTCAATGCTCGTTTTCTTCGTTTTAAGTCAGAATCCGACGATTCTTGAGTCCACGACTCTTAAATACCCTATCTCATGTGTTGACATTGAAAAACAACGTTTCCAAGTCTCACGACAACTTTCGACTACCAATCCGGAATTTCAACGTTTTCGACGTTTAACGTCTATTTCTGTGAAATTTGCCATAACTTCGTTACTAATGTTCTCTAAGCCAAATCATATGGAATACTCCATGGATTTCATATCTACATCCTAACCAAGCAAGATTCACATATTTAAGTATTGATGGAGTTTAATTGTTCATCAACAATCAACCTCAACAATCAATATTATTCATGATTTAAACCTACGTCAATTCTTATGATTTCTATATCTTCATGACTTATAAAGATTGTATCTATAACAAGTCATCTTTAGTCTACCATAATAGACATACACCACCCATTTATGATTCTTCATTCTTAAAGAAATCAAAAGAGATGGAATTAGTATTAAGGAGTATTACCTTAAGGATTTCTTTAGTACTCTTGAAAAACTCTAAGGCAAAGCTTTAAAGTAGATTATTTGGTTGAGTCTAGCTCTTTTTCTCTCTCAAAATATAGGTTGGCAACTTGAAAATCCTTCAAATGACCAACTCTAGCTTTTTATTTATAGACAAATGAAATGGAGGGCAATTAGGTCATTATTCCCCCACCTCCTTACTGTTCCACACTTTGTCACCAAGCAAAATACTTGGTGACCAAGTGATTTTCTTTCCTTGCACCCCAAGTGGTCGACCCACCATGCCCATGGGTCATCCCCATGGGTTGCCCCATGGGTTTTACCCATTCGGTGACCCACCGGTTCGATTCGCGGTTTTGTTTTCTTGCATTGCGCTTAATCAATCTAATATTGGGCTTTAGCTTGGGCTTAACACATTAATTCTTTGGGCTTACCTATACAATTGATTGGACTAGGCATAATCCAATTCAATTGAATTCACTTTAAGTCTTAACTTAATTCCATAATACCAATCGTATTCTACACGTATAATCCACATAGTCTTTTCATATATGACTCGTACTATAATCATGTTGTACTTCGTATTACCTCGTCGTATTATACATAGATACTAAATAGTATCATACTTGTATAACACACGCTTTAACAATAACGCAATTCCTTCTACGCGTTTCATTTCCTTCTCAGAAATCGTTCTACTCAACCCTTGGATTTTAAGTCCGCAGGCAAAAACTTCGTTTGCCATAAATGAAATATTATTAGATATTTCATCTTATCTCAATATTCTATCATTACGCGTTTCTCGGAATTTCAAAATAATTCCCCGAGCAGAAACGGATGAATAGTGTTTTTACGGGAATTTCTCGGAAAATATTTATTTTCGTCTTGGAAATTCTAAACAATTAATTCTAGCACGTAGCCAGATTACTAACCACATTAGCACTTTCTTGGTCATAGAACGACCTTCACATAACTTACTCACAAAATAAATCAATTAAATTCATTTAATTCACATAATCAAATAAAAATTTAATTATCATACAAATCCGATTTTCTCGGGCGTTATATTCTCTCCCCCTTATAAGGATTCTGTCCCCAGAATCTTGCTTATAATTACATAAATAAATGAGGAAAATTTTCCTTCATTTTACTTTCGAGTTCCCACGTTGCTTCTTCAGCATTGTGGTTTCTCCATAACACCTTCACTGAAGGTATGACTTTATTTCTTAAAACTTTTTCCTTCCTATCAATAATTTGAATTGGAAGTTCCTCATATGATTAATCTTTCTCTATATGGATAGATTCATACTCTATTATGTGTTTATAGTCCGGTTTATAAGGACGCAACACAGACACGTGAAACACATTATGAATGCGTTCCATTTCTGGAGGTAAGGCTACTTCATAAGCTACCTCTCCTACCCTTTTTAAAATCTCAAAAGTTCCTACAAACCTTGGACTTAACTTCCCTTTCTTTCCAAAATATATCTTTCCTTTCCAAGGCGATACTTTCAGAAAGACAAAAGATCCTACATCGAATTCTCTCTTTTCTCTGTGAGGATCTGCATACTTCTTCTGCCTATCTTAGGCCACAACTAATCGAGCACGTATTATCTTCACCATGTCCTCCGTTTGCTGTACCATCTCAAGTCCGAACATCTGACGTTCACCCACCTCATCCCAACATAATGGAGTTTGGCACTTCCTTCCATACAATGCTTCATAAGGCGGCATGCCTATACTCGCGTGAAAACTATTGTTGTACGAGAATTCCACCAACGGTAGATACTCGTCCCAACTTCCTTTGAAATCCATAACGCAAGATCTTAACATATCTTTAAGCGTTTGAATTGTCCATTCACTCTAACCATCCGTCTGAGGATGACACGCCGTACTCAATCTTAAATGCGTTCCCATTTGCTCTTACAAACTCCTCCAAAAGTTCGATGTGAATCATGGATCACGATCTGACACAATCAAAACAGGTACTCCATGTCTGGAAATAATTTCTTTGACATACAGCTTAGCTAACTGATCTAGATTATATCTAACTCCTATTGTTAGAAAATGAGCCAATTTTGTCAATCGATCCACTATCACCCAAATAACATCGTATCCTTTTCTTGTTGTTGGAAGTCCCACCACAAAATCCATTGTGATGTGCTCCCATTTCCACTCTGGAATTTCTAATAGTTGCAACAACCCACTAGGTCGTTGGTGTTCAGCCCTAACTTTTTGACAAGTTAAGCACCTACTAACATATTCTGGTATCTCCCTTTTCATGTTCGGCCACCAAAAGTTCTGACGAAGGTCTTGATATATCTTTGTACTACCGGGATGTATCGAGTACCTCAAACTATGAGCCTTCATCATTATTTCCTCCTTTAATTCGGAATCATTTGGAACCCAAATTCTTCATTCAAAACGAAGTAATCCCTCTTTATCGAGGTTATACTTAGTCTTTTCTTCATCTTCTATCCTCTTCTTCATCTGCTCACATTCCTCGTTACTCATTTGCACTCCCTTAACCCGTTCCACTATGGTCGGTTGGGTTTCCATGGAAAATAACATTTCCACCGCTTCCTCCGGTAACTTAACATCTAACTCCATTCTTGCCATCGCTGCTATCAACTCATTCTGAGTTGTTAACATTGACAGGTTCTCTCTACCCTTTCTACTTAGCGCATCGGCTACTGCATTTGCTTTTCCCCGGATGATATAAAATATCACTGTCATAATCTTTTATTAACTCTAACCACCTTCTCTGTCTCATGTTTAACTCTTTCTGTGTGAAGATATATTTCAGACTTTTGTGGTCCGTGTCTATCTCACACTTCTCACCATATAGATAATGCCTCCATATCTTTAAGGCAAAAACTACAGTTGCCAATTCAAGATCATGAGTAGGATAGGCCTTCTCATAATCCTTTAATTGACGTGACGCATATGCAATGACTTTTGCCATCTTTGCATGAGCACGCATGACCAGATCCTTTATCTGAAGCATCGCTATACACTACAAAATTCCCTGTATCATCTGGTAAGGACAATACAGACGCCTCACTTAACCTCTTCTTCAACTCCTGAAAACTGTTCTCACATTTTTCAGTTCACACATACTTCACCGACTTTCTTGTCAGATTTGACAACGGAGTAGCTATTTTAGAAAAGTCCGGAATGAACCTTCTATAGTATCCCATTAACCCCAGAAAACTCCAAACCTTAGTTGGCGTTTTTGGTTGATCCCACTCATTAACTTCTTCTACTTTTACTGGATCCACGGAAATGCCATCTTTATCAATAACATGTCCTAGAAACTGCACTCGTTCAAGCCAAAATTCACACTTTGTGAATTTCGCTTACAACCTTTCCTTCCTTAGTGTTTCCAACACTATCCTTAAATGTTTCGCATGATCTTCTGACATCTTTGAATAGACTAGAATATCATCAATGAACACTATGATGAACTTGTCCAAATACTATTTGAACACTTTGTTCATCATATCCATAAATGCGGCTGGCGCATTAGTCAACCCAAACGACATCACTAGAAACTCGTAATGACCATAACGAGTTCTTAATGCCGTCTTAGGTACATCCTCCTTTCTCACCTTTAACTGATGATACCCCGTGCGCAAATCTATCTTAGAAAAATACTTTGCCCCTTTCAACTGATCAAATAGATCGTCGATCCTGGGCAACGGGTATTTATTCTTAATCGTTAACTTGTTCAACTCTCGATAGTCGATACAAAGTCTTAACGACCCATCCTTTTTCTTTACAAACAATACCGGTTCTCCCCAAGGAGACACACTCGGTTGAATGTACTTCCTATCTAATAGTTCCTGTAATTGAACCATTAACTCCTTCATCTCAAGTGGCGCATCCGATATGGTGCCCTTGAAACTGATGCTGCCGTACCCGGTAACAGATCAATTATAAACTCAACCTCCCTATCCGTGGAATACCCGGTAATTCCTCCAGAAATACATCCGCGAACTCTTGCTCTATAGGTATCTATTCCAAGGATGTTCCCATTCTTTGGGTATCCACAACATGGCAGAGATAACCTATACACCCTTTTCTCAACATCTTCCTAGGTTGTGTCATTGATAAACAATAAGAGCGTCTCAGTGATTTACTACCGAAGAACACTACCTTAGTTTTCTTAGAAAGCCGAAGGTTCACACTTTTCCTATGATAATCTATTATCGCCTTATGGTTAATCAACCAATCCATACCAAGAATTACATCGAATTCTTTTAACCTTATCGGTACCAAATCTACCGATAACTTATTCCCTCTAATATCTACGCAACAATCCTTATGAATATGTTCAATGGGGATTATTTCTTCATTTGCTACCTTAACGTCTAAAGGTATTGGTAACTTTTCAGGGATTAAACCTAATCGCTTAGCAAATTCACATGCTATAAAAGAAGAAGTAGAACCCGAGTCAAATAACATATAAACATTTATTTCATTGACTAGAATGATACCTGCTACCACATCCATTGATGCAACCGCATCTTGGACAGTCATATTAAATGTACGGGTTGAGGGTCTATCCACTGATGGTGTTGGTCCAGTAATGGCTAATTTACCACTACCAGAACCCTTATTTCCCTCTAACCCTTTCTTCGGGTAATTTCTTGCCATGTGGTCCAATGACCTATAGAAAAAACACCCATGGTTCTTCTTAGGGTTAGGACAGTTGGGTGACAGATATCCCTCCTGCCCACAGTTGTAGCACACTGATTTCCCCTTTAAACAGACTCCCATGTGAGTCTTTCCGCATGTCTTGCATGCCTTCGTCATACGCTTAAGATCTCCCTGCTTTACCCCAGTATTCCCAAGGTTGAAGCTCTTTCTCTTAGGTAAGTTGCCACTCCCGCTGGCAACTTTTGCCTTACTACTTCCATCTACCTTATTCTTGTTCTTCCCCTCCTTGTGGTACTGAGACAATGCCTCACCACCACCTTTCGCTATTATCGCTTATTCCAGAATGGTCCCGTAGGAAGCACTCTGAAAAAACTGATATTCTACTGTAGAGCCAGGGTTTTAAACCCTGCTCAAACCTATGCGCCTTCCTCTCTTCCGTGTCCACTTGATATGGAGCAAATCTTGCCAATTCATTGAATTTGGCAGCATACTGGGGAACTGTCATATCCCCCTGCTTAAGTTCCAAGAACTTTATCTCCATCCTACCTTGCATACTAGTAGGGAAGTAGTTCTCGAAGAACACCTTCTTGAACTATTCCCAAGTAACTGCTTCGGTCCTAGCCCCACCCTGGTGAGCCTCCCACCAGTAGTTGGCTTCCCCCTTCATCATATAAGTCACAAAAGAAGTCTTTTGCGCCTCACCTACGTTTGTAATTACAAACGCCTTCTCAATCTCTTTCACCCATGTCTGGGCCTCTAAAGGGTCCGTCATTCCTCGGAACTCCGGAGGACCCACACTCTTAAATTCCTTGAAGGTAGTTGTTCTTACTACCCCAGGAGCTATAAGAATCCCTCCCCCAACTTGGTTAAATGTTGCCATTAATAAATTAATGAACTCTTGCATAGGGTTATTAGGACCCCCCTTATTTTCATTATGAGACTCGGCCTCTTGGTTACGTTGTGTCCTTCTTGGCGGCATAATTCTGATTAAATAAATAAAGTTTCATTATTATCTATTTAACTATTTGGTTATCATTCTCAAATAACAACTCATACCACAACAAGCACATTAAATAAAACTTCATTATATTAATATGCTTTCATAGTCAAAACTATTTACATCATGTTCCCTTATCTAAAAAGCTATTACATACTATCCCACGATTGGCTTCTACAAAAATTGGGATTTAATAAAAGACTACCCTTTAATTATACAAAAGAGGGTTTTACGTCACTACTTATATATATAAAAAATCTAATGATCTACTAACATTGTCGTACGACATTCTCATATTTCTGATTTGCCAAAATTGACACAATATCTCGACTTATAGTATGTCGAGTTTGCCTGGACTCAATGGAATAACAAGCAATTTTCAGCTTGAAATCCTCATGAGCACATTCGTGGATGTACGACATCCTAGCTATCTTCTGGTCTTTTTTAACGAGTTTCTTTCGAAGCTCAACGACCTCTTCCTTATAGTCCCTTGCCTTATCCGTCATAAGCACTTTTTCATTGTGCTCTGACTCAAAATCCGCCTCTGCAGATTCCTTCGCCTCATATATAGGCGGTTATCTCCTCGTTTGTGTGCATCGCTACTACAATGCGTGAGATGCACATTCCTATCCATCCACCTGACCAGATACAATGATCTCATTGCATCCGAGGGTGTTGGCTCCTGAGTAGGTACCACCGTGTTAATCGATGTTACCTCCATCTCCTCCTCCACATCAATCATCATATTCAGATATGACGCTATTCCAATTGTCTCCTCGGAGTATTTCTCCTCAAAGATGTATTCCTCAATATCCGAGTCTTCTAGAACTACTAATGGTACCTCCGCTACTGGCATCGGTACTATCTCCACTTGGTTCACTGACTCCTCACTTATCACTTCAATGTCTCTAAACATCAAGCTATCATTTGACATCTAAAAAACACATAACACGTTGATTAGTACATAATACACAATAGTATAAACACAAATCACATTTAATTTATTTAAGATTAATTTCCATCTTTTAAATCCTTTGGTACTGAGTTTTCTCAATACCTTATTAATTCATTTGACTTGAATTTCATTCTCCGGACTTTACCTTCATTACGAGGTTATTAGCCTAAGGTTCTTCCCCCCTTAAGTTTTATAACCTAATGCTTTGATACCAACTTGTGACGCCCCCAAATTTGGGTATCTTCTAACCCGACATATGGTACTACACGGTACTCATAACTATACAATCATTCTATTAAAAACACAATATAATGAATGTAATTACTATCTTCTTATTACAATCAAAGTGAAATCCATTCCCAGGTTCATAAACCGATTACATTGTTTGTTGTTCGTAATGTATAATACATACAAACATACTAATCTATTACACGATGGTTAACTATCCATCTTAGCTTTGCCCTTATCTCTCTTAGCATTCTCAGTACATTCTTCCTTAACTGCAATCACATAATTCATGCAAGAAGTGAGCATAACAAGCTCAACAAAGAATAATAGTAATACCATATTCGTGAATTATATGACAATTCATACATAACTGAACAAATAGTTGTGAAGTATTATGAAACAGTAATACTTTAATAATTCATAACATCAATTCCTAATGTATAGAGTAGATTAGGAATTCTAAACTGGTCGATAGACCATGAATAGTAGCTTTCTATTTTCATACTTGAAAAGGATATAACAGCACTAAGGCTGTACATCCGTATTACTTACGATCATTTCTAGGTGATCAGCCTATAGTACTCTATGTTGTTCAACACTCATTCGTTTAACGTATTTACGTTTAAGTTTTGGCAAACTCGCGTGCCCATCGAATAATCGATGAAAAATACTTTTGTTTGTTCATAGACAAACCTTACATTCACATCCGTACCAATTACTTGGCATAGGATAGCGTTAACATTTATATATAAAAAGATATGTAAGCAAATCAATCTATATCTTACGAGTAGTCTAGCCGAGTTAAAACTGGCATTGACCCTTTCTTTAAAACCTGTCATGCAATTCAGTACAGTGAATCACATAAAACTTGACTAACTTGAAAGTTAGACAAGCGTTAAGAAAACTTGCCTTTCAGCGTCTTCAAATAACTTAATCGACTGACCACAGCCTTTACAGAATCTACATGGTATATTCACATAGCACATTGTAATTAGCTATCAAATAATTACTTAAATTGTTTCTACCAACTTCTTTCTCTTTCATGTCTTGGTTAACTTTATTTCATTAATAAAGTCAATCTGACTTATTACCCTTCATCCCGGCTTATTAACCAACTTACGTTTATTAACCGAACTCTATCATCATTGGTAAAGTACCAATGTCATTCACCGACTATGGTTCATTGATAACATTTTATATTCTTCATTCATAAGTTAATTACATACTTTCAGTTCCTAAGTTTCAATACCATATACCTTAGTATATGTAGTATAGGAATAGTTCTAGTACACTTATTAAGTGTATAAACTTAACTCTTATAGGTCTTTGAACAATTGCAGTTCAAACCTAAGTTATCTAACAAGGACCACCTTACCGGCGTGGCATGACGTGACATTTCTATATATAAGGCTGGCCCATGGCTGCTATTTCCATTTCTCAGTATACCAAGTCCGGTCTCGGCGCTGCGGTGCGAGACTTATTCATACCAGTGGCGCTGCGACGCCACTTTCCAGTAGCCACTAACACTATGTGGTAGCTGCGATGCGACACTTTAAAAGCTTTGTCTGGGCGCCGTGGCGCCAGAACTAACTAGCACCGAAAATTATAATGAGACAAATTTTTGGTGAGTTTCTCAGATCCATAATTTCTTCGTTATAAGTCCGATTTGGTCCGTTCAAAAGCCTACACGTCATAAATGACATACTCTACGCGTTCATATAAGAATCCTACACTTTCGAATCTGTTAACTCAAAATTCACTATTAAGTTCATTTTAAGCGTTCGTTAAACATTAATGAGCATTCAATGCTCGTTTTCTTCATTTTAAGTCAGAATCCGATGATTCTTGAGTCCACGACTCTTAAATACCCTATCTCACGTGTTGACATTGAAAAAAAATGTTTCCAAGTCTCACGACAACTTTCAACTACCAATCCAGAATTTCAACGTTTTTTGACGTTTAACGTCTATTTTCGTGAAATTTGCCATAACTTCGTTACTAATGTTCTTTAAGCCAAATCACATGGAATACTCCATGGATTTCATATCTACATCCTAACCAAGCAAGATTCACATATTTAAGTATTGATGGAGTTTAATTGTTCATCAACAATCAACCTCAACAATCAATATTATTCATGATTTAAACCTACATCAATTCTTATGATTTCTATGTCTTCATGACTTATAAAGAGTGTGTCTATAACAAGTCATCTTTATTCCACCATAATAGACATACACCACCCATTTATGATTCTTCATTCTTAAAGAAATCAAAAGAGATGGAATTAGTATTAAGGAGTATTACCTTAAGGATTTCTTTAGTACTCTTGAAAAACTCTAAGGCAAAGCTTCAAAGTAGATTGTTTGGTTGAGTCTAGCTCTTTCTCTCTCTCAAAATATAGGTTGGCAACTTGAAAAACCTTCAAATGACCAACTCTAGCTTTCTATTTATAGACAAATGAAATGGAGGGCAATTAGGTCATTATTCCCCCACCTCCTTACTATTCAACACTTTGTCATCAAGCAAAATACTTGGTGACTAAGTGATTTTCTTGCCTTGCACCCCAAGTGGCCGGCCCACCATGCCCATGGGTCATCCCCACGGGTTGCCCCATGGGTTTTACCGATTTGATGACCCACCGGTTCGATCCACGGTTCAGTTTTCTTGCATTGGGCTTAATCAATCTAATATTGGACTTTAGCTTGGGCTTAACACATTAATTCTTTGGGCTTACCTATACAATTGATTGGACTAGGCATAATCCAAATCAATTGAATTCACTTTAAGTCTTAACTTAATTCCATAATGCCAATCGTATTTTACACGTATAATCCACATAGTCTTTCCGTATAATACTCGTACTATAATCGTGTTGTACTTCATATTACCTCATCGTATTATACATAGATACTAAATAGTATCATACTTGTATAACACACGCTTTAACAATAATGTTGTGACGCCCCCAAATCTGGGTATCTTCCATCCCGACAGATGGTGCTACACAGTACTCATAATTGTACATTCATTATGTTGAAACGACATCAAAATGTGTGTATCAACGACATTCTTATTACATTAATAATATTACATCCCGTTCCCAGGTTCTAAAACCATTACATTCTTTGTTCATCATTCTATAATATATACAACTTACTAGTTTATTACAAGGTAAACTAATCGTTCAGCTTTGTCTTGCCTCTATCCTTGTCAGATCCCTCGGTTCGTTCGGTCCTAGCTACATTCATATGGTTCAAGCAAGAGTGAGCATAACAAGCTCAGCAAGCACAAAAATTTCTTTTAAACGACATGCTTGAAATATAGGAATCGTATATCTTCAATAACTGGATAATAGTTATGAAGTACTATCAATAACTCAAAATAACATTTCTTTTCCTTCAAAACGTTTTACAATAACAATATTCAGTAAAACATCAATTATGGCTCAAGACAATGAGCATTTCATAATTTCTTTGAAAAGGACAACCCGACACTAAGTCCGTAAGTCCGGCATATCTTACGAGCACTTCTGGGTGATCAGCCCATAGTACTCTATGTTGATCAACACTACATCCTGTTAAACGTATGTACGTTTAAGTTTTGACAACCTCGCATGCCCATCAAATAATCGTTGAAAAATACATTTGTTTATTCATACTCAGGCTTACCTTGAATCTGTACCAAACAATTGGCGTAGGATAGCGTTAGCAATTCTATATTGAAAGACTTTTAAATAAATCAATCAAATCTTTAAGATTAGTCTAGCTGAGATAAAACTGGTATCGACCCTTTAGTAAAACACTTCATGCATCTCATAACATGAATCACAGGAAACTTGGCTAACACGAAGGTTAGACAAGCGTTTAAGAAAAACTTGCCTTCAGCGTCTGCTACAGTAAAAATAACTTTTCCTTTCAGTCTTTACGGTCTCTACAATACATAACCACATAACATACCACATTAGGTCATGAATGAACATACATGGTTCCTAATGAATCTTACCCTTGTTCTCAATCTAATCATATATTAGATTTGTTACTATTGGTTCTGGCTTGCCATTATATTTTACATTATTCTTACCAACTTCTTTCTCTTCCATGTCTTACATGGATTTACTTCATTAATAAAAATCGTTTCGAGTAAATCATCCTTCCTCACGGCTTACTAACATTCCTACGTTATTCGAAACTCGATCGTCATTTGTTAAGTACACTTTATTGCATTCCGTTTACGTTTACGTAATATTTAACAACATTTAGTTATAACTCTTAATGTTATAGTCATTATCATTATTGAATACAATTCACGTTCCTTATACTTTACGTTCATCGTTTAACTACTCATTAAACAACATTAAATTCCTAAAGTCATCACTATAACAGTGATTTAGGAAAGGTCTTATCATGTTCATTAAGTAATTACATAACCCATATTGGTATTGCAAACCATTGGATTTATAATCAACTTGGTCAACAAATTTCTACAACCGGCTTAGCACATTACGTTGTTCTCATTACGTTCATCTTCAATTGATTATTAACCTTAATCATCATACATTAAGTGTCTAACAATGCTTTAACAATGTTATATTTATACCTTAGTTCATTGTTAATGAGTTATCTTTCCTTTTATACTTGTAAACATTCTTGTCTGTCAAAACTGGATCGGCGATTTGGCGGTGGCTACATTTAGCTCTTCATCTCGCACATGACGTGAGTTAGCGGTATGCCACGACACTTATTCAGACCTTCTTTGCGCCACCCATTTGGCCTTGGGTTGGCGCAGCGGCGCCAACTCTGTGCCTTAGAAAAATTTACAGCTATTGAAATTTTGTGAAACTCCCGGACGTATAACTTCTTCGTTATAAGTCCGAATTGGCTCGTTCAAAAGCCTACGGTTCACAAATTACATACTTTACACGTTCATGCAAGAATTTTATCTATTTGACTTCATTTGCTAAAAATTCACCTATTAGTCTATTTTAACGAAAACAATAAACGTTCGTGAACGTTCAACGCTCATTTCTTTGTTCTAAGTCTGAATTCGGTCATTTTTGAGTTCGCAACTCTATAATGCTAACTATGACTTATCTCCATTGAAAACCCATGTTTCTAAGCTCAATATCAAAATTTGACTTCCATTCCGAGAATTTCATGAATTTGACGATTGTCGTCCAAACTCGTAAATTTCGCCTTAACTTCATTTCTTATGATTTTTTCATCGTTTCAAATAGATTCAAACCACCATATTAACATTTTGACATACTTACTTCATTAACTTATTGACATGATAAGTTATTACTTGTTCTTCATTAGTCTATAACTTGTAAAAGTATGATCTACTTATGAATTCACTTTGCATGACTTATCATAGCTTAAATATTTTAACCATCATCCTTACTTCTTATTATCATACAACCTTATTATTTCAACATAAAACAAGTTCCTACAAGTTCTTCCTTTTTTCTAACTTATATGATTACAAATAGCTTATTCATGACTTATACGACTTATTAAGACTTAAGCTCTTTGATTACTCATTCCTATCATTCCTTAGCATACATGTTCTACCACTATCCATCTCCCTACCAATGGAAGAGAAAGAGATTCATGGTTTAAGTTCTTACTCTTGAATATCACTTGACTAAGCTTTAATCTCCTTCTTGCTTCTTGAAAATCTCATAATGGAAGTTTGACTTATAAGTGCTTATTCTCTCTAACCAATAAGTTGCTTAACTTGAGAGGAGTTGGGAGAAATTTATCAACCAACAAATGAAGTGAGGCTTCTCTATTTATAGGCAATCCTAAGTTAGGGCATTATGGACATTTAGGCCATCCCACCTCTTTAATCACCTCCTTACTATTCATTACCTAGCTATTAAGTAAACTTGGCCATTAAGTCTACTTGATCATCACATTTACTTAGCCATTAAGTATACTTGCTAGTCACCTAGCTTATCCATTATTTGCTCATCAAAACTTTTACTTGTTCACCACACATAAGAACTTTACTTGCTTATCATATTAATTACTTGGCCATCACATCACTTAGCCATTAAGTTACTTGCTCATTACTTTGGATCACCCATGGGTTGCTCCAATGGATCAAGCTTTACCCTTTGGATCTTACCTTGGACTTTTCATTCAATTAGCTTAATTAACTTATCTTATACATTGGGCTTATTCATTACAAATATTTGGGTTTTAACATTAATTTATATTGGGCTTTATTATTATCCCAATTGGACATTACAATCTCCTACACATTCCTACAAATTCATTACATATGGCTTAAAGCCTTATAACGTATAATTTACGTATTAATATCGTATTCTAACTCGTATACTTATTTGACATTCCATCATTCATACATGCTCGTATAATACCTTGTATTATACTCGTAGTCATTACCTCGTACAATACTTATGTATTATACAATCATAGCTTTAATTCATTATACGCATTTAAATTCCTTCTCGGAACTCACTTTCCCTAACCGTTAAGTTTTAAGTCCGCAGGTGAAAAATTGCGTTTGCCATAACTGAAATATTATTGGATATTCTATCTCACCTCGATATTCTATCATTACGTATTTCTCGGAAATTCAAAAATAATTCCCGAGCAGAAATGCGTGAATAGTGTTTTTTAGAAAATTTCTCGGAAAGCTTTTGTTTTCATCTTGAAAATTCAAACACTTTAATTCTACCACGTAGCCAAAATACTACGACATTTCGATACATCTAGGTCATAGAACGACCTTCGAATAGCTTACTCCCATAATTAATTAATTAAATTAATTTAATCCACATAATCAAATAAAAATTTAATTCTCAAAAATCCGATTTTTCTGGGGCGTTACAAACACAATTCCTTCTACACGTTTCATTTCCTTCTCGAAAATTGTTCTACTCAATCCTTAGGTTTTAAGTCCGCAGGCGAAAACTTCATTTTCCATAAATGAAATATTATTAGATATTTCATCTTATCTCAATATTCTATCATTACGCGTTTCTCGGAATTTCAAAATAATTCCCCGAGTAGAAACGAATGAATAGTGTTTTTACAGGAATTTCTCAAAAAACATTTATTTTCATTTTGGAAATTCTAAACAATTAATTCTAGCACGTAGCCAGATTACTAACCACATTAGCACATTCTAGGTCATAGAACGACCGTAACATAACTTACTCACAAAATAAATCAATTAAATTCATTTAATTTACATAATCAAATAAAAATTTAATTATCATAAAAATCCGATTTTCTCGGGCGTTACACTTTCGGCTAGACTTATATTATGATTGTATCAAGCATGATTGATGTTTACCGAGTTATATTGGTATGGTTTTCAAACGAAGACTGAGTATGCTAAAAATGTTTTTGTCGTTTAACGACAGGCACGTGAGGTTGCCACAACTTAAACGTATACACGTTTAAGGAATGTAGTGTTGATCAACATAGAGTACTATAGGCTGATCACTTAGACGTGCTTGTAAGTAATGTCGGACTTACGGGCTTGGTGCCAGGATGTCCTTTTCAAAAGAACTTATGAAATGCTCAAGGTCTTGGACCAGAATTGATGATTTACTGAATATTGTTGTTGTAAAACGTTTTGAATGAAAAGAAGTGTTATTTTGAATTATCAATAGTACTTCGTAACTATTGTTCAGTTATTGAAATATATGAGTTCTATGTTTCAAGCATGTTGTTAATTAGAATTGTAGTACTTGCTGAGCTAGTCATGCTCACTCTTGCTTGAACCATATAAACAAAGCTAAGATCAAGCGGACTGAAGGCTCCAGCTAGGATAAGGGCAAGGCAAAGACGAACCCTTAGATTACTTATGTAATAGTATAGATGAATGTTTGTAATATATTGAATATTATGACAAGAACGAATGAATGGGTTATAAAGAACCTGGGAAAATGTATTATTATTTTGAATATATAGAAGACATATTCGTTCTTTTGAGACTTTTCAATTGAATGTATGTGTGAATGATAGTACCGTGTAGCACTATCTGTCGGGTTGGAAGATACCCGGATTTGGGGGCGTCACAGGTTGGTATCAAGGAATTAGGTTATAAAACTTAAGGGGGGATTAAAAACCTTAGGTCATAACCTTAAGAGAAGTTAAAGAAGTACAAGAAGAAAATAACTTTATAAAAATGCATTATGATTATGTTATGTGTTTTTATTATTCTACTAACGTGTACTAATCAACTTAATTATTTTGTGTAGATGTCAGGAGTAAATGGAATGTATGTAGATGGTCAGGCCATTAGTGAAGAATCGGTGAATGAATTAGAGGTTATACCGAATCCCGTAGCAGTAGATCCGGAGGTAGTGGTTATTGAGTTTGGAGACTCAATATACCCTTCATGAACTTTGCATAACTTGGCATCTGTTCCAATGCCTCCGCGAAAGGTATGTTAATCTGCAGCTTTTTAAAGACCTCCAAGAACTTGCTGAACTGCTTATCTTCCCTCTGCTTATTCAATCTCTGTGGATACGGAACCAGAGGGTGAAGTAGTGGTACTTTACTCACAGGCTTTTCAACTGAACCTGCTTTGCTATCTTCTTCCTGCTGTAACTTAGAACCTTCTTTATTATGCATTCGCTTTCGGGCACCATTTTTGCCTCATGCAACAAGACGTCCTCCTTTGTAAACATGGCGGCGGTAGCGCCGTGTTCGATTCTATAACCTTTTCCTGGACCTTAATGTGATCGCTTAACACTGTTCCTTCCCTTCTCTTCGTGGATTTGCCTCTGTATTACTTGGCAAAGAACCCTGGGGCCTGTTGTTAAGCATGCTCACCATTTGCCCCATTTGAGTTTCCAGATTTTTAATAGCCACTGCTTAGCTTTTGATCATTACCTCTGTGTTTGCCATGTACTTCATCATCATCTCCTCCATTTCTGATTTCTTTTCTTGCTGAGGTGCAGATGGATTATGATGTTGTTGTTGTTGAGAAAATCACGACGGAAAAGGTGGTCTTGGATTAAACTCTTGTTCTTGTTGTTTGTGGATCGAAATTGATTATTCTAATTTGGCCGATTCTCACGATTTCCCTTATTATTTGACCAACTGAAGTTTGGATGGTTGCGGTTGTTGGAGTTGTATGTGTTCTAAAATTGGCCTTGGTCCTTCCTGTAGTTGCTCACATACTGTACCGACTCTGAGCTAATAGCACATTGATCAGTGGAGTGTGACCCTGCACAAATTTGGCATACAAAGGCAATTATCTTTGCCTTACTCTCTATCAATGAGTCTATTTTCTTTGCCATGGATGCCATCTGTGCTGACAACTGAGTGATAGCATCCAGTTCCAACAAACCTGTAACTTTGGGCTGTGCCATCCGAGATGTAGGGTTTTGAAAGTCATTCGCTGCCATTGTCTCGATAAGGTTATAAGCTTCCTCATAACTCTTTGCCTATAATGCTCCTCCTGCAGCTGCATCTATAATCGGCCTAGACTGCCATCCCAAACCATTATAGAATGTGTTGATTACCATCCAATCTGGCAGCCATGGTGTGGGCACTTCCTTAGCATCTCTTTATATCCCTCACATGCTTCATATAAGGATTCACCCTATTATTGCTCAAATTGGGAGATTGCTGTCCTCATCTTCGCGGTCTTAGCCATTGGGAAAAACTTGGCTAAAAACTTATGTGCTAGGTCCTCCCATGTAGTAATTGATCCTGAAGGCAAAGAATGAAGCCAACTTCTTGCTTTATCCCTCAATGAGAACGGAAACAATCTTAATCTAATAGCATCCTCCGTCACCCCGTTATATCTGAATGTATCACATATTTCGATGAAACTCAATAGGTGTTCATTCGGATCATCTGTAGCAGCACCCCCAAACTGTACCGAATTTAGCACCATCTGAATAGTGCCCGGTTTTATCTCGAATGTATTAGCTGCTATCGCTGGTCTGACTATGCTAGACTGAAGTCATTAATATTAGGCATGGAATAGTCTCTGCGAGCCCTATGCTCCTCTCTTTGCTCTTCTCTTTGTCACTCGGCTGCCATATTAGATGTAGTACCCTCTAACTCTGCTTATAAATTTCTCCGCACTCTTGCTTTCCAACCTCTTCCGTTAATATTATCCTGTGCTGGTATCAATTCAGAATTGGATGATCGCGTGTGCATAAAATATCTACAAGTACCTGAAACAAAAACAAAAACAAAAACAGAAATGAGATACGATTAGATTTGTCTAAGTCATACAATATAGCTTAAAACTGATGATAATTATTTAAATTTAAACGCCTTTCCCCGGCAATGGCACCAAAAACTTGTTGCCTCCTTTTTACTTCTAATAAAAGGACTCTAACTCATGTAAGCATACATGTGTCAACAAGTAATACAGAGTAAGTTGAGTATCGATCCACGGAGAATGGTTTCTTAATTAAACTATTATGCATCAACTAAACCACTATTTTTATATGCTTAAACGAATGCTTATGATTGTGAATTACTCTAAACTCGAATAATAACTAAAAGAAGAATATTAATGTAATAAATCAAATCTAGAAATAATGGGATCCTAACTGCATTTAATAGTTCATCTAATTACCACCTTCATGCAAGACTATTCACGTATCACAAAAAATTAGCCAAGAGCTCAAACGTAGACATAACCATTTTCAATGTATTATGACCTACTTACATAACATCCACATACATTAGACATCATGTTATCATCAATAAAACCAACCTCACTATATGTCTATGTGAAATTGCAGCCATATTGAATTTAAGCACAAGCCCTTATATAACTCATACGGTGAAACAGTATATGTCTATCAGGTTCACGAAATATAAAGCTAAGTAAATCAGCCCCATATACGCATGCTATCATGATTACAACCATACTTGCATGTTTTTTTTCAATTCCATACAAGCACATAAAATGAATGGTGATCAATCATTCATGCATTCAAATCAACCATAATAGAAATTCCTGAAGATACACAAATAGGCCAACAATCAAGTCATCAATTAGACTACATATTAAAATCCATTAGAATCCCATAATGGAGTTTAGTTCATCGCTGAACAGAAAGCCATTATGGGATCAAAGCAATACATGGAAAATAAATAGACAATTGAAAGAGAGAAGATATAATTGATCAAACCCAATTGCTGAATATAATCCAAACGTGATGTTCAAATCCTCAATAATCTCCAGCAACATAAAAGTAAGTCATCCATAATGATTGAATTCCAAATAAGAAGTAGAAAATATTAAGTCTATGCTTGGCTCCACGTTGGAAATCGCTCAAATCGTAAAACCCTAGTTCTCTATTATGAAAAACACATAAAGACAATAGATGATTACGTCTGGTACCAACCAGAATAGTTTTAACCAACTCTAACTCTTAAAATTTCAAAAATAAAATAAAGTTAGCAGCTGCAGTCAACGACGCGTGCGATCCCTTTGTAAACATGGCGCGGGCGCGCGTGCACAAAATGAGCTCTATCCGGTGAGGGTGCGGGCGCGCGTATTTTAACCTGTGTAGCCGTGCGGCTCTTGCAATCTGCATTCTTTAGTCTGCTACTGCTACTGCTTCTGTAGTCAACTACTAATCCTTCTTTCTTCATCAATGCTCAGTTGCTTATCTCCACTTGTTCCTTGCATCATACTTCTATTAGCCTCATTGCCATTTACCATCGCCGAGCTATGCCATTTCCTGCATTTTGACACCAAGGAGTTCTCAGTACATGCAATGCAAAACAAAACAAAATGCAACTAAAAATATACTAAAATGTGCTTAAGATAGGCATAGTTCTCATGAATTGGTATCCAATAAGTAGGTATAAAACCTACTTATCACTACGTTAGGGGAAAACGTGAAGGAAAATGCTTAACGCCAAAAAGTGTTTTTCAGCTTTTCAGAAATTCGAAGAATACGTAAAAGTTAGTAACGCCCCGGAAAATCGAACATTTTTTAAATACTTTTAATAATGAATATTATTATTTATTATTATTATGTGTTGATAAGATGAATGTCGTTCTATAACCTAGAAGCGTTAGAATGTCGTAGTATTTTAACTACGTGAGAGAATTAAAGTTTTTGAATTTCTAAGACAAAAATAAAAGTTTTCCGAGAAATTTTCGAAAAACACTAATCATCGATTTCCGCTTGTGAATTATTTTTGAACTTCCGAGAAATACGTAACATTATAATATCAAGGTGAGATTGATTATGTAATAATAATCTAAGTATGGAAAACGTAATATTTTGCATGCGAACTTTATTTGAGAACGTTAGGAATATTAAGCGTTAAGAAAAGAATGTATTAATCGTATAATGCGTAGGCATTGTGCGAGGTATTGAACGTAAGTATAATACGAGGTATTATACGATTAAGTATGGAGAATGGAATAATGTATATTATAATTTAGTATACGAGCTAGCATACGAGAATTATACGTATAGTATATATGCCAAGGTGTTTAATTAAATGGAATGGACTTGTAGGATTATTAGCATATTGGTAGAAGTCCAATAGTAAGTGATATGCATGCCCAAGTGTTTGTTAGTCATGAGTCCAAAACAAGTCCAATAAGAAATAAGCTAGGTTAATTAATTAAGCCCAATGAATTAGCCATGATCTATGGAGCAAACCATATTAATATGGGTAGACTTGATGGGCAAGAACTTTATGTGGTGAACAAGTGTTTTGATGAGCAAGAAAAGTGAGTGCTAGACAAGTTTACTTAGAGCCAAAGCAATGAATAGTAAGGAGGTGGAATTAAGGAGGTGGAGGGCCTAAATGACTATAATGCCCTAACTTTGAGAGCTCTATAAATAGCAAGCTCACAATTTAATTGTTGCTTGATTAAAATTCATTCAACTCCTCTCAAGTTAAGTGCTTAAGTGTTAGAGAGAATAAGCTCACATAAGTCAAGAATAAGTCAACATTTCTTTGCTAGTTTCCAAAGAGAGGAGAAGTACAAGTGCTTCTAGGGTAAGACTCTTGTCTAATATATATTCATCTCTATCATTGTAGGGTGATAAGAGAAGTATGATTGTATGCTAAGAACAAAAGGAGTGATAAATGAATGAACTTAAGCCGAATAAGTTGAATAAGCAACTTGAACCTAAATAAGTTGATAAACTTGTGATGAACTTATCATATGATTATCATATGATGTTAGTATGTTCAATATGGTATGAGAACATTGATTGATGGACTTAGATCCATATTAAGACATAAGCAAGGAAATTTGTAGGTAATAAGTTGAATAAGTCATTAGAATAAGTCAAAACTTACTTTGATTATAAGTTGTTGTAATAAGTAACTTGAAATGTTGGTATGATGATTAAAATCCATTTAGAATCATTAGTAATGTGGTTTCGCCGAAATTCACACGATTGGACGATAATCGTCGAATTCGTGAAATTCTCGGAATGGAAGTTGTATTTTGTGTTTGAAGTTGAAAACATTGGTTTTCGATGGAGACAAGTTATATTTGGCATTATAGAGTTGCGGACTCAAAAATGACCGGATTCCGACTTAGAACGAAGAAACGAGCGTTGAACGTTCACGAATGTTTATCGTTTTTGTTAAAAATGAACTAATAGGTGAAATTTTAGCAAACAAAGTCAAATAGATAAAATTCTTAAATGAGCACATAAAGTAGGTAATTTGTGAACCGTAGGCTTTTGAACGAGCCAATTCGGACTTATAACGAAGAAGTTATGCGTCCGGGTGTTTCACAAAATTTTTAAAAGCTGTAAATTTTCTAAGGCACAGAGTTGGCGTCGCGGCGCCAACCTAAGCCCAAAAGATGGCTCTGCAGCACCGGGCACAGTGTCTGAACCTACTGAACTTTCGCGTTGCATCGTGACATGAAGAACAAAGACTCGCTCCACAGCGCCGAGTCCGGTCTGTACTTACTATTAACTCGCACCGCAGCCCGACTTGAAGAGTAATGGGTGGCGCCGTAACACCAACCCTAGATTTTGAACAGTAATGAATGTTTATAAGTATAGCATGATCAGTAACTCAGTAATAATAAACTGAGGAACTTAATAGGATATGATAAGGTATTGTTAAACCTTATATATGTTGTCTAAAGTTTGAAGATAAGTAATCAATCATGAACGTAATGAGAACGACGTAATGAAAAGCCAGAACCAATAATAACAAATCTAAGTCAGGATTTGATTGAGATGAAGGGTAAGATATAGTAGTATACCTACTTGATTATATATGACCTAATGTGGTACATTATATGATCATGTATTATAGAGACTTAGAGACTTAAAGTGTACGTGTGATAATCAATAAGCAGACGTTAAATGCAAGTATTCTAACCCTTGTTCCAGTTTAGTCTGAACAAGCTTTGTAATTCATGTATTCTTTCGTATGAAGTCTTGAATGATGAAGTCAAAGTCAATTCTTTCGGCTAGACTTATATTATGATTCTATCAAGCATGTTGATGTTTACCGAGTTATATTGGTATGGTTTTTAAATGAAGACTGAGTATGCTAAAAATGTTTTTATCGTTTAACGACAGGCACATGAGGTTGCCACAACTTAAATGTATACACGTTTAAGGAATGTAGTGTTGATCAACATAGAGTACTATAGGCTGATCACCTAGACGTGCTCGTAAGTAATGTCGGACTTACGGGCTTGGTGCCGGGATGTCCTTTTCAAAAGAACTTATGAAATGCTCAAGGTCTTGGTCTGGAATTGATGTTTTACTGAATATTGTTATTGTAAAATATTTTGAATGAAAAGAAGTGCTATTTTGAATTATCAATAGTACTTCGTAACTATTGTTCAGTTATTGAAGATATATGAGTTCTATGTTTCAAGAATGTTGTTTATTAGAATTGTAGTACTTGCTGAGCTAGTCATGCTCACTCTTGCTTGAACCATATGAACACAGCTAAGATCGAACGGACTGAAGGCTCCGGTAAGGATAAGGGCAAGGCGAAGATGAACCCTTAGATTACTTATGCAATAGTATATGTGAATGTTTGTAATATATTGAATATTATGACAAGAACGAATGAATGGGTTATAAAGAACCTGGGAAAATGTAATATTATTTTGAATATATAGAAGACATATTCGTTCTTTTGAGACTTTTCAATTGAATGTATGTGTGAATGGTAGTACTGTATAGCACCATCTGTTGGGTTGGAAGATACCCGGATTTAGGGGCGTCACATAATCGGTAAAGGAAAGACAAAATATCCAAAAATATTTGGATTTCGAGAATCGCAGTTTTTAAAACTGTCGGACGAAAACCCGAAAGACTGAACCACGAAACTTAAAGTCTAAGTAGACTTAAGGGCTAAGTTAACTTAACACTTAAGTCATGAATAATAAGGAGGTTGGGGGGCGAAATGACTAAAATACCCCTAGCTTGGAAATTCTATAAATAGAAAGCTTAATTCATTTATTTGGGATTTTGAAAATCCTACACCTTAGAGAGAGAGAGAGAGAGTTTGGATGAAGAGGGAGAAGGAAGAGCATGAACATGAATGATCAGATCGAAAGTGTTCGTGAAATAGAAAAGCTTACGAATCGCCGGTTTTGTCTAGTGGAAGAAAAATAAAGAGGAAAGGTATTAAAACCTAACTCTTAAGTTAACTTTTCTTAGGTTTTTATGTTCAAAACATAGATTAATAAGAATAAAAAGTAAATGATGTTAGGAATGATTTCATATGGTTGAAATCATGAGAAATAATGAAAATAAGAATTTGAAGTTTAGTTTATAAATTTCTTAAGGAAGTATAAGATTCGTAATGAATTAGAACGATCCGAGTGGATTATATGAATAAGTAGGTGAAATAAGTAAGGAATGATGTTTTATAACATCAAATTCCAATAAAAAGTGAAATCGTAATCCAAAATATTGATTAAAAGGAAGAACGAACGAAGAAGTCGAAGAACATGCGAAGAACACGAAGATCGTTGTTGAAGGACAAATTTAAAACCATCGTAGGATATTTGTTGTTGATGGACAAGTTTAAAACCATCGTGTATAAGTTAGATGCATATTGCTTGGTTAGGAATAGTAGAAACGTTCATGAAGAATGGATTAAAACTTAGCTATAACGAAGTTATGGCAAAAATTTTGTAAAAGACAAATGAGAATTAGAAAGTTAGCAAATGAACCCAAACGTGTAGGTTTTCATAAGAACGTAAGAGAACATTGAAAACGTGAGTCATGGACTCAAGAACGAGTGAATTTCGAGTTCGGATGACCGAATTACGGATGAACGAACAAAGAGCGTTAAAAACGTAAAATGAATGAAGGGTGAAGATCAAGCCAATTGAATGGCATGTTAACAGATTCAGAATGAAGTTCTATCTGGGGGTATTGAAGTACATAAGATAAGGAAGAGAATGGCTTTAGAACGACCTCGTTCTGAGTTATAACGAATAAGTTATGGAAGCAGGAAGTAAGCGTCTCAAATTGGATTTAACACTTAGAGAAATTTTCTAGAGTTAGGGCTTGGGCAGCATACCGACCATGCTTTTTACTAAGGTGGAAATAATGACAGACTGAGACTAGGAAGCGAAAGTACTACAAACTCGCATCGTGATGCGAGAGATAAAAGGGAGAATGGCGCCGCTGCGCCAGTGTAGGGAAAAAGCCAGAGAAGAGCTTTTAACTGCTCAACTCTTGGGGGAAACGTAAGGGAAGATAAAAAATATAATGTTCAACTAATATAACACTTTAACAAGTGAATTAAACCTTTAGTACAGGTTGAACAAAATGGTCGAAAGAGATTAAAAGATCAAGAAGAGAATAAACATAAACGTAAACGTAACGCAATTGCAAGCAGTCTTAGCATACAACGAACAATATGGCTTTGACATTAAGAAAGAGTAATGAACATGGGGTTCAGGAAATGGATAACGAAAGTATTAAGTAAAATAAAAATGGTAACAAGAAAGCCATAATGAATGGTAATAAGATTAATGAAAGCCGATCGTGATTCAGATAGAAAATGATAGAATGAATTGTAAGTATAGAACATTTTAACCAATGTGAAAGTTGAGTGTACGCAAATATTAAGCGGATAGAACCTACACTCCATGTATGGTTTGACCGTATGATAATGAAGAGCAATGATTAAACCATGAATAGTAAAGAAGTTGAATTAAAGATAATAACATTTAACGTAACGAAGCCGAGTTAAGGATTAAATGGAATGATCGCTCTGAGTATACAAAAGACTGTATGACTTAAACGATAAAGAGTGAATCCTGAGGTGTGGCATTTAGTTGCCAAGAAGCCATAAGGAATGATAATTAACTTAACGAATATTATAGTTTAATAGTTCGGATAAGTTAAGATAAGTTAAGTTGTAGTACAATCGTAACCTTTGATGGTTGACATATGGGAGCTGGGCTAAACAATTCCTTCAGAGAGCGAAGGTATATACAAAACTTGCAACCGATCTAACTCATTGTTATGGGCAGTGTAGATGAGACGGGAACTTGTTTGTTGGTTGTTTGTGGGAAACCACTCAGAGTACCATATGGACTACTAGCAGAGAAGCGATGTGTGCTGAGTCCTAGAGAAGTTATAAGAAGAAGATAAAAATGTAAAACATCAAAGATGATGAACGTATAAGTAAGACATCTCCGTATGTCATGAAGTCATAGAACGATAATGAAAGTGGTCGCGTAAACTTTGGTTGCAAGAACGCGAACCCTAAGAAGTAAAGTTAAGCAAACTAATGCATAAGTCAAATATACATGACTAATTGGTGTATGTGTTGTTTTTCTTATGTGCTACATAGGAACTAGAATGAGCAGTTCAGCGTAAGCTGTAGCTGTGCGTAAGGCAAGTTTCCTAACTTCATTCATATTTCAAATGAATTCTAGTTTCTTAAACTTCTCAGATGTTAAACTTGAGAAGTTTTGTCTAAGTGCTAATGTGCGATATTTGCGCAAGGTGGTAGAACATATGAGCCCTTATGCCATAATGTGAACACTTCGGTGTTTCTATGAGATGAACTGTTCTGTGATTTAACTGTTCAATAAGAGAATGCTCTGTTCATACATGATCCGTTATTATAAAGTCTGTGCTAATGATTCTAGCCAGACAGAATGTGTATGAAAAAGGTAGAAGAATAAAAGTATTTTAAAATGAAAGTGAATATTGTTTTAAAATGATAGGAATCGAGATTATTCCTATTATTCAAGCTGCTTCATAACCTTTGTTCGGTTATTGGAGTCTTAAAAGAATGTTTAAATTCTTGAAGTTGTTTATTCAATTGTTATGACTTACTGGTCAATTGAATGCTCACACTTGCTTTAAATGAAAAACATTTTCAGCGAACGATGTTAGAAGAACTTAAGGATCCCGTAAAGATCAAGCTGACGGTATCCAAATGAAGTGCCATTCAGAATGTGGATGAGCGAGAAGATCGAGCGAAGACTTGTAATATAAAATAAGTTGAATGAACTTTAGATTAGTTTAATGAACTGTTATGTATCCTTAGTGGCGGATGAAAGTCACTCATGTAAGATGTAAAGGATAATGTAATTATAGTTATTTGTAATGAAAGGAGTTATAAGGTTTTAGAACCTGGGAATTTAGAATGTATATTGTTATATTTCAGTATATAATGATGTATGTTTGCAAGAAGATGGGATCGTGACGTACGGAATTTGGGTGTGAAGATAGACCGGGATTTGAGGCGTTACAGATTGGTATTAGAGCTGATAGGTTATAAATCTTAGGTAAGAGTACCTAAGACTATAATCATATAGAGAGGGATAAGAAGATCACCATGTTATCATAGTGAATCATATTAACAGATGAGCTGTTAAACGATGAATGATTTATAGTACTACGAAGTAGTACAGGAAGAAGAACTCAGATTGAGTTGTGATGGATAGTATATGAATTAAAGAAAATTCATATTTAGTAAAGGGAGATTTAGAAGTTGTAAAAATTTTAATTGAGGACTCATGTGATAGCTAAGTTGTATGAACCTTTGTTATGGGCAGAGGTTTGTGCTTGGTGTAACAACTGCTTAGCTTATTACAGTGATAATCATTGGGATTTGTCGCGCTATCAATATGTATATGGTGAGAAGGTGAATCTTTTCTCATGTATATATTTGATAGGTAGAGAACGATAAAGTAGGTGCGAGTTCTTGAAACTCATACTTATGGTAAGTTCGTGACTCATAATAATATGGTATGTTTTTGAGCGTCTCGGTGAATGGGCCTTTATGTAATTACATGGGATAGTTCTTAAACTCATATTATTGTGGAAAGTTTCTGAACTCATAATGTGTGGTAAGTTGATGGACTGTACTAAGATATAGGAATGTTTAGACTGAATATGTGTTATTTTTAGTAGTCTTAGTATTGAAGGTACTAGAGTAGATTAAGTATTGTCGAAGTAAGACAATGAAGGAAGATGGAGAATAGGATATTCCAAGTTATCTAGCTATGCTATATTTTGAAGTTTATTGAAATCGTGCTTATGTGTTCGTATTTTGAAAATGAAAGAATTGGTTCAACTTTTGGAACCAATAGATTTTTAAAAGAACTATTCTTGGTATGTCTATGCTAATTGTTTTGGTTAGACAGAAATTGATTTGAAATATCAAAATGAATTTTATATCATCAGTGCATTTGATGCAAAGATGGTAAAAGGATGGAGTTATTAATGCAATTGAACCTAGTATTGGATGTGATCTTAGGATCAACAATCCGCTATGGTATGATGTATAATGACGAAGTCACAAACTGACGAAGTCCTCAATGTACTGTGAAAATTACGGTATCATGATGTCATAAAACGTTTTGATGTATTGCGAAAATAATTTACAGAAGTAGTCAATGTCAATTGAGTTGACTAGATGAATGTTTCATGTTGATATCCAATTCATTGGTATGGTCTAAGCTACTTGATTTGGCTAGACAAATGGTATGTCATGTTTAAAAGAAAATCGAGCTTTCTTTGAAGATGTTGTGCCAAACCAAATTGTTTTGGTGCGGAATCTAATGATTAAGTCTGAGGTGAACATATCCCGAAATGGGGTATACGATGGGTAAGAGGTAGTTTGCTTTCTTTGTGATTGTAAATTGACCGTGGAAGAAAGGTTAAGGCGTTATGCTGTTAAACCTAGTAAGAGTTCATGGTCGATTTGACCCCTCAGCAAAAGTATGAAATATTTTAAAGGAATTCTTATATTCCTCGTTGTTCATTCTACTTCTTTGAAGAGAAGTTGAGAAGAGGGGTATTCTAAAATTTTGAGGACGAAATTATGTGAAGAAGGGGTGAATGTAATGACCCGGGTATGGGTGTGGTTTTAAGAAATTCCGAGGACGGAATTTTTATAAGAGGGGAAGAGTGTAACGACCCAGAAATTCAGATCGTCTAGAATTTAAGTTTAAAGAATTAGTTATTAATAAAATGAATTTTTATTAATAATATTATGTGCTATGTGTTTATTAATCATTCTAGAACCAAGGATGATTATAAGTCGGGAGGATTCTGGCTACGAGCTAGGCTAAACGATTAAGAATTTTCAAGACAAAAATGAAAATTTTCCTAGAACAAAAATATTTCCAGGGAAAAAGACGAAAATATGCACTATTCACCCAACGAAACCTAAGGGTTAGGGTTTGAATAACCTAAGCCTTTTTGAGAGTTCAGTATGTCGAAATGACATTTTGTTGAAAGATTTGATGATAAAATATCGTGAAAAGTTAAGCAAGCCGATAAAAGTTTTTCTCAAAAAACGTGCAAAAATCGGACGAAATTAAAATGACGAAAAGTACTGTTATGTACTTTTCATTCATTTAGCTACGTTAGGGGAAAACGTGAAGGAAAATGCTTAATACGAAAAAGTGTTTTTCAGCTTTTCAAAAATCCGAAGAATACGTAAAAGTTAATTGGTAAAGGAAAGATGACCGGACGAAATAAAAATGATGAAAAATACTGTTAAGTACTTTTCATTCGTTTAGCTACGTTAGGGGAAAACGTGAAGGAAAACACTTAACACCAAAAAGCGTTTTTAGCTTTTCAGAAATCCGAAGAATATGTAAAAGTTAATTGGTAAAGGAAAGACGAAATATCCAAAAATATTTGGATTCCGAGAATCGCAGTTTTTAAAACTGTCGGGCGAAAACCCGAAAGACAGAACCGCAAAACTTAAAGGCTAAGTAGACTTAAGGGCTAAGCTAACTTAACACTTAAGTCATGAATAGTAAGGAGGTATGAATAGTAAGGAGGTTGGGGGGCAAAATGATAAAAATACCCCTAGCTTGGAAATTCTATAAATAGGAAGCTTAATTCATTTATTTGGGATTTTAAAAATCCTACACCTTAGAGAGAGAGAGTTCGGATGAAGAGGGAGAAGGAAGAGCATGAACATGAATGATCGGATTGAAAGTGTTCATGAAATAGAAAAGCTTGCGAATCGCCGATTTTGTCTAGCGAAAGAAAAATAAAGAGGAAATGTATTTAAACCTAACTCCTAAGTTAAATTTTCTTATGTTTTTATGTTCAAAACATAGATTAATAAGAATAAGAAGTAAATGATGTTAGGAATGATTTCATATGGTTGAAATCATGAGAAATAATGAAAATAAGAATTTGAAGTTTAGTTTATAAATTTCTTAAGGAAGTATAAGATTAGTAATGAATTAGAATGATTCGAGTGGATTATATGAATAAGTAGGTAAAATAAGTAAGGAATGATGTTTTATAACATCAAATTCCAATAAAAAGTGAAATCGTAATCCAAAATATTGATTAAAAGGAAGAACAAACGAAGAACATTGTTGATGGACAAATTTAAAACCATCGTAGGATATTTGTTGTTGATGGACAAATTTAAAAGCATCGCGTATAAGTTAGATGCATATTTCTTGGTTAGTAACAGTAGAAACGTTCATGAAGAACAGATTAAAACTTAGCTATAACGAAGTTACGGCGAAAATTTCATAAAAGAGAAATGAGAATTAGAAAGTTAGTAAATGAACCCGAACGTGTAGGGTTTCATAAGAAAGTAAGAGAACATAGAAAATGTGAGTCATGGACTCAAGAACGAGCGAATTTTGAGTTCGGATGACCGAATTACGGATGAACGAACAAAGAGCATTAAAAACGTAAAATGAATGAAGGGTGAAGATCAAGCCAATTGAATGGCACTTTAATGGATTCAGAACGAAGTTTTGTCTGGGGGTATTGAAGTACATAAGATAAGGAAGAGAACGGCTTTAGAACAACCTCGTTCCAAGTTATAACGAATAAGTTATGGAAGCGGGAAGTAAGCATCTCAAATTGGATTTAACATTAAGAGGAATTTTCTAGGGTTAGGGCTTTGGCAGTGGCTTGACTACTATGCTGTAAGGTGGCGCTGCATAGATGCTGACGAGAAGTGATTCTGCAAACTTCTGCGCCATGGGCCGAGATATAAAAGGGAGAGTGGCACTTGGCGCTTGATGTAGGGAAAAAGCCAGAGAAGAGCTTTTAATTGCTCAACTCTTGGGGGAAACGTAAGGGAAGATAAAGAACATAATGTTCAACTAATATAACACTTAAACAAGTGAATTAAACCTTTAGTACAGGTTGAACGAAATGGTCGAAAGAGATTAAAAGATCAAGAAGAGAATAAATGTAAAGGCAAACATAACGCAGTTGCAAGCAGTCTTAGCATACAACGAACATTATTGCTTTGACATTAAGAAAGAGTAATTAATATGGGGTTTAGGTAATGGATAACGAAAGTATTAAGTAAGATAAAAATGGTAACAAGAAAACCTTAACGAACGGTAATAAGATTAATGAAAGCTGATCGTGATTCGGATAGAAAATGATAGAATGAATTGTAAGTATGGAACATTTTAACCAATGTGAAAGTTGAGTGTACGCAAATATTAAGCGGATAGAACCTACACTTTGTGTATGGTTTGATCGTATGATAATGAAGAGCAATGATTAAACCATGAACATTAAAGAAGTTGAATTAAAGATAATAACGTTTAACGTAACGAAGCCGAGTTAACGATTAAATGGAATGATCGCTCTGAGTATACAAAAGACTGTATGACTTAGAGGATAAAGAGTGAATCCTGAGGTGTGGCATTTAGTTGCCAGGAAGCCATAAGGAATGAGAAATTAACTTAACAAAGATTATAGTTTAATAGTTTAGATAAGTGAAGATAAGTTAGGTTGTAGTATAATCATAACCTTTGATGGTTGACATATGGGAGCTGGGCTAAACAATTCTTTCAAAGAGTGAAGCTATATACAAAACTGGAAACCGATCTAACTCACTGTGATGGCAGTGTAGACGAGACAGGAACTTGTTTGTTGGTTGTTTGTGGGAAACCACTCAGAGTACCATATGGACTACTAGCAGAGAAGCGATGTGTTCTGAGTCCTAGAGAAGTTATATGAAGAAGATAAAAATGTAAAACATTAAAGATGATGAACGTATAAGTAAGACATCTCCGTATGTCATGAAGCCGTAGAACGGTAATGAAAGTGGTCGCATAAACTTAGGTTGCAAGAACGCGTACCCTAAGAAGTAAAGTTAAGCAAACTAATGCATAAGTCAATTATACATGACTAATTAGTGTATGTGTTGCTTTTCTTATGTGCTACGTAGGAACTGGAATGAGCAGTTCAGCATAAGCTATAGTTATGCGTAAGGCAAGTTTCCTAACTTCATTCATATTTCAAATGAATGATAGTTTTTTAAACTTCTCAGATGTTGAACTTGAGAAGTTCTGTCTATGTGCTAATGTACGATATTTGTGCAAGGTGGTAGAACATATGAGGCCTTGTACCACAATGTAAACACTTTAGTGTTTCTATGAGATGAACTGTTCTGTGATTTAACTGTTCAATAAGAGAATGCTCTGTTCATACATGATCCGTTATTGTTAAGTGCATGCTAATGATTACAGCAGCGGATAGAATGTGTATGAAAAAGGTAGAAGAATGAAAGTATTTTAAAATGAAAGTGAATATTGTTTTAAAATGATAGGAATCGAGATTATTCCTATTATTCAAGCTGCGTTATAACCTTTGTTCGGTTATTGGAGTCTTAAAAGAATGTTTGAATTCTTGAAGTTGTTTGTTCAATTGTTATGACTTCCTGGGCAATTGAATGCTCACACTTGCTTTAAATGAAAAACATTTTCAGCGAACGATGTTAGAAGAATTTAAGGATCCCATAAAGATCAAGCTGATGGTATCCAGATGAAGTGCCATTCAGAATGTGGATGAACGAGAAGATCAAGCGAAGACTTATAATATAAAATAAGTTAAATGAACTTTAGATTAGTTTAATGAACTATTATGTATCCTTAGTGGTGGATGAAAGTCACTCGTGTAAGATGTAAAGGATAATGTAATTATCGTTATTTGTAATGAAAGGAGTTATAAGGTTTTAGAACCTGGGAATTTAGAATGTATATTGTTATATTTTAGTATATAATGATGTATGTTTGGAAGAAGATGGGATCATGACGTATAAAATTCGGGTGTGAAGATAGACCGGATTTCGGGGCGTTACAGCTGGAGTCTTCCATAGCATCTTCTATCTTTTTGGGTTTCATATGTGATAAAAAGCTCATATAGAAACACTCTTTTTTGGTGGAAGCTCTTGTTTTGACTCTTGCATTTGGGTCTCTAATTATTAAGTCTTGAGTGTGATCTCTTGCCCATGTATTTCCTATTGGAACATCTGTACCGATGCCTTCTTGTTTGAGACCTTCGAGATCAATTTCAACTTCTAGATGTGGAGGTTCACTGTCTTGCATAGTTCTCTCTACGATCTCCTCTTCTTGCTCAACGATCTCATTTTCTGGGACTACGATCATAGTGTTGAGCTCGACGACCTCGTTCGTACTGTATCTGAACTGTCGGTAGTGTCTTGAAGCATAGATTTGTCTAAGTCTGTCTCATCAAAGATCATGTGAATTGAGACTTCAACACTCAGTGTCTTTTTGTTGAACACTCTGTAGGCCTTACTGTCTGTGGCATACCCAAGAAAGATTCCTTCATCTGACTTGGGTTGAAACTTTGTCAAATACTGCTTTCCGTTGTTGAGAATGTAGCATGCATAACTGAATACATGGAAATAGCTGACACTTGTTTTTCTTCCTTTCCATAGTTCGTAGGGAGTCTTTTTAATCGTAGAGTGTATCAGTGATCTATTCTGAGTGTAGCATGCAGTGTTGACAGCTTCTACCCAGAAGTACTTAGGCAGATGGGCTGCTGCTAGTAGAGTTCTTTCAGCCACTATTAGTGTCCTGTTCTTTCTTTCAGCTACTCCATTTTGTTGAGGAGTTCGTGGAGCTGAGAAGTTGTGAGTGATGCCATTGTCTGTGTAGAACTGGTCCATTTCAGAGAAGTCAAATTCTCTACCATGATCACTCCTTATAGCCTTAATTTTTTCCTCTTTCTCATTCATTACTAGTCTGAACATCTTAATCAATTGAGAGCTTGTTTCATCTTTCGAGGTAAGAAAGAATACCCATGTGAATCTGGTGTAATCGTCCACTACGACTAGTGAGTATCTCTTCCCTCCAAGACTCATTGTTGGAATTGGCCCAAATAGATACATGTGAAGAAGCTACAGGGGCTTGTCAATTGAGTTGGTAGTTTTGCTCTTGAATGAGCTTCTAGTCTGCTTTCCAAGTTGACAGGCATTGCACGACCTTTCTTTGACAAAGTTGAACTTGGGTAAGCCTGCAACTAGATCTTTTGAAGCCAGTTTGGACATGCTCTTGAAGTTGAGATGAGATAGTCTCATATGCCATAGCCAGCTCATTTCTTCAGATGCTTTAGCTAGAAAGCATATTGTCTCGTTTGAGCTTAGTTGTCCAAGATTTACTGTGTAGACATTTCCTTCTTTTGTTCTAGTTAGGTTTATGGCAGATGTCTTCAGATCTCTGACATGACATTGATTGTTGAGGAATGTTAGTTGATGACCCTTGTCGTAGAGTTGAATTATGCTCAGAAGATTGTGTTGTAGTCCTTCCATATAGGCCACTTTGCTGAAAGACACTGCACCATTTCTAGCTGAGCCATATACTCTTGTTTTGCCAGATCCATTGTCTCCAAAAATGACTACAGGACCCTCCTTCTCTACATAGTTAGACAGAAGAGCTTAGTTCCCTGTGATGTGCCTTGAGTATCCACTATCCAGATACCAGGTTGTGATCGTGAAGCTTGGTTCCTGTGGTAAGATGAAACTCTCATTTTGGTACCCATACTTGCATGGGTCCTACTTTGTTAGTACCCTTAGGAACCCAAATCTGTTTAATTTTGGGTTTCACATGAGTAGGATTATAATGGCACATTACAGCCTTGTGACCAACCTTATTGCACACAAAACATTTAATATGATGCATGCGTGTATGTGTGAGGATTCTTCCTCTATTTAAATTTTGTGGATCTTTAATCATCTTTCTGTTAAACTAATCCTCCTATTTCCATGTGTCTTTGTGTTTCATGATTTGTGAGGAGTGAACCTTGCCTCTACTGTTCCTTCCCAGTTGGTTCATGGAGTTGATTTTACTCGACTCTACGATCCTTCAAAGTTGGTGAGTAGTGGCTGGGTTACTCTTTTCTTTTCTGAAACCCAGGCCAACATGAGATCCTTTACTCCTTGGAATGTGGATTAAATCAGTAGAGCAGAGTTGGACTGGCTCATCCTTCTGTGAGGATTTCATAAATATAATGCCTCTACTAAAATTGGAAGCATTACTAGTGCTAGTTTCCTTTACCTTTTCCACACATGGCTCTGAGGTGGATTCCTTAAAGCCTAAACCTGTTCTATTAGTGACACTTCTCTGACTGGAGATCAGGGAGTCCATGGTTGAAGAGGATTTATTCTATGTAGATATTGTCTTCTCTAGCTCCTTAATCTTAGAGGTTAGACCTGACTCTCTTTGTGCATTGAGCTCATTGGTCTATTTTAAGAGCTTATTCTCAGCTTCAAAATTGGAGAGCGAGTCAGTACTTAGAAGGGCTATTTCCAGTTCTTCTTGAACTTTCTCTTTCTCCTTTTGAAGAAGTGAATAATCCTTAGACAAAACTCTAAACCATTTTATGTATTGATAAAGATAAGATGTTATGCTATGTAGTTTAGTTCTTAAATCATCAATGTCTACATCAGGAGAATTGAAGTCAAATACCTTATCTATACTTACTTCATGCTTGGCCATCAGGCAAATATTTGCCATTTGAGGATCTTCATCATCTCCAGATTCGGGAGTTGAATCATTGTTTGAGTCACTCCATGATCCTCCAGCTACAAGGCCTTTGTCTCTCTTTTGAGGTCTTTTGTTGCCTTTCAATTCCTTCGTTGGATGGGATTTCTTCTTTAGTTCTTCTCTGAGAGGTTTGTTGCAGTTAGCAATGAAATGGCCAGGCTTCTTGCAGTTGTAGCATAGATCATTTATCTGCTCCTGGTTGCTGTAGTTGTTTACTTTCTTTGGCTTGATGATTTTGCCTTGACGCATGAACCTTCTGAGTCTTTTCATCAGCATTGCAAAGTCCTCATCGTCATCTTCATCATAGTCAGAGTCAACTTCAGTGTTGACTTTGGAGGTGTTTTCAGTTGCTTTGAGAGCAACACCTTTATCCTTCTTTCTTCCTTCAGATAGAGTTTCTGCTCGTTGAGTCAGCTCCAGTTCGTATGTAAGAAGGTTTCCATTCAACTTTTGAATATTCATTTCATGTAGATTCTTTGACTCTCTAATGGCAGTGGTTTTGGCATCCCACTTGCTTGGTAAGGCTCTCATGAACTTTATGATTAGATCTTTATTTGGATAGATCTTTCCATAGGCTCGTAGAGAGTTGAGCAGAACATTAAATCTCTCGTAGGTGGTAGTGACATTTTCTCCTTGAATGTGGGCAAACATCTCATATTGCTGAGTCAAGAGAGATTGTTTGTTTTCTCTGACTTCTTCTGTTCCTTCATGCATGATGAGCAATGCTTCCTAAACCTCCTTTGTCATTTTACTGTTGACCACGTTTTGAACAGATCATCTTCTAAGGATTGGAATAAAATGTTCTTGGCCTTTTTGTCGAGTTGAATAGCTCTCTTCTAATTTTTTGTCCATTCTTCTTTGACCTTGATCTGTATCCTGTTTGGGTCGTCTGTAGTTGGTGCAAGCTTTGTAGGAACGTAGGGCCCATTTTGAACAGTTTCAAATAGATCTTTATCTATTGAATCCATGTATGCTTGCATCCGAACTTTCCAGTTGGAGAATTTATCTTTGTTGCACATAGGTGGCTTGTTGCCTCCTCCAGTCTTTGATTCGCTTGGTAAGTGTTGTAACATCCACAAATTTGAAACTCCTTATTAATTAAATAAGTGATTTAATTTTAATGAGTTAGTTTTGTGAGCCTATTTAAACCTTAAGTGGTTATGTGAATTTACGAAATGATTAAAGGGAGTCACTAATAGTTTATTTAAATTAGTGGACTAGCCCTAAGGTTTTAATATCAAGAAATTGATAGGATTCTTAATGATTAAATATTCAATTTATTTGAATATAGTGGCGAGAGTTGAACGTATTGATTTATGTCAAATATGGATATATCACCATTGAAGAAGTTAAATTACCTCATATGGGACTTATGTGGTGATAGATATTTGAACTGGCTTGAAGCTAACCCATTTTGGCCTTTGTCGTTGGGGATGGCCAAGAAATTGCGCTCCCAAGAAGATACAAATGGCGCAGCCTACGCCAAATGTCAAACTTAGAAAAAATAGTTCTATTGTTGTTAATGAAATGGAACATTAATGTAATGTGTGACATGCATAGAATCATATAATAAGAATATATTCTAATGATATGGAGTATCAAGTAGTGCAATAAAATCTTAAGTGATTGTTAAACATAAATAATTAAATATATGTGTATTCTAGAAATTGGAAAAGAAGTTGTGTGTGTACACTAAATATATAATATTAAATAATGTTATAATATGGCTATGTGAGTAGTAGAGATAATTATGGAACTACCCGGTCAATAATACTTAAGCGTGTTATTTTAATCAGCGTGCATTTAATGTACTTGGATTATATTATGTGAATACATAAATAATCCCGGACTTCTTTTTGTGTAGTAGCATTAACACATTTATATTACATTATGGGAATTATAGTGTCCAAACCACGCCTTAATCAAGCTTGTTGTTGAGATTGGATTCTTATCCCAAAATGAGTGTCACTATAGTACATGAACAGTAGCCTACATTTGATTTACGTAACTTCCATTTGGGCTAAACTTAGGCAATGATTTCAAGGCCAATGGCCTGATGGTGGGTTGTTCAACCACCCTTGATTAACCAATGAGTTCTTCATTTGCACCATGAACTCCAACATTGTGTAATGCAAATGTCCAGTTCATAGTTCCCTTATAAATACAAGCTTCAAATTCAGTTTTTTGTTGTTTGTTAAGTCTATATTGAAAGTTCTAAGTTGCTGAGAAAGTTTGGGAGCATACTTAGTGTATAAGGAAGCCAATCCAAGTTTAAGGAGGTATAAAATTTATTATGTTCTTGAAATGGGTGTAGTTAATTCTTGAAAATTTCTTAAAACTCTTTGTTAATCAAAGTGAATTAACATGCCATGATATGTTTCTGAAGTATGTTACATGTTTAAACTCTTAAATGGTAGGTTGTAGCATGTTTAAAAGCTCGAAATAAACCAAGGTGGCTAAGGCTCTCTGAACAAATAAAAGGTCATTTGCCTCAGTGCGAGGAATGGCGCAATTGCATACTATTTATCTTAGGGTGCATTAGAGCTGCGCCATACCTCAGATTCAGTTGATGGTCTTTGTTGTGCATATTGTAGCTGATATGGTATTCAGACTCATGTAAACATAAAGAATAGGTATAAACATATGTTGTAGGGTTTCCTTATGAGTTATGATGTCACTAACATGATTCTTGTAGGAAATGTAAAGTTTAGACAACAAACCTTGAAGTAATATATGTCTTACAAATTCTGAACTTATGAGACCATATACGTGACTGATGTGGAACCTAAGTGAGCATGATATATGATGTATAATATCTTTATCATGATTTAAACTTGTTAGCTTTGTGTTAGAGAATGTTTTAAAGGAAAAGTTTGATATATTAAAGTAATATACATGAGTACTACATGATGTAGGTTCTGGTGTTTAAAGATGTTAATCATAACTTAATCACACATGTTATGAGTTCTAAAGTTGTCTTGTATGTGTATATTGCATCATTCGTGCTAAAATGATTTCAAGGACAACCTTGGACATGTTTTCAAACATAAGTTGCATATTATGTGAGTACTTAGATACTAAAGGAGTAAGATGTCATGTTATAGCTATATTACTCCTAAACATGATTCATATGTATTAAGCATGATGATTACATGATTTTTATATAACTTGTAAGTTAAACTTGAAGTAATGAATTAAAGTATGGTCATGTGATAGATGTGAAACTCTAAGCATGTATGTATGTTAAAATGTATGTGTGATTAGTGTGTTAGAGTGGATTTGAAGTCGAGAGCAGAAGCTCAACCTTGAGTGCAGCTAATCGACACAGTATGAATTGCTTGCAATCCTAAGCCTAGACCGGTAGCCTTGCATTGCGTCAATCTGTAGTCACAAACAGATACTATTTTTGATTCTAAAATTCAAGGCATGCTTAGGTGATTTCTTTACCTTGCAATATATGACCAATATGCCATATAATGTGTTGAGAAGCATGCTATGTGATGACTTAATTCTTTTAAGTGTAGACTCGTATTAGTTTACACATACTAATTGAAATGATCAACTTGATAATGTTAGGTCATTTCAATGCAAGTAATTAAAGCTAGAATTAATTGTAGTTGAGCAAACATGCAAGTTTCTATGAACTTCAGTCTTTGATTGTTCAAGTTCCTTAATTCTTACTCATTTATATTGAGCAAGTATCTGAACACTATTTGATCCTATTACAAGTTTCCTTAATTCTTACTCAAATTTATATTGAGCAAATATCCGAACACAATTTTATTGTGTCACAATGTTTCCTAACTTACACAACTTTGTTTGTTGTGAAAGTTTCTTATCCTTCTCATATTGTATTGAGTAGGTTATTATTGAATTGAAAGTTATTCATTTAAGCTTGAATCTTATTTCCAAACATGCTATTAAGTGGTTTAATTACCTTACAATTATTCCACATCAGTATTATTGATATTCGCACTTAGTGCACTTGAGTTAGTACAGTCTTGGACTTGTACATCATTTAAAGTTAAAATAATTCTTGAACTGTGTGAGATAGAGTCTGAACCTTTGTTCGGTCAGACAAGCATATGAAGTTTTATAAAAGCTATCCAAACCTATTGAGGGTAAGGATTCTTAGACTGAAAGAACACCCCTTTCTATGATAGTGGAGTACCAGGTATCTAATAAAAGATACACAGAGTAGATTTAAATGTTATGCATATACATAGTGTACGTGAGGCTGATCCCCTCAAGTACTAATTCTGTAGCCAGTAACCAAAGGGTCAATTAGCTATTGATTCCATTGGAGTGTTGTAGTTCAAAGTCTATTTGACTAGCAATTATTCTAAAAGCAATCATTATCTTTGCTTATGATATTCATATTATTGAACCCTTCAGATATTCATATTGTTGAATCCATTGCCAAATATTTTTCCATTCATCATGATATATCTTTATTGTTGTATTTAAACTTGTTGAGCAAACTTGTTGCTCATCCTTGCTATATCATGATTATATTGCAGCCAAGTCCGAGACCTTAGGGAAGGACAATGGTAAAGGAAAGATGTAGAATAGTGGCAAGGAGAAGACTTTACCTTGCGCTTAGTTTAAATTACTACTGTGTAATATGAACCCTAATATTTATTTTAGGGTATGTTTGTAAGATGATATTAAGGTTATCGTATCTTGGGACTAGTACCACCTTTTGAATGAATGACATACATTTATTATTTTCTGCATTTTAGTTATCGTATGTTGTTTAGAGGTGGATGTTTGTATTTTATCGTGATGACCGAATCGGGGTCAGAGGACCCGGATTCGGGGGTGTCACAAGTGTGCCATTGGATCTACTTAAGCTTTGTAGGCTATATAATAAAACCTGCTTTGATACCAATTGTTAGTTCCCGGAGGCACAATAGTTATCTAGAAGGGGGGGTGAATAGATATTTAAAATTCTTTTCGTTTTACTTTGTTAGTTTTGATAATGATTAAAACACAGCGGAATTAAGATTTATTTGATCTCCCTTTTTAGATATTGTGAGTTAATGAGAATGAGGCAGTTATAACAGTTATAGCAGTTATAGCGAGAATGCAATAGACACAACAGTTTTAAGTGGTTCAGAGCACTTAAAGCTCCCAGTCCACTCTTCTACTCCTCGAGTCGGAAATCCACTAAGGATTTCTTTTACACTTTATGAATCTCATAGATTCCTTCTAGACCAGCAGTTTAGGAACTTCTTAGTTCACTCTTGAACTCTTTAAGTCCAGCAAACTTGATTCTTCACAGTTCACTTTAGAACTCTTCAAGTCCTTCTGACTTGGAACTTCTTACTTCACTTGTTTGGCAGTTGTTGAGTTCTTGATTGGTGCTACTCAGTTATCGTTAAGCTCTTATTCGAAAGAACTGAGTAGCTGAGCAAGCTTTCTTTTTCTTAGATCGTAGAGTTGAGTGTTCTTCTTAATTTTTTTGTTCAATGCTTGCTACTTGAATCATCTGCAGATGTTTTGCATATATGTGATCCTTGAAATTTATCCGTTGAATCCATCCGTTGAGGCATTTAATGCGTTTGACATTTGTGAACTTTGATGGAGACTTTTCCGCAAATCATCTGAATTGCATTCTGGCCCACTAACACAGTAGACAACATTCTCTCCTAACACCTGAAAAGGTGTTTTCCTCTGACCCATGGTCCTTTCCTTAGCTTCTTCAATACGTTTCTTTGTTGTATACTAAGGATATTTTCTGTGTCATTGGGACTGGCGAAGACTTCAACGTTTATAACATTTTCCACATTTGTTGGAATTTATCTTTAAACAAATGTGCAAGGTTCGATGCTTCTGACACAAGTAGATGATACTCTACGATTTAGATCGTGGTGTCTTGCCACCTTGGTGCTTGATGCTAGCAAACGAGAACACTACGATTTCTCTTAAGGACTGACACAATACGATCTTCACTTGCTTGTCTTACCGACTCTAAGTTTCCGAGAGCACACTACGATCTCTGAGTTAGCTTCGACAAACGTCTAGACCACTCTATGATCTCTGGAGAGGCCCTTCAAAGCAGTCATACTACGATCCTTAATGCTCTACGATTATGCCTTGGCTTCTGCAAACTCTTGATCAGCTCAATTGACTATAATTCTGTTGAAGCATATCTATTACATTTCAAGACATAGATCAACCTAACATCTTTGATCTATTTATCTATACATTCATTTACAGAATGTTAAACATTAAATTCTTAGATCAACTTAACAATTTTGATCTATCACTAAGTCCTTGTACATATATTCCTTGAAGGATTTCACATATAATCATGAGCATTTACTTTAAACATCAAATCAAAATATGCACTCTTCTAACACTCTTGTCGACTACCTCAGCTGGTATAGGCAGATGACTCATCTGAGAATAAGCCGCCCACAAATCCAACCAGATGATACATATACACCGCGTGCCTTGTTTAGTCAGTATGAAGCTATCAACCTCATAAGTATCTTTGTAATATTTTGTACATTGTACATCTATAACATATTACATAAGCCTTTCTAATGAAATGTATCCTGAAATATACAGATAGAGGATACGCGAGATTTTGTTTGAAACCTTTTGTCAAAACCACCTGTGCACAACCCTTACCATGTGTACGAAGATTTGTATGCAAGTTCGGTATTGATTAATGAAAAGTACTGGGGAGTTTATAAAGATCCTAACAAAACCATCCCCAACGTTCCAGAAGACCAGTTGACGCAAGAAACACCATTTTCTGCTTTTAATCCATTTAGTCAACACAGTCAAGGATCCCCTTATGTGCCCGACATCCAATTAAATGCTGAAGAGGAACACCCATCATAGATATCACCTCCCCCAACTTACATGCATGAGTGCAGTTCGAATGTTGGCATTAACACTGCGGATCACTTTCGGTACCGATGATTGACCCTAGTATTAGAAGAAACTCTTGGCCTGCAATCATATTCAAAGCCTATTCGTGGTGGGGAGGATGGCATGTCTACAATTTATCCTTCATGGCTACAAAGGGACCGGTCAGGATACCGTAAGAAGAATCCTGTCAAACCACTTATGTAACGCCCCAGAAAATTTGGATTTTTGAGAATTAAAATTTTATTTTGATTATGTGGATTAAATGAATTTAATTAATTATTTATGGGAGTAAGCTATTAGAAAGGGGATTCTATGCCTAGACATATCAAAACGTCATAGTATTTTGGCTACGTGGTAGAATTAAAGTGTTTGAATTTCCAAGACGAAAATAAAAGGTTTTCGAGAAATTTTCCAAAAAACACTATTCACGCATTTCTGCTTGAGAATTATATTTGAATTTTGAGAAATACGTAATGATAGAATATCGAGGTGAGATAGAATATCCAATAATATTTCAGTTATGGCAAACACAATTTTTTGCCTGCGGACTTAAAACCTAACGGTTAGGAAAAGTGAGTTCCGAGAAGGAATTTAAATGCGTATAATAAATTAAAGCAATGATTGTATAATACATAAGTATTGTACGAGGTAATGAATATGAGTATAATACTGGGGTATTATACTGAGCATGTATGAATGATGGAATATCATATATTAAATAATAAGTATGACGAGTTAGAATACGAGATTAATACGTAGATTATATGTTATAAGGCTTTAAGCCATATATAATGGACTTGTAGGAATGTGTAGGAGATTGTAATGTCAATTAAGATAATAATAAAGCCTAATATGAATTAATGTTAAAGCCCAAATATTTGTAATGATAAGTTCAATGTAAATTAATGAATAACTCAATGTTTGTTTAATTACAAGCCCAATGTATAAGATAAGTTAATTGCTTAATTGAATGAAAAGCCCAAGATAAGATCCAATGGGTAAGTTTGATCCATGGGGAAACCCATGGGTGAATTGGTGACCAAGAATTAAGTGTGTTGAGCAAGTAGACTTAAGTGTTAAGCAAAGGATAAGTTAAGTAACTTAAAGGCTAAGTAAAGTGCTTATGTGTGATGAGCAAGTAAAGTGCTTATGAGTGGTAACCAAGTTAACTTAATGGCTAAGTGTTGTGATGGCCAAGTAATTCATGTGAGGAGCAAGTTAACTTAATGTCTAGGTAATGAATAGTAAGGAGGTGATTAAGGAGGTGGGATTGGATTAATGACCCTTATGCCTTAACCTAGCAACTCCTATAAATAGCAAGCTTGATTTTCATTTTGTTGGTTGTTCATTTCATCTAACAAGTTGAGAGCTTATTGGTTAGAGAGAATAAGTGAGAATAAGCTACAAAAGCTAGAACAAGTTAGCCTTTGAGAATTCAAGAAGCAAGAAGGAAAGTAAAGATTAACCAAGTGATTATCAAGGGTAAGAACTTAAAACATGAATCTCTTTCTCTTCCATTGTTAGAGAAGTGGGTAGAGGTAGAACATGTATGTTAATGAATGTTAAAAATGAATAATCAATGTACTTAAGCCTTATAAGTCATGAATAAGTAATTCAAACTTAATTAAGTTATGAATTTATGAAGAGCTTATATGAACTACTCATATGTTTATTTTAATAAGATTGTATGATAATAAGAAGTAAGAATGGTGGTTAAAAGACTTAATCTATAATAAGTCATGAGAAAGGAAGTCATAAGTAGTTTATACTTTTATAAGTTATAAACTCACAAAGAACAAGTAATAACTTATCATGTAAATAAGTTAATGAAGTATGTATGTCAAGATGTTAATATAATGGATTGAATCCATTTAAAATGAAGAACAAATCATAAGAAATGAAGTTAAGGCGGAATTCACGAGTTTTGACGATAATCGTTGAATTCGTGAAAATCTCGAAATGGAGGTCGAATTTTGATATTGAGCTTGGAAACATTAGTTTTCAATGGAGACAAGTCTAATTTGGCATTATAGAGTTGCGGACTCGAGAATGACCGAATTCCGACTTAGAACGAAGAAACGAGCGTTGAACGTTCACGAACGTTTATCGTTTTTGTTAAAATGGACTAATAGGTGAATTTTTAGGAAACGAATTCAAATAGATAAAATTCTTACATGAACGTGTAGAGTATGTAATTTGTGAACCGTAGGCTTTTGAACGAGCCAATTCGAACTTATAACGAAGAAGTTATGAGCACGAGAATCTCACATAAAAAGTTAATTGATAAAATTTTTCTGGTGCTGAGGATTGGCGCCGCGGCGCCAGTTAAGGCAAAATATGTGGCATCGTAGCGCCAAGAATGGTTATGAGCTACTGGAATTTCACGCCGCAGTGCGGCTATAACGAAGGGGACTCGCGCCCTAGCACCAAGTTCGGGTCTTTAGTCTCTGTAGTGTTACGCCGCAGCGCGACTGAAGTAAAGGGAGTTGGCGCCATAGCGCCAACCTTAAGGTTTTGACATTTAAAAATGTTTGTAAGGAGAGCATGAACGGTAACTCATTAGTAATGAACTAAAGTTTAATTATAACATTTTAATGATATGTTTAAACCTTAATTATGATCATTTAGGGTTGAAGTAAGTCTATTGAATGTGAACGTGAACGGTATGCAATAAGCGTACTTAACCAAATGACGATCGAGTAATGATTTAATAACGTAAGGACGGTTGTGACACCCCCAAAATAGGTATACATCACCCATTTTGAGTCGTCAATAACATAATACAGAAACAACTACAACTTTATTAATACAACATGAAATTTGTGAGTTTAAATACAAATATTTCCGTTTAGACAATATTCACACCCAAATAAGTCTTCATTACAATTATTGGTACATTATTTTACAAAAATGGTGAGGACTACTAAAACAACTTTCTAGAATCATCATTCCACACCCCGACTAGAACTTGCTACATTCTCGCCTCCTGAGAAGAAAAATGGAACAAAAAGGAAAAGGGTGAGCTCAACTAGCCCAGTAAAGAATATTATGACTAAGATAATATAGAACAAATTATCGTTAGTCTTCAACAGGGAAAAATCTGATAAAATACAATAGACAACAAGTTTTAGATCAATAATCGCAGCGGAAATAATAATTCATAGAAGAGTTACGTAGAGAATGAAATCTACTTTTATCTATGCATTTAAAAGTTCATCATCAATATTTTATTCCTGTAACATCAATCAATATTCATCTTAAATCAAATATTCATCTTTGCACTACAGGCCAAAGATATTCATCATTTGGTCATGTTTATCTCAACACCTGTACATCTTTGCATTATGGGCCAAAGATATTCATAAGAAAATCAACCATCTTTGCACTATGTGCCAAAGATATTGAAGAATACCATCATTTAGGATCGAGCGTATGATGAAAAATATTTTAAAGAAAAGCGAATCCAAAGTGAAACAAAAGAACAAATATTAAGGATTCAGTACTTTAAAACAACCGAGTTCAAAAATACTTCATAAATAATCATAGTGAAGTAAAATTCAAGAATGATCAAAACATGGATACAATCAAAGCTAGTATCCATAATAGATATATTTGGATAAAAATGAAAATTTAATTTTTACGTGAGTAAGGCCGTATTCGTGAATAGTGATGTATACACGAATAATCAGATATCACGTGAATAAGTAACCCCGACACTAAAAGACAAGAATTTCACAAGAAAAATCTTACCAATATTAAGCGTAATAATGATATTAGAAGAAATAATATAATTTTTAAAAATAATATCCCTTACCTTGAAAAAAAAATTGTACTTCTAAATTGAATAATTGAATATAGTCTTTGAAGGAACTTGCATCATAGTATAGCAACACTCAAAGTATCAAAATACTCACTAGAATACGCTCGATAATATAGAGAGAGAAAACTTCAGTTTCTGGTGTGATTTTCAATTCTAACCTAAGCACCCTATTTATAGGAAAATGCTTAGAACACCAAAGCAAAAAATTTAATAAAATATTAATATATTTATAAAATTTTCCTTAGCCTACCTTGACAATCTGAATTCAGCCACCAAATAATGACAAAAACAAAAAAAAAATGTTTTTGTTATTAAAAATAATTAAAACTTTCAAAAATTAATTATTTCGGAATTACGGAACTTCAATAATTCATAATAAATAGCCCTTTTATCAGAAAAATTCAAACCACATGTCTTTTCCATAGGAAATTCCATTCTATACAACTTGTAAGTTTAAGTTTTTTCAAATTCCAAACGAAATTGACCAAAATCTACAAACGAGCAATTTTACTGTTATAATCAAATTTCACCAAGAAATGGGGTCCACATAAGGTCATTGGCATTGTCGTCATTTAATATTCCCCGATAAAGAAGAATATTCCATGACCAAACTAATATTCCCCGACAACAATGAATATTTTATAACCACTTGCTTGTTTAAAATATTTGAGCATTTTACCCATAACTAACCACATTAATCAAATCAACCCTTACTATTTCAAAATAATAAATAGAGGAAATTTAATTTAATTTATAATAAGCTGGGGTCTTACAACCTCCCCTCCTTATGAAATTTTTTCCTCGAAATTGACGTACGTACTTGGTGTTTCGAAAAGGTGAGGATACCTTGCTTCCATTTTCGTTTCCAACTCCCAGGTCATTTCCTCAATAGCATGGTTCCTCCACAAAACTTTGACTTGTGGTATGACCTTTGTACGTAAGACATGCTCCTTCCTATACAAGATCTTGACAGGTACCTCCTCGTATGTTAAGTCTTCGGCTATCTCATCCGGTTCTAACTCAATAATGTGGTTCGGGTCTTTCACATATTTACGAAGCACGAATATATGAAAAACATTATGAACACGAGACATACTTGGAGGTAACGCAAGTCTATAGGCTACATTTCCTACTCGGTCAAGAATCTAAAATGGACCAATAAATCATGGATTGAGCTTTCCTCTCTTCCCGAATCTTATAACTCCCTTCCATGGGGCAACACGTAACAATACATGATCCCCAATACTAAATTCCACGTCCTTTCGAATAAGATCCGCATAACTCTTTTGTCGATCCTGAGCCGTTTGTATACGTTATCGAATCATTTGGATCTTTTTCGTAGTCATACATACCAACTCAGGTCCCAATAATGTTGCTTCACCCACCTCATCCCAACATATTGGAGAGCAACACTTTCGTCCATACAATGCTTCGAATGGAGCCACACCTATACTTGCATGATAACTGTTGTTGTAGGAGAATTCCACCAATGGTAAATACTTATCCCAACTCCCTTTGAAATCTAGGACACAGAGTCTTAATAGATCTTCAAGAGTTTGAATAGTCCTCTCTGATTATCCATCCGTTTGAGGATGGTATGCCGAACTGAATCGTTAATCCGTGCCTATAGCTTTTTTGCAAGCTAACCCAAAATTGTGAAGTGAATCTTGGGTCACGATCCAAAACTATGGATACTGGCATGCCATACAATCTCACAATCTTATTTACATACATATGAGCAAGACGTTCAAGGGAATAAGTCTCCTGTATCAGCAAAAAATGAGCAGACTTGGTTAATCTATCAACAATAACCCAAATAACATTTATTCCTTGAGAAACCGTGGGAAGACCCGTAACGAAATCCATGGTAATGTGTTCCCACTTCCATTTCGGAATCTCAAGTGGTTGCAATGGACCCTTAGGTACTTGATGCTCTACCTTTACACGTTGACAAGTTAAACACCTCGAGATAAACTTTGCGATCTCTCTCTTCATATTGTACCACCAAAATGTATGTCAAAGATCACGATACATTTTGGTACTTCCAGGAACATAAAGGTGGCGAATGGAACCTTCTGTTCCTTCGTGCATCCCAAGACATTGAATATCTTGGTAATTTGTTTGACCCACGTTTCTGCTTAATTGGATCCGGCTTTCCCCAGAATTCTGGTGGTCCCAACTCTTTGAACTACTTGGCTGTGACAAACCGTGCGTTGTTATCATTTCCACCTGTATTTTGTACACGAGTCTCCTAAATCGATTTTGCATGAACTGCAAAAAGCTTCTAAACATCCCGTCGTTCATCATCTGCTTAGTGGTGTTGTTCACAGGAGGAACATTGCCAGCCTATTGCACGTTCTCCTCGTTGGTGGGTAAAGGTGTCTCCACGGTCTCATTTGTTCCACTATTAACATTCTCAGTCGACATTCTAAAATACTGCCATAAAACAAGGGTTAATTAAAGAAATCAATATATCACATAATATCCCTATATACTTGACCAACCAACAAATAAGCTTTGGTAAGACACACTAGCGAAGGTTTTACCTGTCTCCCTCCTAGTTCTATTCCCCGATCTCCGCTTGGAGATCATATCCCTAAGCTCGATATCAATCGTGGCGCCCCAAAATAGTTATACATCACCCATTTTGAGTAAATCGATAACATGGTACAGAAACAACTACAACTTTATTAATACAACATGAAAACTGTGAGTTTAAATACAAATATTTCTGTCTAGATAATATTCACACCCAAATAAGTCCTCATTATAATTATTAATACATTATTTTACAAAAATGGTGAGGACTACTAAAACAACTTTCTAGAATCATCATTCCACACCTCGACTAAAACTTGCTACATTCTCGCCTCCTGAGAAGAAAAATGGAACAAAAAGGAAAAGGGTGAGCTCAACTAGCCCAGTAAAGAATATTATGACTAAGATAATATAGAACAAATTATCGTTAGTCTTCAACAGGGAAAAATCTGATAAAATACAATAGACAACAAGTTTCAGATCAATATTCGCAACGGAAATAATAATTCATAGAAGAGTTACGTAGAGAATGAAATATACTTTTATCTATGAATTTAAAAGTCCATCATCAATATTTTATTCCTGTAACATCAATCAATATTCATCTTGAATCAAATATTCATCTTTGCACTATGTGCCAAAGATATTCATCGATCAATCATGTTCATCTCAACACTGTACATCTTTGCACTACGGGCCAAAGATATTCATATTAAAATCAACCATCTTTGCATTACAGGCCAAAGATATTCAGTAATACCATCATTTAGCACTGAGGATGATGAAAAATATTTTAAAGAAAATGAATCCAGTGAAACAAAAGAACAAATATTAAGGATTCGTGACTTTTAAACAATCAGTTCAAAATACTTCATAAATAATCATAGTGAAGTAAAATTCAAGAATGATCAAAACATGGATACAATCAAAGCTAGTATCCATAATAGATATTTTGGACAAAAAACGAAAATTTAATTTTTCTGTGAGTAGTGCCGTATTCGTGAATAGTGCCGTATATGTGAATAGTGCCGTATATGTGAATAGTAACCCCGACACTAAAAGACAAGAATTTCACAAGAAAAATCTTACCAATATTCTGGCATAATGATATCAGAAGAAATAATATCATTTTAAAAAAAATAATATCCCTTACCTTGAAAAAAAATTGTACTTTAATTTGGAATCTTGAATATAGTCTTTGAAGGAACTTGCACCGTATAGCAACACTCAAAGTATCAAAATACTCACAACAATATGCTCGATAATATAGAGAGAGAAAACTTCAGTTTCTGGTGTGATTTTCAATTCTGACCTAAGCACCCTATTTATAGGAAAATGCTTAGAACACCAAAGTAGAAAATTTAATAAAATATTAATATATTTATAAAATTTTCCTTAGCCTACCTTGACCATCTGAATTCAGCCATCAAATAATGACAAAAACAAAAAAAACATTTTTGTTATTAAAAATAATTAAAACTTTCAAAAATCAATTATTTCGGAACTACGGAACTTCAATAATTCATAATAAATAGCCCTTTTATCAGAAAAATTCAAACCACATGTCTTTTATATAGAAAATTCCATTCTCTACAACTTTGTAAGTTTAAGTTTTTCCAAATTCCAAACAGAAATTGACCGAAATCCACAAACGGGCGATTTTACAAGCTATAATCAAATTTCAGTCAAGAAATGGGGTCCACAGAAGGCTGCGCCGTCGTACGAATATTCCCCAACAGTAAGAATATTCCACGACCAAACTAATATTCCCCGACAATAATGAATATTTTATAACCACTTGCTTGTTTAAAATATTTGCGCATTTTACCTATAACTAACCACATTAATCAAATCAACCCTTACTATTTCAAAATAATAAATAGAGGAAATTTAATTTCATTTATAATAAGCTGGGATCTTACAACGGTAGTAAGCCAAGAGGAAGGATGATTAACTCAAAACGAGTTATATTAATGAAATAATTCCAGTTAATTTATAGAAGAGAAAGAAGTTGGTAAGAACGATGTAAAGAATGACAATGCAAAGCGAAAAACAATAATAACAAATCTAATATATGATTAGATTAAGAGGAAGGGTAAGATTCATTAGGAACTATGTATGTTCATTTATGACCTAATGTGGTATGTTATGTGGTTATGTGTTGTAGAGACTGTAAAGACTCAAAGGAAAACTTATTATACTGTAGTAGACGCTGAAGGCAAGTTTTTCTTATCGCTTGTCTAACCTTCGTGTTAGCTAGGTTTTCTGTGATTCATGTTATGAGATGCATGAATGATTTTAAAGAAAGGGTCGATGCCAGTTTTAACTCGGCTAGACTAATCTTGAAGATTAATTGATTTATTTACATGTTATGAGATGCATGATTGATTTTAAAGAAAGGGTCTAATTGTTTGGTACGAATTCACGGTAAGCATGAGTATGAATAAAAAAATGTATTTTCATCGATTATTCGATGGGCACGTGACGTTGCAAAAACTTTAACGTACACACATTTAATGAATATAGTGTTGATCAACATAGAGTACTATAGGCTAATCACCCAGAATTGCTCGTAAAATATGCCGGACTTACGGACTTAGTGCCGGGTTGTCCTTTTCAAAGAAATTATGAACTGCTCATGGTCTTGAGCAAGAATTGATGTTTTACTGAATATTGTCAATGTAAAACGTTTTGAAGGAAAAAATGTGCTATTTTGAATTATCAATAGTACTTCATAACTATTGTTCAGTTATTGAAGATATATGAATCCTATGTTTTAAGCATGTCGTTTAAAAGAAATTGTAGTACTTGCTGAGCTTGTTGTGCTCACTCTTGCTTGAACCATATGAATGCAGCTAGGACCGAACGAACCGAGGGATCTGACAAGGTTAAAGGCAAGACAAAGATGAACGATTAGTTTACCTTGTAATGAACTAGTAAGTTGTATATATTATAGTATGACGAACAAAGAATGTAATGGTTTTAGAACTTGGGAACGGGATGTAATATTATTAATGTAATAAGAAAGTTGTTGAGACACACATTTTGATGTCATTTCAATAGAATGAATGTGTAGTTATAAGTACCGTGTAGCACCATCTGTCGGGTTGGAAGATACCCAGATTTGGGGGCGTCACAACTTAAATTAGGAAAGGAAGACTGGCTAAACTGGAATTGGTTTTCTGATGCGGTAGATTCAACATAGCTTCCTCTTGTCGGTCTTGATAACGAGTACCGATTGGTCCATAAGGACCTCCATAGTCTTTTGCTAGGGACCAAAATATGGGATCAGACAATTGACGCGTATCTTAGGTTGTTGAAGTTACGCGAAGATCGTCTACGACAGGGCTTTCCCTACAGGAAGAAATTTTATTTCATGCCTTGCTATTTTTTTCAATTACTAAAACAATGGTGGCCATAATACCATAAACTAAGTCTACCACAAAAGAAGGAATATGACGTCACCGAGGTGGCACCCTATTTTTTCAACCAAGGAGCCTAACCACAAATGGCAGACTGTGATTTTATCTTCCTTCTAGTTAACCATAAAACTCCTATTATTTTTTGTTCATTGTAGATATTAATAGATGGCGGGTTATGCTTATAGATCCTTTATACAATAACATACCTACCGACAAAATTTTATATCGTTATTAATTAGAGCTCGAATACGTGGTACGTCTTTACTGATGCCGATGCCATTTTCCAAGTACATGTATGTTATATTGTTGAACTAACTAGAGTGTTTTTGTTTTTTACATTGTGACTTTATTGCAAACGCAATGCGGATATTCAACCCTGAAAAAAATTTCTCGAATAAAAGGATGTCTTGGGCATTCAAGTCAGTTCGACCTAAATAGAAAAATTATATGGATTGTGGAGTCTACGTAATGAAGTATATAGACTACCTTGTCCAAGGCATGACTTTAGGGCAGTTCGTTTGGTCTGAAGAAGATGCGTCATTGTTTAGGTATAGAATTGCCCATGAATTGCGCAAGCATAGGGCTAGGGAGGTGGAATATATTTAACATGTACATTGTAAAATTTAATATCCCGATGGTGAATATGTAATGCGATTTTATGTGCAGCTCAAACAACTCTACATTAATTGGAATATACCATTGATTCAGGAAGATGACCAAATGTAAGGAGAACAGGACAATTAATTTCTTACCTTTACCGAATAATATCCCTATTATTTTATTATTTTTATGTCGGGTATCAGAACGATGGCGTGATGCGCTAGGGAAAAGTATTGATTTGATAAATTTAACAAGTTCTGAATAGTAAGTGGGGTCTTAATGTGAGAGAGCGCCTTGTGGAGCTAACACTTTCACCGAGAGGCGCGGTCAGGGCAAAGTACTTATTTGATAAAAGATTTCGGTTTTCGAGACGATGGCATGATTCACTCGGGCAAACATTAATTTGTTAATATATGTCAATTTTTGGGATGATGGCGTGATTCACTCAGGCAAACATTAATTTGTTAAAATATGTTAGTTTTTGGAACGATGGCGTGATTCACTCGGGTAAACATTAATTTATTAAAATATATCAGTTTTTAGGATGATGACGTGATTCACTCGGGCAAACATTAATTTATTAAAATATGTCAGTTTTCAGTTGCTGACTGGTGATGGTAGACTCTGTGTTGGTGTGGGTGTATTTTTTTTAGAGGAATATTATTTCAACATATTTATATAAGTTATTTTAGAATCGATTTTAGTCGGCAAAGGGGTGTCCTGAGGGACGCTGACTATTTTTATCTTGGTGATAGGTTTCGTATTACTGTCGCTAGTAGCTATTTGAGGTTGTGAGGAGACGAAATAAGCCATTTATGATCAATCTGGAGTTAGTAGGAGCTGTGTTGGTGTGACCAGAAAAGGGGAGTAGTTTCAAAATATGAAAATAGAGATTAGGCAGTTATTTTTAAGGCAAAAAGGATATATATGATGTGAAAAGCTTTTTATCTTATGCACGTTTCCCCATATACGGCGTTGGTATTATGATGGTGGGCCTTGTTTTATAACGTGGCTTAAAGCTAGGCGTACGTTAACTTGTACGACATGGTAATGATGATCATGGGTCCTTGTTTGGCACGCGGGGGCTTTAGCTTACTTTTGTTCTGGATAAAATGGTGTCGTTTGTAAGTACTACGTATGTCCACAGAACTAAATTGCGTATCCTGACTATTAAAAGCCTAATTGCAGACGAGGCCCAAATACTCTCTTTCATCGTTCAAGGGGACTATCAATTTGGGAGGGCATATCCTATGGTGTAACAATACCTCCACACAATTGTGTCAATGGTAAGTTCTAATTTGGGTGCTAATTACTAATTCAATTATTTTGTCATGGAATTATTTGTTGAAAAATCATTTCATTCACTTTCAACCACTTCAGAAAAATTGTATAATTTGAATGATGTCACAAGTTTATGTGATGATACTATTAGTTCCCTGAGGCACAATAGTTATCTGTAAGGGGGTTGAATAGATATTTTAAATTCTTTCTTTTCAAAATACTTGTTAGTTTTGATAATGATTTAAGCACAGCGGAATTAAGATTTATTTGTTTTCCCTTCAAGATAAAATGAATTAATAGGAGTAAAGCAGTTATGACAATTATAGCAGTTATAGCAAGAATATAAGAGACACAATGATTTTAAGTGGTTCAGAGCATTCAAAGCTCCTAGTCCACTCTTCTACTCTTTGAGTAGGAAATCCACTAAGGATATCTTTACAACTTCAAAATCTCATAGATTCCTTCAAGACTAAACGGTCTTGGAACTCTTAGTTCACTATTGAACTCTTCAAGTCCAAAGCAGACTTGGTACTTCTTAGTTCACTTAGAACTTTTCAAGTCCTTCTGACTTGGAACTTCTTCCTTCACTTGATAATAGTTGAGTTCTTGAATGGTGCTACTTAGTTAACGTTAAGCTTGTGTTCCAAAGAACTGAGTAGCTGAGCAAGCTTTCCTTTTTAGATCGTAGAGTTGAGCGTTGAGTGTTCTTCAGCATTTTGTTCAGTACTTGCTTAATTTCTTTCATCTGCTGAAGCTTTGTATATATGATGTCTTTTAAATGTATCCATTGAAGACATCCGTTGAAGCATTAAATGCATTTGACATTTCTGAGCTTTAATGGAGACTTTTTGCACAACTTCTAATTAGTATACTGGCCCACTGATACAGTAGACTGCTATCTCACTTAACACCTAAAAAGGTATTTTCTCACGACCCATAGTACTTTCCTAGTTTTTTTTTAATACGCTTTGTTATGTACTAAAGATGATTTGTTGTGTTATTGGGACTCAGAGGACTTCAACGCCTATAGCTCATTCCATATTTGTTGTGATTTATCTTTAAATAAATGGACAAGGCTCGATGCTTCTGACACGGAAAGATGAAGCTCTACGATTCTGATCGTGGTGTCTTGCCACCTTGGTACTTGATCTGATGCTGATAGATGAGAACACTATGATTTCTCTTAAGTACTGGTACACTACGATCTTTACTTACATAACTTGCAGACTTTACGCTTCCGAGAACACTCTATGACCTCTAATTTGGCTCGGCAAGCGTTAGGACTACTCTACGACTTAGGAGAGGCCCTTCAAAGAAGATAAACTACGATCCTCGATGCTCTACGATTCTACCTTATCTTCTGTAATCTCTTGATCATCTTGATAGACTATGATTCAGTTGAAGCCTATCTATTACATCTCAAGATATAGATCAACCTAACAACTTTGATCTTTTATTCTATACATTCATTTACAGAATGATAAACATTAAAGTCCAAATAAACCTAACAAATTTGATCTATCAGTAAGTCCTTGTACATGTGTTCCTTTGAAGGACTTTACATATATAATCATGACTATTAACTTTCAACATCAAATTTGAAATGTGCAATCTCCCAACAATCTCCCCCTGTTTGATGTTGATGTAACCAAAGAGATTTGTATCACGATTATTAATTTCTAGATGCAGTTGTTAGAAAGTAAATATGACTTAGTGTTTCAGTGAGCAGCTGAAACCTCTAGAGAATAAACATGAATTTATTGATGTTTGTAAAGACATATATTACAATTAAGCTTAGTTACATGAATAAGAAATGAGTTTCAACTTATCTCTATTTCTTCTACCTTTTGTTTCTTGGAGGATTTGCATACTCTTGAGCTCTTCTTCTCTTGCTGACTTCATCTCTCCATGCTATATCTTCCATCTCACTTTGACTTTGCCTTGGCAAATGTTCGTGTTGATTCATGAATGCAGGATCTGCAATTGGCATTCTTAGGCCTGTGGTGGTCACCTCTTGTGAGCTTGGAGAAGGCCTTTGACTTCTTAGTGGTTGTTCTATGAGAATTTGATGCTGTTCAGGTCATGAAGTCTAATGGCGAGACTGTCTTGCAGGAGAACTTGTGGGAGAACTTCTTGAGAAGTGAGCAAGTTTACCTTTGCCTCTTTTGCCTTTTCCTTTGTCGCCTCCTTCCCCTTTATTCTCCTCCTTTATGTCATCATCAAGAGTTCGAATATCTTCAGATAGGTGAGTCATGCCTTGTACTAATTCGTTGAGTTGAGTCTGGAATTGAACAATGTCTGCACGATTTTCTTGAGTCGAGAGCCGATTCGAGCTCTCTTTGCGAGAATGGCCAAGACATTTTCTGTTTGTTGCATTTGACCCATGGAGAATGCTTGGAATTCTTTCATTTGGGTCTTTAGACTCTTGAGATTTTTTATCAGAAGTTGATTTTGGGATTCTTGAGTATTTTGTAAAATAAGAACAACATCCCTATGCTTTTTGGCAGCTAGAAAGTGGATTTGATCCCTTTCATTGATACTCTAAATCATCTCTTTTATTTTCTTCCTAAGCTTCTTTGTCAGTTCAGAACTTAGGTTGCTTGGGAGAGTATTGGCAGCATCAATCAAATGAGTTAGCCTCATATGAACAAGTTCAGAGTGAACTTCAAGATCTTCTTAAATGTCCTTGGTCACTTTCTTAGTTGCTTCTGACAACTCTGTTTTGGTAGGGAGATAAGATATAATTTCAAGGAGTTGCAGATTATTTGGAGGAGAGGCTTTTGAGTGTTGACCTTGCATATGGTAGAGAGCAAGATCAAGACTGAAATAGTCATTGGTTGAGGAGGATGGTATGTCTGATGGAGGGGTAGGTGTGTGAGGTTGAGCTTCAAAAGGGATTGAGTCTACGATCTTAACAGGTGACTCGATGACTTGTGCAGGTGATTCTACGATTGGATGTGGCTCAATAATCGTAGAGGGGGAGATGATAGAAGATTGGATCAACACAAAGTGTGGCACATTTGGTTCATCAGTTATAGAATGTTGGGATTCTATAACTGGAAATTGATTGAGTGGATGAAGTATCACTTCCAACCATCTTGGTAATTCATAGATTTGGTTGAAAAATGACGGTGGACAGTGATTTACCCTAAAAGAGATGGGAATAGTTTGTACCTCATGCCCATATTCTGAAGAGGGGCTGTTGGTGATCAATTTTTGGGCAAAGTTGATTTTTCCTGGGAGTCCATGAGCTAGCAATCAAATTCATCGGATAGGCTTTCAAGGTCCAGAACATGTGATCCCAGGAGTTGAGAATTTGGGCTCTGTGAAAATGCATCATAGGTAGATAAAAGAACAATTGATTGTATTTGGCTCTCCTATAACCATCACAACCCACAACTATAATCTCAACCTCATCATCCTCTTCTTCTTCTTTGTCTTCTTGTGAAGATTCCACTTCAAAAATTACCTCCACTTGACTTCCTTTCTTTTCTTCTCTCTCATCCTCCATAGCTTCACTAATTTCCATTTCTACAGCTTCTGAAGCTAGAATCTCTTGAGAAACCAAAGGAGATTCCTGATGATATCTTGCTAGTTCCTCCTCAAGTGCAACTTCTTCTGACATAGGGACTTCATGATACTCCCCCTCAGTAGATCATTCATTTCCATTTCACACAGCTCCCCCTCAGCTGGAGCATTCTCTAGAGTAAAAACTTCAGCCAGCTCCCCCTCAACTTGAGTTGTGTTCTTCTGACTTGCTTCGGATAGCCCCTTCTCAGCTTTGGGTAATCCTTTCTCAGTAGCTATCTTTCCGTCTTCTTCTTTTAGCACTCCTTCATTGACAAGGATGTACTTGTTGACGAATCTTCTTCTTGGCTTCCTAGGCTGAGCCACAACCTCAGCACTTTCTTCAGCTTCAACTTTGAATGGTTGATAAGCCTGAGAAGCTGTTGCAGTATCTTCTTCAGGAGTGGTGTCCAGTCTGGTCTCTACGATTGGTAGAGACTCTACGATCAAGGAGACAGATGGCTTCTTTGACTTATGACTGGGTGAACTGTGTTTTTTCTTCTTAAGCAGATGAGAGATGGTAGCTCTGTCTTCATCTTCATCAAACTGTTGTTCTTTCCTTTTTAAGTTCCTTAGAGTTTCAGTGGCAGAACACTGTTGATGTAGATCAGTAGTTGAACCTTGAGGCTCCTCTGCCATTTGAGCCTTCATTTTTCTTTTACCCTTGCTTTTTTTGATTAAATCAATGGGTTTTTCCTTATTAATTTCTTCTTCTTCTTCTTCTTCTTCTTCTTCTTCTTCAGTCTCCTTTACAACTGACATGTTTCCTGGAATTCAAGACTCCTTTGCATCACCTGTTCTTCTACTGGACTCAAACATCATCCTTACATTTTTTGTTTGATTTCTTTTCCATTTCTCAAATAGCTGCTGGGTCATTCTTCTGTTTGGATTGATGGATTCTCCTTCATCATCCCCAGTCTTATCTCCCAATGCTGACTGTAGGATGATGCTTATAAATCTCCCGTAGAGAATCTTTCCAGAGCTCTTTGACTTCTTCGAACTGAGTATCCATTTCCCAATTCAGTCGAGTAGTAGGGCTCCATAGTTAAGTTGAATCCCATGGCGATTCTTTGTCATGAGCTTGTCCGCACTTCGTTCACAGAGTCATGGCCAGAGCTCTTGCAGCATATGCATTTCCCAACAATGTCAGCCAAAAATTCATAGCTTTGGGGGAACTCTTTCTTTTTGTACCCTCTGACAGTCGAAAACTTTTTGTGATGCATCTTCTATAATCCTTCATGAAAATTGATGCCTTGCATGAATGGAAATCCTTTCAATTTGAAACCTAGGTCTAGGTTTATATCCTCAGCTTTGAGTTTCATTTCCACATCCTTGACCCTTGTGGTTATGAAATCGTTCCCAAACGTTCCATTCCTGTAGAACTCTTTTATCAGCTTTGGGTAGATCCATGTGCTTGTACCCAGAGCTTCTTCAAGACCAAACTTTCTTTATCAAAGATAATGTTTTGTGGAATTTGGGATCGATTGTCTTGAACTCATCAAAAGCAGTCGATAACCGGTGATGACATTTGAAGTCGCCATTGATTTATTTGTACTGTGGATGATTAAGCAATTTTGAAAGTAAGGGTTTTTGTAACTTCCCTCCACTCGATCTGCATAGTGGGACATGTGTCGAGTTCTGCTTGGCTCCACGATTTTAACTTGTGTGGAAAATACTGATTTACCCTTAGCTCCTCCCGAGCTAGTATAGTCTTTGGGAGGACTACAATCGTCGAGGTAGCACTACAGTCGTTGAGGTTGTCATTGAGTCCACTGCTAAATCTGCTCTACAAACATTATCTGCTCTGTTCCTTGTGATAAACTTTTAACTTAGCATTTCTTCCTAGTTAAGGTAGCTCAAGAAGGGCCAACCTCTTAGAATGAACTAAGAATTAGGTTTGTCCCTGAGGCGCTTGACAGAGAGATTGATTGGATTTGTTGGAACTTTTGTCATCACTGGATGCTTCTTTGTCATGTTGAGGAGGCTCTACGATCGTGGTCTTTCATGTCATTGGAACTCTACGATCGTGGACTTTCTTTGGTCCTGTCTACAATTTTGAACATAGACTTTATATCTGTATGGTTAGCACAAACTAGAGCATAAATTTTATGGTTGTAGATTTAGCATGCCTAGTTCACTTATTAATTTATTAAATCTGGCTTCATCTAGAGGCTTTGTAAAGACATCAACAAGTTGATTTTCAGTAGGGATGTATTGTAAAGATATGGTTCCATTTTGAACATGATCCCTAATAAAATGATATCTTATTTCTATATGCTTAGTCCTAGAATGCATGACAGGATTGTGTGTTATTGCTATGGCACTTGTGTTATCACAATGAACATGTATAAATTTGAAATCAAACCCATAATCTGCTAGTTGATTTTTCATCCATAAGATTTGAGCACAATAGCTGCCAGCAACAATATATTAAGCTTCTGCTGTTGATGTAGATATTGAGTTTTGTTTTTTGCTAAACCAGGACACAAGTCTGTTTCCTAGCAATTGGCAGGTGCCACTGATACTTTTTCTATCTATTTTGCAACCTGTAAAGTCATCATCTGTATATCCTGTTAGTTCAAAGGAGGACTCCTTGGGATACCAAAGTCTCAAGTGAGGTGTACCCATGAGATACCTGAAAATCCTTTTTACTGTAATTAAGTGTGACTCCTTAGGATTAACTTGAAATCTAGCACATATGCATGTTGCAAACATTATGTCTAGTCTACTGACTGTTAGATATAAAAGAGAGCCTATCATACCTCTATATTGAGTTATATCAATACTTTTACCTTTTTCATCTTTTTCAAGCTTGATTGCTGGAGAAATTGGGGTTTTCATGAGAGAGGCTGATTCCATGCCATACTTTTTAAGCAAGTCTTTAATGTACTTGGCTTGGTTTATGAAGATTCCTTCATCAGTCTGCTTTACTTGCAGTCCAAAAAAGAAGTTCAGCTCACCCATCATGCTAATTTCAAACTTGCTCTACATAAGCTTGGCAAATCTCTTATATAATTTTTCATCAGTAGAGCCAAAGATAATGTCATCAACATATATTTGAACTAATAAGATTTTATCTTTGTGCTTTCTAAGAAATAATGCGGTGTCTACTCTACCTCTAGTGAACCCATTTTCAATAAGAAAGTTAGTTAATGTTTCATACCATGCTTTAGGTGCTTGTTTAAGACCATATAGGGCTTTGTCTAATCTATAGACATAATTAGAGAGAGATGGATTGATGCAACCTAGAGGTTGCTCTACATATACTTCTTCTTGGAGTTCACCATTCAGGAATGAACTTTTGACATCCATCTGAAAAACTTTGAATTTTATGTGAGCAGCAAAGGCAAGGAATATTCTGATGGCTTCTAATATGGCAACGGGTGCAAAGGTCTCATCGTAGTCAGTGCCTTCTTCCGGAGAGTAACCTTTGGCCACTAGTCTTGCCTTATTCCTTGTTATTACTCCATCTTCTTCCATCTTGTTCCTGAAGACCCACTTGGTGCCAATGATAGGATGACTCTTTAGTCTTGGAACTAATCTCTATACTTTGCTTCTTTCAAACTGATTTAGTTCTTCCTCCATGGCTTCTATCCAGCTGGAGTCTTCCATAGCATTTTCTATCTTCTTGGGTTCCATTTGTGACATAAAGCTCAGATAGAAACACTCATTTTGGGTGGCATCTCTTGTTTTAATTCTTGCATTTGGGTCTCCAATGATTAAGTCTTGAGTGTGATCTCTTGCCCATCTATTTGCTGTTGGAACATCTGTCCTGATGCCTTCTTGTCTGAGACCTTCAAGATCAATTTTAGCTTCTTGATGTAGAGGTTCGTTATCTTGCGTAGTTCTCTCTACGATCTCCTCTTCTTGCTCAACGATTTCATTTTCTGGAACTACGATCATGGTGTTGAGCTCGACGACCTCATTCGTAGTGTCTGAATTGTCATTCGTAGTGTCTCGAGACATTGTTTTGTCCAAGTCTGTTTCATCAAAGATGATGTGAATTGAGACTTCAACACTTAGTGTTTTCTTGTTGAACACTCTATGCTTTTTACTTATGCGTGGCATATCCAAGAGAGATTCCTTCGTCAGACTTGGGTTGGAACTTTGTCAGATACTGTTTTCCATTATTGAGTATATAACATGTACAGCCAAACATATGAAAGTAGCTGACACTTGGCTTTCTTCCTCTCCATAGTTCGTAGGGAGTCTTCTTTAACGTAGAGTGCACAAGAGATCTGTTCTGAGTGTAGCATACAGTGTTGACAACTTCTGCCCAGAAGTATTTAGGCAGATGGACTGCTGCTAGTAGAGTTCTTCCAGCCTCTATCAACATTCTGTTCTTTCTATCAGCTACTCCATTTTGCTGAGGGGTTCATGGAGCTGAGAAGTTGTGACTGATGCCATTGTCTATTCAGAACCGGTCCATCTCAGAGAAGTCGAATTCTATGCCATTATCACTTCTTATAGCCTTGATTTTCTCCTCTCTCTCATTCATCACTAGTCTAAACTTTTTGATTAGTTGGGAGCTAGTTTCATCTTTTGAGTTTAAAAAGAACACCCATGTGAATCTGGTGTAGTCATCCACTACGACCAGTGAGTATCTCTTTCCTCCAAGACTCGTTGTTGGAATTGGCCCAAATAGATCCATGTGAAGCAGCTGTAGGGGCTAGTCAATTGAGTTGACAGTTTTGCTCTTAAATGAGCTTCTAGTCTGCTTTCCAAGCTGACAGGCATTGCAAGGCCTTTCTTTGACGAAGCTGAACTTGGGTAAGCTTGCAACTAGATCTTTTGAGGCCAGTTTAGACATGCTTTTGAAGTTGAGATGAGACGGTCTTCTATGCCATAGCCAGCTCATTTCTTTAGATGTTTTAGCTAGAAAGCATATCGTCTCGTCCGAGCTTAGTTGATCAAGATTGACAATATATACGTTGCCTTCTCTTGTTCCAGTCAGCTTTATAGAGGATGTCTTCAGGTCTCGGACTTGACATTGATTGTTGAGAAAAATGACTTGATGACCCTTGTCGCAGAGTTGGCTTATGCTCAGAAGATTGTGTCGTAAACCTTCCACATAGGCTACTTTACTGAAAGATACTTCACCATTCCCAGCTGAGCCATATCCTCTTATCTTTCCAGAGCTATTATCTCTGAAGATGACTAACGGACCTTCCTACTCTATGTAATTAGATAGAAGGGCTTTGTTCTCTGTCATGTGCCTTGAGCATCCACTGTCCAGATACCAGGTTGTGATCGTGGAGTTCTGTTCCTGTGGTAATATTAAAATTTTCATTTTGGTACCTATACATGCATGGGTCCTACTTTGTTAGAACCCTTGGGAACCCATATTTGCTTAATTCTAGGTTTCACATGCATAAGATTATTGTGACGCCCCCAAATTCGAGTTCTCAAACCACGGGTTTGGTGCTCACAATCCATCATCATCATAATCATTCTATAAACTATTGCGGAATAATAAATATACATTGTTAATATAATAAAGTCTTCCAACATTATCCCAAGGTCTATTAACCTTAACTTATACATACATTAATTAGGTTATCCTTAGTAACACAAAAGGCTTACATTACCAATATACATAATATAATATAATATAATACATAAACATTCTTATTATCTATTCCTGCACTTTTCCTTTGCCTTTGTCCTTCTTGGACGTCTCTGGCATAGCTAAAATAAATGTTATGATATAGCAAAGGTAAGCAACAAATTTACTTAGCAAGTTTAAGTACAAAGAAGATATATCATAATTAGCAAGAAATTTATCGTTCAATGTTCAATAATAGAAATTAATTGTGAAAGAACATGAATTAAGTCTTGATAACTGAATATTTGAATAATTGAATAACAGATGCTGAGTGGTCTTAATGACCATGAACATATGCTAAGGTTGTCAGTACTTAAACTGGTCCTTTTAATAAGTTTTGGTAATCAAGGGGATCAACCTTTCATACCCGGTGTTTTATGCATAAACACTTAATATACGAGCAATAATTGTTTCTCAATAATGCTTTAATCAAATTGTTCTTTTTCTTAGTCTTGAGTCCTTACCAAATCAATTGGTGAAGAACAGTATTTAACAACATTTTTGATTTAACAAATTCAAACATACTTGATCTAGCTGATACAATTAGCATAGATCCATATCTTAAACAGTTCATGAAGGAAAGAACTTTAACTAATTCACAGTTTAATAATAATAGAATCGAAATTTAATTGCACCAAGTGCGAGTATCAATAACCAATATAGATGTGAATAATAAACAATAATTATTCACTAACATGCTTTAAAAATAATAACTCAAGTTTGAGTTAGAGAACTTGGCTTGACTGCGATCTATTGATACGCAATTTAATTTAATCTCTTTATTGTAAAAACCTAGCATTGTTAAGATTGATCTTACAATTAGCATATCATACTTTATATCATACTACAATTATTACTCTATCAAGCAATTTAGTTAACACTTAACCACAAAATCAATTACACGAAAACATCTTTATTATTATTGCCATTTGATAATATTTTAATTACTTTATTCTTATTCATTATGATTTAACACTTAATCTTTCATTTTATTAGTTCTTCCTTATAATCCAAAGAAGTAGAATACTAATACTATAGTGTAATTATTTTAGCATACCAATTCAAAGAACTCCGAAATGACCAATCTAGTAGACATAATTCACTACTCCCACAATGCAAAGAACTCGGATTCAAATGAATTTTAATTTAGTTAATCGTTTTCCAATTCAAATAAATTTGGATTCACTAGTCATTCATTTTAGTAAACTGTTTTGCAATTCAGCAACCTGAATTCATAATCTTCAATTTCAGCAACCTGAATTCACTATTCTTTTTCACGAAAATACCAAATCAAATTATTATTTTTCCATCCTTTGGCCAAATATATATACATATATTTCATACACAAAAATAATTTTTCTGTAATTTTTCAATTTCTTTTAGTATTTTTCAAAAATCATTTTTAGTACGTAGCTTAAGAAATTAACCCCATCACACTTAACTCCAAAAATTCTCATCTCTTGGCATAATGTTATACGTGTTAACGTGACCCTCCAGTTTAAATTTCTTGGCCATCGGAGTTATAGAACTCCGGTTATAACGCTTTTCGTTCGAAAAACCCAAATATTGAAATGGCCATAACTTGCTCAATTTAAGTTAGAATGAGCTCATTTTTGGACAGGAGCTACTTTATATCATATTTTTTTCATCTCCCAAGAGACCAGAATTTATTTCACAAATTAAGTGGCTAAAACAGCCTCTACAATTTCTTGGCCAGTTTGTTTTCAAAATTTTCGGGCTTTATCTACTTTGCTAAAATTAATCCATACGGAAATCTACAACTCTTTTTTTGGCGATTCCACTTGGGTTTGAAAGATAACTTATCATATTACTCTCCTAAATATTCCAAAAATTTTAAATGTCAAAAATCGATTTAAAATGCACTTCTAGCATTGATCACGTCTAAAAAACAGTTTGTTTTTCTTTCTAAAGACGAAACTATTTTTGCTAAAACAGTCACTACAACTTGTGTACTCAACATTTTTTAGTGCTACCACTTAGATTTAGTAGTTAACTTACATATCTAGCACCACTCTTTGATGGATCACAAAAAGAAGGTGTAGATTAAAATGGTAGTCGATCAAAGGAAGTGAAAAGAACTAGAGTTTTCTAACAAAATAAAACTAGTTTCTCTTATATCCTTTTGATTCACTTTCTAACACTCAAATATGTTATAACCATACATTAAACCATATAAAACATGTAGATAGAGGGTTTTAAACCTCAAGATCATAAATTTTAAATCTCCAAAATCAAACAAAATAAAAAGGATAAGCTAGTTTAGTTTTCACCTTTATTTTTGGGCACACTTTCTTTCTCTTCCAAAGTAGAAGATAAACTTTGGGTGCATCAATGGTGGATCTCCTTCCTCTTTCTCTCCTCCTCTCCACCGAATTTCTCTCTCTCTCTCTCTCTTATGTTTTTGCTTTGTTAGCTTAATTGAAAGTAAGATGAAGTAAAATAAAAGATGAAAGAGAATTGGATTAGATTTTTGTTAGAGGATATTGTATAGATATAAGATATGTATGTAAAGATATTTTCTCAACATCTTCTTATCTCTTTCTCTCACTTTAATCATTACTTAGATATATGGAAGATTAGCCATTTAGGTGGCTCCATAAATAAAGTGACACCTAGCTAATTAAGTAAATATCTTTTGGAAGATGTGAAGCATGTAATAATTATATCCATCCCCCTTTTCCTCTGCTTGCTTGGCCATCCATGTGGCCTCCCAATCTCCAAGTTTTTCTTTTGTTTTTATTGAAATATCTAGTATACAAAATGTCTAAAGTACCCTCTTCAATTGGGCTACAAGTTGGGCCATTATATTAGATGTATTGGGCTTTCCATAAATAACCTATTGGACTTTAAATTTAATTCTTTGGGCCATTGAAAAATTAACATATTCCAATATCTTTCCAATTTATCCTACCCTAATTATTTAATTAGGTTTCCATTCCACACATTTGGAATTTAAATCATTATCACAGACATTAAATTTTATAACCCAATTAGACTTGCTCAAATTAAATTATAAAATTAATAACTTGAGATAGTAAAATATATCTCTTAAATTAGTATACTTTTAAATATTATACTCTCCCACACCATAACCCTTGGGTTATTTAAATTTCCACACCTAATGTATAATTAGGTTATGAAACCTTTTCTATTCAATTTTTTTATTTCATATAACTAAACACATAGTCATAATTACAAATCACATAATTATATTACTTCCTAATCATTCCACACGTATCACTAAGTTTTCGATATCATTAATATTTAATTAATATATCTAATTACAAAGTGACTAAGAATTCTTGGCTATTACAATTATGGTAGCATATATAAGACCTCATGACCAATTTTATTATATACAAAACATCTAATATAATGCATGCTTGTGTCTGTGTGTGTGGATTCTTCCTCCAATTGGACTTATGTGATTTTTCAGCAATCCTTCCTTTATACTTATTTTCCTTTTTCCATGTGTCCTTATGTTTCATGATTCGTGAAGAGTGAGGCTTAACCCTACTATTCCTTCCCAATTGGTTTGTGGAGTCGATTTTACTCGACTCTATGACCCTTCGAGGTTGGAGAGTAGAGATTGAGTTACTCTTTTCTCTTCTGAAACCTAGGCCAGCATGAGATCCTTTATTCCTTGGAACATAGGTTGGATCTGAAGAGGAGGGTTGGACTGGTTCTTCCTTCTGTTAGGATTTCACAAATGTAATGCTTCTACTAAAACTTGAAACATTACTAGAGCTAGTTTCCTTTATCTTTTCCACATATGGTTCTAAGGTGGGTTCCCTAAAACCTAAACCTGTTCTGTCAGATGCACTTCTCTGACTGGAGATCAGGGAGTCCATGGAAGAAAAGGATTTATTCCATGTAGAGATTGTCCTTTCTAGTTCGTCAATTTTAGAGGTCAGACTTGACTCTCTTTGTGCATTAAGTTCATTGGTCTGTTTTAAGAACTTATTCTCAGCTTCAAGTGTGGAGAAAGAGTTAGTACTTAGAAGAGCTGTTTCCAGTTCTTCCTGAACTTTCTCTTTCTCTTTTTGAAGAAGAGAATAATCTTTGAAAAGAACTCTGAACCATTTTATGTATTGATGCAGATCAGATATTATACCATGTAGAGCAGTTCTTAAGTCATCAATGTCTACATCAGGAGAGTTAAAGTCAAATACCTCATCTATACTTACTTCATGTATGTCAGATTTCTTCTTATCCTTTGTATGTTTGGCCATCAGACCAAGATTTGCCACTTGAGGATCTTCATCATCTCCAGATTCGGGAGTTGAGTCATTGTCTGAGTCACTCTATGATCCTCCGGCCACAAGACCTTTATCTTTCTTTTGGAGCCTCTTATTGCCTTTGAATTCTTTCTTTGAATTTGATTTTTTCTTGAGTTCTTCTCTGAGAGGCTTGTTGTAGTTACAATGAAATGGCCAGGCTTTTTGCATTTGTAGCATAAGTCATTTATTTGTTCCTGGCTGTTGTAGTTATTGAACTTCTGAGGTTTGCTGCTTTTGCCTTGACGCATGAACCTTCTGAGTCTTTTCACCAACATTGCAAAATCCTCATCATCATCTTCATCATAGTCAGAGTCATTCTCAGTGTTAGCTTTGGAGATGTTATTTGTTGCTTTGAGAGCAACTCCTTTGTCTTTCTTTCTTCCTTCAGATAGAGTTTCTGCTCGTTGAGTTAGTTCCAGTTCATATGTGAGAAGGTTGCCATATAACTGTTCAACAGTCATTTCATGGAGATTCTTTGACTCTCTGATTGTAGTGATTTTGGCATCCCACTTTCTAGGTAAAGCTCTCATGAACTTTATGATTAGATCTTTATTTGGATAGATCTTTCTATAGTCTCAGAGAGAGTTGAGCAGTACATTGAATCTTTCGTAGGTGGAAGTGACATTTTCTCCTTGGACGTGTGCAAACATTTCATATTGTTGAGTCAGGAGAGATTGCTTGTTTTCTTTGACTTCTTCTGTTCCTTCATGCATGATGAGCAATGCTTCCCATACTTCCTTTGTTGTTGACCACATTCTTAAACAGGTCATCTTCTAAAGATTGGAATAAGATGTTCTTGGCCTTTTTGTCGAGTTGGACATCTTTTCTTTTGTTATCAGTCCATTCTTCTTTGACCTTGATATGAATTCTGTTTGGGTCGTCTATAGTAGGAGCAAGCTTGGTAGGAATGTAGGGCCCATTTTGAATAGTTTCAAATAGATCTTCATCTATTGAATCCATGTAGGCTTGCATACAAACTTTCCAGTTGGCGAACTTATCTTTGTTACACATAGGTGGCTTGTTGCTTCCTCCAGTCTTTAATTCGCTTATCAGATCTGCCATTGGATCTACTTAAGCTTTGTAGGCTATTTGATAGAACCTGCTCTGATACCAATTATTAGTTCCCAGAGGCATAATAGTTATCTAGAAGGGGGGGTTAAATAGATATTTTAAATTCTTTCTTTTCAAAATACTTGTTAGTTTTGATAATGATTTAAGCAACAACTGTGAATTAAGATTTGTTTGTTTTCCTTCAAGATATAATGAATTAATAGGGTAAAGTAGTTATGTATGAGTTATAACAGATTATGGCAAGAATATAAGAGACACAGTGATTTTAAGTGGTTGAGCATTCAAAGCTCTAGTCCATTCTTATACTCCTGGAGTAAGAAATCCACTAACGATATCTTTAAAACTTATGAATCTCACAGATTCTTTCAAGACCAGCAGTCTTGAAACTTCTTAGTTCACTATTGAACTCTTCAAGTCCTTCTGACTTGGAACTTCTTCCTTCACTTGATAATAGTTGAGTTTTTGAATGGTGCTACTTAGTTGCTGTTAAGCTTGTATTCCAAAGAACTGAGTAGCTATGCAAGATTTCCTTTTTATATCGTAGAGTTGAATGATGAGTGTTCTTCAGAATTTTGTTCAGTACTTGCTTAATTTCTTTCATTTGTTGAAGCTTTGTATATATGATGTCTTTGAAATGTATCCGTTGAAGCATTAAATGCATTTGACATTTCTGAGCATTGATGGAGAATTTTTGCACAAGTTCTGATTAACAGACTGGCCCACTAACACATCAGATTACTATCACACCTAACACCTGAAAAGGTGTTTTCTGTTGACCCATAGTACTTTCCTTAGCTTCTTCAATACGTTTCTTTGTTATATACTAAGGATGATTGTTATGTCATTGGGACTACCGAGGTCTTCAACGTTTATAGCTTATTCCATATTTGTTGTGATTTATCTTTAAACAAATGGACGAGGCTCGATGCTTCTGACACAGACAGATGAAGCTCTACGATTCTGATTGTGGTGTCTTGCCATCTTGGTACTTGGTCTGATGCTGATAGATGAGAACACTATGATTTCTCTTAAGTACTGGTACACTATGATCTTTACTTGCTTGACTTGCAGACTCTACGCTTCCGAGAGCACTCTATGACCTCTGAATTAGCTTGGCAAGCAATAGGACTCCTCTACGACTTCGGAGAGGCCCTTCAAAGAAGATACACTATAATCCTCGATGCTCTACAATTCTGCCTTGTCTTCTACAATCTCTTGATCATGTAGATAAACTATGATTCAGTTGAAGCCTATCTATTACATCTCAAGATATACATCAACCTAATAACTTTGATCTTTTATTCTATACATTCATTTATAGAATGATAAACATTAAAGTCCAGATTAACCTATCAAATTTAATCTATCACTAAGTCCTTGTACATGTATTCCTTTGAAGGACTTTACATATAATCATGACTATTAACTTTCAACATCAAATTTTGAATGTGCAATCTCCCAACAAATACCATTTCGTATACTGGTAAAATATTTGATACATTGGAAGATGCTGATTTTTTTTACAGAAAATATGCGAAATGTGTTAGTTTTGAGGTCAAAATAAAATCTAACAGAAAACATGTTTCTATAGACACTTGAAATTTCGCATTCCTGTTACTAACTATGCAGGAGGGCATAATTGTCTTTTGGAGACAACCTCGGGAGATCATCAAACCAAACCCGAAGACAACCACCAGAAATCAGTAAACCAATTTCCCCAGAGACACCCTCGGGAGATCATCAAATCAGTTCCCCGAAGACAACCCCAGGAGATCATCAAATCAGTCCCCCGGAGACAACCTCGGGAGATCAACAAATTAGTTCCTCAAAGACAGCCACGTGGGACATCAAATCAACTTTAGAGACAACCCTGAGGAAAGACAGTTGCAGCACATCATCAGCCATACAAATATTAACCGATTCAAGCATCTACCATTTTGCTATCAGATCTCATGGATACAGGATTCGTGAAACCAATAAGGAAAATCCCTATGGCTATATCAGGAATGCTGATTCCTAAGGTTAATTCGGCTAGTGAAAAGGAAATCTAGACTCCTATTAAGGAAAACAAGGAAGGAGTGAAAGGTTCCTGCAAGAAGGGCAAGATTGATTTGCAAAGATGCATTTTCTAGCCAATACTGAGGGTATGAACGAGGATATCCCAGATGATGACTATTCAGAAGATCAAATCTTGATCCCTTAGGTAAATAAAGCTAAGGAGAATTAGTCAAAGAAAAGTACTGACTTTGATATGAATTCAGTTATGGTCATTATCAAAAAGGAGGACATCAACCATCTTTGCATCACAACTGTCAACAAAGACCTGACCCTAGACAACTGGAGTAGCACTTCTTGCATTTGTACTAGTAGTATAGAAAGTCCATCTGCCCTGAAGTATAGATATTATATACTGCTTACTTTTATTGCATAATATTAGTAGTTACTTTTGTCGTGCTTTAATTAATGCTTTGTATTATCAAACAGTTTCATATATTAAGTGAAAGCATTTTGTTTTTAGGTCTCCAAGTTTGGATTTGTTTGGCTCGCTGGTGATGAAATGCCAAGTATCAACAAAGGACTACAACTTTGATGTAGAGTTGAACTCTGACTTGATGGGGATCGACCAAGAGGAGACAGAGGACTATGAGGTGCCTGAAGAGATCAAAGAATGGGTCGAAGACAAACCCAAACTAAACCTTGATCAAACCTCCACCGTCAATATTGGAACCTCAAAAAATTCTAAAGAAATCTAGATAGGCAACGACCTTACCCCAAACTAAAGAATCGACTTGATTGAACTCCTGACTCAATTCCAGGATGTATTTGCATGGTCACATGAAGACATGGTCGGCATGTCTACTGACATTGTTGTGACGCCCCAAAATAGGTATACATCACCCATCTTGAGTCGCCAATTACATGGTACAAAACACAAATACAAACTTAATTATACAACTGTCGTGTAAAATACGACAAAATATAGTTTAGAGGTTTAACAAGAATATTGTCTTCTAGATTGTATTCAAACTCAAATAGAGTCCTCAATATATTTATTATCACACTATTTAATAGAATAGTGAGGACTACTATAACACCATCTCGGACCATCACTCCGTTCCCCGACTAGTCTCGGCTATATTCTCATTTCCTGAAGAGAACAATGAAAGAAAAAGGGTGAGCTCAACTAGCCCAGTAAGAAATATTATGACTAAGATAATGTAGAATAAGTTATCGTTAGTCTTCAACAATGTTAAACTGATATAATATAATAGGCAACAAGTTTAATCTGCAATGGAACAAGCAATCCATTAGAAGAGTCAAGTAGAAAGCGAGATATCTACTATCTTCTATGATTTAAAAGTTTTTCATCAACTTTATCATTTGAGACTCGACAATAAATAAACCACATCATCGAATCATCCTTGCACCACGGCCAAGGATATTCATGTAATCATCAATGGTCATGATTATACCGAATAATCCCTAGTCATAATCATACCAACAACTGTCCATCAATGAACTACAAGTCAATGAGGACTTTTACCACATCATTTGTAACATTATGGGTCATGATTATACCGAATGATCCCTGGTCATAATCACACCAATTAACAGTCCATCTATGCACGTAAGCCAAAGATGACTTTCATCATAATATAAGTATGAGGATGAAGACAATGATATAAGAATTCAATTAAAAGAAACAAAGGATAAATTTTTAAAGATTTATAATTTAATTTATCCAGAATTCAATAATATTCAAATTGCCAACATGATACTACTTTGTGGAGTAAAATTCAAGAATAATATTGTATAAAAAATGATTTGGACCGAAAAGAATCAATTTTTGTCATGAATAGTACTCGGGGTGAATAGCAATAGTATCCCGTGAATAGTACTTTGGGAATAGTACCCCGTGAATAGTACTTCGGGAATAGTATCCCATGAATAGTACTTTGTGAATATTACTCATGAATAGTACTTCCTAAATAGTACTTCGGCAATATGATGCATGCGTGTGTGTGTGAGGATTCTTCCTCTATTTAAATTTTGTGGATCTTTAATCATCTTTCTGTTAAACTAATCCTCCTATTTCCATGTGTCTTTGTGTTTCATGATTTGTGAGGAGTGAACCTTACCTCTACTGTTCCTTCCCAGTTGGTTCATGGAGTTGATTTTACTCGACTCTACAATCCTTCAAAGTTGATGAGTAGTGGCTGGGTTACTCTTTTCTTTTCTGAAACCCAGGCCAACATGAGATCCTTTACTCCTTGGAATGTGGATTAAATCAGTAAAGCAGAGTTGGACTGGCTCATCCTTCTGTGAGGATTTCATAAATATAATGCCTCTACTAAAATTGGAAGCATTATTAGTGCTAGTTTCCTTTACCTTTTCCACACATGGCTCTGAGGTGGATTCCTCAAAGCCTAAACCTGTTCTATTAGCGACACTTCTCTGACTGGAGATCAGGGAGTCCATGGATGAAGAGGATTTATTCTATGTAGATATTGTCTTCTCTAGCTCCTTAATCTTAGAGGTTAGACTTGACTCTCTTTGTGCATTGAGCTCATTGGTCTATTTTAAGAGCTTATTCTCAGCTTCAAAATTGGAGAGCGAGTCGGTACTTAGAAGGGCTATTTCCAGTTCTTCTTAAACTTTCTCTTTCTCCTTTTGAAGAAGTGAATAATCCTTAGACAAAACTCTAAACCATTTTATGTATTGATAAAGATAAGATGTTATGCCATGTAGTGCAGTTCTTAAATCATCAATGTCTACATCAAGAGAATTGAAGTCAAATACCTTATCTATACTTACTTCATGTATGTTGGAGTTCTGTTTGTCCTTTGCATGCTTGGCCATCCCAGGCAAATATTTGCCATTTGAGGATCTTCATCATCTCCAGATTCGGGAGTTGAATCATTGTTTGAGTCACTCCATGATCCTCCAGCTACAAGGCCTTTGTCTCTCTTTTGAGGTCTTTTGTTGCCTTTCAATTCCTTCGTTGGATGGGATTTCTTCTTTAGTTCTTCTCTGAGAGGTTTGTTGCAGTTAGCAATGAAATGGCCAGGCTTCTTGCAGTTGTAGCATAGATCATTTATCTGCTCCTGGTTGCTGTAGTTGTTTACTTTCTTTAGCTTGATGATTTTGCCTTGACGCATGAACCTTCTGAGTCTTTTCATCAGCATTGCAAAGTCCTCATCATCATCTTCATCATAGTCAGAGTCAACTTCAGTGTTGACTTTGGAGGTGTTTTCAGTTGCTTTGAGAGCAACACCTTTATCCTTCTTTCTTCCTTCAGATAGAGTTTCTGCTCGTTGAGTCAGCTCCAGTTCGTATGTAAGAAGGTTTCCATTCAACTTTTGAATATTCATTTCATGTAGATTCTTTGACTCTCTAATGGCAGTGGTTTTGGCATCCCACTTGCTTGGTAAGGCTCTCATGAACTTTATGATTAGATCTTTATTTGGATAGATCTTTCCATAGGCTCGTAGAGAGTTGAGCAGAACATTAAATCTCTCGTAGGTGGTAGTGACATTTTCTCCTTGAATGTGGGCAAACATCTCATATTGCTGAGTCAAGAGAGATTGTTTGTTTTCTCTGACTTCTTCTGTTCCTTCATGCATGAGGAGCAATGCTTCCTAAACCTCCTTTGCTATTTTGCTGTTGACCACGTTTTCGAACAGATCATCTTCTAAGGATTGGAATAAAATGTTCTTGGCCTTTTTGTCGAGTTGAATAGCTCTCTTCTAATTTTTTGTCCATTCTTCTTTGACCTTGATCTGTATCCTGTTTGGGTCGTCTGTAGTTGGTGCAAGCTTTGTAGGAACGTAGGGCCCATTTTGAATAGTTTCAAATAGATCTTTATCTATTGAATCCATGTATGCTTGCATCCGAACTTTCCAGTTGGAGAATTTATCTTTGTTGCACATAGGTGGCTTGTTGCCTCCTCCAGTCTTTGATTCACTTGGTAAGTGTTGTAACATCCACAAATTTGAAACTCCTTATTAATTAAATAAGTGATTTAATTTTAATGAGTTTGTTTTGTGAGCCTATTTAAACCTTAAGTGGTTATGTGAATTTACGAAATGATTAAAGGGAGTCACTAATAGTTTATTTAAATTAGTGGACTAGCCCTAAGGTTTTAATATCAAGAAATTGATAGGATTCTTAATGATTAAATATTCAATTTATTTAAATTGAATATAGTGGCGAGAGTTGAACGTATTGATTTATGTCAAATATGGATATATCACCATTGAAGAAGTTAAATTACCTCATATGGGACTTATGTGGTGATAGATATTTGAACTGGCTTGAAGCTAACCCATTTTGGCATCGTCGGGGACCCAAGGCAATTGTGTGCCCTCCCAAAGAATACAAAATGGGCAATACTACGCCAAATGTCCAAACTTAGAAAAAAAAATAGTTCTATTGTTGTTAATGAAATGGAACATTAATGTAATGTGTGACATGCATAGAATCATATAATAAGAATATATTCTAATGATATGGAGTATCAAGTAGTGCAATAAAATCTTAAGTGATTATTAAACATAAATAATTAAATATATGTGTATTCTAGAAATTGGAAAAGAAGTTGTGTGTGTACACTAAATATATAATATTAAATAATGTTATAATATGGCTATGTGAGTAGTAGAGATAATTATGGAACTACCCAGTCAATAATACTTAAATGTGTTATTTTAATCGCGTGCATTTAATGTACTTAGATTATATTATGTGAATACATAAATAATCCCCGGACTTCCTTTGTGTAGTAGCATTAACACATTTATATTACATTATGGGAATTATAGTGTCCAAACCACGCCTTAATCAAGCTTGTTGTTGAGATTGGATTCTTATCCCAAAATGAGTGTCACTATAGTACATGAACAGTAGCCTACATTTGATTTACGTAACTTCCATTTGGGCTAAACTTAGGCAATGATTTCAAGGCCAATGACCTGATGGTGGGTTGTTCAACCACCCTTGATTAACCAATGAGTTCTTCATTTGCACCATGAGCTCCAACATTGTGTAATGCAAATGTCCAGTTCATAGTTCCCTTATAAATACAAGCTTCAAATTCAGTTTTTAGTTGTTTGTTAAGTCTATATTGAAAGTTCTAAGTTGCTGAGAAAGTTGGGAGCATACTTAGTGTATAAGGAAGCCAATCCAAGTTTAAGGAGGTATAAAATTTATTATGTTCTTGAAATGGGTGTAGTTAATTCTTGAAAATTTCTTAAAACTCTTTGTTAATCAAAGTGAATTAACATGCTATGATATGTTTCTGAAGTATGTTACATGTTTAAACTCTTAAATGGTAGGTTGTAGCATGTTTAAAACTGAAATAAACCAAGGTGGCTAAGGCTCTACAGAATAGAGCAGGTCACTGCCTCTGGTGTAGGCATGGCGTAGCTGCGCCCTATTTGTACTAGGGTGCAGCGTAGCTGCGCCATACCTCAGATTCAGTTGATGGTCTTTGTTGTGTATATTGTAGCTGATATGGTATTCAGACTCATGTAAACATAAAGAATAGGTATAAACATGTGTTGTAGGGTTTCCTTATGAGTTATGATGTCACTAACATGATTCTTGTAGGAAATGTAAAGTTTAGACAACAAACCTTGAAGTAATATATGTCTTACAAATTCTGAACTTATGAGACCATATACGTGACTGATGTGGAACCTAAGTGAGCATGATATATGATGTATAATATCTTTATCATGATTTAAACTTGTTAGCTTTGTGTTAGAGAATGTTTTAAAGGAAAAGTTTGTTATATTAAAGTAATATACATGAGTACTACATGATGTAGGTTCTGGTGTTTAAAGATGTTAATCATAACTTAATCACACATGTTATGAGTTCTAAAGTTGTCTTGTATGTGTATATTGCATCATTCGTGCTAAAATGATTTCAAGGACAACCTTGGACATGTTTTCAAACATAAGTTGCATATTATGTGAGTACTTAGATACTAAAGTAGTAAGATGTCATGTTATAGCTATATTACTCCTAAACATGATTCATATGTATTAAGCATGATGATTACATGATTTTTATATAACTTGTAAGTTAAACTTGAAGTAATGAATTCAAGTATGGTCATGTGATAGATGTGAAACTCTAGCATGTATGTATGTTAAAATGTATGTGTGATTAGTGTGTTAGAGTTGGAATGAAGTCGAGAGAAGCGAAGCTCAACCTTGGTTCTGGCTAATCGACAGTAAGCATTCAAGGCCGTCCCTAAGCTCTAGACCAGGCAGGCAAATTGCGTCAATCTGTAGTCACAAACAGATACTATTTTTGATTCTAAAATTCAAGGCATGCTTAGGTGATTTCTTTACCTTGCAATATATGACCAATATGCCATATAATGTGTTGAGAAGCATGCTATGTGATGACTTAATTCTTTTAAGTGTAGACTCGTATTAGTTTACACATACTAATTGAAATGATCAACTTGATAATGTTAGGTCATTTCAATGCAAGTAATTAAAACTAGAATTAATTGTAGTTGAGCAAACATGCAAGTTTCTATGAACTTCAGTCTTTGATTGTTCAAGTTCCTTAATTCTTACTCATTTATATTGAGCAAGTATCTGAACACTATTTGATCCTATTACAAGTTTCCTTAATTCTTACTCAAATTTATATTGAGCAAATATCCGAACACAATTTTATTGTGTCACAATGTTTCCTAAATTACACAACTTTGTTTGTTGTGAAAGTTTCTTATCCTTCTCATATTGTATTGAGTAGGTTATTATTGAATTGAAAGTTATTCATTTAAGCTTGAATCTTATTTCCAAACATGCTATTAAGTGGTTTAATTACCTTACAATTATTCCACATCAGTATTATTGATATTCGCACTTAGTGCACTTGAGTTAGTACAGTCTTGGACTTGTACATCATTTAAAGTTAAAATAATTCTTGAACTGTGTGAGATAGAGTCTGAACCTTTGTTCGGTCAGACAAGCATATGAAGTTTTATAAAAGCTATCCAAACCTATTGAGGGTAAGGATTCTTAGACTGAAAGAACACCCCTTTCTATGATAGGGGAGTACCAGGTATCTAATATAAGATACACAGAGCAGATTTAAATGTTATGCATATACATAGTGTATGCGTGAAATTCGATCCCCTCAAGTACTAATTTACAGCCAAGAACCAAAGGGTCAATTAGCTATTGATTCCATTGGAGTGTTGTAGTTCAAAGTCTATTTGACTAGCAGTTATTCTAAAAGCAATCATTATCTTTGCTTATGATATTCATATTGTTGAACCCTTCAGATATTCATATTGTTGAATCCATTGCCAAATATTTTTTCATTCATCATGATATATCTTTATTGTTGTATTTAAACTTGTTGAGCAAACTTGTTGCTCATCCTTGCTATATCATGAATATATTGCAGCTAAGTCCGAGACCTTAGGGAAGGACAATGGTAAAGGAAAGATGTAGAATAGTGGCAAGGAGCAGACTTTACCTTGCGCTTAGTTTAAATTACTACTGTGTAATATGAACCCTAATATTTATTTTAGGGTATGTTTGTAAGATGATATTAAGGTTATCGTATCTTAGGACTAGTAACACCTTTTGAATGAATGACATACATTTATTATTTTTTGCATTTTAGTTATCGTATGTTGTTTAGAGGTGGATGTTTGTATTTTATCGTGATGACCGAATCGGGGTCAGAGGACCCGGATTCGGGGGTGTCACAAGTGTGCCATTGGATCTACTTAAGCTTTGTAGGCTATATAATAAAACTTTCTTTGATACCAATTATTAGTTCCCGGAGGCACAATAGTTATCTGAAGGGGGGGTTGAATAGATATTTAAAATTCTTTTCGTTTTACTTTGTTAGTTTTGATAATGATTAAAACACAGCGGAATTAAGATTTATTTGATCTCCCTTTTTAGATATAGTGAGTTAATGAGAATGAGGCGCTTATATAAGCTTATAGCGATTATAGCGAGAATGCAATAGACACAACAGCGATTTTAAGTGGTTCGAGCACTTAAAGCTCCCGATCCACTCTTCTACTCTCTCTAGTAGAAATCCACTAAGGATTTCTTTTACACTTTATGAATCTCATAGATTCCTTCTAGACCAAAGCAGCTTTAGGAACTTCTTAGTTCACTCTTGAACTCTTTAAGTCTAGCAAACTTGGTTCTTCACAGTTCACTTTAGAACTCTTCAAGTCCTTCTGACTTGGAACTTCTTACTTCACTTGTTTGGCAGTTGTTGAGTTCTTGATTGGTGCTACTCAGTTATCGTTAAGCTCTTATTCGAAAGAACTGAGTAGCTGAGCAAGCTTTCTTTTTCTTAGATCGTAGAGTTGAGTGTTCTTCTTAATTTTTTTGTTCAATGCTTGCTACTTGAATCATCTGCAGATGTTTTGCATATATGTGATCCTTGAAATTTATCCGTTGAATCCATCCGTTGAGGCATTTAATGCGTTTGACATTTGTGAACTTTGATGGAGACTTTTCTGCAAATCATCTGAATTGCATTCTGGCCCACTGACACAGTAGACAACTTTCTCACCTAACACCTGAAAAGGTGTTTTCCTCTGACCCATGGTCCTTTCCTTAGCTTCTTCAATACGTTTCTTTGTTGTATACTAAGGATATCTTCTGTGTCATTGGGACTGGCGAAGACTTCAACGTTTATAACATTTTCCACATTTGTTGGAATTTATCTTTAAACAAATGTGCAAGGTTCGATGCTTCTGACACAAGTAGATGATACTCTATGATTTAGATCGTGGTGTCTTGCCACCTTGGTGCTTGATGCTAGCAAACGAGAACACTACGATTTCTCTTAAGGACTGACACAATACGATCTTCACTTGCTTGTCTTACAGACTCTATGTTTCCGAGAGCACACTACGATCTCTGAGTTAGCTTCGACAAACGTCTAGACCAATCTATGATCTCTGGAGAGGCCCTTCAAAGCAGTCATACTACGATCCTTAATGCTCTACGATTATGCCTTGGCTTCTGCAAACTCTTGATCAGCTCAATTGACTATAATTCTGTTGAAGCATATCTATTACATTTCAAGACATAGATCAACCTAACATCTTTGATCTATTTATCTATACATTCATTTACAGAATGTTAAACATTAAATTCTTAGATCAACTTAACAATTTTGATCTATCACTAAGTCCTTGTACATATATTCCTTGAAGGATTTGACATATAATCATGAGCATTTACTTTAAACATCAAATCAAAATATGCACTCTTCTAACACTCTTGTCGACTACTCAAATTTGGTATAAAGTGATGATGACTCATCTGAGAATAAGCCGCCCACAAATCCAACCAGATGATTCATATACACCGCGTGCCTTGTTTAGTCAGTATGAAGCTATCAGCCTCATAAGTATCTTTGTAATATTTTGTACATTGTACATCTATAACATATTACATAAGCCTTTCTAATGAAATGTATCCTGAAATATACAGATAGAGGATACGCGAGATTTTGTTTGAAACCTTTTGTCAAAACCACCTGTGTACAACCCTTACCATGTGTACGAAGATTTGTATGCAAGTTCGGTATTGATTAATGAAAAAAATCGGGAGTTTATAAAGATCCTAACAAAACCATCCCCAACGTTCCAGAAGATCAGTTGACGCAAGAAACACCATTTTCTACTTTTAATCCATTTAGTCAACACAGTCAAGGATCCCCTTATGTGCCCGACATCTAATTAAATGCTGAAGAGGAACACCCATCATAGATATCACCTCTTCCAACTTACATGCATGAGTGCAGTTCGAATGTTGGCATTAACACTGCGGATCACTTTCAGCCGATGCAGTTGACCCTAGTATTAGAAGAAACTCTTGGCCTGCAATCATATTCAAAGCCTATTCGTGGTGGGGAGGATGGCATGTCTACAATTTATCCTTCATGGCTACAAAGGGACCGGTCAGGATACCGTAAGAAGAATCTATCAAACCACTTATGTAACGCCCCAGAAAATTTGGATTTTTGAGAATTAAAATTTTATTTTGATTATGTGGATTAAATGAATTTAATTAATTATTTATGGGAGTAAGCTATTCGAGGGTCGTTCTATGCCTAGACATATCAAAATATCATAGTATTTTGGCTACGTGGTAGAATTAAAGTGTTTGAATTTCCAAGACGAAAATAAAAGCTTTCCGAGAAATTTTCCAAAAAACACTATTCACGCATTTCTGCTTGAGAATTATTTTTGAATTTCCGAGAAATACGTAATGATAGAATATCGAGGTGAGATAGAATATCCAATAATATTTCAGTTATGGCAAACACAATTTTTTCCCTGCGGACTTAAAACCTAACGGTTAGGAAAAGTGAGTTCCGAGAAGGAATTTAAATGAGTATAATAAATTAAAGCAATGATTGTATAATACATAAGTATTGTACGAGGTAATGAATACGAGTATAATACGGGGTATTATACGAGCATGTATGAATGATGGAATATCATATATTAAATAAGTATACGAGTTAGAATACGAGATTAATACGTAGATTATATGTTATAAGGCTTTAAGCCATATATAATGGACTTGTAGGAATGTGTAGGAGATTGTAATGTCCAATTAAGATAATAATAAAGCCTAATATGAATTAATGTTAAAGCCCAAATATTTGTAATGATAAGTTCAATGTAAATTAATGAATAACTCAATGTTTGTTTAATTACAAGCCCAATGTATAAGATAAGTTAATTAAGCTAATTGAATGAAAAGCCCAAGATAAGATCCAATGGGTAAAGTTTGATCCATGGGGAAACCCATGGGTGAATTGGTGACCAAGAATTAAGTGTGTTGAGCAAGTAGACTTAAGTGTTAAGCAAAGGATAAGTTAAGTAACTTAAAGGCTAAGTAAAGTGCTTATGTGTGATGAGCAAGTAAAGTGCTTATGAATGGTAACCAAGTTAACTTAATGGCTAAGTGTTGTGATGGCCAAGTAATTCATGTGAGGAGCAAGTTAACTTAATGTCTAGGTAATGAATAGTAAGGAGGTGATTAAGGAGGTGGGATTGGATTAATGACCCTTATGCCCTAACCTAACAACTCCTATAAATAGCAAGCTTGATTTTCATTTTGTTGGTTGTTCATTTCATCTAACAAGTTGAGAGCTTATTGGTTAGAGAGAATAAGTGAGAATAAGCTACAAAAGCTAGAACAAGTTAGCCTTTGAGAATTCAAGAAGCAAGAAGGAAAGTAAAGATTAACCAAGTGATTATCAAGGGTAAGAACTTAAAACATGAATCTCTTTCTCTTCCATTGTTAGAGAAGTGGGTAGAGGTAGAACATGTATGTTAATGAATGTTAAAATGAATAATCAATGTACTTAAGCCAGATAAGTTAATGAATAAGTAATTCAAACTTAATTAAGTTATGAATTTATGAAGAGCTTATATGAACTACTCATATGTTTATTTTAATAAGATTGTATGATAATAAGAAGTAAGAATGGTGGTTAAAAGACTTAATCTATAATAAGTCATGAGAAAGGAAGTCATAAGTAGCTTATACTTTTATAAGTTATAAACTCACAAAGAACAAGTAATAACTTATCATGTAAAAAAGTTAATGAAGTATGTATGTCAAGATGTTAATATAATGGATTGAATCCATTTAAAATGAAGAACAAATCATAAGAAATGAAGTTAAAGGTGAATTCACGAGTTTTGACGATAATCGTTGAATTCGTGAAAATCTCGAAATGGAGGTCGAATTTTGATATTGAGCTTGGAAACATTAGTTTTCAATGGAGACAAGTCTAATTTGGCATTATAGAGTTGCGGACTCGAGAATGACCGAATTAAACTTAGAACGAAGAACGAAGCGTTGAACGTTCATTTAACGTTTATCGTTTTTTGTTAAAATGGACTAATAGGTGAATTTTAGGAAACGAATTCAAATAGATAAAATTCTTATATGAACGTGTAGAGTATGTAATTTGTGAACCGTAGGCTTTTGAACGAGCTAATTCGGACTTATAACGAAGAAGTTATGAGCACGAGAATCTCACATAAAAAGTTAATTGTTAAAATTTTTCTGGTGCTGAGGATTGGCGCCGCGGCGCCAGTCAAGGCAAAATATGTGGCATCGTAGTGCCAAGAATGGTTATGAGCTACTGGAATTTTTATGCATGCAGATGCGGTCAGAATGAAGGGACTCACCAAAGCACCAAGTCCGGGTCTTTAGTCTCTCAGAGGTGTTGTGCAAGTAACGGCTGAAGTAAAGGGAGTTGGCGCCATAGCGCCAACCTTAAGGTTTTGACATTTAAGAATGTTTGTAAGGAGAGCATGAACGGTAACTCATTAGTAATGAACTAAAGTTTAATTATAACATTTTAAAGATATGTTTAAACCTTAATTATGATCATTTACGGTTGAAGTAAGTCTATTGAATGTGAACGTGAACGGTATGAAATAAGCGTACTTAACCAAATGACGATCGAGTAATGATTTAATAACGTAAGCACGGTTGTGACGCCCCCAAAATAGGTATACATCACCCATTTTGAGTCGTCAATAACATAATACAGAAACAACTACAACTTTATTAATACAACATGAAATTTGTGAGTTTAAATACAAATATTTTCGTTTAGACAATATTCACACCCAAATAAGTCTTCATTACAATTATTGGTACATTATTTTACAAAAATGGTGAGGACTACTAAAACAACTTTCTAGAATCATCATTCCACCCCCTGACTAGAACTTGCTACATTCTCGCCTCCTAAGAAGAAAAATGGAACAAAAAGGAAAAGGGTGAGCTCAACTAGCCCAGTAAAGAATATTATGACTAAGATAATATAGAACAAATTATCGTTAGTCTTCAACAGGGAAAAATCTGATAAAATACAATAGACAACAAGTTTTAGATCAATAATCGCAGCGAAAATAATAATTCATAGAAGAGTTACGTAGAGAATGAAATCTACTTTTATCTATGCATTTAAAAGTTCATCATCAATATTTTATTCCTGTAACATCAATCAATATTCATCTTGAATCAAATATTCATCTTTGCACTACAGGCCAAAGATATTCATCATTCGGTCATGTTCATCTCAACACCTGTACATCTTTGCATTACGGGCCAAAGATATTCATAAGAAAATCAACCATCTTTGCACTCACAGCCAAAGATATTGAAGAATACCATCATTTAGGATCTGAGTATGATGAAAAATATTTTAAAGAAAACGAATCCGGTGAAACAAAAAAGAACAAATATTAAGGATTCGTACTTTTAAACAATCTGAGTTCAAAATACTTCATAAATAATCATAGTGAAGTAAAATTCAAGAATGATCAAAACATGGATACAATCAAAGCTAGTATCCATAATAGATATTTTGGACAAAAAAACGAAAATTTAATTTTTTTACGTGAGTAGTCAAGTATTCGTGTGAATAGTGATGTATACGTGAATAATCTTTATATCGTGAATAGTAACCCAAACACTAAAAGACAAGAATTTCACAAGAAAAATCTTACCAATATTCCTAAGATAATGATATTAGAAGAAATAATATAATTTTTTAAAAATAATATCCTTACCTTGAAAAAATTGTACTACTAATTTGGAATATTGAATATAGTCTTTGAAGGAACTGCACCGTAGTATAGCAACACTCAAAGTATCAAAATACTCACTAGAATAAACGCTCGATAATATAGAGAGAAAACTTGAGTTTACGGTGTGATTTTCAATTCTAACCTAAGCACCCTATTTATAGGAAAATGCTTAGAACATTCAAAGCAAAAATTTAATAAAATATTAATATATTTATAAAATTTTCCTTAGCCTACCTTTGACAATCTGAATTCAAATTATTAAATAATGACAAAAAACAAAAAAATGTTTTTGTTATTAAAAATAATTAAAACTTTCAAAAATTAATTATTTCTGAATTACGGAACTTCAATAATGCATAATAAATATCCCTTTTATCAGAAAAATTCAAACCACATGTCCTTTTCATAGGAAATTCCATTCTATACAACTTGTAAGTTTAAGTTTTTTCAAATTCCAAATAGAAATTGACCAAAATCCACAAACGGGCAATTTTACAGGCTATAATCAAATTTCAGTCAAGAAATGGGGTCCACACAAGGCTGCGCCGTCGTACGAATATTCCCCGACAGTAAGAATATTCCATGACCAAACTAATATTCCCCGACAACAATGAATATTTTATAACCACTTGCTTGTTTAAAATATTTGAGCATTTTACCCATAACTAACCACATTAATCAAATCAACCCTTACTATTTCAAAATAATAAATAGAAGAAGTTTAATTTCATTTATAATAAGCTGGGGTCTTACAACCTCCCCTCCTTATGAAATTTTTTCCTCGAAATTGACGTACGTACTTGGTGTTTCGAAAAGGTGAGGATACCTTGCTTTCATTTTCGTTTCCAACTCCCAGGTCATTTCCTCAATAGCATGGTTCCTCCACAAAACTTTGACTTGTGGTATGACCTTTGTACGTAAGACATGCTCCTTCCTATCCAAGATCTTGACAGGTACCTCCTCGTATGTTAAGTCTTCGGCTATCTCATCCGGTTCTAACTCAATAATGTGGTTCGGGTCTTTCACATATTTACGAAGCACGAATATATGAAAAACATTATGAACACGAGACATACTTGGAGGTAACACAAGTCTATAGGCTACATTTCCTACTCGGTCAAGAATCTAAAATGGACCAATAAATCATGGATTGAGCTTTCCTCTCTTCCCGAATCTTGTAACTCCCTTCCATGGGGCAACACGTAACAATACATGATCCCCAATACTAAATTCCACGTCCTTTCGAATAAGATCCGCATAACTCTTTTGTCGATCTTGAGCCGTTTGTATACGTTATCGAATCATTTGGATCTTTTTCGTAGTCATACATACCAACTCGGGTCCCAACAATGTTGCTTCACCCACCTCATCCCAACATATTGGAGAGCGACACTTTCGTCCATACAATGCTTCGAATGGAGCCACACCTATACTTGCCTGATAACTGTTGTTGTAGGAGAATTCCACCAATGGTAAATACTTATCCCAACTCCCTTTGAAATCTAGGACACAGATGAAAGTAATATGCACACAAGCCAATCATGTTTGATGATAAAGCATATACTTTGTAACAATCTTATTAATTTATTAATAAAAAGTATTAATTTATTAAAGGCTTTTAATTATCTACATGACGCTGTTTTATAATATGTGATAAACCCATAATTTTAAGCAATGTTTTTAGAATAATGATGATGATCATTCTAATGAGATCTAAATTCTTAGAAAGCTTAAAACTAAAATAGTTCCCAATCATTGGATTACTAAATTGGGGATTAGTGAATTCGGATAGATTGGTAGTATATACATTGCTTGCTCATTGGATGAGAATGATTGATCTCATGATCATTTGTGTGGAGACACTAAAGCAAGTATGTAGGTGCTTATTAGAGAATAAGTTCATTGAACGTGGCTTGCTAAGGAATACCTAATGGAGTTTTATTTGCTGTCAATAGATAGGAATTCTGTAGTGATAATAGTCAAGTAATCCTTGGACTTGAGATCATCATAGTGTCTTGTGTATGATGAGTTATACTTTGACTTATTCCTTAAGACCCTTTGATTGCTTGGGTATAATAAGTTGTACATGGAGATAATGTATGATCAATAAAGAATCTACCACTTCTAATAAAAGAAGAGAAATGTCCTATGTGATTCGATAAATGACAAACTTGAAGAGTCCTTGGCGGCGAATGAAATTAGAAAGGAGTTTCTAATTTGCATTATTTGGAGTTGTGCATTTAAGGATCGAAATACATATAATTAAATAAAATAAGACTTGTGATAATTCCATATCTTATATTTAATTGGGACATTGTATGGTGGAAGGATTGAATTGTGCAGTAACTATTTACTCAAAGGTTCTTTTATGATTAATGTTGAAATCTATATTATACGGAAAGTCGTTGATCGCTATTGGGAGGTTTATCCCTATTGTAGAATAAATATTATTTATTTAAATAAATTAATTGTTTAATTTATTTATTTAAATAAGATTATAATTGTTCTAATTGATTTATTCACAACCTAGGTTTAATATGGAGAACCTAAAGGGTCACACCATAAAAGGAATAATAATTATTTAAGAAGTTAATGGCATAATCGTAATAATATGTTAAGTATATTTAATTTAATCTATGGTGATAGAATAAATTAAATAGCTTAATATTTATTATTTAATATTTTAGAAATATTAAATATAAATTAATAAGAGGAGTCTTATTAATATTATTACAATTATTATTATTTTAATTTCTAAAATAGTTTAGAAATTAATTTAATATAAGTACTCTCATTTATTCATAATTGGATTAGGAAGGAAAATTAGTTAAAAGAGTTTAATTAATTATCCCTAATAAGATTAGGGAGCTTAATTAATTAAAAGAATTTAATTAATTAAATAAAACCCAATTCCTTAATTGTTAAGGTGGGTTGCCCACATCTATAAATAAGAGGAGTCTTATTATGGGTGATGGTGGTTGTTGACTTTTACAACGACATAATTCCAATTTGTTGGAGAGTACCCTTTTCTATAGAGATAGAAAACTAGGGTTTGAGCCAAATACACCATCTTCTTGAATTCTTTATTTTTCCTTGGTGGATCACCTCTAGAGGCCAAACACTTGGGTGGCTAACGTTGATCAAAGGAAGGAACCAAACCCGGTGGATTCAAGTTGAACGCGAAAAGGATTGGAGGTGAACTTGTACCTGAGGAAGCTCGGATCTTCAAGGGTATGTTTGTTCTTCATATCTTTTCGTTTAATTAATAATTGTGCATAAAGGGTGATCCGGGTATATGGTTTGTAAATTTTTTAAACTCTGATTTTACACGCTTCAGCATTATTTATGCAATTTGATTGCGCTCATGAATATTACAAACCTAACAGTGGTATCAGAGCCAAACCTTTATGCAAATTATTAATTATTTTATTTGATATGTATATTGATATGTGTTTTGAACAATTTAATTGGGCATAATTTATTGTATAAAATTTATTAAAAAAAAAAAAAAAACCGTGAATCAAAGTCGGAATCACGGATGCAAGTATGATTTTTTTAAAAATGACAGAAATTTTTTTAACAAAATTTATATATGATATAAACCTTAATGATTACAATAATCATTAGCTTGTAATGATTATAGTAATCATTAGCATGTAATGATTAAAGTAATCATGACCATAAAAAAAAAAAAAAAAAAAAACCTTAATGATTACAATAATCATTAGCTTGTAATGATTATAGTAATCATTAGCATGTAATGATTAAAGTAATCATGACCATGTTATATAAAAAAAACCTTAATGATTACAATAATCATTAGCTTGTAATGATTATAGTAATTATTAGCATGTAATGATTAAAGTAATCATGACCATGTTTAAAAAAAAAAAAAAAAAAAAAAAAAAAAAGCATAGTGCATGCGGTTTTGGTATCTTTTATTATATATATATATAATATTAGGATATATATATATATATATATATATATATATTATATTCTTAATAATTTTAATTTTAAAATAAAAGTTTATTTTAATCTTAAAAATAAAGGTTTATTTTAATATTAAAATAAAAGATTTATTTTAATTTTAAAATTAGAATTTCATGCTAACTAATTAGAGTTGGAATTGGATTCCATAATAACTAATTGGAGTTGAAATTGGATTTTATTTTTCCTAAAATAAAAGAGTTTATTTGTGAATAGGAAGTAAATCCATCTTTCCTTAAATAAAGGAGTTTGTTTAGATATGTAATAAGATTTCATATTATTCAAAAATAAAAGAGTTTATTTGTGAATAGGAAAGAGAATCCATGTTTCCTTAAATAAAGGAGTTTATTTAAATATGAAATAAGATTTCATATTATTCAAAATAAAGGAGTTTATTTGTGAATAGGAAAGATAATCCGTGTTTCCTTTAATATTTTTTTTTCATGGAATTGGATTCCATAATTAATTAAAATAAAGGAGTTTATTTTGATTAAAGATTTTGATTAAAATAAAATAGTTTATTTTATTCAAAATTGGATAAATTAAAATAAAATAGTTTTATTTTGATTTAAATTTGGATTAAAATAAAGGAGTTTATTTTGATTCAAAAATTAGATTTTATACTAACTAAATTTGCCCATTAAATGATATCAATATATATATTAAATGTTTATTATTCATAAGATGAATGTTATTTATTGATGCATATGGTGATGTGTATGATAATAAATGGGATTGATTATGGAAAATTGACGATGTGATTGGATTTTATTTTAGTTGGATGCATGAATGTATGGGTTTTATTAAATGGGGTCTGCGTGCCTTCGCCTTCTCTAATTTTTCTTAATGTAAATTCTATCTCCTCCCATGTCTTTTCCTCGATCACGATCAAGGTTTCTATTTATTTTAAAATAGTTTTGTAATAGGAATAATTAGAATTATTTTAAAAATTGGAGATCAAGGAGCAAGGAAGGAGCATGAAGACCCGTTTGTAATGGAGCCAGGGTTTAAATGTAATAGTTATATTTAAATATTATTTCTTGCACCCTCAAGGGTTTGACCTTTTGGTTCACTTGGTGGCTCTAGTGAACCAAACTAGAATAAAAGTCCATAATCAATCAAGGGTAGAATATAGTATTCTATATGTGCATGTTATACTATATATATATATATTATGCTGAACACGCTTCGCATGTTCATTAATATATGACGTATATTTATATATATATATATAAATGCCGCTAAACAAGATGAGACATATTAATAATAAACCCCTCAAATTTTTATATTAAGTCTAAGCGTTCAAAGATATTTAGAATATCGAACGTCAGCCTTCTAGCATGATAAAATTAATAGAGTATTAAATATTTAATATGAGTTTGTTGTGTCACCACAAGGCAAGTATTAAGTATTTAAGATGTTAATTTATCACATTTGATGCTTATAAAGAAAATTGAACAATATTGTTTTGTTGTGTCACCACAAGGATGATATTTTTCTTTTTGAATATATGGAGTGCTAGGTCGGACTTAACTTGGATAATTTTGATTCGGATGTGTCACCACTTGATCAAAATAATCTAAGAGGCAAAAGAAAGGAGTCAGATAGTTGATGTAATTGACAAAAAGTTGTCTACCTATTTATTTATATATAGTTTGTTGTGTCACCACAAGGCTATATACATTTGAAATGGGATCCTTATTCTCACTAGCAAATCTTTAATTAGATTTTTTGCGAACTATATAAGTGAGGTAATATAGTTTGAAGAAAATAGTGGGAGATACCAATTTAAAACAAGACCTAATTTATTTTGGTAATTAATAAAAGAATGTATGTTAAAATGTTGTTAATTACAAATTCATTTACGTAATTTTACAATGTCTAAAATTACTATCATCTATGAAGCATATTAGATGCTAAATTAACCGGACCAAATTAAACGGATTGGTTAAGGAATTTGAGAATAGTTCTCATAATTTGAAAAGCTATCTTATGTCCTTAATACGCCTATCCTCGCAATGGTTGCGAATAATGCCTCCGAGGAAGACATTGCTACTTTTAGAAAGTGGCAAGATGATACACGATTGGCTCAATGCATCATGCTCACATCTATGAAAGTAACGAGCTTCAGCGTCAGCATGAAACTATGGATGCTCCTACTATATTCCTGCACATCAAGTAGTTGATGGTGAGGAAAGTAGGACTGATAGATATCAGATATCTAAGGAGCTCTTCCGATCTAGAATGGTCAATGGCACTATAGTATGATAAAAAGTTCTTAACATAATCAATTTGATTGATCAATTAGGACAACACGTTTTGTCATGGATGGAGAGTTGAGCCAAGATTTGATCTTGCACTCACTCCGGACTCATTTCACAATTGTTGTGAATTTTTCATATGAACGAGTTAGATATCGGCCTACCGATTTGCTTAACTTGTTGAAAAATGTTGAGAGTCACTTTCCAACCAAGAAAGACTATGTCTTACTGGTAGGGGCCAAAGGATCTTCTGAAAAGAAGAACGATTCAAAGAAGGTAAATAGAAAGGCATAAACAAAGGATAATAAGAACAAAAGCGATACGGATAGCAAAGGAGTTTGCTTCCACCGCAATAAGCACGAGACACCGGAAAGAAACTGCGAGAAGTATCTTGCAGAGGCTAACCAAGGAAGCTTAGTGAAGTTTCGGTTATAAATACAAATTTTGTTCATGATTGAAATAAATTTTTCATTAAGTCAAGGTTCTACTTGGGTATTGGATACCGACTTTGGTTATCATAAATATAGATTTATGAAGGGACCAAGCAGAAGTAGAAAGTTAAACAAAGATAAGTAATCCTATGTGTGGAAAATGAAGCAAAGGTTCTTGCGATTAGCTATAGAAACTTATAGTTTAGCAATCGCCTACTGGGCAAATCTATTAAGTCGATAAGTTGTTATTATATTCCAGTTCTTGTTAAAAATATTATTTCCATTTTATTGTTGACAATGAAATCTTTGGTATTATAATTTAAAACAATTGTTGTTCTATTTATAATAATAATAATGTTTTGTATAGAATGGAATATTACTTAATAAATTTTGTATACTTGACTTACATGAAAATAATTTTGCATATTGAACAAATTAGTATAAGAAAAGGAGATGATCATTCAAAGAGTTGAATGTGTGTATTTGCTAAAATACAAGTGTGAATTATTTGAAAGGTTCAAAGAATTGAAGTGAAACAAATTGGCAATGTATTAAGATTCTTTGATTAGATCAAGGAATAAATATTTGTGCAATAAGTTTCTAGATCATCTCAAATGGTTTTCTCATAATGGACACATCCTGATACGCAATAATTGATTGATGTATCTGAATGAAAAATCGTACCTTGTTGGACATGGTGCGGTCCATAATGTTTTTACCGACATTCCAGGTATCCTTACGGGATAATGTCCTAGAAATGGTCAGATATCTACGAAAATGGTAACCTCAAAATCCGGCCCCAAGACTCCATAAAAGTTATCGCCAGGGAGGATTCCTAATCTTAAGTATGTTAAGATAAGGGGTTGTCCAACTTGTGTGAAAAGGTTTCAAAGGATAAGCTTGGGATAAGATTTTATAAGTGTCGATTTGTGGGACATCCTAAAGTAAGTTTAGGGTATATGTTCTATAATCCTACTTAGCAAAAGGTGTTTATTGCGAAACACGCTTTCTTCTAAGATAAAGGTGTTTATCATTGAAGGGGCTAGTGGGAGGATAATAGATCTTGAAAAGTTCAAGAACCACAAAATACTATAAGTCAAATAAGAGGAACACGTAGATAGACCTATTATTACCTGCCAAAGAATCGTAAATCATGGAATAGTACCAAAGATACCTAGGAGGTATGGATTCATCATGATGATGATGATGATGAGTGCACGCATCATAGAAGATGATGATCGAGTTACATATGATGAGGTAAGACTTCTAGTGTGTACAAAAGGGTCAGTGGGAGCGTCGTGACATTCCTAGTATTATATGTTGATATACTACGGATAAGGAATGACATACCTATGCTACAATCAGTAAAGATAAAGTTGTCTAAACATAACCTCCATGAATGATTTGGAAGAGTATCTAAATTGGGGATATAAATCTATATAGATAGATTTAAGAGGATGCTCGACTTAGCCCAAAGAACGTATATTCATTTGATGCTAAAGTCGTTTAGCATGGCAAACTCCAAGAGATGTCTCATGTCGATGAGCTATGGAGTGTATCTCTCTTAATAGTCCCCACAGACTCCTGAAAAGAGAGGTCGCATGAGTGACAATCATGTATGCAATGAAATATACGAGACCTGATGTTGATCAGTCATATTATGGAGAAGTTCACTTTGAGTCAGTGAAAAACATCTTAAAGTTCTTAGCCGGCACTAAGGATGTGATGATATTTATGGTGGGTCTTAATTAAAACTAGAGGGCCTAATGACTCAAGTTTTTCAGATGCAGACAAGACGACGTAAAAATCCACTTTAAGGTAAAGGGTTATCTTGAGCAAGGTGGTGCGTTGAATTGGAAAGGTTCCAAACAAAGAAAGAGTTCTTTGGTTTAGTGATAAAGACAAAGTATATAGCTATAAATGAAGTCGCAAGTTGATTGTTTGGATTAAAATTCATTACGTAACTAGGAATAGTTCCCAAGTCTCATCTTGGATCTAAACATGTGTTGTGGCACTTTCATTTGATTATTAGAATCATTGAAAGATGGGAAATCACTATAGAGATAGTGGACTCTCAAGAACAACATTACATATCCATTAACTAAAGCTTATCCAACAGCAGGATAATCGTCACTTAGAGAAGAAGAGTATAAGATACCATGACGATTGGCTTTAGTGCAAGTGGGAGATTGAAAGTAATATGCACACAAGCCAATCATGTTTGATGATAAAGCATATACTTTGTAACAATCTTATTCATTTATTAATAAAAAGTATTAATTTATTAAAGGCTTTTAATTATCTACATGATCTTTGTTTTATAATATGTGATAAACCCATAGTTTTAAGCAATGTTTTTAGAATAATGATGATGATCATTCTAATGAGATCTAAATTCTTAGAAAGCTTAAAACTAAAATAGTTCCCAATCATTGGATTACTAAATTGGGGATTAGTGAATTCGGATAGATTGGTACATACGTTGCTTGCTCATTGGATGAGAATGATTGATCTCATGATCATTTGTGTGGAGACACTAAAGCAAGTATGTAGGTGCTTATTAGAGAATAAGTTCACTGAACGTGGCTCGCTAAGGAATACCTAATGGAGTTTTATTTGCCTGTCAATAGGAATTCCTGTAGTGATAGTAGTACAAGTAATCCTTGGACTTGAGATCATCATAGTGTCTTGTGTATGATGAGTTATACTTTGACTTATTCCTTAAGACCCTTTGATTGCTTGGGTATAATAAGTTGTACATGGAGATAATGTATGATCAATAAAGAATCTACCACTTCTAATAAAAGAAGAGAAATGTCCTATGTGATTCGATAAATGACAACCCAGTAGTCCTTGGTTATAAGGAGAATGAAATTAGAAAGGAGTTTCTAATTTGCATTATTTGAGTTGTGCATTTAAGGATCGAAATACATATAATTAAATAAAATAAGACTTGAAAGTAATTCCATGTCTTATATTTAATTGGGACATTGTATGGTGGAAGGATTGAATTGTACTTCAAGTAACTATTTACTCAAAGGTTCTTTTATGATTAATGTTGAAATCTATATTATCCGGAAAGTCGTTGATCGCTAGGGGAGGCTTATCCTATTGTAGAATAAATATTATTTATTTAAATAAATTAATTGTTTAATTTATTTATTTAAATAAGATTAGAATTGTTCTAATTGATTTATTCACTGTTAGGTTTAATATGGAGAACCTAAAGGGTCACACCATAAAAGGAAGAATAATTATTTAAGAAGTTAATGGCATAATCGTAATAATATGTTAAGTATATTTAATTTAATCTATGGTGATAGAATAAATTAAATAGCTTAATATTTATTATTTAATATTTTAAAAATATTAAATATAAATTAATAAGAGGAGTCTTATTAATATTATTACAATTATTATTATTTTAATTTCTAAAATAGTTTAGAAATTAATTTAATATAAGTACTCTCATTTATTCCTAATTGGATTAGGAAGGAAAATTAGTTAAAAGAGTTTAATTAATTATCCCTAATAAGATTAGGGAGCTTAATTAATTAAAGGAATTTGATTAATTAAATAAAACCCAATTCCTTAATTGTTAAGGTGGGTTGCCCACATCTATAAATAAGAGGAGTCTTATTATGGGTGATGGTGGTTGTTGACTTTTACAATGACATAATTCCAATTTGTTGGAGAGTACCCTTTTCTATAGAGATAGAAAACTAGGGTTTGAGCCAAATACACCATCTTCTTGAATTCTTTATTTTTCCTTGGTGGATCACCTCTAGAGGCCAAACACTTGGGTGGCTAACGTTGATCAAAGGAAGGAACCAAACCCGGTGGATTCAAGTTGAACGCGAAAAGGATTGGAGGTCAACTTGTACCTGAGGAAGCTCGGATCTTCAAGGGTATGTTTGTTCTTCATATCTTTTCGTTTAATTAATAATTGTGCATAAAGGGTGATCCGGGTATATGGTTTGTAAATTTTTTTAAACTCTGATTTTACACGCTTCCGCATTATTTGTGCAATTTGATTGCGCTCATGAATATTACAAACCTAACAACAGAGTCTTAATAGATCTTCAAGAGTTTGAATAGTCCTCCATGATTGTCCATCCGTTTGAGGATGGTATGCCGAACTGAATCGTTAATCCGTGCCTATAGCTTTTTTGCAAGCTAACCCAAAATTGTGAAGTGAATCTTGGGTCACGATCCAAAACTATGGATACTGGCATGCCATACAATCTCACAATCTTACTTACATACATATGAGCAAGACGTTCAAGGGAATAAGTCTCCCGTATCAGCAAAAAATGAGCAGACTTGGTTAATCTATCAACAATAACCCAAATAACATTTATGCCTTGAGAAACCGTGGGAAGACCCGTAACGAAATCCATGGTAATGTGTTCCCACTTCCATTTCGAAATCTCAAGTGGTTGCAATGGACCCTTAGGTACTTGATGCTCTGCCTTTACACGTTGACAAGTTAAACACCTCGAGATAAACTTTGCGATCTCTCTCTTCATATTGTACCACCAAAATGTATGTCAAAGATCACGATACATTTTGGTACTTCCAGGATGGATTGCAAACGGTGTATTGTGTGCCTCCATCATGATCTTGTTCTTTAAATCAGAATCGTTAGGAACACAAAGTCTGGAGTGGACTCGAAGTATTCCTTCTTCATCGATTCTTGCTTCTAGAATAACACCCTCTTGTACTTTCTTCTTCATACGCATCAGCTCTGGGTCTGTGGCTTGAGCAACTTTAACTTCATCAATTAAAGTTGGTTCTATGCTTATACTTGACATCATCGCACTCATTCCTGCATATGATCTTCTACTCAATGCGTCAGCTACCACATTTGCTTTTCCAGGATGGTATTGAATGTTGTGGTCATAATCTTTTAACAACTCGAGCCAACGTCGTTGTCGCATGTTGAGTTCCTTTTGGGTGAAGAAATATTTGAGGCTTTTATGGTCTGAATATATCTCCACTTTCTCTCCATATTGATAGTGCCTCCAGATCTTTAACGCGAAAACGACTGCTGCCAACTCTAGATCATGAGTAGGATAATTCCTCTCATATTCTTTAAGTTGTCGCGAGGCATAGGCTGTGACTTTCCCACGTTGCATGAGAACACATCCTAACCCTTTGCCTGAAGCATCGCTGTAGATAACAAATCCATCCGAACCAGATGGTATTGTTAGAACAGGTGCCGAAATAAATCTCCTCTTGAGCTCTTGGAAACTCTTCTCGCATTCCTCGGTCCATACGAATTTTGTATCTTTTCGAGTCAGCTGAGTTTACAGAGTAGCAATTCGAGAAAATCCTTCCACGAATCTCCGAAAATAACCAGCTGAGCCCAAAAAGCTACGTACTTCGGTTATAGACTTTGGCTGCTCCCAACTTTGTATTGCCTCAATCTTCGTCGGGTCAACATATACTCCATGTTTTGACACCATGTGTCCAAGGAATGCTACTTGCTCAAGCTAGAATTTGCATTTTTTAAACTTGGCATATAGCTTGTTTTCACGAAGCCTTTGGAGTACCAGCTTCAAATGGTGCTCATGATCTTCACGGCTTTTGGAATATATGAGAATGTCATCAATAAAGACAACAATGAACTGATCCAAATAGTCCTTGAATACTCAGTTCATCATATCCATGAAAGCTACAGGAGCATTAGTCAATCCAAAAGACATGACTAAGAATTCATAATGCTCGTACCGAGTTCTGAAGGCAGTCTTTGGAATATCCTCAGTTCTAATCTTCAGCTGATGATATCCAGAACGAAGATCGATCTTTGAATAGAATTTTGCTCCTTGCAACTGGTCAAACAGGTCATGAATACGAGGTAACGGATACCTATTCTTGATGGTGACATGCTTTAATTCTCGATAGTCAATACAAAGTCGCATACTCCCGTCTTTCTTCTTTACAAATAAAACAGGAGCACCCCAAAGAGATGTACTAGGACGAATGAACCCAATGTCCAACAACTCCTATAGTTGGACTTTTAACTCCTGAAGTTCAATAGGAGCCATTCGATATGGGGTTTTAGAAATGGGCTTTGTACTAGGTTCAAGATCAATAAAGAATTCAACTTCACGTTCTAGGGGTAGACCGGGAAGTTCTTCAGGAAACACGTCAGGAAATTTACTAACAACAGGAATATTATTTAAATCTGACGTGTCTTTATTCAAATCCATAACATGGGATAAGAAAGCTTGACATCTGCTTTTTCAATAAGCGAATAGCTTTATGACTAGATATATACAAATGATTGATTTTAATGGTTTAGTTGTTTGAATTGCATACAACAAAGGTTGGTTAGGAATATGAAAACTAACAACCCATACGAAAATAATCAATTTTGGCATGATGAGTAGTTAACCAATCAATCCCTAAAATCACATCAAAAACAAGTATCTTTAAAGAGATAAGGTCAATGACGGTAATGTGATGGTGCCAACTTGGATGAAACAAGATTTATAAACAAAGTGGATGTGATGAAAGTTTCTCCTAACTGAGTCTCCACAGATATATCAAAGTCTAATTTCTCCGAGTTAAGTTTAAGCGTTGAGCACAAGGAGAGATAAATGAATGGGTAGCACCCATTATCAAGTAAGGTATAAACTTCGCAAGAATTTATGATTAGCTTACCGTGATCACCTCGTTTGGGTTCCTCGCATTTTAACCGATCCACGACAAACGCTCTTCCAGAACCGATTGACTTTGACTTTTTCAGGATAGCCTTTTGAGTCACCATCCTCGCTGGACTTGGTTTCACTACCGTACAATCTCGAGCGATATGTCCTTCCTTTCCACAATTATAACATACCTTGAACTGTTGTGGGCAGTTTGGGCTGATATGTCCCTCTTTTCCACTTTTATAGCATACGACCGGTGGTCATTCTCTTCCCTTATAACAAGTTGCTGCTGGTGTTGACGTTTTCACATGGTCATTGTTGAATCTCCTCCCGACTCGCTTCTTCTATTCTCATGGCCATGATTACCACCAAAGTGGTTACCGCCTTTGTCCATATTCTTCTTTTTCCGCTGGTTATCTTTGTTCTGATGACTGCTGTCACCGGTTTGATCCTGGTTGTGATCCCTCGGTTGAACGTACTCGTTATCTCGCTCTAATAGTTGAGCCCTGTTGACAACATCTGAATAGAAAGAAAATTTATGAGAAATGAGATACTGACGTATGCCGGGTTTCAAACCTCTCAGTAACATCCACATCATACATTCCTCATTCTCCACCAAATGAGGTGCAAACCTGGATAACTCTGCCAACTTTGCCTCGTACTGAGACACCGTCATGTTATTTTGTTCCAGTCTAATGAACTCCACTTCCTTCATATGACGAATACTTTCAGGAAAGTACTTGTCATTGAAAAGTTTTTGAAACGTCTCCCAAGACAAGCTGAGTACGGTTGGATGTGTACGCTTCACAGATTCCCACCAGTAATCTACCTCATTACGGAACATAAAGGTGGCGAATGGAACCTTCTGTTCCTTCGTGCATCCCAAGACATTGAATATCTTGGTAATTTGTTTGACCCACGTTTCTGCTTAATTAGATCCGGCTTTCCCCAGAATTCTGGTGGTCCCAACTCTTTGAACTGTTTGGCTGTGACAAACCGTGCGTTGTTATCATTTCCACCTGTATTTTGTACACGAGTCTCCCTCGTCTGATTTTGCATGAACTGTAAAAAGCTTCTAAACATCCCGTCGTTCATCATCTGCTCAGTGGTGTTGTTCACAGGAGGAACATTGCCAGCCTATTGCACGTTCTCCTCGTTGGTGGGTAAAGGTGTCTCCACGGTCTCATTTGTTCCACTGTTAACATTCTCAGTCGACATTCTCAAATACTGCCATAAAACAAGGGTTAATTAAAGAAATCAATATATCACATAATATCCCTATATACTGACCAACCAACAAATAAGCTTTGGTAAGACACACTAGCGAAGGTTTTACTCGTCTCTCCCCTCCTAGTTCTATTCCCCGATCTCCGCCAGAGATCATATCCCTAAGCTCTGATATCAACTGTGACGCCCCCAAAATAGTTATACATCACCCATTTTGAGTCGTCAATAACATGGTACAGAAACAACTACAACTTTATTAATACAACATGAAAACTGTGAGTTTAAATACAAATATTTCTGTCTAGATAATATTCACACCCAAATAAGTCCTCATTACAATTATTGGTACATTATTTTACAAAAATGGTGAGGACTACTAAAACAACTTTCTAGAATCATCATTCCACACCTCGACTAAAACTTGCTACATTCTCGCCTCCTGAGAAGAAAAATGGAACAAAAAGGAAAAGGGTGAGCTCAACTAGCCCAAGAAGAAGAATATTATGACTAAGATAATATAGAACAAATTATCGTTAGTCTTCAACAGGAAAAATCGATAAAATATAATAGACAACAAGTTTTCGGATCAATATTCGCAGAGCGAAATAATAATTCATAGTAAGAGTTACGTAGAGAATGAAATATACTTTTATCTATGAATTTAAAAGTCCATCATCAATATTTTATTCCTGTAACATCAATCAATATTCATCTTGAATCAAATATTCATCTTTGCACTACAGGCCAAAGATATTCATCAGTCGGTCATGTTCATCTCAACACCTGTACATCTTTGCACTACGGGCCAAAGATATTCATATTAAAATCAACCATCTTTGCACTACAGGCCAAAGATATTCAGTAATACCATCATTTAGCACTGAGGATGATGAAAAATATTTTAAAGAAAACGAATCCAGTGAAACAAAAGAACAAATATTAAGGATTCGTACTTTAAACAATCCGAGTTCAAAAATACTTCATAAATAATCATAGTGAAGTAAAATTCAAGAATGATCAAAACATGGATACAATCAAAGCTAGTATCCATAATAGATATTTTGGACAAAAAACGAAAATTTAATTTTTCTGTGAGTAGTCAGATTCGTATTAATGAATAGTCAGTATATGTGAATAGTCAGTATATGTGAATAGTAACCCCGATACTAAAAGACAAAAATTTCACAAGAAAAATCTTACCAATATTCTGGCATAATGATATCAGAAGAAATAATATCATTTTAAAAAAAATAATATCCCTTACCTTGAAAAAATTGTACTTCTAGCTGGAATACTGAATATAGTGCTGAAGGGAACTTGCACCGTATAGCAACACTCAAAGTATCAAAATACTCACAACAATATGCTCGATAATATAGAGAGAGAAAACTTCAGTTTCTGGTGTGATTTTCAATTCGACCCAAGCACCTATTTATAGGAAAATGCTTAGAACACCAAAGTAGAAAATTTAATAAAATATTAATATATTTATAAAATTTTCCTTAGCCTACCTTGACCATCTGAATTCAGCCATCAAATAATGACAAAAACAAAAAAAACGTTTTTGTTATTAAAAATAATTAAAACTTTCAAAAATCAATTATTTCGGAACTACGGAACTTCAATAATTCATAATAAATAGCCCTTTTATCAGAAAAATTCAAACCACATGTCTTTTCCATAGAAAATTCCATTCTCTACAACTTTGTAAGTTTAAGTTTTTCCAAATTCCAAACAGAAATTGACCGAAATCCACAAACCAAGCGATTTTATGTTTATAATCAAATTTCAACCAAGAAATGGGGTCCACAGAAAGGTCAAGGCTACCGTCATGCATTTAATATTCCCCAACAAAGAAGAATATTCCACGACCAAACTAATATTCCCCGACAATAATGAATATTTTATAACCACTTGCTTGTTTAAAATATTTGCGCATTTTACCCATAACTAACCACATTAATCAAATCAACCCTTACTATTTCAAAATAATAAATAGAGGAAATTTAATTTCATTTATAATAAGCTGGGATCTTACAACGGTAGTAAGCCAAGAGGAAGGATGATTAACTCAAAACGAGTTATATTAATGAAATAATTCCAGTTAATTTATAGAAGAGAAAGAAGTTGGTAAGAACGATGTAAAGAATGACAGCAAGCCGAAAACAATAATAACAAATCTAATATATGATTAGATTAAGAGGAAGGGTAAGATTCATTAGGAACTATGTATGTTCATTTATGACCTAATGTGGTATGTTATGTGGTTATGTGTTGTAGAGACTGTAAAGGCTTAAAGGAAAACTTATTATCTTGTAGTAGTATTTATCGAAGGCAAGTTTTTCTTATCGCTTGTCTAACCTTCGTGTTAGCTAGGTTTTCTGTGATTCATGTTATGAGATGCATGAATGATTTTAAAGAAAGGGTCGATGCCAGTTTTAACTCGGTTAGACTAATCTTGAAGATTAATTGATTTATTTACATGTTATGAGATGCATGATTGATTTTAAAGAAAGGGTCTAATTGTTTGGTACGAATTCACGGTAAGCATGAGTATGAATAAAAAAATGTATTTTCATCGATTATTCGATGGGCACGCGACGTTGCCAAAACTTTAACGTACACACATTTAATGAATATAGTGTTGATCAACATAGAGTACTATGGGCTAATCACCCAGAATTGCTCGTAAAATATGTCGGACTTACGGACTTAGTGCTGGGTTGTCCTTTTCAAAGAAATTATGAACTGCTCATGGTCTTGAGCCAGAATTGATGTTTTACTGAATATTGTCAATGTAAAACGTTTTGAAGGAAAAAAAGTGCTATTTTGAATTATCAATATTACTTCATAACTATTGTTCAGTTATTGAAGATATATGAATCCTATGTTTCAAGCATGTCGTTTAAAAGAAATTGTTGTACTTGCTGAGCTTGTTGTGCTCACTCTTGCTTGAACCATATGAATGCAGCTAGGACCGAACGAACCGAGGGATCTTACAAGGTTAAAGGCAAGACAAAGATGAACGATTAGTTTACCTTGTAATAAACTAGTAAGTTGTATATATTATAGTATGACGAACAAAGAATGTAATGGTTTTAGAACTTGGGAACGGGATGTAATATTATTAATGTAATAAGAAAGTTGTTGAGACACACATTTTGATGTCATTTCAATAGAATGAATGTGTAGTTATAAGTACCGTGTAGCACCATCTGTCGGGTTGGAAGATACCCAGATTTGGGGGCGTCACAACTTAAATTAGGAAAGGAAGACTGGCTAAACTGGAATTGGTTTTCTGATGCGGTAGATTCAACATAGCTTCCTCTTGTCGGTCTTGATAACGAGTACCGATTGGTCCATAAGGACCTCCATAGTCTTTTGCTAGGGAACAAAATATGGGATCAGACAATTGACGCGTATCTTAGGTTGTTGAAGTTACGCGAAGATCGTCTACGACAGGGCTTTCCCTACAGGAAGAAATTTTATTTCATGCCTTGCTATTTTTTCCAATTACTAAAACAATGGTGGCCATAATACCATAAACTAAGTCTACCACAAAAGAAGGAATATGACGTCACCGAGGTGGCACCCTATTTTTTCAACCAAGGAGCCTAACCGCAAATGGCAGACTGTGATTTTATCTTCCTTCTAGTTAACCATAAAACTCCTATTATTTTTTGTTCATTGTAGATATTAATAGATGGCGGGTTATGCTTATAGATCCTTTATACGATGACATACCTACCGACAAAATTTCATATCGTTATTAATTAGAGCTCGAATACGTGGTACGTCTTTACTGATGTCGATGCCATTTTCCAAGTACATGTATGTTATATTGTTGAACTAACTAGAGTGTTTTTGTTTTTTACATTGTGATTTTATTGCAAACGCAATGCGGATATTCAACCCTGAAAAAAATTTCTCGAATAAAAGGATGTCTTGGGCATTCAAGTCAGTTCGACCTAAACAGAAAAATTATATGGATTGTGGAGTCTATATAATGAAGTATATAGACTACCTTGTCCAAGGCATGACTTTAGGGCAGTTCGTTTGGTCTGAAGAAGATGCGTCATTGTTTAGGTATAGAATTGCCCATGAATTGCGCAAGCATAGGGCTAGGGAGGTGGAATATATTTAACATGTACATTGTAAAATTTAATATCCCGATGGTGAATATGTAATGCGATTTTATGTGCAGCTCAAACAACTCTACATTAATTGAAATATACAATTGATTCAGGAAGATGACCAAATGTAAGGAGAACATGACAATTAATTTCTTACCTTTACCGAATAATATCCCCATTATTTTATTATTTTTATGTCGGGTATCAGAACGATGGCGTGATGCGCTAGGGCAAAGTATTGATTTGATAAATTTAATAAGTTCTGAATAGTAAGTGGGGTCTTAATGTGAGAGAGCGCCTTGTGGAGCTAACACTTTCAGCTTGAGAGGCAGTCGGGCAAAGTACTTATTTGATAAAAGATTTCGGTTTTCGAGACGATGGCATGATTCACTCGGGCAAATGTGAACTTTTTAAAGGATGTTGGGTTTCAGAACGATGACGTGATTCACTCGGGCAAACATTAATTTGTTAAAATATGTCAGTTTTTGGGACGATGGCGTGATTCACTCGGACAAACATTAATTTGTTAAAATATGTCAATTTTCTGGACGATGACGTGATTCACTCAGGCAAACATTAATTTGTTAAAATATGTCAGTTTTGGGGACGATGGCGTGATTCACTTGGGCAAACATTAATTTGTTAAAATATGTTGGTTTTCGTGACGATGGCGTGATTCACTTGGGCAAACCATTAATTTGTTAATATATATCAGTTTTTGGGATGATGGCGTGATTCACTCAGGCAAACATTAATTTGTTAAAATATGTTAGTTTTTGGAACGATGGCGTGATTCACTCGGGTAAACATTAATTTGTTAAAATATGTCAGTTTTTAGGATGATGACGTGATTCACTCGGGCAAACATTAATTTATTAAAATATGTCAATTTTCAGTTGCTGACTGGTGATGGTAGACTCTGTGTTGGTGTGGGTGTATTTTTTTTAGAGGAATATTATTTCAACATATTTATATAAGTTATTTTAGAATCGATTTTAGTCGGCAAAGGGGTGTCCTGAGGGGCGCTGACTATTTTTATCTTGGTGATAGGTTTCGTATTACTGTCGCTAGTAGCTATTTGAGGTTGTGAGGAGACGGAATAAGCCATTTATGATCAATCTGGAGTTAGTAGGAGCTGTGTTGGTGTGACCAGAAAAGGGGAGTAGTTTCAAAATATGAAAATAGAGATTAGGCAGTTATTTTTAGGGCAAAAAGGATATATATGATGTGAAAAGCTTTTTATCTTATGCACGTTTCCCCATATACGACATTGGTATTATGATGGTGGGCCTTGTATTATAATGTGGCTTAAAGCTAGGCGTACGTTAACTTGTACGACATGGTAATGATGATCATGGGTCCTTGTTTGGCACGCGGGGGCTTTAGCTTACTTTTGTTCTGGATAAAATGGTGTCGTTTGTAAGTACTACGTATGTCCACAGAACTAAATTGCGTATCCTGACTGTAAGAACCCGAAATTTTTAAATAAAAAGGAATTTCCTTTATTTATTATTTTGAAATAGTAAGGGTTGATTTGATTAATGTGGATAGTTAAGGGTTAAATACGCAAATATTTCAAAATAAGCAAGTGGTTATAAAATATTCATTATCGCTTGGGGAATATTAGTTTGTCATCGTGGAATATTTGTACTATCGGGGAATATTAAATGCGACTACAAGACCCATGTGTGGGCCCCATATGTAAAAGCGATTGGATGAAGAAAACAACAAATATAAGTTGTTTTAAATAACTATGGCGTAGTTATTCACAGATTATATTGTTGGGAATAAATTGGTTAAAACACACTAATACGCGTTGTTGAACAAAGAGTAGCACCAGATTGCACCAATTATTGATTCTTATGTAAGAAGGCACTACTCAATAATGGTTACATGTAATTATTCGCTTAAAGATTTTATTGAGTTAATAATTCACTGCGTTGATATTCTTTGTTGTTTCAATAATTGTCATTACACGATTTTTCATTATCGAAGCAATAATTCATATTATCGAATAATATTATTAGATAACATTATTGGCAATGTCTAGAAAGTTCATCTTCTAAGGAGAGGTTTGGTCACCTAATTGCGGCCAAGATGAAGAAATTCTTATTGAAAAAGCCCTCTTTCCAGGAACCGCACGGTTGTCAATATTGTGATTACGTAATATTATTTGTGAATAATTAATTATTGATTTATATGATGAGGAAAATATTGATTTTATGTGGATATAGATGGAGAAAATTTTAAAATGACAATTGTTGAAAATTAATATTTTATCTTTTTACGATAAAATAATTCATTTAAATATATTATTTTAATAATATATTAATTGGTGATATTTTTACAACGAATGGGGGATATATGAGTATACGAGGAGGAAGAGTATTTTTGTTGCAATAAATGTTTAAAACATGTTAAACATGTCGGTGGACCCCATTTATTGACTGAAATTTGATTATAGCCTGTAAAATCACCCGTTTGTGGATTTCGGTCAATTTCTATTTGGAATTTAGAAAAACTTTCTTCTGCAAAGTTGTAGAGAATTGAAATTCCTATAAAAACTCGCGAGATTCGAATTTTCTGATGAAAGGGCTATTTATTATGAATTATTGAAGTTCCGAAGCTCCAAAATAATTAATTTTTGGGAGTTTAAAATATTTTTTGTAAGAAAAACGTTTTTTGTTGTAATTGAGTGGCTCACATGTGTTATAAATGATCTGAAATCAGATTTCTAAGGTGGGCTTGAATATTTTTAAGAAATATTATTATTTTATTAAATTTTTCGCTTTGGTGTTCTAAAGATTTTCCTATAAATAGGGTGCTTAGGTTAGAATTGAAAATCACACGTAAACTGAAGTTTTTCTCTCTATATTATCGAAGCGTATTCTTGTGAGTAGTATTTTGAGTATACTTTGAGTATTGCTAGCGGTGCAAGTTCCCTTCAAAGACTATAATTAGATTCTAGCTAAATCTTGATCTTTCGAGGTAAGGGATATTATTTTTTTGTAATGATATTATTTCTTCAATATCATTATCTTTGAAATGTTGATCCAAGTTTTATCAAATTTGGAACTTTTTCATGTCTGGGTTACTATTCATGAGTTACTATTCACGAGTTACTATTCATGAGTTACTATTCACGAGTTACTATTCACGAGTACTATTCATGAAGCGTGAAGATGTTTTTTGTGGAATTTCTATCTTTTGGTGTTGAGTTACTATTCACGATATACGACACTATTCACGATATCAAGCACTATTCACGATACTGGTACTATTCATAGAAAAATAAAATTTCTTCTTTTCGTCCAAAACATCTATTCGGATACTAACTTCGATTGTATCCATGTTTTGATCATTCTTGAATTTTACACCACTATGATTATTTTTGAGGTATTTTTGGGCGTGGATAAAACCAAGTACGAATCCTTAATCCTTAATCCTTGTCATTTTGTTTCATTGGATTCGATTTCTTTAAAAAAAAATATTTTCATCATCCTCGGTCTTAAATGATGATATTATGGAATATCTTTGGCTGTAGTGTGCAAAGATGAATAATTTCTTAAGAATATCTTTGGCTGTGTAGTAAAAGATGAATGATTTCTGAAGAATATCTTTGGCCCGTAGTGCAAAGATGAGCAGTGTTTAAATGAACATGACGGTGATGAATATCTTTAGCTTTGTAGTGCAAAGATGAATATTTGATTCAGATGTATATTGATTGATGTTACGAGGGATAAAAGATGAGCGATGAACTTTTAAATTCATACATAGAAGATAGTAGTTTGCATTCTCTACTTAACTCTTCTAATGAATTATTATTTTCACTGCGAATATTGATTTAAAATTTGTTGTCTATTGTATTCTATTATATTTTTCCCCTGTTGAAGACTAACGATAATTTGTTGTATATTATCTTAGTCATAATATTCTTTCTTGAGCTAGTTGAGCTCACCCTTTTCCTTTTTGTTCCATTTTTCTCTGGAGGCGAGAATATAGCGAGCGATGCAGCCTGGGGTATGGAATGAAGGTTTTAGAAAGGATTGTTTAGTAGTCCTCACCATTTTGTAAAATAATGTATCAATAAATGTGATGAGGATTTATTTGAGTATGGATATTATGCAGAAGATAATATTTGTATTCAAACTCACGCTTTCTTGTTGTAATAATAAAGTTGTAGTTGTTTACATACCATGTAATGACAACTCGAGAATGGGTGATGTATACCTATTTTGGGGCGCCACGGTTGGTATCGTAGCTTAGGATATGATCTCTGGCGGAGATCGGGAATAGAACTAGGAGGGAGAGACGAGTAAATCCTTCGCTAGTGTGTCCTACCTAAGCTTATTTGTTAGTTGGTCAAGATATATAGGGATATTATGTGATATATTGATTTCCTTAATTAACCCTTATTTTATGACAAGATTTGAGAATGTCGATCGAGAATATTAACAATGGAAATGAGACCGTGGAGATGCTGTACTCACCAACGAGGAGAACGTCTAACAGTGGCAATGTTCCTCCCGTGAACAACACCATTGATCGGATGATGAACGAGGGATGTTTAGAAGTTTTTGCAGTTCATGCAAAATCGACGAGGAGACTCGTGTTCAAAATACAGAGGAAATGATAGCAATTCACGGGTTATCACAGCCCAAGCGATTCAAAGAGTTGGGACCACGGAATTTAAGGGAAAGCGGATCCGATCATGGCGGAAACATGGGTCAAACAAATTACCAAGATATTCGATGTCTTGGGATGCGGAGGAACAGAAGGTTCCATTCGCCACCTTTATGTTCCGTGGCGAGGCGGACTCATTGGTGGGAGAGTCTGTGAAGCGTACCATCCAACCGCACTTTTCGGCATGTCTTGGGAGACGTTTGAAGCTATTTAATGACAAATACTTTCCGAAAGTGTTCGTCTATATGAAGGAAGTGGAGTTCATCGATTGGAACAAAACAACATGGCGGTGTCTCAAAGACGAGGCAAAGTTTGCGAGTTATCCGAGTTTGCACCTCATTTGGTGGAGAATGAGGAGCGATGACGCGGATGTTTCTTAGAGGTTTGAAACTCTCAAGATACGTCGGTATCTCATTTCTCATAAATTTTCTCTTTATTCGGATGTTTAAAGCAGGCTCAATTATTAGAGCGAGATAACGAAAGTACTGGTCAACCGAGGACCACAACGAGGATCGTATCGAGAGATAGCGATCAATGAATAATGATAACTGTGGAGAAAGAAACAGACGGACAGAAATGGTAACCACTGGTGGTAATCATGGCCATGAAAATAGAAGAAGCGAGTCGGGAGGAGATTTTAAAAAGAGGAGATTTAACAACGACCATGTGAAGATGGCAAAGTCTCAAGAAAGAATCGGTTCTAAGGGAGGAGAACGACCACCGGTCGTATATGTTACAAATGCGGAAAAGAGGGGACATATCGCCCAAACCGCCCACAACAGATTCAAGGTATGCTATAATTGTGGAAAGGAAGGACATATCGCTTCGAGATTGTATGGTAGCGAAACCTAGTTCAATGGGGACGGTGACTCAAAAGACCGTCCCGAGAAAAGTCAAAGTTAACGATTCCAAGAAGAAGCGTTTGTTGCGATTTGGTCAAAATGCGAGAAACCCAAACGAGGTGATCACGGGTAAGCTATTTATAAATTCTTTGAAGTTTATACCTTACTTGATACGGTGCTACCCATTCATTTATCTCTCCCGCTTGTGCTCAACGTTTAAACTTGACTCAGGAGAAATTAGACTTTGACCTATCTCATGGAAACTCCGTTAGGAGAAATTTTCATCACATCCCATTTGTTTATAAATCTTGTTTGATTCAAGTTGGCACCATTACCTTACCGTTGACCTTATCTCTTTAAAGATACTTGCTTTTGATGTGATTTTAGGGATTGATTGGTTAACTACTCATCATGCCAAAATTGATTGTTTTCGTAAGGTTGTTAGTTTTCATATTCCAAACCAACTGTTTATTTAATTCAAGCAACTAAACCATTAAAATCGATCAACGCATCATATCTAATCATAAAGCTATTCGTTTATTAAAAAATGGATGTCAAGCTTTCTTAGCCCATGTTATGGATTTGAATAAAGACACGTCAAATTTGAATAATATTCCTGTTGTTATTGACTTTCCTGACGTATTTCCTGAAGAACTTCCGGTCTACCCCGTAAGCGTGAAGTTGAATTCTTTATTGATCTTGAACCTGGTACAAAGCCCATTTCTAAAACCCCATATCGAATGGCTCCTATTGAACTTCAGGAGTTAAAGGTCCAACTACAGGAATTGTTGGACATCGGTTTCATTCGTCCTAGTACATCTCCTTGGGGTGCTCTTGTTTTATTTGTAAAGAAGAAAGACGGGAGTATGCGACTTTGTATTGACTATCGAGAATTGAACCATGTCACCATCAAGAATAGGTATCCTCTACCTCGTATTGATGACTTGTTTGACCGATTGCTGAGGCACAATTCTTTTCAAAAATCGATCTTCGATTCGGATATCATCGGTGAAGATTAGAACTAAGGATATTCCAAAGGCGCCTTTTGAACTCGGTATGGGCATTATGAATTCTTAGTCATGTCTTTTGGACTAACTAATGCTCCTGCGGCTTTCATGGATATGATGAACCGAGTATTCAAGGAATATTTGGATCAATTCATTGTTGTCTTTATTGATGACAACCTCATATATTCCAAAAGCCGTGAAGATCATGAGCACTATTTGAAGTCGATACTCCAAAGGCTTCGTGAAAACCAACTATATGCCAAATTGAAGAAATGCGAGTTCGGCTTGAGGAAGTAGCATTCCTTGGGCACGTGGTGTCGAAACATGGAGTATCTGTTGATCCGTGAAGATTGAAGCAATACAAAGTTAGAGCAACAGAAAAGTCGGTGATCAAGTCACGTAGCTTTTTGGGCTTAGGTGGTTATTATCGGAGATTCGTGGAAGGGTTTTCTTGAATCGCTACTCCATTAACTCGCCTAACTCGGAAGGATACAAAATTCGTTTGGGAGCGAAGAATGCGAGAAAAGTTTCCAAGAGCTTAAGAGGAGACTTATTTAAGACTGTTCTAACAATACCATCCGGTTCGGATGGATTTGTTATCTCTGACGATGCTTGTGCAAAGGGTTAGGATGTGTTCTCATGCAACGTGGGAAAGTCATAGCCTATGCCTCACGACAACTTAAAGAGTATGAGAGGAATTATCCTACTCATGATCTAGAGTTAGCGGCGATCGTTCCGCGCTAAAAATATGGAGGCACTATCTATATATGGGAGAAAGTGGAGATATATTCGGACCATAAAAGCCTTAAATATTTCTTCACTCAAAAAGAATTCAACATGCTGGGCAATGACGTTGGCTCGAGTTATTGAAAGACTACGACCACACTATTCAATACCATCCTGGTAAAGCGAACGTGGTAGCTGACGCATTGAGTAGAAGATCATATGCGGGAACGAGTGCGATGATGTCAAGTATACGCATAGAGCCAACTTTAATAGAAAAGTTAAGGTTGCTCAAGCCACCGACCCAGAGTCGATGCGCGTATGAAGAAGAAAGTACAAGAAGAAGCTATATTAGGGCGAGAATTGATGAAGAAGGAATACTTGAGTCCACTCTAGACTTTGTGTTCCTAACGACTACGATTTGAAGTACAAGATTATGATGGAGGCACACAATACGCCATTTGCAATCCATCACGGAAGTACTAAAATGTATCGTGATCTTGACATACATTTTGGTGGAACAATATGAGAGAGAGATTGCAAAGTTTATCTCGATGTGTTTAAACTTGCTAACGTGTAAAGGCGGAGCATCTTGTACCTAAGAGTCCGTTGCAACCACTTGAGATTCCGGAATGGAAGTGGGAACACATTACTATGGATTTCGTTACGGGTCTTCCTACGGTTTCTCAAGGCATCAATGCTATTTGGGTTATTGTTGATAGATTAACCAAGTCTGCTCATTTCTTGCCGATACGGAGACTTATTCCCTTGAACGTCTTTGCTAGTATGTACGTGAATGAGATTGTGAGGTTGCATGGCATGCACTGTATCCATAGTTTGGATCGTGACCCAAGATTCACTTCAAGATTTTGGGTTAGCTTGCAAAAAGCTATGGGGCGCGGTTTACGATTTAGTTCGCATACCATCCCCAAACGGACGGACAATCAGAGAGGACTATTCAAACTCTTGAAGATCTATTAAGACTCTGTGTCCTAGACTTCAAGGGTAGTTGGGATAAGTATTTATCATTGGTGGAATTCTCCTACAACAACAGTTATCAGGCAAGTATAGGTGTGGCTCCATTTGAAGCATTATATGGATTAAAATGTCGTTCTCCAATATGTTGGGATGAGGTGGGTGAAGCAACATTGTTGGGACCCGAGTTAGTACGTATGACTACCGAAAAGATCCAAATGATTCGACAACGATACAAAGCGGCACAAGATCGACAAAAGAGTTATGCGGATCTTCATCGAAAGGACGTGGAATTTAGTGTAGGGGATCATGTATTGTTGCGAGTTGCTCCATGGAAGGAGTTACAAGATTTGGGAGAGAGGAAAGCTCAATCCACGATTTATTGGTCCATTTCAAATTCTTGACCGAATAGGAAATGTAGCCTATAGACTTCGTTACCTCGAGTATCTCTCGTGTTCATAATGTGTTTCACATATACGTGCTTCGTAAATATGTGAAAGACCCGAACCACGTTATTGAGTTAGAACCGGACGAGATAGCCAAGACTTAACGTATGAGGAGGTACTGTCAAGATCTTGGATAGGAAGGAGCATGTCCTACGCTGCAAGAAAGGTCATACCACAAGTTAAAGTTTTGTAGAGGAATCATGCTTATAGAGGAAATGACCGGGAATTGGAAGCGGAAATGAAAGCGAGGTATCCTCACCTTTTTTCAAAACACCAGTATCGTACGTCAATTTCGAGGACGAAATTTCATAAGGAGGGAGGTTGTAAGACCCAGAAATTTTTAAATAAAAGGAATTTCCTTTATTTATTATTTTGAAATAGTAAGGGTTGATTTGATTAATGTGGATAGTTAAGGGTTAAATACGCAAATATTTTAAAATAAGCAAGTGGTTATAAAATATTCATTATCGTCGGGAATATTCGTTTGGTCGTGGAATATTCGTACTGTCGGGGAATATTACGATGACGGCAAGTAGCGACCATGTGTGGGCCCCATAAAGTAAAGCGATTGGATGAAGAAAACGACAAATATAAGTTGTTTTTAAATAACGGCGTAGTTGTTACCGTTAATACTGTTGGAATACCCGGTGGTTAAAACACACTAATACGCGTTGTTGAACAAGAGTAATACCTGCAGTATTGCACCAATTATTGATTCTTACGTAAGAAGGCACTACTCAATAATGGTTAGAGTAATTCTTATTCGAAGATTTTATTGAGTTAATAATTCTTTGCGTTGATATTGTTGTTGTTTCAATAATTGTCATTACACGGTATTTTTCATTATCGAAGCAATAATTCATATTATCCGAATAATATTATTAGATAACATTATTGGCAATGTCTAGAAAGTTACATCTAAGGAGAGGTTTGGTCACCTAATTGCGCCACAAGAAGAAGAAATTCTTATTGGAAAGCCCCTCTTCTCGGAACCGCTCGGTTGTCAATATTGTGATTACGTAATATTATTTGTGAATAATTAATTATTGATTTATATGATGAGGAAAATATTGATTTTATGTGGATATAGATGGAGAAAATTTTTAAAATGACAATTGTTGAAAATTAATATTTTATCTTTTCTCGATAAAATAATTCATTTAAATATATTATTTTAATAATATACTAACGGTGATATTTTTTTACAACGAATGTGGGATATATGAGTATACGAGGAGGAAGAGTATTTTTGTTGCAATAAATGTTTAAAACATGTTAAACATGTAAATTGGACCCCATTTATTGATGAAATTTGATTATAATTGTAAAATCACCCGTTTGTGGATTTTGGTCAATTTCTATTTGGAATTTGGAAAAACTTTCTTTCGCAAAGTTGTAGAGAATTGAAATTCCTATAAAAACTCATAAGATTCGAATTTTCTAATGAAAGGGCTATTTATTATGAATTATTGAAGTTCCAAAGTCTCAAATAATTAATTTTGGGAGTTTAAAATATTTTTTGTAAGAAAAACGTTTTTTGTTGTAATTGAGTGGCTCACATGTGTTATAAATGATCTGAAATCAGATTTCTAAGGTGGGCTTGAATATTTTTAAGAAATATTATTATTTTATTAAATTTTACGCTTTGGTGTTCTAAAGATTTTCCTATAAATAGGGTGCTTAGGTTAGAATTGAAAATCACATTTAAATCGAAGTTTTTCTCTCTATATTATCGGCGTATTCTTGTGAGTATTTTGAGTATACTTTGAGTATTGCTAGGCGGTGCAAGTTCCTTCAAAGACTATATACAGGTAGATTCTAGCTAGAAGTAATCGATCTTTCGAGGTAAGGGATATTATTTTTTTGTAATGATATTATTTCTTCAATATCATTATTTGAAATGTTGATCTGAAGTTTTTATCAAATTTGGAACTTTATCATGTCGGGGTTACTATTCATGAGTTACTTATTCATGAGTTACTATTCACGAGAGTTACTATTCACGAGTACTATTCAAGTAAGCGTGAAGATGTTTTTTGTAGAATTTCTATCTTTTGGTGTGAGAGTTACTATTCACGATATCGACACTATTCACGATATCTGACACTATTCACGATACTCACGGTACTATTCAATCGAAAAATAAAATTTCTTCTTTTCAGTCAAAATATCTATTCGGATACTAACTCGATTGTATCATGTTTTGATCATTCTTGAATTTTACACCACTATGATTATTTTTGAGGTATTTTGGACGTGGATAAAACCAAGTACGAATCCTTAATCCTTAATCCTTGTCATTTTGTTTCTTTGGATTCGTTTCTTTAAAAAAAATATTTTCATCATCCTCGGTCTTAAATGATGATATTATGGAATATCTTTGGCCCTGTAGTGCAAAAGATGAATAATTTCTTAAGAATATCTTTGGCCAGAAAGTAAAAGATGAATGATTTGAAGAATATCTTTGGCCCGTAGTGCAAAGATGAGCAGTGTTTAAATGAACATGATTAATCGATGAATATCTTTGGCACGTGAGTGCAAAGATGAATATTTGATTCGGATGTATATTGATTGATGTTGTTGGGGATAAAAGATAGGCGATGAACTTTTAAATTCATACATAGAAGATAGTAGTTTGCATTCTCTACTTAACTCTTCTAATGAATTATTATTTCAGCTGCGAATATTGATTTAAAATTTGTTGTCTATTGTATTCTATTAGATTTTTCCTGTTGAAGACTAACGATAATTTGTTGTATATTATCTTAGTCATAATATTCTTTCTTGAGCTAGTTGAGCTCACCCTTTTCCTTTTGTTCCATTTTTCTCGGGAGGCGAGAATATAGCGAGTAATGAGTCGGGGTATGGAATGAAGGTTTTAGAAAGGATTGTTTAGTAGTCCTCACCATTTTTGTAAAATAATGTATCAATAAATGTGATGAGGATTTATTTGAGTATGGATATTGTCTAGAAGATAATATTTGTATTCAAACTCACAGTTTTACTGTTGTAATAATAAAGTTGTAGTTGTTTCTGTACCATGTAATGACAACTCAGAATGGGTGATGTATACCTATTTTGGGGTTGTCACACTGACTATTAAAAGCCTAATTGCAGACGAGGCCCAAATACTCTCTTTCATCGTTCAAGGGGACTATCAACTTGGGATGGCATATCCTATGGTGTAACAATACCTCCACACAATTGTGTCAATGGTAAGTTCTAATTTGGGTGCTAATTACTAATTCAATTATTTTGTCATGGAATTATTTGTTGAAAAATCATTTCATTCACTTTCAACCACTTCAGAAAAATTGTATAATTTGAATGATGTCACAAGTTTATGTGATGATACTATTAGTTCCCTGAGGCACAATAGTTATCTAGAAGGGGGGGGGTTGAATAGATATTTTAAATTCTTTCTTTTCAAAATACTTGTTAGTTTTGATAATGATTTAAGCACAGCGGAATTAAGATTTATTTGTTTTCCCTTCAAGATAAAATGAATTAATAGGAGTAAAGCAGTTATGACAGTTATAGCAGTTATAGCAAGAATATAAGAGACATAATGATTTTAAGTGGTTCAGAGCATTCAAAGCTCCTAGTCCACTCTTCTACTCTTTGAGTAGGAAATCCACTAAGGATATCTTTACAACTTCAAAATCTCATAGATTCCTTCAAGACCAACAGTCTTGGAACTTCTTAGTTCACTATTGAACTCTTTAAGTCCAGCAGACTTGGTACTTCTTAGTTCACTTAGAACTTTTCAAGTCCTTCTGACTTGGAACTTCTTCCTTCACTTGATAATAGTTGAGTTCTTGAATGGTGCTACTTAGTTAACGTTAAGCTTGTGTTCCAAAGAACTGAGTAGCTGAGCAAGCTTTCCTTTTTAGATTGTAGAGTTGAGCGTTGAGTGTTCTTCAGCATTTTGTTCAGTACTTGCTTAATTTCTTTCATCTGCTGAAGCTTTGTATATATGATGTCTTTTAAATGTATCCATTGAAGACATCCGTTGAAGCATTAAATGCATTTGACATTTCTGAGCTTTAATGGAGACTTTTTGCACAACTTCTAATTAGTATATTGGCCCACTGATACAGCAGACTGCTATCTCACTTAACACCTAAAAAGGTATTTTCTGCTGACCCATAGTACTTTCCTTAGTTTTTTTTAATACGTTTCTTTGTTATATACTAAAGATGACTGTTGTGTTATTGGGACTCCCGAGGACTTCAACGTCTATAGCTCATTCCATATTTGTTGTGATTTATCTTTAAACAAATGGACAAGGCTCGATGCTTCTGACACGGAAAGATGAAGCTCTACGATTCTGATCGTGGTGTCTTGCCACCTTGGTACTTGATCTGATGCTGATAGATGAGAACTCAATGATTTCTCTTAAGTATTGGTACACTACGATCTTTACTTACATAACTTGTAGACTCTACGCTTCCGAGAACACTCTATGACCTCTAATTTGGCTCGGCAAGCGTTAGGACTACTCTACGACTTAGGAGAGGCCCTTCAAAGAAGATAAACTACGATCCTCGATGCTCTACGATTCTACCTTATCTTCTGTAATCTCTTGATCATCTTGATAGACTATGATTCAGTTGAAGCCTATCTATTACATCTCAAGATATAGATCAACCTAACAACTTTGATCTTTTATTCTATACATTCATTTACAGAATGATAAACATTAAAGTCCAAATCAACCTAACAAATTTGATCTATCAATAAGTCCTTGTACATGTGTTCCTTTGAAGGACTTTACATATATAATCATGACTATTAACTTTCAACATCAAATTTGAAATGTGCAATCTCCCAACAATCTCCCCCTGTTTGATGTTGATATAACCAAGGAGATTTGTATCACGATTATTAATTTCTAGATGCAGTTGTTAGAAAGTAAATATGACTTAGTGTTTCAGTGAGCAGCTGAAACCTCTAGAGAATAAACATGAATTTATTGATGTTTGTAAAGACATATATTACAATTAAGCTTAGTTACATGAATAAGAAATGAGTTTCAACTTATCTCTATTTCTTCTACCTTTTGTTTCTTGGAGGATTTGCATACTCTTGAGCTCTTCTTCTCTTGTTGACTTCCTCTCTCCATGCTATATCTTCCATCTCACTTTGACTTTGCCTTGGCAAATGTTCGTGTTGATTCATGAATGCAGGATCTACAATTGGCATTCTTAGGCCTGTGGTGGTCACCTCTTGTGAGCTTGGAGAAGGCCTTTGACTTCTTAGTGGTTGTTCTATGAGAATTTGATGCTGTTCAGGTCGTGAAGTCTAATGGCGAGACTGTCTTTCAAGAGAACTTGTGGGAGAACTTCTTGAGAAGTGAGCAAGTTTACCTTTGCCTCTTTTGCCTTTTCCTTTGTCACCTCCTTCCCCTTTATTCTCCTCCTTTATGTCATCATCAAGAGTTCGAATATCTTCAGATAGGTGAGTCATGCCTTGTACTAATTCGTTGAGTTGAGTCTAGAATTGAACAATGTCTGCACGATTTTCTTGAGTCAGAGAGCCAGTTCGAGCTTCTCTCTTTTGCAGAATGGCCAAGACATTTTCTGTTTGTTGCATTTGACCCATGGAGAATGCTTGGAATTCTTTCATTTGGGTCTTTAGACTCTTGAGATTTTTTATCAGAAGTTGATTTTGGGATTCTTGAGTATTTTGTAAAATAAGAACAACATCCCTATGCTTTTTGGCAGCTAGAAAGTGGATTTGATCCCTTTCATTGATACTCTAAATCATCTCTTTTATTTTCTCCCTAAGCTTCTTTGTCAGTTCAGAACTTAGGTTGCTTGGGAGAGTATTGGCAGCATCAATCAAATGAGTTAGCCTCATATGAACAAGTTTAGAGTGAACTTCAAGATCTCCTTAAATGTCCTTGGTCACTTTCTTAGTTGCTTCTGACAACTCTGTTTTGGTAGGGAGATAAGATATAATTTCAAGGAGTTGCGGATTATTTGGAGGAGAGGCTTTTGAGTGTTGACCTTGCATATGGTAGAGAGCAAGATCAAGACTGAAATAGTCATTGGTTGAGGAGGATGGTATGTCTGATGGAGGGGTAGGTGTGTGAGGTTGAGCTTCAAAAGGGATTGAGTCTACGATCTTAATAGGTGACTCGATGACTTGTGCAGGTGATTCTACGATTGGATGTGGCTCAATAATCGTAGAGGGAGAGATGATAGGAGATTGGATCAACACAAAGTGTGGCACATTTGGTTCATCAATTATAGAATGTTGGGATTCTATAACTGGAAATTGATTGAGTGGATGAAGTATCACTTCCAACCATCTTGGTAATTCATAGATTTGGTTGAAAAATGATGGTGGACAGTGATTTACCCTAAAAGAGATGGGAATAATTTGTACCTCATGCCCATATTCTGAAGAGGGACTGTTGGTGATCAATTTTTGGGCAAAGTTGATTTTTCCTGGGAGTTCATGAGCTAGCACCGAAATTACTGGATAGGCTTTCAAGGTCCAGAACATGTGATCCCAGGAGTTGAGAATTTGGGCTCTGTGAAAATGCATCATAGGTAGATAAAAGAACAATTGATTGTAGTTGGCTCTCCTATTACCATCACAACCCACAACTATAATCTCAACCTCATCATCCTCTTCTTCTTCTCTGTCTTCTTGTGAAGATTCCACTTCAAAAATTACCTCCACTTGACTTCCTTTCTTTTCTTCTCTTTCATCCTCCATAGCTTCACTTATTTCCATTTCTACAGTTTCTGAAGCTAGAATCTCTTGAGAAACCAAGGGAGATTCCTGATGATATCTTGCTAGTTCCTCCTCAGGTGCAACTTCTTCTGACATAGGGACTTCATGATACTCCCCCTCAGCTAGATCATTCATTTCCATTTCACACAGCTCCCCCTCAGCTGGAGCATTCTCTAGAGTAAAAACTTCAGGCAGCTCCCCCTCAACTTGAGTTGTGTTCTTCTGACTTGCTTCGGATAGCCCCATCTCAGCTTTGGGTAATCCTTTCTCAGTAGCTATCTTTCTATCTTCTTCTTTTAACACTCCTTCATTGACAAGGATGTACTTGTTGATGAATATTCTTCTTGGCTTCCTAGGCTGAGCCACAACCTCAGCACTTTCTTCAGCTTCAACTTTGAATGGTTGATAAGCCTGAGAAGCTGTTGCAGTATCTTCTTCAGGAGTGGTGTCCAGTCTGGTCTCTACGATTGGTAGAGACTCTACGATCAAGGAGACAGATGGCTTCTTTGACTTATGACTGGGTGAACTGTGTTTTTTCTTCTTAAGTAGATGAGAGATGGTAGCTCTGTCTTCATCTTCATCAAACTGTTGTTCTTTCCTTTTCAAGTTCCTTAGAGTTTCAGTGGCAGAACACTGTTGATGTAGATCAGTAGTTGAACCTTGAGGCTCCTCTGCCATTTGAGCCTTCATTTTTCTTTTACCCTTTCTTTTTTTGATTAAATCAATGGGTTTTTCCTTATTGATTTCTTCTTCTTCTTCTTCTTCTCCAGTCTCCTTTACAACTGACATGTTTCCTGGAATTCAAGACTCCTTTGCATCACCTGTTCTTCTACTGGACTCAGACATCATCCTTACATTTTTTGTTGGATTTCTTTTCCATTTCTCAAATAGCTGTTGGGTCATTCTTCTATTTGAATTGATGGATTCTCCTTCATCATCCCCAGTCTTATCTCCCAATGCTGACTGTAGGATGATGCTTATAAATCTCCCGTAGAGAATCTTTCCAGAGCTCTTTGACTTCTTCGAACTGAGTATCCATTTCCCAATTCAGTCGAGTAGTAGGGCTCCATAGTTAAGTTGAATCCCATAACTGATTGCTGTCATGAGCTTAAGCTGCACTTCGTTCACAGAGTCATGGCCAGAGCTCTTGCAGCATATGCATTTCCCAACAATGTCAGCCAAAAATTCATAGCTTTGGGGGAACTCTTTCTTTTTGTGATGCATCTTCTATAATCCTTCATGAAAATTGATGCCTTGCATGAATGGAAATCCTTTCGATTTGAAACCTAGGTCTAGGTTTATATCCTCAGCTTTGAGTTTCATTTCCACATCCTTGACCCTTGTGGTGATGACATCGTTCCCAAACGTTCCATTCCTGTAGAACTCTTTTATCAGCTTTGGGTAGATCCATGTGCTTGTACCCAGAGCTTCTTCAAGACCAACTTTCTTTATCAAAGATAATGTTTTGTGGAATTTGGGATCAGTTGTCTTGAACTCATCAAAACAGAGTCGATAACCAGTGATGACATTTGAAGTCGCCATTGATTTATTTGTACTGAGGATGATTAAGCAATTTTGAAAGTAAGGGTTTTTGTAACTTCCCTCCACTCGATCTGCGTAGTGGGACATGTGTCGAGTTCTGCTTGTCTCCACAATTTTAACTTGTATGGAAAATACTGATTTACCCTTAGCTCCTCCCGAGCTAGTGTAGTCTTTGGGAGGACTACAATCGTCGAGGTAGCACTACAGTCGTTGAGGTTGTCATTGAGTCCACTGCTAAATCTGCTCTACGAACATTATCTGCTCTGTTCCTTATGATAAACTTTTAACTTAGCATTTCTTCCTAGTTAAGGTAGCTCAAGAAGGGCCAACCTCTTAGAATGAACTAAGAATTAGGTTTGTCCCTGAGGCGCTTGACAGAGTGATTGATTGGATTTGTTGGAACTTTTGTCATCACTGGATGCTTCTTTGTCATGTTGAGGAGGCTCTACGATCGTGGTCTTTCATGTCATTGGAACTCTACGATTGTGGACTTTCTTTGGTCCTGTCTACGATTTTGAACATAGCCTTTATATCTGTATGGTTAGCACAAACTAGAGCATAAATTTTATGGTTGTAGATTTAGCATGCCTAGTTCACTTATTAATTTATTAAATCTAGCTTCATCTAGAGGCTTTGTAAAGACATCAACAAGTTGATTTTCAGTAGGGATGTATTGTAAAGATATGGTTCCATTTTGAACATGATCCCTAATAAAATGATATCTTATTTCTATATGCTTAGTCCTAGAATGCATGACAGGATTGTGTGTTATTGCTATGGCACTTGTGTTATCACAATGAACATGTATAAATTTGAAATCAAACCCATAATCTGCTAGTTGATTTTTCATCCATAAGATTTGAGCACAATAGGCACGCCAAACAATATATTAAAGCTTCTCATTGTTGATGTAGATATTGAGTTTTGCTTTTTGCTAAACCAGGACACAAGTCTGTTTCCTAGCAATTGGCAGGTGCCACTGATACTTTTTCTATCTATTTTGCAACCTGTAAAGTCATCATCTGTATATCCTGTTAGTTCAAAGGAGGACTCCTTGGGATACCAAAGTCTCAAGTGAGGTGTACCCATGAGATACCTGAAAATCCTTTTTACTGTAATTAAGTGTGACTCCTTAGGATTAGCTTGAAATCTAGCACATATGCATGTTGCAAACATTATGTCTAGTCTACTGACTGTTAGATATAAAAGAGAGCCTATCATACCTCTATATTGAGTTATATCAATACTTTTACCTTTTTCATCATTGTCAAGCTTGATTGCTGGAGAAATTGGGGTTTTCATGAGAGAGGCTGATTCCATGCCATACTTTTTAAGCAAGTCTTTAATGTACTTGGCTTGGTTTATGAAGATTCCTTCATCAGTCTGCTTTACTTGCAGTCCAAGAAAGAAGTTCAGCTCACCCATCATGCTAATTTCAAACTTGCTCTACATAAGCTTGGCAAATCTCTTATAAAATTTTTCATCAGTAGAGCCAAAGATAATGTCATCAACATATATTTGAACTAATAAGATTTTGTCTTTGTGCTTTCTAAGAAATAATGCGGTGTCTACTCTACCTCTAGTGAACCCATTTTCAATAAGAAAGTTAGTTAATGTTTCATACCATGCTTTAGGTGCTTGTTTAAGACCATATAGGGCTTTGTCTAATCTATAGACATAATTAGAGAGAGATGGATTGATGCAACCTAGAGGTTGCTCTACATATACTTCTTCTCGGAGTTCACCATGTTAGGTTTGTAATATTCATGTGCGCAATCAAATTGCAAAAATTATGCGGAAGCGTGTAAAATCAGAGTTTAAAAAATTTACAAACCATATACCCGAATCACCCTTTATGCACAATTATTAATTAAACGAAAAGATAAAGAATAAATCATACCCTTGAAGATCGAGCTTCTAAAGTACAAGTTCACCTCCAAATCCTTTCGCGTTCAATCTTGAATCCACCGGGTTTGGTTCCTTCCTTTGATCGGCGTTAGCCACCCGTGTGTTTGGCCTCCGAGGTGATCCACCAAGGAAGAATAAAATTCAAGAAGATGGGTGTTATGGCTAACCCTAGTTTTCTATCTCTATAGAAAAGGCATACTCCCAACAACTTGGAATTATTACGTACTTTGTTAAAGTCAACAACCCATACCACCCATAATAAGACTCCTCTTATTTATAGATGTGGGCAACCCACCTTAACAATTAAGGAATTGGGTTTTAATTAATTAATTCTTTTAATTAATTAAGCTCCCTAATCTTATTAGGATAATTAATTAAACTCCTTTAACTAATTTTCCTTCCTAATCCAATTAGGAATAAATGAGAGTACTTATATTAAATTAATTCCTAAACTCTTTTAGAAATTAAAATAATAATAATTGTAATAATATTAATAAGACTCCTCTTATTAATTTATATTTAATATTTCTAAAATATTAAATAATAAATATTAAGCTATTTAATTTATTCTATCACCATAGATTAAATTAAATATACATCTTTATATTATTACGATTATGCCATTAACTTCTTAAATAATTATTCTTCCTTTTATGGTGTGACCCTTTAGGTTCTCCATATTAAACCGGTTGTGAATAAATCAATTAGAACAATTTAATCTTATTTAAATAAATAAATTAAACAATTAATTTATTTAAATAATATTTATTCTACAATAGGGATAAGCCTCCCTAGCGATCAGCGACTTTCCGGATAATATAGATTTCAACATTAATCATTAAAGAACCTTTGAGTAAATAGTTACTGCATACAATTCAATCCTTCCACCATACAATGTCCCAATTAAATATAAGACATGGAATTCATCACAAGTCTTATTTTATTTAATTATATGTATTTCGACTCTTAAATGCACAACACCAAATAATGCAAATTAGAAACTCCTTTCTAATTTCATTACGCCTTAACCAAGGACTTTGGGTTGTCATTTAACGAATCACATAGGACATTTCTCTTCTTTTATTAGAAGTGGTAGATTCTTTATTGATCATACATTATCTCCATGTACAACTTATTATACCCAAGCATACCCTTTGATATACCCTAAGGGTCTTAAAGAATAAGTCAAAGTATAACTCATCATACACAAGATACTATGATGATCTCAAGTCCAAGGATTACTTGTACTACTATCACTACAGAATTCTATTGATGAGCAAATAAAACTCCATTAGGTATTCCTTAGCGAGCCACGTTCAAATGAACTTATTCTCTAATAAGCACCTACATACTTGCTTTAGTGTCTCCACACAAATGATCATGAGATCAATCATCCTCATCTAATGAGCAAGCAACGTATGTACCAATCTATCCAATTCACTAATCCCCAATTTAGTAATCCAATGATTGGGAACTATTTTAGTTTTATGCTTTCTAAGAATTTAGATCTCATTAGAATGATCATCATCATTATTCTAAAAGCATTGCTTAAAACTATGGGTTTATCACATATTATAAAACAAAGATCATGTAGATAATTTAAAAGCCTTTAATAAATTAATACTTTTTATTAATAAATGAATAAGATTGTTACAAAGTATATGCTTTATCATCAAACATGATTGGCTTGTGTGCATACTACTTTCAATCTCCCACTTGCACTAAAGCCAATCGTCATGGTATCTTATACTCTTTCTTCTCTAAGTGACGATTATCCCGCGTTGGATAAGCTTTAGTTAATGGATATGTAATGTTGTTCTTGAGAGTCCACTATCTCTATAGTGATTTCCCATCTTTCAATGATTCTAATAATCAAATGAAAGTGCCACAACACATGTTTAGATCCAAGATGAGACTTAGGAACTATTCCTAGTTACGTAATGAACTTTTAATCCAAACAATCAACTTGCGACTTCATTTATAGCTATATACTTTGTCTTTATTACTAAACCAAGAACTCTTTCTTTGTTTGGAACCTTTCCAATTCACTACACCTTTATTCAAGGTAACACTTTACCTTAAAGTGGATTTTGATCGTCTTGGTGCATTCGAAAAACTGAGTCCGTAAAGCCCTCTAGTTTTAATTCGGACCCACCATGTATGCTCACATCCTTAGTGCTTGGTTAAGAACTTTAAGATGTTTTTCTTTGTCTTTACGGTGATCTTCTCTAGAATATGACCGATCAACATCAGGTCTCGTATATTTCATTGCATACATGATTGTCACTCATGCGATCTCTCTTCTTTGGAGTCTATGGGGACTATTAAGAGAGATACACTCCATGGCTCATCAACATGAGACATCTCTTGGAGTTTGCCATGCTAAACGACTTTAGCATCAAATGAATATACGTTCCTTGGGTTAAGTTGAGCATCCTTTTAAATCTATCTATATAGATTTATATCCCCAATTAAGATACTCTTCCAAATCATTCATGGAGGAATGTTTAGACAACTTTATCTTTACTGATTGTAGCATTGGTATGTTATTCCTCATCCGTAGTATATCAACATATAATATTAGGAATGTCACGACGCTCCCACTGACCCTTTTGTACACACTAGAACTCTTACCTCATCATATGTAACTCTGGATCATCATCTTTTATGATGCGTACCTCATCATCATCATCTATGATGAATCCATACCTCCTAGGTATCTTCGGTACTATTCCAGATTTACGATTCGGTTGTGGTACAATACATCTATCTATAGGTTCCTCTTATTTGACTTATAGTGTTTTGTGGTTCTTGAACTCTTCAAGATCTATTATCCTCCCACTAGCCCTTTTAATGATAAACACCTTTATCTTAGAAGGCAGCGTGTTTCGTAACAAACACCTTTTGCTAAGTAGGATTATAGAACATGTACCCTAAACTTACTTTAGGATGTCCCACAAATTTGTACATGTCAAATCTTGTCCCAAGCTTATCTTTTGAAACCTTTTCACATAAGTTGGACAACCCTTATCTTAACATACTTAAGATTAGGAATCCTCCCGTCCATAACTTTTATGGAGTCTTGGAAATGGATTTTGAGGTTACCATTTTCGTGAGATATGCGACCATTTCTAGGACATGATCCTGAAGGATATTGGAATGTCGGTAAAATCATTATGGACCGCACCATGTCCAACAAGGTACGATTTTTCCTTTTAGATACATCAATCAATTATTACGTATCAGGATGTGTCCATTATGAGAAGACCATTTGAGATGATCTAGAAACTTATTGTACAAGGCACACAAGCCAATCATGTTTGATGATAAAGCATATACTTTGTAACAATCTTATTCATTTATTAATAAAAAGTATTAATTTATTAAAGGCTTTTAAATTATCTACATGATGCTGTTTTATAATATGTGATAAACCCATATTTTTAAGCAATGCTTTTAGAATAATGATGATGATCATTCTAATGAGATCTAAATTCTTAGAAAGCATAAAACTAAAATAGTTCCCAATCATTGGATTACTAAATTGGGGATTAGTGAATCCGGATAGATTGGTACATACATTGCTTGCTCATTGGATGAGGATGATTGATCTCGATGATCATTTGTGTGGAGACACTAAAGCAAGTATGTAGGTGCTTATTAGAGAATAAGTTCATCGAACGCGTGGCTCGCTAAGGAATACCTAATGGAGTTTTATTCACTTTCGTCAATAGGAATTCTGTAGTGATAGTAGTACAAGTAATCCTTGGACTTGAGATCATCATAGTATCTTGTGTATGATGAGTTATACTTTGACTTATTCCTTAAGACCCTTAGGGTATATCAAAGGGTATACTTGGGTATAATAAGTTGTACATGGAGATAATGTATGATCAATAAAGAATCTACCACTTCTAATAAAAGAAGAGAAATGTCTATGTGATTCGATAAATGACAACCCAGTGAGTCCTTGGTTATAAGGCGAGAATGAAATTAGAAAGGAGTTTCTAATTTGCATTATTTAGTGTTGTGCATTTACGAGTCGAAATACATATAATTAAATGAAATAAGACTGGCGTGAGAATTCCATGTCTTATATTTAATTGGGACATTGTATGGTGGAAGGATTGAATTATACGATAACTATTTACTCAAAGGTTCTTTAATGATTAATGTTGAAATCTATATTATCCGGAAAGTCGTTGATCGCTAGGGGAGGCTTATCCCTATTGTAGAATAAATATTATTTAAATAAATTAATTGTTTAATTTATTTATTTAAATAAGATTAGAATTGTTCTAATTGATTTATTCACAACCCGGTTTAATATGGAGAACCTAAAGGGTCACACCATAAAAGGAAGAATAATTATTTTAAGAAGTTAATGGCATAATCGTAATAATATGTTATGTATATTTAATTTAATCTATGGTGATAGAATAAATTAATTAGCTTAATATTTATTATTTAATATTTTAGAAATATTAAATATAAATTAATAAGAGGAGTCTTATTAATATTATTACAATTATTATTATTTTAATTTCTAAAAGAGTTTAGGAATTAATTTAATATAAGTACTCTCATTTATTCCTAATTGGATTAGGAAGGAAAATTAGTTAAAGGAGTTTAATTAATTATCCTAATAAGATTAGGGAGCTTAATTAATTAAAAGAATTAATTAATTAAAACCCAATTCCTTAATTGTTAAGGTGGGTTGCCCACATCTATAAATAAGAGGAGTCTTATTATGGGTGGTATGGGTTGTTGACTTTAACAAAGTACGTAATAATTCCAAGTTGTTGGGAGTATGCCTTTTCTATAGAGATAGAAAATTAGGGTTAGCCATAACACCCATCTTCTTGAATTTTATTCTTCCTTGGTGGATCACCTCTAGAGGCCAAACACATGGGTGGCTAACGTTGATCAAAGGAAGGAACCAAACCCGGTGGATTCAAGATTGAACGCGAAAGGATTTGGAGGTGAACTTGTACACGAGAAGCTCGATCTTCAAGGGTATGATTTATTCTTTATCTTTTCGTTTAATTAATAATTGTGCATAAAGGGTGATCAAGGGTATATGGTTTGTAAATTTTTAAACTCGATTTTACACGCTCGCATAATTTTTTTGCAATTTGATTTATGCGTATGAATATTACAAACCTAAAGTGGCATCGAGCCAAACCTTTATGTGAATTATTAATTGTTTTAATTTGATATGTATATTGATATGTGTTTAGAACAATTTAATTGGGCATAATTTTATTGTATAAATTTAATAAAATAAAAAAAAAAAAAAAATCATATACAAAAAATGATTTTGTATCACCAAGAAAAGGTAAGAAGACGACATTAATAAAACAAAAAAAAAAAAGGTAAGAGATCATGTAATTTTTTTTTTTGGAAACTTCCTATTTATATATATATATATATATATATATATATATATATATATATATATATATATATATATAAGTTGGTTTATATTAATATATATATTATTCTCGTTGAAGCTTGGAGTAACAGATTGCATGGAACAAAAAAAAAAGCTATAGAACTGATATATATATATATATATATATATATATATATGATAATATATTTATTATATATATATATATATATAATAGTATATATATATATATATAATATATTATTCTCAATAATTTTATAATTAAAATAAAATATTTATTTTAATTTTAAAATAAAAGGTTTATTTTAATCTTAAAATAAAAGGTTTATTTTAATTTTAAAATTAGAATTTCATGCTAACTAATTAGAGTTGGAATTGGATTCCATGATAACTAATTGGAGTTGAAATTGGATTTTATTTTTCCTTAAATAAAGGAGTTTATTTAGATATGAAATAGATTTCATATTATTCAAAATAAAAGAGTTTATTTGTGAATAGAAAGAGAATCCTAATTTCCTTAAATAAAGGAGTTTATTTAAATATGAAATAAAATTTCATATTATTCAAAATAAAGGAGTTTATTTGTGAATAGGAAAGAATATCCGTGTTTCCTTTAATATTTTTTTTTACATGGAATTGGATTCATAATTAATTAAAATAAAAGAGTTTATTTTAATTAAAGATTTTTATATATACATGGAATTGGATTCCATAATTAATTAAAATAAAGGAGTTTATTTTGATTAAAATTTTGATTAAAATAAAATAGTTTATTTTATTCAAAATAGGATAAATTAAAATAAAATAGTTTTATTTTGATTTAAATTTGGATTAAAATAAAGGAGTTTATTTTGATTCAAAATTAGATTTTATACTAACTAAATTTGCCCATTAAATGATATCAATATATATATTAAATGTTTATTATTCATGAGATGAAAGTTATTTATTGATGAATATGGTGATGTGTATGATAATAAATGGGATTGATTATGGACTATTGACCAATGCGATTGGATTTTATTTTAGTTGGATGCATGAATGTATGGGTTTTATTAAATGAATTCTGCAGTACCTCGCCTTCTCTAATTTTTCTTAATGTAAATTCTATCTCCTCCTATGTACTTCCCTCGATCACGATCAAGGTTTCTATTTATTTTAAATAGTTTTGTAATAGGAATATTTAGAATTAATTTTGAAGAATTAGAGATCAATGGACAAGAAGCGTATGAAGACCCGTTTGTAATGGAGCCCGGGTTTAAATGTAATAGTTATATTTAAATATTATTTCTTGCACCCCTAGGGTTTGACCTTTTGGTTCACTTGGTGGCTCTAGTGAACCAAACTAGAATAAAAGTCCATAATCAATCCGGGTAGAATATAGTATTCTATATGTGCATGCTTATACTATATATATATATATATTATATATTATGCAAACATGCTTCGCATGTTCATTAATATGACGCGTATTTTATATATATATGTGCATGCGCGCTAAACAAGATGAGACAAATTTAATAATAAATCCCTCAATTTTTATATTAAGTCCTAAGCGTTCAAAGATATTTGGAATATCGAACGTCAGCTTTTAGCATGATAAAATTAATAGAGTATTAAATATTTAATATGAGTTTGTTGTGTCCACAAGGCAAATATTAAGTATTTAAGATGTTAATTTATCACATTTGATGCTTATAAAGAAAATTGAACAATATTGTTTTGTTGTGTCACCACAAGGATGATATTTTTCTTTTTTGAATATATGGAGTGCTAGGTGGGACTTAACTTGGATAATTTTGATTCTGGATGTGCCACCACTTGATCAAAATAATCTAAGAGGCAAAAGAAAAGGAGTTCAGTATAGTTGATGTAATTGACAAAAGTTGTCTACCTATTTATTTATATATAGTTTGTTGTGTCACCACAAGGTTATATACATTTGAAATGGGATCCTTATTCTCACTAGCAAATCTTTAATTAGATTTTGCCGAACTATATAAGTGAGGTAATATAGTTTGAAGAAAATAGTGGGAGATACCAATTTAAAACAAGACCTAATTTATTTTGGTAATTAATAAAAGAATGTATGTTAAAATGTTGTTAATTACAAATTCATTTCTGTAATTTTACAATGTCTAAAATTACTATCATTGCGAAGCATATTAGATGCTAAATTAATCGTAATCAATTAAACGGATTGGTTAAGGAATTTGAGAATAGTTCTCATAGTTGAAAAGCTATCTTATGTCCTTAATACGCCTATCCTCGCAATGGTTGCGCATAATGCCTCGAGGAAGAGATTGCTACTTTTAGAAAGTGGCAAGATGATGCACTGGTGATTGGCTCAATGCATCATGCTCGCATCCATGAGTAACGAGCTTCAGCCACAAGATGAAACTATGGATGCTCCTACTATATTCCTACACATCAAGTAGTTGATGGTGAGGAAAGTAGGACCGATAGATATCGAGATATCTAAGGAGCTCTTCCGATCTAAAATGGCCAATGGCACTATAAGATGCAGATAAAAAGTTCTTAACATAATCAATTTGATTGATCAATTAGGACAACAGGTTTTGTCATGGATGGAGAGTTGAGCTAAGATTTGATCTTGCACTCACTCCCGGACTCCTTTCACAATTGTTGTGAATTTTCATATGGATAAGCTAGATATCGCCTTCATTTGATTTGCTTAACATGTTGAAAAATGTTGAGAGTCACTTTCAACCAAGAAAGACCAAGTCTACTTGGTAGGGGCCAAAGGATCTTCCGAAAAGAAGAACGATTCAAAGAAGGTAAATAGAAAGGCATAAACAAAGGATAATAAGAACAAAAGCGACACGGATAGCAAAGGAGTTTGCTTCCACCGCTATAAGCCTCGACATGGAAAGAATGCAAGAAGCATCTTGCAGAGGCTAACCAAAGAAGCTTAGTGAAGTTTGACATAATACGCTTTTTGTTCATGATTGAAATAAATTTTTTCTTTAAGTCAAGGTTCTACTTGGGTATTGGATATCGACTTTGGTTATCATAAATATAGATTTATGAAGGACCAAAGAAGAGAAAGCTAAACAAATATAAGTAATCCTATGTGGGAAATGTAGCAAAGGTTGCCACATTAGCCATAGAAACTTATAGTTTTAACCGCTACGGCAAATCTATTAAGTCAATAAGTTGTTATTGTATTCCAGTTCTTGTTAAAATATTATTTCCATTTTATTGTTGGACAATAAAATTTTTTGGTATTATAATTAAGAACAATTGTTGTTCTATTTATAATAATAATGTTTTGTATAGAATGGAATATTACATAATAAATTTTGTATATTTGACTTACATGAAAATAATTTTGCATATTGAACAAATTAGTATAAGAAAAAGGAGATGATCATTCAAAGAGTTGAATGTGTGTATTTGCTGAAATACAATTGTGAATTATTTGAAAGGTTCAAAGAATTCAGAAATGAAACAAATTGGCAAAGTATTAAGATTTTTTGATTAGATCAAGGAATAAAATTGTTACAAAGTATATGCTTTATCATCAAACATGATTGGCTTGTGTGCATACTACTTTCACACCATTCAGGAATGAACTTTTGACATCCATCTAAAAAACTTTGAATTTTATGTGAGCAGCAAAGGCAAGGAATATTCTGATGGCTTCTAATATGGCAACGGGTGCAAAGGTCTCATCATAGTCAATGCCTTCTTCCGGAGAGTAACCTTTGGCCACTAGTCTTGCCTTATTCCTTGTTATTACTCCATCTTCTTCCATCTTGTTCCTGAAGACCCACTTGGTGCCAATGATAGGATGACTCTTTAGTCTTGGAACTAATCTCCATACTTTGCTTCTTTCAAACTGATTTAGTTCTTCCTCCATGGCTTCTATCCAGCTGGAGTCTTCCATAGCATTTTCTATCTTCTTGGGTTCCATTTGTGACATAAAGCTCAGATAGAAACACTCATTTTGGGTGGCAGCTCTTGTTTTAACTCTTGCATTTGGGTCTCCAATGATTAAGTCTTGAGTGTGATCTCTTGCCCATCTATTTCCTGTTGGAACATCTGTCCTGATGCCTTCTTGTCTGAGACCTTCAAGATCAATTTTAGCTTCTTGATGTAGAGGTTCGTTATCTTGCGTAGTTCTCTCTACGATCTCCTCTTCTTGCTCAACGATTTCATTTTCTGGAACTACGATCATGGTGTTGAGCTCGACGACCTCATTCGTAGTGTGAGACCCCAGATTTTATCAATAAAGATTTAAATTTTGTCAAAATAATTTTTTAATATTATGGTGTGAATTTGAGATAATATTATAGTTGTGGGTAGTATTTATAAATTTTGCAAAGTATGCAAGTGGTTATATTATATTCGATTGGCCTGGGGAATATTCGGTTTAGCAGGAATATTCGCATAACTCAATCATTGGTGGACCCCACAATGTAATTATTGTCGGATTGAGAAAACGACAAAAATATTTTATTGAAATAACGGCGGAAGTTTTACCGTGGTTCTTGTTGAACTACTCGGTAGTAAAAAAGTACGATAGAAAGTGTGGTTGCATAAGTAGCATACCGGTATTGATTATTGATGCTTATGTGAGAAGTCACTCGGTTTGATTCCATTATTGTCGATTAATAATATGAATTATTATAAGCGATAATGACGCTTTTGTTTTATTCAGATTATTAACGTAATAAAATGTAAACATCTTTTTATATAAAATAGAATACTTTATTAAAGTTATTCTATAAATAGAATATATTATATTTTATTATGCATAGTGTTGCATAGTATTTTTGCATAGTGTTTTGCATAGTATTGCATAGTGTGTTGTATAGTAAAATGTTTTTATATAAATAGAATATATTATATTTTATTTAAAAGATTTTCTTTAAATATGGACCGTCAGATTAAAGTAAATCAATCTGGACCGTTCATGGATTAGTTACTTATGCATTCCATTTTCCTATAAATAGAAGCTCATTCCTTCATTATTTTTTACTTAATTCATTGAAACTCTAGATAGAGAAATTATAGAGAGAAGCTATAGAGAGAAAATTATAGAAAGAAGAAAGTATTCTCGCTACTTCACTACTTCTATATTCAGGTTCTTTTACTAGTAAGGGTGTTATTCTTTTTTCTTGAAGAGAACTTACATTATTCCATTCACTATTATTACATTTGGAATAACTTTTTGTAAAAAGTGGCATACCCTATACATAACTCGTGATACGTGGCATACCCTATACTTGGTGAAATCCTTATGTTATTCCATTGCTTATTATTCATTGGAATAACTCAGATATGCTGATTTACCCTATACTTGGTGACATTCTTCTATTATTACATTTGGAACATCACATGCATGGGTTTTACAGGACTGGTTCCGCTTTTTTATTATTCTCGTTGGAACATCCTGCTCATGTGTTTTACACAGGACTGGTTAAAATCTTTATCATTCTCGTTGGAATATCCTATCTCGTGTGTTTTACACCGGATCCGGTTCCATCTTTATTATTACATTGGAACATCCGCCGATTGTGAATTTCACGACTCGGTTCCGTTATTTATTATTATTACATTGGAATAACTCATCTATGCAAGTACCGCATGCATGGTGATTTCTTTTGTTATTCCATTCTTTATTATACCCAATTGGTTAAAACTTTGACTTCTATACTCCATGAAATTAGTAGAATATCCTTGATATTTGCGTTTCATCCAAAGATATTTTCATGGAAATATTCTTCCGATCATTCTTGAATTTAACTCTACTAAACAAAGATCATGTTGATAATTTGGACGTTAATAATTCATGGATTAAATAATTCTTGAACTTGTTTTATTGAATTATTATGTCATTGTCATCATCCTCCTCGTGTTATATTATGTTATCTTTGGCTTACGTGCATAGATGAACTTAGTATGATTATGACCAGGATCATTCTAAGATAATCATGACTTGATATAAATGATGTGACAAAAGTCCTCGATGGCTTTGTAATGCGATGATGGATAGTTTTGGTATGATTATGACCGGGGTGATTTAAGTATAGTCATGACCATTGATAATTTGATGAAAATCCTTGACCATGGTACGTGGATGATTAGATGTGGTGGTTTATTTATTAAGTCGAGTCTCAAATGATAAAAATTGATGAAAACCTTTTAAAACCTAAAAGATAGTAGACTTTATTCTCTACTTGACTCTTTTAATGGGTTGCTTATTCCGGCTATGATTAAACCGGTTTGTCTATTGTATTTTATCGGTTTAACATCTTTGTTGAAGGCTAATGATAATTTATTCGCATTATCTTAGTCATAATATTTTCTTATTGGGCTAGTTGAGCTCACCCTTTCTTTCTTTGTTCTCTTGAAATGAGAACATAGCATTTGGGACGAGTCGTGGAACGAAGTAATGGTCCGTGAGAGGATAGCATTAGTAGTCCTCACTATTTCGTGAAATAGTGTGATAATAGTTGTAATGAGGACTCCTTTTGAGTTTGTATAATATCTAGTAGACAAAATTTGTATTCAAACTCACGATTTATGTCGATTGTACACGACAGTTATATTAGTAAGTTGTATTTGAATTTATGTACCATGTAAGTGGCGACCCAAGATGGGTGACGTATACCTAATTTTGGGGGCGTTACACGTAGTGTCTGAATTGTCATTCGTAGTGTCTCGAGACATTGTTTTGTCCAAGTCTGTTTCATCAAAGATGATGTGAATTGAGACTTCAACACTTAGTGTTTTCTTGTTGAACACTCTATAAGCTTTACTGTCTGTGGCATATCCAAGAGAGATTCCTTCGTCAGACTTGGGTTGGAACTTTGTCAGATACTGTTTTCCATTATTGAGTATATAACATGTACAGCCAAACATATGAAAGTAGCTGACACTTGGCTTTGTTCCTCTCTATAGTTCGTAGGGAGTCTTCTTTAACGTAGAGTGCACAAGAGATCTGTTCTGAGTGTAGCATACAGTGTTGACAGCTTCTGCCCAGAAGTATTTAGGTAGATGGACTGCTGCTAGTAGAGTTCTTCCAGCCTCTATCAACATTCTGTTCTTTCTATCAGCTACTCCATTTTGCTGAGGGGTTCATGGAGCTGAGAAGTTGTGACTGATGCCATTGTCTATTCAGAACCGGTCCATCTCAGAGAAGTCGAATTCTCTGCCATTATCACTTCTTATAGCCTTGATTTTCTCCTCTCTCTCATTCATCACTAGTCTAAACTTTTTGATTAGTTGGGAGCTAGTTTCATCTTTTGAGTTTAAAAAGAACACCCATGTGAATCTGGTGTAGTCATCCACTACGACCAGTGAGTATCTCTTTCCTCCAAGACTCGTTGTTGGAATTGGCCCAAATAGATCCATGTGAAGCAGCTGTAGGGGCTAGTCAATTGAGTTAACAGTTTTGCTCTTAAATGAGCTTCTAGTCTGCTTTCCAAGCTGACAGGCATTGCAAGGCCTTTCTTTGATGAAGCTGAACTTGGGTAAGCCTGCAACTAGATCTTTTGAGGCCAGTTTAGACATGCTTTTGAAGTTGAGATGAGACGGTCTTCTATGCCATAGCCAGCTCATTTCTTTAGATGCTTTAGCTAGAAAGCATATCGTCTCGTCCGAGCTTAGTTGATCAAGATTGACAATATATACGTTGCCTTCTCTTGTTCCGGTCGGCTTTATAGAGGATGTCTTCAGGTCTCGGACTTGACATTGATTGTTGAGAAAAATGACTTGATGACCCTTGTCGCAGAGTTGGCTTATGCTCAGAAGATTGTGTCGTAAACCTTCCACATAGGCTACTTTACTGAAAGATACTTCACCATTCCCAGCTGAGCCATATCCTCTTATCTTTCCAGAGCTATTGTCTTTGAAGATGACTAACGGACCTTCCTACTCTATGTAATTAGATAGAAGGGCTTTGTTCTCTGTCATGTGCCTTGAGCATCCACTATCCAGATACCAGGTTGTGATCGTGGAGTTCTGTTCCTGTAGTAATATTAAAATTTTCATTTTGGTACCTATACTTGCATGGGTCCTACTTTGTTAGTACCCTTGGGAACCCATATTTGCTTAATTCTAGGTTTCACATGCATAAGATTATTGTGACGCCCCCAAATTCGGGTTCTCAAACCACGGGTTTGGTGCTCACGATCCATCATCATCATAATCATTCTATAAACTATTGCGGAATAATAAACATACATTGTTAATATAATAAAGTCTTCCAACATTATCCCAAGGTCTATTAACCTTAACTTATACATACATTAATTAGGTTATCCTTAGTAACACAAAAGGCTTACATTACCAATATACATAATATAATATAATATAATACATAAACATTCTTATTATCTATTCATGCACTTTTCCTTTGCCTTTGTCCTTTTTGGACGTCTCTGGCATAGCTAAAATAAATGTTATGATATAGCAAAGGTAAGCAACAAATTTACTTAGCAAGTTTAAGTACAAAGAAGATATATCATAATTAGCAAGAAATTTATCGTTCAATGTTCAATAATAGAAATTAATTGTGAAAGAACATGAATTAAGTCTTGATAATCGAATATTTGAATAATTGAATAACAGATCTTTGAGTGGTCTTAATGACCATGAACATATGCTAAGGTTGTCAGTACTTAAACTGGTCCTTTTAATAAGTTTTGGTAATCAAGGGGATCAACATTTCATACTCGGTGTTTTATGCATAAACACTTAATATACGAGCAATAATTGTTTCTCAATAATGCTTTAATCAAATTGTTCTTTTTCTTAGTCTTGAGTCCTTACCAAATCAATTGGTGAAGAACAGTGTTTAACAACATTTTTGATTTAACAAATTCAAACATACTTGATCTAGCTAATACAATTAGCATAGATCCATATCTTAAATAGTTCATGAAGGAAAGAACTTTAACTAATTCACAGTTCAATAATAATAGAATCGAAATTTAATTGCACCAAGTTCGGGTATCAATAACCAATATAGATGTGAATAATAAACAATAATTATTCACTAACATGCTTTAAAAATAATAACTCAAGTTTGAGTTAGAGAACTTGGCTTGACTGCGATCTATTGATACGCAATTTAATTTAATCTCTTTATTGTAAAGACCTAGCATTGTTAAGATTGATCTTACAATTAGCATATCATACTTTATATCATACTACAATTACTCTATCAGCAATTTAGTTAACACTTAACCACAAAATCAATTACCTGAAAACATCTTTATTATTATTGCCATTTGATAATATTTTAATTACTTTATTCTTATTCATTATGATTTAACACTTAATCTTTCATTTTATTAGTTCTTCCTTATAATCCAGTAAGCCGAATACTAATACTATAGTCAGAATTATTTCAGCATACCAATTCAGCAACCTGAAATGACCAATCTAGTAGACATAATTCACTACTCCCACAATTCAGCAACCTGGATTCAAACTGAATTTTAATTTAGTTAACTGTTTTCCAATCCAGCAAGCTGGATTCACTAGTCATTCATTTTAGTAAACTGTTTTGCAATTCAGCAACCTGAATTCATAATCTTCAATTTCAGCAACCTGAATTCACTATTCTTTTTCACGAAAATACCAAATCAAATTATTATTTTTCCATCCTTTGGCCAAATATATATACATATATTTCATACACAAAAATAATTTTTCTGTAATTTTTCAATTTCTTTTAGTATTTTTCAAAAATCATTTTTAGTACGTAGCTTAAGAAATTAACCCCATCACACTTAACTCCAAAAATTCTCATCTCTTGGCATAATGTTATACGTGTTAACGTGACCCTCCAGTTTAAATTTCTTGGCCATCGGAGTTATAGAACTCCGGTTATAGCGATTTTCGTTTGAAAAACCCAAATATTGAAATGGCCATAACTTGCTCAATTTAAGTTAGAATGAGCTCATTTTTGGACAGGAGCTACTTTATATCATATTTTTTTCATCTCCCAAGAGACCAGAATTTATTTCACAAATTAAGTGGCTAAAACAGCCTCTACAATTTCTTGGCCAGTTTGTTTTCAAAATTTTCGGCCTTTATCTACTTTGCTAAAATTAATCCATACGGAAATCTACAACTCTTTTTTTGGCGATTCCACTTGGGTTTGAAAAATAACTTATCATATTACTCTCCTAAATATTCCAGAAATTTTAAATGTCAAAAAACTGACGAAAATGCACCTAGCATTGACTGTCCAAAAACAGTTTGTTTTTCTTTCTAAAGACAAAACTGTTTTTGCTAAAACAGTCACTACAACTTGTGTACTCAACATTTTTTAGTGCTACCACTTAGATTTAGTAGTTAACTTACATATCTAGCACCACTCTTTGACGGATCACAAAAAGAAGGTGTAGATTAAAAATGGTAGTCGATCAAAGGAAGTGAAAAGAACTAGAGTTTTCTAACAAAATAAAACTAGTTTCTCTTATATCCTTTTGATTCACTTTCTAACACTCAAATATGTTATAACCATACATTAAACCATATAAAACATGTAGATAGAGGGTTTTAAACCTCAAGATCATAAATTTTAAATCTCCAAAATCAAACAAAATAAAAAGGATAAGCTAGTTTAGTTTTCACCTTTATTTTTGGGCACACTTTCTTTCTCTTCCAAAGTAGAAGATAAACTTTGGGTGCATCAATGGTGGATCTCCTTCCTCTTTCTCTCCTCCTCTCCACCGAATTTCTCTCTCTCTCTCTCTCTCTCTTATGTTTTTGCTTTGTTAGCTTAATTGAAAGTAAGATGAAGTAAAATAAAAGATGAAAGAGAATTGGATTAGATTTTTGTTAGAGGATATTGTATAGATATAAGATATGTATGTAAAGATATTTTCTCAACATCTTCTTATCTCTTTCTCTCACTTTAATCATTACTTAGATATATGGAAGATTAGCCATTTAGGTGGCTCCATAAATAAAGTGACACCTAGCTAATTAAGTAAATATCTTTTGGAAGATGTGAAGCATGTAATAATTATATCCATCCCCCTTTTCCTCTGCTTGCTTGGCCATCCATGTGGCCTCCCAATCTCCAAGTTTTTCTTTTGTTTTTATTGAAATATCTAGTATACAAAATGTCTAAAGTACCCTCTTCAATTGGGCTACAAGTTGGGCCATTATATTAGATGTTTTGGGCTTTCCATAAATAACCTATTGGACTTTAAATTTAATTCTTTGGGCCATTGAAAAATTAACATATTCCAATATCTTTCCAATTTATCCTACCCTAATTATTTAATTAAGGTTTCCATTCCACACATTTGGAATTTAAATCATTACTCGCGTACATTAAATTTTATAACCCAATTAGACTTGCTCAAATTAAATTATAAAAATTAATAACTTGAGATAGTAAAATATATCTCTTAAATTAGTATACTTTTAAATATTATACTCTCCCACACCATAACCCTTGGGTTATTTAAATTTCCACACCTAATGTATAATTAGGTTATGAAACCTTTTCTATTCAATTTTTTTTATTTCATATAACTAAACACATAGTCATAATTACAAATCACATAATTATATTACTTCCTAATCATTCCACACGTATCACTAAATTTTCGATATCATTAATATTTAATTAATATATCTAATTACAAAGTGACTAAGAATTCTTGGCTATTACAATTATGGTAGCATATGGCAGCCTCATGACCAATTTTATTATATTCAAAACATCTAATATAATGCATGCTTGTGTGTGTGTGTGTGTGGATTCTTCCTCCAATTGGACTTATGTGATTTTTCAGCAATCCTTCCTTTATACTTATTTTCCTTTTTCCATGTGTCCTTATGTTTCATGATTCGTGAAGAGTGAGGCTTAACCCTACTATTCCTTCCCAATTGGTTTGTGGAGTCGATTTTACTCGACTCTATGACCCTTCGAGGTTGGAGAGTAGAGATTGAGTTACTCTTTTCTCTTCTAAAACCTAGGCCAGCATGAGATCCTTTATTCCTTGGAACATAGGTTGGATCTGAAGAGGAGGGTTGGACTGGTTCTTCCTTCTGTGAGGATTTCACAAATGTAATGCTTCTACTAAAACTTGAAACATTACTAGAGCTAGTTTCCTTTATCTTTTCCACATATGGTTCTAAGGTGGGTTCCCTAAAACCTAAACACATTACATCGATGCACTTCTCATTTGGAGATCAGGAGTCCATGGAAGAAAAGGATTTATTCCATGTAGAGATTGTCCTTTCTAGTTAAATCAATTTTAGAGGTCGACTTGACTCTCTTTGTGCATTAAGTTCATTGGTGCATTTTAAGAACTTATTCTCAGCTTCAAGTGTGGAGAAAGAGTTAGTACTTAGAAGAGCTGTTTCCAGTTCTTCCTGAACTTTCTCTTTCTCTTTTTGAAGAAGAGAATAATCTTTGAAAAGAACTCTGAACCATTTTATGTATTGATGCAGATCAGATATTATGCCATGTAGAGCAGTTCTTAAGTCATCAATGTCTACATCAGGAGAGTTAAAGTCAAATACCTCATCTATACTTACTTCATGTATGTCAGATTTCTTCTTATCCTTTGTATGTTTGGCCATCAGACAAAGATTTGCCACTTGAGGATCTTCATCATCTCCAAATTCGGGAGTTAAGTCATTGTCTGAGTCACTCCACGATCCTCCGGCCACAAGACCTTTATCTTTCTTTTGGAGCCTCTTATTGCCTTTGAATTCTTTCTTTGAATTTGATTTTTTCTTGAGTTCTTCTCTGAGAGGCTTGTTGTAGTTACAATGAAATGGCAAGGCTTTTTGCATTTGTAGCATAAGTCATTTATTTGTTCCTGGCTGTTGTAGTTATTGAACTTCTGAGGTTTGCTGCTTTTGCCTTGACGCATGAACCTTCTGAGTCTTTTCACCAACATTGCAAAATCCTCATCATCATCTTCATCATAGTCAGAGTCATTCTCAGTGTTAGCTTTGGAGATGTTATTTGTTGCTTTGAGAGCAACTCCTTTGTCTTTCTTTCTTCCTTCAGATAGAGTTTCTGCTCGTTGAGTTAGTTCCAGTTCATATGTGAGAAGGTTGCTATATAACTGTTCAACAGTCATTTCATGGAGATTCTTTGACTCTCTGATTGTAGTGATTTTGGCATCCCACTTGCTAGGTAAAGCTCTCATGAACTTTATGATTAGATCTTTATTTGGATAGATCTTTCTATAGTCTCAGAGAGAGTTGAGCAGTACATTGAATCTTTCGTAGGTGGAAGTGACATTTTCTCCTTGGACGTGTGCAAACATTTCATATTGTTAAGTCAGGAGAGATTGCTTGTTTTCTTTGATTTCTTTTGTTCCTTCATGCATGATGAGCAATGCTTCCCATACTTCCTTTGTTGTTGACCACATTCTTAAACAGGTCATCTTCTAAAGATTGGAATAAGATGTTCTTGGCCTTTTAGTCGAGTTGGACATCTTTTCTTTTGTTATAAGTCCATTCTTCTTTGACCTTGATATGAATTCTGTTTGGGTCGTCTATAGTAGGAGCAAGCTTGGTAGGAATATAGGGCCCATTTTGAATAGTTTCAAATAGATCTTCATCTATTGAATCCATGTAGGCTTGCATACAAACTTTCCAATTGGCGAACTTATCTTTGTTACACATAGGTGGCTTGTTGCCTCCTCCAGTCTTTAATTCGCTTATCAGATCTGCCATTGGATCTACTTAAGCTTTGTAGGCTATTTGATAGAACCCGCTTCGATACCAATTATTAGTTCCCCAGAGGCATAATAGTTATCTAGAAGGGGGGTTAAATAGATATTTTAAATTCTTTCTTTTCAAAATACTTGTTAGTTTTGATAATGATTTAAGCACAACGGAATTAAGATTTGTTTGTTTTCCCTTCAAGATATAATGAATTAATAGGGGTAAAGTAGTTATGACAGTTATAACAGTTATGGCAAGAATATAAGAGACACAGTGATTTTAAGTGGTTCAGAGCATTCAAAGCTCCTAGTCCATTCTTATACTCCTGGAGTAGGAAATCCACTAACGATATCTTTACAACTTATGAATCTCACAGATTCTTTCAAGACCAGCAGTCTTGAAACTTCTTAGTTCACTATTGAACTCTTCAAGTCCTTCTGACTTGGAACTTCTTCCTTCACTTGATAATAGTTGAGTTTTTGAATGGTGCTACTTAGTTGCTGTTAAGCTTGTATTCCAAAGAACTGAGTAGCTATGCAAGATTTCCTTTTTATATCGTAGAGTTAAACGATGAGTGTTCTTCAGAATTTTGTTCAGTATTTGCTTAATTTCTTTCATTTGTTGAAGCTTTGTATATATGATGTCTTTGAAATGTATCCGTTGAAGCATTAAATGCATTTGACATTTCTGAGCATTGATGGAGACTGTTTGCACAAGTTCTGATTAACAGACTGGCCCACTGACACATCAGACTACTAACTCACCTAACACCTGAAAAGGTGTTTTCTGTTGACCCATAGTACTTTCCTTAGCTTCTTCAATACGTTTCTTTGTTATATACTAAGGATGATTGTTATGTCATTGGGACTACCGAGGTCTTCAACGTCTATAGCTCATTCCATATTTGTTGTGATTTATCTTTAAACAAATGGACGAGGCTCGATGCTTTTGACACAGACAGATGAAGCTCTACGATTCTAATCGTGGTGTCTTGCCATCTTGGTACTTGGTCTGATGCTAATAGATGAGAACACTATGATTTCTCTTAAGTACTGGTACACTATGATCTTTACTTGCTTGACTTGCAGACTCTACGCTTCCGAGAGCACTCTATGACCTCTGAATTAGCTTGGCAAGCATTAGGACTCCTCTACGACTTCGGAGAGGCCCTTCAAAGCAGATACACTATAATCCTCGATGCTCTACAATTCTGCCTTGTCTTCTACAATCTCTTGATCATGTAGATAGACTATGATTCAGTTGAAGCCTATCTATTACATCTCAAGATATACATCAACCTAATAACTTTGATCTTTTATTCTATACATTCATTTATAGAATGATAAACATTAAAGTCCAGATTAACCTATCAAATTTAATCTATCACTAAGTCCTTGTACATGTATTCCTTTGAAGGACTTTACATATAATCATGACTATTAACTTTCAACATCAAATTTTAAATGTGCAATCTTCCAACAAATATCATTTCGTATATTGGTAAAATATTTGATACATTGGAAGATGCTGATTTTTTTTACAGAAAATATACGAAATGTGTTAGTTTTGAGGTCAAAATAAAAACTAACAGAAAACATGTTTCTGTAGACACTTGAAATTTCGCATTCCTGTTACTAACTATGCAGGAGGGCATAATTGTCTTTTGGAGACAACCTCGGGAGATCATCAAACCAAACCCCTGAAGACAACCACGAGAAATCAGTAAACCAATTTCCCCAGAGACACCCTCGGGAGATCATCAAATCAATTCCCCGAAGACAACCCCAGGAGATCATCAAATCAGTCCCCCGGAGACAACCTCGGGAGATCAACAAATTAGTTCCTCAAAGACAGCCACGTGGGACATCAAATCAACTTTAGAGACAACCCTGAGGAAAGACAGTTGCAGCACATCATCAGCCATACAAACATTAACCGATTCAAGCATCTACCATTTTGCTATCAGATCTCATGGATACAGGATTCGTGAAACCAATAAGGAAAATCCCTATGGCTGTATCAGGAATGCTGATTCCTAAGGTTAATTCGGCTAGTGAAAAGGAAATCTAGACTCCTATTAAGGAAAACAAGGAAAGGAGTGAAAGGTTCCTGCAAGAAGTGCAAGATTGATTTGCAAAGATGCATTTTCTAGGCAATACTGAGGGTATGAACGAGGATATCCCAGATGATGACTATTCAGAAGATCAAATCTTGATCCCTTAGGTAAATAAAACTAAGGAGAATTAGTCAAAGAAAAGTACTGACTTTGATATGAATTCAGTTATGGTCATTATCAAAAAGGAGGACATCAACCATCTTTTCATCACAACTGTCAACAAAGACCTGACCCTAGACAACTGGAGTAGCACTCCTTGCATTTGTACTAGTAGTATAGAAAGTCCATCTGCCCTAAAGTATAGATATTATATACTGCTTACTTTTATTGCATAATATTAGTAGTTACTTTTGTCGTGCTTTAATTAATGCTTTGTATTATCAAACAGTTTCATATATTAAGTGAAAGTATTTTGTTTTTAGGTCTCCAAGTTTGGATTTGTTTGGCCTGGCTGATGAAATGCCAAGTATCAACATTGACTACAACTTTGATGTAGAGTTGAACTCTGACTTGATGGGGATCGACCAAGAGGAGACAGAGGACTATGAGGTGCCTGAAGAGATCAAAGAATGGGTCGAAGACAAACCCAAACTAAACCTTGATCAAACCTCCACCGTCAATATTGGAACCTCAAAAAATTCTAAAGAAATCTAGATAGGCAACGACCTTACCCCAAACTAAAGAATCGACTTGATTGAACTCCTGACTCAATTCCAGGATGTATTTGCATGGTCACATGAAGACATGGTCGGCATGTCTACTTACATTGTTGTGACGCCCCAAAATAGGTATACATCACCCATCTTGAGTCGCCAATTACATGGTACAAAACACAAATACAAACTTCATTATACAACTGTCGTGTAAAATACGACAAAATATAGTTTAGAGGTTTAACAAGAATATTGTCTTCTAGATTGTATTCAAACTCAAATAGAGTCCTCAATATATTTATTATCACACTATTTAATAGAATAGTGAGGACTACTATAACACCATCTCGGACCATCACTCCGTTCCCCGACTAGTCTCGGCTACATTCTCATTTCCTGAAGAGAACAATGAAAGAAAAAGGGTGAGCTCAACTAGCCCAGTAAGAAATATTATGACTAAGATAATGTAGAATAAGTTATCGTTAGTCTTCAACAATGTTAAACTGATATAATATAATAGGCAACAAGTTTAACTGCAGCAGAACAAGCAATCCATTAGAAGAGTCAAGTAGAGAAGATATCTACTATCTTCTATGATTTAAAAAGTTTTTCATCAACTTTATCGCTGAGACTCAGCTTAATAAATAAACCACATCATCGAATCATCCTTGCACCACGGCCAAGGATATTCATGTAATCATCAATGGTCATGATTATACCGAATAATCCCTAGTCATAATCATACCAACAACTGTCCATCAATGAACTACAAGTCAATGAGGACTTTTACCACATCATTTGTAACATTACGGGTCATGATTATACCGAATGATCCCTGGTTATAATCACACCAATTAACAGTCCATCTATGCACGTAAGCCAAAGATGACTTTCATCATAATATAAGTATGAGGATGAAGACAATGATATAAGAATTCAATTAAAAGAAACAAAGGATAAATTTTTAAAGATTTATAATTTAATTTATCCAGAATTCAATAATATTCAAATTGCCAACATGATACTACTTTGTGGAGTAAAATTCAAGAATAATATTGTATAAAAAATGATTTGGACCGAAAAGAATCAATTTTTGTCATGAATAGTACTCGGGGTGAATAGCAATAGTATCCCGTGAATAGTACTTTGGGAATAGTACTCCGTGAATTGTACTTCGGGAATAGTATCCCATAAATAGTACTTTATGAATATTACTCATGAATAGTACTTCCTGAATAGTACTTTGTGAATAGTACCTGTGAATAATACTTTTGTGAATAGTATCGTATAAATGAATAGTACTCATGGACAATACTCCGGCATTAAAAGCTTAAAATTTAACAAGAATGTATAGAAAATATCCTTGTGAAACGATACTAGATGAAGCACAAATTTTAAGGATATTTTACTAATTTCATGGAGTATTGAAGCAATACTTTAACAAGATGAGGGTAAAATTAGGAATACGAGATGAAATAATATTACTCACATACTACATAGTATGGAAGAAAATATTATTCCTCTGAATACTGAACAAAATAATATCCGTTACTTCAGAAGAAGATTGGATACTAGAATAGTGAGGTAATAGACTTCTCTTCTTCTTTCTCTCTATAGCTTCTCTCTCTATAATTTCTCTTGTGAGTCTTAGTGAATTGGTGAGAATGAAGGAAGAATGAGCTTCTATTTATAGAAAAATATAATTTCGATAATTGCACGTTTTGGGGATCGAAATATTACAGTATAGTACCTTCATCTTTTCCTTCATTTTTAATTTAGTCCTGCAAGTATTATCAAACTTGTACCACCTCCCTAAATAGTATATCATGTGAATTAATAGTACATTCATATGAATCAATAGTTCAATCATGTGAAAAAAATAATTATAGTATAGTACCTTCATCTATACCTCCATTTTTAATTTAGTCATGCAAGTATTATCAATCTTGCACCACCTCCCCTAATAGTACATGCATGTGAATCAATAGTACACACATGTGAACAAATACTTATAAGCATATGAATTAATAGCAATTAATTGCTCATTTATCCGATTAATTACCCGATTGGTCAATATAACCTCCAAACATCCATTATTATCGAAATAGATGTCGATTTCCACTAACACTAATAATCCCAACACAATGGAGCTATCAATTTTATCTTTAATCAACACGAACTTATTCATCATTAATATTATAACTCATAATATTTAACAACCAGGTCATTTCTAGGAAAGAGGGGATTTGCGATAAGGATTTCTCCTTATTGGCGCGCAATTAGGTGACCAAACCTTTCCTCGATGTGAACTTCTAGACATTGTCAATATTACAAATAATAATATGAATAACTTTGTCGTCTCAATTATTGATTTAATAATATAAAATATTATGCAGGTGATATTGTGACAATAATTGAATCAATAATATGAGAGATATGATGCATCAATTACTGTAGCAATAATTGTGTATAACTGAGTGACTTCTCACGTAAGCATTAATAATCAATACCGTGTGCTACTTTGCAACCACGCGTATTACTGTACTTTTACTACCGGGTAGTTTAACAGTTTAACGGTAAAACTTTCGCCGTTATTTTTATAAAAAGATAATTCTATCATTTTCTAACTACGACAATACTTCCATTGTGGGGTCCACCAATGATTGTGCCATCGTACGAATATTCTCTGTTAAAATAAATATTCCCCGACCAATCTAATATTTTATAACAACTTGTTTACTTTGCAAAATTTGTAAATATTACCCACAACTATAACATTATATCATATCTACACCATAATATTCAAAAATATATTTCGAAAAAATTTAATCTTTATTCATAAAAATTGGGGTCTTACAATTGTCATCCACGGACTACCAAAATTAGGAGACTAAAACCTGAATGGAGTTTAAAGGTCAAAGAAGAAGTTGTCAACCAATTCAAAGTAGACATTATCATGGTATCAACCTACCCTGAATGGTTGTCCAATATAGTTCCTGTGACTAAGCCCGAAGGGAAGGTACAAGTATGCGTGGATTACCGGGATTGGAACAAAGCCTATCTCAAAGATAACTTCCCAGTACCTTTCATCCACATACCGATAGAAAATATGACACAGTATGACATGTACTCTTTTTTCGACTGATTCACCAAATCATGGTTGCCGAAGAAGATAGAGAGAAAACAACCTTTATCACCACCTGGGGAACATTCTGCTATAGGCTTTGTCTTTCGGCCTTATTAATGCTGGTACTATCTACCAATGAGCCATGATGACCCTTTTCCATGATATGATACACAAAGAAATAGAGGTTTATGTGGATAATACCATCGTTAAGTCCAGAAAGGAAGATGACCACGCCGACCATCTCAAAAAGCTATTTAATCAGCTTTGTAAATACAACTTGAAGCTAAATCTAGCCAAGTGTGCCTTCGGTGTCAAATTTAATAAATTATTAGGATTCCTGGTAAGCAACAGAGAATTGAGCTGGATCCCGCTAAGATTAAAGCCATCACTAAAATATCGGTACCCCAAACAGAAAAAGAGATACAGGATTCCTGGGGAAAATTAATTTCATAAGCTGATTCATCTCCCAACTCATTGCAACTTGTGAGCCCATCTTTAAGCTATTGAGGAAAAATTCTTCCAGAAAATGGAGTAAAGAATGTCAAAAAGCCTTCCTCACCATCAAGAAGCAACTGGCGAAAGCTCTTATTTTGGTACCGCCATGAGATAAAGTTCCCTTGTTCATGTACATATCAGTCAATTCTAATGCTATGGACTGTATGTTGGGGCAGAAGGATGATAGAGGCAAGGAAAGAGCTATCTATTACCATAGAAAAAGATTCAACAGTGCTGAACAAAAGTACGCCTTGATTTAAAAGACATGTTGTGCTTTAGCGTGGGCCGCCATGAGGTTACAACATTATCTCCATGGTCACACAACCTATCTCATATCCCGCATTGATCTTCTGAAATACATATTTATCAAGCCCATGTTAAATTGCTGATTGTCCAAATAACAGTTAATCCTTCAACAATTCAACATCATCTACGTGATGTAAAAGTCCATTAAAGGTTAAGGATTTGCAGATCAATTGGCCAAAACATCATTAGGGAATTTTGAACCCCTGTAAGCTTATTTCCTAGATGATGGGATAATAATAATTCAGTAAAACCATCGAGAAGATGCAGACTAATTCTGGAAACTATACTTTGTTAGGGCTATAAACATGGAAGGTGCGGGAGTAGGAGTAGTTATTGTATCTATCACGGGAGAATAGTATCCCATGTCTATCAAACTGCAGTTTGTCAACACCAACAACACAACCGAGTATGAAGGCTATATAATGGGACTGAGACTGGCCCAATCCATGGGTGTCCAACGGTTAGTAGTTTTTGGAGATTCTGAGTTGGTCATCAAGCAAACCATCGGGGCATATCAAACCAAAGAATTGCATCTGCTTCCCTACCAACGGTAAGTCATAAAGATAGCTATGGATTTTGAAAAAATAACATTCATCCACATCCCTCAAAACAGGAATGATTTTGCAAATGTATTAGCAACACTGGCCTCCTTGATCTATGTATCAAATAGGGGAAAAATTCCTGATATTAAATTTACAAGCCCAAAGGCACCAGCCTATGGGAATTACATTGGAGATATATCAGATGAACTGCCTCCCATCAGAAAGCCTTGGTATCAGGATATAAAAGAAAATGTCCGAGATAGATCTACGCCCGCTAGGGCAAGTCAAGTTGAAAGAAAGAGAATCCATAGAATGACTATGAATTTTTATCTAAGCGGAGATGCACTCTATAAAAGACATGCTGGAATAGGCTTGTTGAGATGCCTAGACAAAGATCAAGCCCAACTACTTATGGATGAAGTTAACGGTGGAGTATGTGGCCCACACATGAGCGGTTCTTTGCTTGCCAAGAAAATTCTAAGAACAGGGCATTATTGTATATCTCTGAAAGCTGACTGTGACGATCACGTCAAAAGATGTTATCAATGCCAAATACATGAAAACGCCATCCATGCTCCTCTAAATGAACTACATAATATGAGTTAAGAATATTAGAGTCTAGATTCAATAGGACTTCAACAAAGTTCAAAGGACTTGAATTAGAAGAATAAATCATTTAACAATAATAAGATTTTATCGAATTATTGGCTAAACAACAATTCAATGATGAAAGAGTAGAACTCTTTCAAAGTTTCAATAATGTTCAATCGATTATCAAGAGATAATACTACTGCAATAACAAAATGAAATATTTCCAGATTTCATGCTGAGTGATCACAATAGATCTTGAACTAATCGAGGAATTATCAGATATTTAATATTGAATTATCCCCAAGAGTATCAGTTAATCATAAAGATTAAATCATACTCCTCTGCAAGCTCATGAAGTGATAAGCTTTAGTGTACCCTATATTATGCATAATACTAAAAAATAGCGCAACAACCAGATATTCGACCACAAAGTCCCCTATTTATAAGGGTTGTTCATCTCAGTCTTACATCAAGAGTTTGTACCACAACAATATGGTTTGGATTTCAAGAAATGCTAAAAATTTCAACATATAATATCTATATTGATCTAGCCAAAATAAGTGGCATTAACCTTTCAATAACAACTTAGTTCAAATACTAGAACGTATTAAGTTTCAACGAATATTAGTCTCGCCAAAACAATTAACTGAGACCTAAGTCACAAACTGTTTAATAATAGACATAAATCAATTGCACTATTTATAATCAACAATAATATTTATAGATATAAATAACCAACAATAGTTATTTGCTAGTCATGCTTTTGAAATTTAAAACTTAATTTGAGTTAATGAACGTGCACTAATTACGAATGCTTAATAATAATATCAAATGTAGAATAATCACCAATATTTACCCACTACTATGCTTGCAAAATAATTACTTGAGATTGAGTTAAGGAAACTTGCCTTGATCGTTGACTACTACTACACAATATAATTTAGCTGCGTTAAAAGACCTATCATCAATAATATTGGTCTTATAATTAGCTTAACAAATCACAACACATAATGCTATTATTTAATGTCACAATATAACTTAGACACGTAATCATGTAGTCACAACAATATTTAGAACCTATACAAACACTTATCAGGTCAAACTATTTTAGTCTGGTTAGACTTTGGTATTAATACAGTGTCTCTATTACCTTATCAGATAATTAACAAGTTTATTTTCAATAAAGCTATATTCCAAAGCTTTAATCTTATTTTAGATAATTAAATTATCCTTTTTAACATTTTTCGGAAGCTCATAATAATTTTTAAATAATTATTATCTTTTATAATGATTTTTCAAACACCGATATCATTTTTAAATGATTTAAATTAGAATAATCACATTATCATTAATATTTAAATAATTTTAAAATATTAATGAAATCTTTGTCAAAATATTAAAATTATTTATAATTACTCAAAATATTCTTAAAACACTAATATTACCCTTAAATGATTTTTAAAATATTTAAAATCATTTTTAAATAATTACCATTAATATTCAAATATTAATGTATTTCTCATCAAAATATTAAAAGTAATTTATTATAACTTAAAATATTTTTAAAACTTTTATATCATTTTCAAATGATATTTAAATTATAAAAATCATTTTAAACGATTTATTTAATATAATTATCAAATAAATTTATTATCATTAATATTTAAGTTATTAATGAAATTTATCTCAAAATATTAAAAGGCATCTTTTATAACTTAAAATATTTTTTAACACTTTATTATTATTTAAAATAATTTTAAAAATATTAAATCATTTTTAACTAATTTATTTAATATAATTATTAAATAAATTTAATATCATTAATATTTAAATAAATTAAAATATTAATGAAAATTATGTCAAATTATCAAAAGTTAATTTTTATAACTTAAAATAATTTTTAAAACTAATTTTTGAATTTTTATGAATTATTTTCTATTTTTCTTTATTTATTGGAAATTAATTTAATTAATTTTATTAGAATTGTCGCTATAGGCTTTAGCGACGAAAACTGTCACGGTTGATGTTCTTCATCATTGAAGAACAACTATGGTCAATGCCTTGGGGGCTACTTTGACCATGGTTAAATCCTAACTGGTTATGATTCAAGGCATGAGAGTTGGTGTTGTACTAGTGTAATACTACAAGTACAAACCAATTTCATGGTCTAACTACTACATAACATGAAGTTATAAGCATCCAAAGTGGTCATCGGGACACATTTCGGGGCTTCGGGTTACCCGAAACCCGATCGATCTTAAGTAGCTACTTTAGAGCTTTAATAACTTGATTTTTGGACATTGTTTGGGTGTTAGAGTGTCACACTCTTATAGATAACATGTCAAAGAACAAAAGTAATACACTTAGGTAGCTTAACTACATCACATATGTCAGATCTGGGTTGGTCAAACCCTGTCAGAAATCATATTCTTCAGTTTTCTAGAAATTCCAAAAATCCCATTCTGTGCTTGGTCAACCTACTTTGACTGCTAATAACTTTGATTCTGTTGATTGTTGATGTGTTCTAATGTCATGTTTCTATAGTCCATATACTAGGGTATAACAATGATACACTTACACAAGCTAAACACATAACATATGCAAGATCTAAGCCCAACAAAAGGCTGTCAGATACTGCTGGAGATTTTCTGGGTTTTCCAGAAACTCATAAGCATGACAGGTCAACCATGTTTGACCATTAAGAACTTAGAATATGGACATGATATGAACATGATTCCACTTCCAGTTTACTCTCCTCATAACATACTACAACACTGATACACCTAGCAAGTCTAACAATTAACAGATCTGGATCTATGGCCTCTGACATTTGACTGTCAGACCATAAATCTAGGGTTCTTGATAATTTTTTAAAACTTTATTTTCAAGCACTTAGATGTTATGGATCTATGATATATCATCATAGATCACTAAATAACATCCTATAACACGTAAATAAACATAAAAACATAAAATTTATCTAAGCATACAAGTTCTAGCTTGGTTAGGGTTTATACCTCTCTTTGAATATCCTTTGATCCTTACTTCCTAATCTAATCTTGGGGTGTTAGGGACTGATTTACTAGTTAATTTTCGTGGCTTGAGAGAGAGAAAGACTTGGCCAGTGTATGAACATAAATGAGACTTAATTATCTTTGGTTTTTTTCTTTCTTTAATCTTTCAAACTTTGATTCAATGAACTTGGATGATGCTAGGTGGCACTAATATCTGATTTGGGTTGGATTTAGAGCACATGGGATAACTTAAGTGGTGAATCATAAGATTTAGCAAATCTTTTAACTTACAAATTAAGTTAAAGGGTGTTTTGTTAATTTTGCCTCCAAAAGGGTATTTTGGTAATTTTCCACATACTTTTAAGGGTGGTTTAGTCATTTGACATGATTCCCTTTAATCTTAACCCTTAGGATTTAATAATCACTATTAGGGTTTGCTAATTAGGGTTTAGGGTTCCAGAATAGGAAATAAAGGCTTCCAAAAATATAATTAGGGTTCCTAATCGATCGTTAATGTTTTCTAATTACAGATTAGGGTTTCTAATCTAATATTAGGGTTTACTAAGGTTATACTTTATCTGATCAACATTTGATCATTAATCCCATTCTTTACAAACACATAATCATAGATGCAATTATAATAATTATATTTACTATCAAATCTCTATCTGAAATTAAGGTTAGGGTTTTTATGAGCTTTTTAACATAACTTCACACATATTTCTTAGTCAATAAATAGTTTGACCATCTTGCTTTGCTCATAACACAGATACTCAACATAGTATTCATAATCAATACTAATATTAAATAAAAAAATTTATTCATAAAAATAGAATTGTATAAAATTCAGGGTCCTGGCATTCTCCCCTCCTTATAAGGATTTCGTCCCCAAAATCACTATTTCCTTATATTTAATTCATATTTATTACTTCATCTATTCTTACTGATCCCAATTCAGAGTGAAAAATACGAAACCTTTATGGTTTACCATAGATCTTATGATCATACTTACGTTCTAATATCTTTTAAAGTTATATCATTAATTCCTCTATATAAAAACAATACTAATTTGTGACTCATATATTAACCTGTTGATAAGTGGATTTTATATCCACTTATTCGGTATCTTTTACTTGAATTAGTTGCTTATATTCATGTTTCTTAGTTACTTTTCATGCATTTTATGTTCATTTTGTAGGTTATATGTTTGGGAGCAGTGTGAGCGACTATTGGTAAGGAAAAGCAAAGAAATCACAAAGAATTGGTAGGAAAACGCAAAGAAAAATAAATCGGACATCGTTTGGACTTTCATGTTCATTTCATATTTTTAGCTTGGAACTTGGCTTACATTGTAGAGTGTTTTCGTAACTTTCCGGAACATCTTGAATCATTCTAATCGGAGTTCGGATGCAAGAGTTATGATCTTTGTACCAACGGACGTCGAACTTCGCTGTTTTGGTTAGCCATTATCCTAGCAGTCAGTTCCAGCCCTATTTCAACCTTCATCCGGCCAGAATTTCTCAGTCATCAAAGAATGAAAGTTGTAGAGCTCGTCGATAGCTTCGATTTGATAAGTGCCAGGCCCCGAAACTCCTCCCGGATCGAAAGTTATGACCGTTTTACCAGAGGACGCTGTGATAGAAAATGAACCCCTGCCGGGGCGGGCTTTTCCATAACAAAATGTCCGCCGGCGCGGGCATACCAGCTGGAATCAGAATCATAGCCCGTCGGGGCAGCCCCTGTACAAGCCTAAACCCCCGCCGGGGTGGGGGTATGCATAGAAAAGATGTTTTTTGGCCAAATTTGAGTTCAAGAAGGATTGTTTCGATCCAATTGACTCAAGGACTTCCAAGAGGACTTAAAAACATGTAAAAAGGCTTATAAAAGGAGGAGTATAACAAGGATTAGAGAGTGAAAAGATGATTCCATTATATTAGATTAGAGTAGATTAGATCAAAACACTAGTTCTTACTAGATTTGGAGATTGAAGCAACTTGGAGACCATTGAAGATTCAAAGTAGGAGCAAGAAGGGAGCTTCAAATCTATATATCTTCTCATCTTCTTCTATCTCTGTCTTTTATTGTTTATTCAATTGTGGATTCTTAGTTTTAATTCAATAATCATGAACTAATTCTTTATTTGAGATTACAATGGATCTTATTGTGTAGTTTATTTTAATATTCTTCGTTATAAATTATTATGTTCTATTGTGAGGATTGTCTATTGTGATTTGGACTTAATTGCTTAATTGCCTAGTTAACAATTACCGCAATAATCTATATGAACTCGAGAGATGAAGTATAGATTTAGATTTGATCATGATAGCATATGTTAGTGATTTCTGCATAGATGGAATTCATGATTCGTGTTTAGGATAGAGATATGACTTTACGCCATATGTAATCTTATAGAGAACTTGTGCTTTAAATTTTTTTTAATTGTAATTCACATAGAGATATAGTAGATTAGTTAATTAGGTTGTCTTGCTTAATTCTATCATCTGTGGATTTAAGTGAGTATGGGTATTATGCATCGAGAGATGGTTTTATTTGCTTTAGTGTTCTTGATTAACAATTCGGGATAGAGAATAATTGATGAGAAGTGTGTTAACTTAAATGAAACAATAAGTGAAGTTGTGATCTTAAATCTCCATAATCTTAATTTAACTAGTGGTAATTAGAATTAGTTTACTTATAAATTGAAATTCATTCGTTTAAATAAGATTGAGTTGGTTACGGGTTAGTACTTGATGATTTTTATTAAATAATTCTCTGTGGGAACGATACTCAACTTATCACTTCATTACTTGTTGAGCATGTATACTTGCGTGGTGTGCGTAATTAGATTTTACCCAACAAGTTTTTGGCGCTATTGCCGGGGAATTAGTTTAATATATTTTTGCCAATATTAGCTTCAATCAAATTAGTCTTAATTTAAACATTTTTTTCTTTCTTTATTTTTATTTTATTTTATTATCTTCTTCTTTTTCTCTCATTTCAGGTACCTTGGCTGGATTCATTATCAAAGGCCATATTCAAACATGACTTAACCAAGGGAAGTGGGGATTGATGATCTTAATGCATTTTCTGCATTATCAGCGCAACTTGCGACACTTTCGAGGAGGTTGGACGTTGTTGCAGCCCAACGTAATCGAAGGATAGCAGTTACTTGCAATTATTATGTTGGTAATGTGACACCCCCAAATCCGGTACTTCCATTTCCACAGGATTTGGTGTTCACTGTACAAACATCATCTATCTATCTACCCATAAATAAATGCAAACCATGCAATGGATAGAAATAAATAATAAAATCTCTCCCCTTAGGGGGTTACATCAACTACATAATAAATAAATCCCAGGTTACTCTAACCTTAAATCATCTGTGTGAAAAATATAAACAAATAAGTCTTAAGTAACATCAATTCTAATCATCATTACATAACCACAATAATAAAGCAGTCTTCATTACTTGCTAAGCTTGCCCTTGCCCTTACTAGTGGAAGGTTCGTCTGCTCTTTCGTTCTTAACTGCAATGTTATTATTACGCAAAAGTGAGCACGATTGCCCACAAGTATAACAATATAACAATGAATAATAACATGCGAGAGAAATAATAACTTCTGATATAAAGCTCAACTTTTGAATCAAGAATGGATAACAAGAATCAAAAGAAATTATGAGGGTCATAAGACCTTTAACTATGTCCTAGGTTGTCAAGTGTTTTTACTTGAAATCTTTAATAGTCATAAGATTATGGACTCTTCTTCTCGTACTTAGGGGGATCAGCCCTTAGTACCATACTATGCATAATATCTTAACGCTAAAGCGTAAATAATCCCCTATACAGGGTTGTTCATCTCAGTTTGACATTCAAGTCCGCACCAAAGGAAGTTTGGTTTGGATAATTCATCAAGGGATTCTAAATTTTAGAACGCTCATCAACTATGGACTAGTCGAATCAATAAGGGTTCACTAGTCTAACAAGGTTTAACAGTAAACGAATATTTAACTTGAATAACATCTCAAAAGGTATACAATAGAATAATTATTGTATAACAACATCATGCTTAAAGATTAATAAACTTTAATATACAAGATAAAGCTCGATCAATAATAATGAGAACTTGCTCAATATCGAAAGATGAATTAATCAACTTATATAACGATAACAAGTAGGGTTAGGAAACTTGCTCAACGAAAGTTTAGGGTAAGAAACTTGCTCAACGTAAATGTAGAGTTAGAAAACTTGCTCAATGTAACAAGATAAGGTTTAGAAACTTGCCTCGTGCGTGGATTACACGTTAATAAAACTCGTTCTTTGATTTAAATCCTACATATCATTCATGTTCACAACACCAATCAATTATCACGTAATAAACATCACAAGTTTATTCTTTGTCTAACTCGAGTTCATGACTATACTTAGTCAATTACTACACTTATTGTCAAAAATTAAGACTTCACAAACAATAAGTTACTATGCATTTTATCATTCAATTCACACGTAATTGTGTTATGGACATGTTAAGAATTTACTTTAACATCTCATTATAGGTCTAATAAGTCTTTATAATCATTAGACTAAGTTGCTATCACATTTCCATACTTGTACACTTTTAAAAACTCATTTCTGATCATTTTGCTAAGTGGCGCTGCGACACCACTTTTATATTATGTCTTGGCGTTATGGCGTGGGAGTCCGGCAGCATCAATCGGCGCATGAGTCTCGAAGTTCGAGTTCAGTTAGCAAATACGACACTCCGATTCTAAATTCGATTCGCGAAGAACATGTAATTCAAATGAAATAAACTCTACGTGATCATTAATTTCATCAATTTAAACATACCCACATGCTAGAATTTATACATAACCATTACCCAACATATATATAGTGATTTTAACCCATTAAAACACATAATCATAGAATTAGAGCATGCAAATTGTACTGTTCTTGATGTTCTTGAAGTTCTTGAACAAAGCCATGGATTTTAATGCTACGGATTCGTTATAAAGCCAAATCCAACCATTCAAGTTTCATTTTGTTCATGTTAACATGCATAATCATATCAATGTGTGAATTTTGCAAAATAAATTATATTTGACATATAAAAATCATGTATAAGGCCATATGGCCATATCACGTACTCTGTAATCGTATACTATAAAATTTCTTGAAACTGATGATATGCAATTATGCAATATATATATAAAACATGCCACTACTCGAATTATTACATATATTCTTATAACAACTTTCCAATTTGCAGAGATTCACAGAAGACTTTAAGCCATATTCATGAAACTTAAAAGACGTAAAATAAGAATTTGGGTTGAAGAGAATTACCCAAGCGTAGATTAAATAAAATGACAATTTCCTCTACTTCAATTATAGAGTTTCTCCCAATCTCTCTCAAAATTTCTCAAACTCTCTCTTTGATTCTCTCTGTTAAGCTCTATAGACTTAGGCAAATAATGAAGAAGAAAGAAGAAGACGTATTGTTACTAAGGAGAAGAACTGACGCTCGTTGGTGGTCAGTTACCCAGTCATGGGTAACTTCCCTCAACTCCCATTAAGGCCATGTTTGGCTAGCATACTAGGTTTCAAAACCCATTATTTTAATAAAACCTTATCATATAGTTTTAAAAAATGTCACATCCATATAAAATAAATCTAATATCTTATTTAATTTACTTTAAATAAAATATAATAATTTCTCATTAATATACATAGTCACATAATTCAAATTCTCTTTGATTAATAATGTCAAATTATTAAATCTCTAATTAATAATTAAATTATTAAATATTTCTTTTAATTCAATAAGCTCACATAATCACATACTTCGAATAATAAAAATTCTCCACATTAAATTAATAAATGTAACACATATAATTATATTAATCTATCACAACTTCATCAATTAATTATTTAATCTAATAATTAATTCATCGAAAAATATTTATTTAATCCAATAAATATTTAAATTAAATTACAAAATCTCAATTGTCATAGGTAATCATCCGAGTCATCAATGCACCGTTAGTTTTGGGTCGGGACAACATGGTGGTGAATACCTTAACGATTATACATATGCTAATTATCATCAAGTTTGGGGGTATCACCCGGATTCGTCATGGAGCTATAATTATCAAGATCAATACTTTACTCCAAATCCAACATACACGCCGGAATTCTCATATCAACCTCTATTAAAAGAAAAAAAGTCAAAGTTGGAGGAATTACTGTCAAAGGTCATAGCAAACCAAGAGGAGAGGATGATGAGTTAAGAAATATCGAGCAACAATTTTCAACACCAAATGGAAAACTCATCACCACTTCAACTCATGGTCCTCAATACATGGATTCCAAAACTAAGACAGATAATTCGAGATTGGAGGAATTATTTTCCAAGTTCATAGCATCAAATGAGGAGAGAAGGATTAATCAAGAGAAGTCAATTCAGAATCTTCAAAATAAGATAGATCAAATGTTCAAAACCTTGAACAACTATCCTCAAATCAATTGGTGTTATGATAAGGATTCCAAGATTGATGAAGTGCCCGAACTAAATATACAACTGGATGAGCCACAAGACGTTGAAAAAGAGGAGACACGTGGGGATAATGAAAACAAGGTTGGTGAAGAACTAATTGTGATAACCAACGATGATGAGCCGATGTTATTTATGCCTCATGTGCCTTCTCCACCACAGTTCAAGAATTTAGTTCGATTTGCAAAACCTTATCCAATTGGTAGTCATGTCGTCGGCAAAGCTCCTGGAGACGTAAGAGCGAGTACAACTTCGAAGCCATGGTGCGAGTTGTGGGATGATAAAGATGAAGAACCAATTGTGTTGGAAAAGGCTCAATGCCAGAATCTATTCGCAGACACAATGGAGAAAAGACCTAGATGATGGACGTTCTTGAATGAGATCATACCAAATCAAAGCATGCTAGGTGACTTAAATGCAATGGCTATCACAAATGGGAACCTACCAAAAGCTACATTATTTTTGATGGATGGAGGGTTTCTCAATTATCGACGAGGAATTAGATAGCGTTAACCAGATAAAGTCAGGCTGAAAGATTGTAATTAAAGCGCTAATTGGGAGGCAACCTAGGAATTTTTAATTTTTTATTTATTTATATGCTTTCATAGTTTATTTAGTAGATAGGAATCACGTTATATTCCAAAGTGATATTCTAATCCATGTTGTCTCTCTTCATTGCAGGTATTGGAGGTTCAATGGAGAGGAAAATGATCGTCGCCACCATCACCTCACGCTTAGCTGATTACAGGGAAGTTCTCTTATACTTACCGCTATATTCTTATAGTGAGGACATTGTAATTGCTAAGTTTGGGGGAGTTTAGTTTAGTTCTTTATTGCATGTTTAGTTTCATGTTTATGTTATGTTATGTTATTTTGTATATGTTGTTAATTTAGTTTAGGTTCATTATGTTTGCATTCATGTAGTACAACTGCATAAGTTGTTGCATAGTAGTATAGTTTGAATATCATTATATTTAGTTTTTTTGTTAAAAAAAAATTTCAAAATTTCAAAAATAATAGTTAGTTATTATGTTCATCTTGCATGATTCCAGCTGTTAGATATTTATAGTTTGTTTTGGCCAATGATGAGATTGGAATTGAGTAGGCAAGTATAGTACTAACTATTAGAGCTTTGATGTGATTTCTTGTTATAAATTGAATCTTTTTCTCTTTGAAACTGGTATAATAAGGATAACACAGTAAAAACAACTTGTTAATTGATTGAGTTTAAATTGATACATAATGGGACTCTGAAGGATGATGCTAGTTTGAATGAAAGAATGACAAGAACAAGTAGTGATGGCTAAAGTTAGACAAGAACCTAAGTTTGGAGAATATTTGGGGAATATAAGCTATATATAAAAAAAAGAAAAAAAGTATGAATAAACACCGTGGCATACTTGTCTAGTTTTGTGGCCTTTGTTACTTGAGTAAGAAAGCCCGAGGGGATTGTCTCTACACCTAGTGCCCTAAGGTCTTAATGGTCTGGGAGTCGTTAGTCGAAAGCTCGTTAAGGTAGCATTGAAAAGCCTAAGGGAATAAGACATTGCATAGCTATGTGTATATAACCCAAAAGAAAAAAAATGAATAAAACGGGAAATAAGAGCAAAAAGCCCCCGTAGATGAAAATAAAGCATAAGTATCCCATGTTGACCCTCGATATTGGTAATTGTTTGATTTTAGTTGGATCTAGCTTGTTTTTGAATTTCTTGAGTTTAGACTGTATGATGCCTTCAAAGAGACTTGTTATGTGTTAAATTTGATTTTATATCAGTTAACATTGTTGTGGAGCACACACGTACTATACCAGTAATAACAGTTTAAGACTTGATAATGGATTAGGAAGTTGTTGATGAGTTTTGATAAGATGTATTATCATGTTTACTTGATTTCTCTAAGGCCGATTGAATAGACTTGTGTGTATCAATACTGCTAGATTCGTAGGCATATAGATTAGTTGCATTTTATTGCATTGCATTGCATTATGTTGTGTTTCTTGGGGACAAGAAAGGATTTAAGTTTGGGGGTATTTGATAAGTGGATTTTATATCCACTTATTCGATATCTTTTACTTGAATTAGTTGCTTATATTCATGTGTCTTAGTTACTTTTCATGCATTTTGTGTTCATTTTGTAGGTTATATGTTGGGAGCGGTGTGAGCGATTATTGGTAAGGAAAAGCAAGGAAATCGCAAAGAATTGGTAGAAAAATGCAAAGAAAAGAAAATCGGACATCGTTTGGGCTTTCATGTTCATTTCATATTTTTGGCTTACATTGTAGAGTGTTTTCGTAGCTTTCCGGAACATCTTGAATCATTCTAATCGGAGTTCGGATGCAAGAGTTATGATCTTTGTACCAACAGACGTCGAACTTCACTGTTTTGATTAGCCATTTTCATAGAAGTCAGTTCCAGTCCTATTTCAACCTTCATCCGGCCAGAATTTCTCAATCATCAAAGAATGAAAGTTGTATAGCTCGTCGATAGCTTCGATTTGATAGGTGGCAGGCCCCGTAACTCCTCCCGTTTCAAAAGTTATGACCGTTTTACCAGAGGACGCTGTGACAGAAAATGGACCCACGCTGGGGCGGGCTTTTCCTTAACAAATGCCCACCGGGGCGGGCATACCAGTTGAAATCAGAATCATAGCCCGCCGGGGCGGGGGTATGCGTAGAAAAGACATTTTTTGGCCAAATTTGAGTTCAGGAAGGATTGTTTCGATCCAATTGACTCAAGGACTTCCAAGAGGACTTAAAGACATATAAAAAGGCTTATAAAAGGAGGAGAATAACAAGGATTAGATTGAAGATTAGAGAGGAAAAAGATGATTCCATTATATTAGATTAGAGTAGATTAGATCAAAACACTAGTTCTTATTAGATTTGGAGATTGAAGCAACTTGGAGACCATTGAAGATTCAAAGTAAGAGCAAGAAGGGAGCTTCAAATCTATAGACAATAGATTATATCTTCTCATCTTCTTCTATCTTTGTCTTTTATTGTTTATTCAATTGTGGATTCTTAGTTTTAATTCAATAATCATGAACTAATTCTTTGTTTGAGATTACAATGGATCTTATTGTGTAGTTTATTTTAATATTCTTCGTTATCAATTATTATGTTCTATTGTGAGGATTGTCTATTATGATTTGGACTTAATTGCTTATTTGCCTAGCTAACAATTACCATGATAATCTATATGAACTCGAGAGATGAAGTATAGATTTAGATTTGATCATGATAGCATGTGTTTGTGATTTCTGCATAGATGGAATCATGATTCGTGTTTAGGATAGAGATATGACTTTACGCCATATGTAATCTTATAGAGAACTTGTGCTTTAAATATTTTTTAATTGTAATTCACATAGAGATATAGTGGATTAGTTAATTAGGGTGTCTTGCTTAATTCTATCATCTGTGGATTTAAGTGAGTATGGGTATTATGCATCGAGAGATGGTTTTATCTGCTTTAGTGTTCTTGATTAAAATTCGGGATAGAGAATAATTGATGAGAAGTGTGTTAACTTAAATAAAACAATAAGTGAAGTTGTGATCTTAAATCTCCATAATCTTATTTTAACTAGTAGTAATTAGAATTAGTTTACTTATAAATTGAAATTCATTCGTTTAAATAAGATTGAGTTGGTTACGGGTTAGTACTTGGTGATTTTTATTAAATAATTCTCTGTGGGAACGATACTCAACTTATCACTTTATTACTTGTTAACCACGTATACTTGCGTGTTGTGCGTAATTAGATTTTACCCAACACCTGTGACTTGGATCCGTAAAAGAAAACAACTCACAATGATATCTTCCCAATACTACACACGTAATTATATTACTGAACAAAATCTTTACCTGTCACCACCTCCTGTGCAATCACTGCGTCTTGAACCGTCATGTTAAAAGTGCGTGCCATTGGTCTTCCCGGCTAAGCAGGTCCTTTGATCGTCAGTGTTCCGCTGCTAGTTCCTTTGTTGATGCTTCCTTTATCCATATTCTTATTCGGGCAATTCCAAATCTGATGATCTAATGATCCACAAAAGAAACAACCTTGTATCTTCCTTGGACTGAGACAATTGGGAGAAATGTGTCCCTCTTGGCCACAATTAAAACATACAACTTTTCCTTTTAAACAAACTCACTAATTATTCTTCCCACAAACTGCACATGGCTCACCTCTCTTCTTACTTTCTCTAGAATTGTTTCCCGATTGGGTATTATCAATCCACTTCTGCTTATTGGGATTACTCCCACCACTACTACCTCCTTCATTCGTCTTCTTCTTCTTCTTCTGATGGTACTTGGATGTAGCTTCACTTTTCCCTTCCGTAATGATTGTTTTTTCCAACAAAGTCACAAATGTATTAATCTGCAACACGACTACCTTGTTAAATATCCCTGGTTTCATTCCGTTCTCAAACCTTTGCGCTTTTTGTGTCTCCATATCCACCCGACGTGGTGAAAATCTCACAAATTCATTGAATTTGGTGGTGTACTCTAAAACCGAGATGTTCTCTTGCTTCAATTCTATAAACTTCACTTTCGTTTTGGCTTGCATACTCGGTGAGAAATAGTTCTCAAAGAACAACTCCTTAAACCATGTCCACATTACTACTTCTGTCCCGGCTCTAGCCTGATTCGTTTCCCACCAATAATTAACTTTGTGATAACCCGAGATTTCGAATAATCTAAATTTCACGAATAATTTTTTATATATATATATATATATTAACATTGACTGTTAATATTGTACTGTGCATCTGTGATATGAGTATCGAGAAGTAGTAAATTTGTGTATTGAGTAAGAAATTAGAGTAGAGTTGTGCTTAACGGAGAATAGAAACCCTAACCCTAAGTTCGGATAGGGATTCAATTGAAAATATAATTGAAATAGTTATACTGATAAGTACGTGTTTGTACTGTATAGAATGTTGATCAATGATTGGTCAGGTAGGGTACAAAATTGGTAAACCCTAATAAGGGATTGGAAACTCTGATCTCAAGATTTGAAACCCTAACACGTAGTTAGGAACCCTAATCAAAAGCCGGGAAACCCTAATTTTTAATTCGGGAAACCTAAATCCTAATTAGGAAACCCTAATCCTAATTAGTAAGCTCTAAGGTGATTAGTATACTTTAATGTGATTTGTTACCTTTAATGTAATTAGGGAACACTAATTATATTTTGAAATCTTAATTTTCTATTTTAAAAATCCTAATTTAGAAAATCCCAGAAGCTAAAATTGTAAAACATTAGGGTTAGAACTTTAGGGTTAAGCCCTAATGGTCAAACCCTAAGGGTTTGGTAAATTCCATGTATGCCATTAAAATTTCATGTACAAAGTCCAAAATACCCCTTTACTTAGATATTAAGTAGAAGATTTGCAAGATCTAGTGAGTCATCACTTAGGATTATCCCATGCGCTGGAAATCAGCCCAAACCTAATCCATATCTTGCGAACTTGCACACTTGGATTCATTACATCTATGATATAAAAGATCTAGGAGAGAGAAAGTTCACATATTAAGCTTATTAGCTATCTAACACCAACCCACTCTTTCTCTCACCTAAACCCATGAAATCCCTAAGTGTTTTGGTCACTAACCAAGCCGATCATCAAGATCAGTGGAGAAGAGCTAGGATTAAAGATTGGACAAGAGAAGGTAAAACCCAAACTCAACCTAGATCTTGTATGCTAAGAAAATAATTATGTTTATGTGTTTAGATTCATGTTAGAAGTTACTTTTAGATGATCTATGTTGATCCATCATGGATCCATAGCATCAAAGTTGGTAAAAATTTAAGTTTTCAAAAACTGTTCTTGAGTAATTTCTGTGGTCTGACAAGAAATGTCAGTCGCTCTATATCATTGTGTGATTATGATTCTTGTCTTTTTATTGTTTAGATCTATAGTTTGGTAGGTGGTCTTTTATCAGAAAGTAAAATTACAGCATTTGAATGGCTAGATTCCAAGTTATACTCGGTCAAAGTCGGTTGACCGACCATGACGAAGTACAATCTGGGCAGCCCAGAAAGATGGAAACCCGCTTGACAAACTTTTGTGTGGCTCGGATCTGACAGGTTCTTGGTTGTTTGATGTTTTGTTTGTGACCAGGTTGTAGCCTGCTAGATCTACTATAATAATATGTCTTTACATCTTTCAAAACATCAACTTAGCGATTGGAGTGGCTAGTCAAACTAGCCTACTCGACATGAATGTCTGTTTTCTGGAATTTCCAGAAAAACGTAAGAACTATGCTTTTGTCAGAGATTGACCGAACCATAGATTCTGATTTTGTTATGTTTGGACTAAGATTATGTTATATACTTGTTTTATTGTCATATATACTACCATTATAAATCAAGAAATCACTTAAAAAACGAACAGAACATGGATTAAATTGAGCTCAAAATGATACACTCGACTGCCTTGGGTTTCTAGGTTTGCCCAGAAAACCCAGGTTGGTCTGACAATGAAATTACAAGCATAGATCTATTAGTTTGTTTGTTGTTTGATCATGATGCTGGTTGGATATTGTAGATTTGCATTTCCACTATACGATCGAGGTTTAAGTTGATCCAGAAACATTTTGAGATGAGAGTAAAATTCGGTCAAATAGGGGATCTTGAACACTGTCTGACAGTGTTTTTGAGGCCAAGAAGACCTAAGATGACAGATAAGTGTCGCGATAGGCTATAGCGACGGTTTAATTAGTTTTATTTTCTGATTTTTCCGGAAAATGATTAAAAATAGAAAATAAATTATAGAAATTACCAAAAATGGTTTTAAAAATTATTTTAAATTGTGTAAAATAATTTTTGACTATTTGAGATATTTTTCATTAATATTTATAATTATTTGAATATTAATGATATTTAATTTATTTAATTAGTGTATTAAATAAATTAGAGATAAATGATTTAATATTATGAAAAAACATTTTAAATAAGAATAATGTGTTAGAAAATATTTTAAATTATAAAATATAATTTTTAATATTTTTAGAGAATTTTCATTAATAATTTAATATTAATGATATTAGATTTATTTAAATATTATATTAAATGAATGAATTAAAAATGATTTTATTGATTTAAAATGAGAAAATGATAATTAAATCATTTAAAAGTGATTCCGATGTTTGAAAAATTATTATAAATTATAATAATTGCTTATAAATTATTAAAAGCTTAGAAAAATATTATAAATGATATTTGACTTATCCGAAATAATATTGAAGCTTAGAGACCAAGTGTAATTGACAATAATTGTGTCAATTGTCAGGATAGGTGACCGAACTCTAAGAATGGGACCAAGTCCAACCGCATCAAAGAAATAGTTAGACTTGATAAGTGTTTATCTAGGTTATAAATCTTGATGTGGCTATGTGGTAATGTGCCTAAGAGAAGTTTATTTGTGAATTATGATTGTTATGTGTTATAAATTATTGTGCTAATTGTGAGACCGATATTATTGGTTATAGGCAGATAAGTTTATTGTGTAGCTGTAATCAGCGAAAGATTCAAGTTCCCTAACTCAACCTTGAGTTAATATTGTTTATTTATTATTGGTGGTTAATTATTGCTAATTAGACCACGTCCAGGGATTTATTGTTGATTATTCGCAGTTAGTGCATGCTTAATAATTCAAATTGAATTACTGATTCAGAATATATTTACATTCGTAGAATAATTGTTGTTTGGATATACATATCCGTAGAAGCTAGAATTGATAGTACAGATAATTCCTGTTTATTGTCGAATTATGTTGAGAAATGTCTTAGCCAATTATTCGTTGAGCGAACATTTGTTAGAACTTGATAGGTTCGAGAAGAGAATTAAATTATTATCGATGATCGATGCCAATTATTTTTTTTAGATCGAGAAGAAAATAGAATTTAAAATCACAGTATTTCGTTGTAAAATCAAAATCTTGATTCTAAGACTGAGAAGAACAACCTTTTATATAAAGGGAATATTTTATCGTTCGAGTATTCGGCCTTTGCGCGCGATTAAGTATTATGCATAATATAGGGTATACTAAAGCTGATCACTTTATATACTTGTAGAGGGGTATGGTTTAATCTTTATGGTTATCTGATACACCTGGGTATATCAAAGTTTAACTTTGGCAGTTACTCGAGAAGAGAAGTTCAAGATCCAATGGATCGCTCAGCATAAATCTGGAAAACATTCCACTTTGTTATTTTGTAGAATTAATTCTTGATTATTCATTTGAATATCGTAGAAAACCTTGAAAGCGTTGTACTATTTCATTATCGAATTATTGTTGCGTAGAATGTGAGAAGGTTTGATATTGATTTCTATATCTTTATTGTATCTCTTAACTTGCGGAGCAAACTTGTTGCTCACCTTTGCTATAAATAAAACTTTTCAGCTAGGGACGAAGTTGCAGAAGGTGCTGCAAAGAAGAATAAAGAAAAAAGAATAATTATGAATTAGTTATGATGAACAATATTAATATTATGTTGTATTGTATTGTAAACCCTTTTTGTATATCTAAAGGGGTATGTCTGTAATGTTAAGGTTAGTAGACCTGGGACTTATGTATTAACAATTTATGTTAATGAGTTATGTATTCCTATTTATATTAAAATGGGTAGTTAGATGGTATTATATTGTGGATCGTGAACACCAAATTAGGGGGTCAGGTAACCTAGATTTGGGGGTGTCACAGTTTGGTATCAAAGTTGTAGGTTATAAACCTTAAGTGGGGTGGGAAAAAACCCTAGGATTATAACCCTGAGCGAGATAGAGAATACTCATTTAGAGTATTAAGTGAGGGATTACAGAAGCGTATTGATAGTGAGATAAGTGGACACATAGTGTGAGGAGTGTGTACTGGTAAAGTATTAATCAAGTTATTTAAACTGATTGTAGGATATCGGGAGAAGATAAGGTGAGTACGGAAATGCCAGCGGCTGTCGCACTAGTGTTCGTAGCTGAGGTGCCAGCGCAGAGCGAGTCAGTGGAAGAAATGGAGAAAGATGAACCAATGATCAATCTCAGGAGTGATCATGATGATTATCTCGAGATGAATCTAAGTGGTGATGAGGAGGCGGAGTCTGAAGAAGCTAAGGTGGAGTTGAAGAATAAGATCAAAGTTGGAGAACAAGATCAGCTAACTATAGAAGTCCAGGAACTCCGGAGTAAGGTATTTCTCTTGGAGGAGTTGTGGAAGACAGAGCGGGCGTTATGCGAAATGACTGAAGAATGGAATGAGCTGAAGGCGCAGGTGGAGAGGATGAAGACTGAAGGTGGTGGATCATCTGAAGGAACCAACAAGAAAGACAAGAAGAAGAGAAAGAGGGCCAACAACAATAACAACTCTGAAAATTCAATCCCGAAGAAGAGGCAAGCTTGCAACAAGTGTGGAAAGACTCACGCGGGAGAATGCATGATGTGGAAGAACGTCTACTGCAATTGTAAGCATGAAGGACATATTTCTTTGCATTGTCCTAAGCCAAATATGAGGAAGTATTTCTCATGTGGAAGAACGGGTCACGGATTTAACAAGTGTCCCAACAAGAAGAAGACTGGTGAAGGGAGTGGTCGGTAGACAACTTAGATATATGTAATAGTATCTTTTGGTAGAAGCTTATGATAGTAAGTGTTATAATATCGAGAATGATGTTTAAGCATATGTATATATATGTTTGAATGAATGAAATCTTTATTTTCTATATGAATATAAGATTAAGATTAAGTTGTGTGTTCTTAAAACTCATACTTATGTTAAGATCATGACTCATGATTATATGAAATATTTTGAACCCCTCAACGAATGGACGCCAAAGGTCTGACTAGGATAAGTTCATACACTCATATAATTGTGGCAAGTTACTGAACTCCTAAGTATGGTAAGTTTGATGAACGGGGATTAGATATGTGAATTTGGTAAATGGCAACTTTTTGTGTAAAGTTGGAGAATTGTAGCTTCCTATGTAAAGTTGAGTATGTTAATCCTAGAATTATTTTAAAAGGGATAGTAATATGTGTTAAGTACTATATGTACTATGTGCTATTTGAATAAATATGCGATTACATGAGAACTATGTGTTGAATTCTTATTGTGTTAAGAATTTGTATGGAGAAAGAAAATTAATATAAGATTTTTATCAGATCATGCCGCCTAGACGACAGAATTGAAACAAACAAGAAGAGCAGTCGGTGAATAACGAAGGAGGTCAAGTTGATCCAATGCAAAACTTTTCAAATATGATAGCCGAAGCTATGGAGAATAGAGCTCCTGCTGCAAGAGGAAGAGCGAGGAATCAGCCAGCTGACAGATTGGCTAACTTCAAAGACTTTAAGGCTGTAGGACCGCCTGAATTCAATGGAACCACGGATCCGATTGAAGCCCAAACTTGGGTAAAGGAGATGGAGAAATAGTTTCTCATTGCGCGAGTGGCAGAAGAGAAAAAGACGACTTTTGCAACATACTTAATGAAGGGAGAAGCTAACTACTGGTGGGAGACTAATCAGGCAAGAGCTAGTACAGCGGTGGTAGCGTGGACAAGATTTAAGGAGTTGTTCTTTGAGAATTACTTCTCACCGAGTATGCAAGCTCAGATGGAAGTTTAGTTCTTGGAACTTAAGCAGGAGAACATGTCGGTATCGGAGTATGCTACCAAATTCAACGAATTAGCAAGATTTGCACCTCATCAGGTGGACACAAAAGCAAAGAAAGAGAGAAAATTTGAGAACGGACTGAAGTCTAGGATATTCAATAAGGTAGCGGTATTGAAGATCAACACGGTTGCGGCTTTGTTGGAGAAAGCGTTAATTGCTGAAGGAGGAAGCGAGGCTGCATCTCGATTTCATCAGGAGAAAAAGAAGAAGACCAATTATAGTGGAAGCAGTGGTGGTAGTAATCAGAATATGAGGAAGTGGAGTGAGAATACCCAATCGGGTAGCAAGACTGAAGAGAATAGGAAAGGAAGGGAACCATGCGCGAATTCATGGAAAAGAACCATTGGAGTCTGCATTTAAAGAAGAAAAGGAGTCTGTTATAAGCTGTGGCACAGCAAGGGCACATGTTACCCAATTGTCCTAGTTCGAAGAAAATTCAAGGTTGTTTTGCCTGTGGATCAACTGATCATATAGTACGAAACTGTCCGAAAAGGAATGCGGAGAAGGAAAGTGTCAACAACGAACTCGGTGGTGGAACCTTGACGATTCGAGGACCTGCACAACCAGGAAGACCAACAGCTCGTACTTTAAACATGACGATGCAAGATATAGTGACTACTCAGGAGGTGGCAGGTAACGATTTCATTTAGAAATTTAATTACGCTGAGTAATCTTGGTTAGTTATTGCTGTGAATTATTTTCTTTTATAGATTCAAGTCACAGGTTAGAATTTGAAACACAAATTAATATTGTGTTCTTAAAAATGAATTGATGATACAACTTTAAAAGATTATAGAGAATAAGAAAGCGGTGATTCTGAGGATGGAATCCTTTTAAGGAGGGGTGGATGTGATAACACGGGATTTCGAATAATCCAAATTTCATGGATTTTTTTATATATATATATTTACTGTTAATATTGTACTGTGTATCTGTGATATGAGTATCGAGAAATAGTCAATTTGTGTATTGACTAAGAAATTAGAGTAGAGTTGTGCTTAACAGAGAATAGAAACCCTAACCCTAAGTTCGGATAGGGATTCGATTGAAAATATAATTAAAATAATTATATTGATAAGTACGTGTTTATACTGTATAGAATGTTAATCAATGATTGGTTAGGTAGGGTACAATATTGGTAAACCCTAATAAGGGATTGGAAACTCTAATCTCAAGATTTGAAACCCTAACACGTAGTTAGGAACCCTAATCGAAAGCTGGAAAACCCTAATTTTTAATTTGGGAATCCTAAACCCTAATTAGGAAACCCTAATCCTAATTAGTAAGCTCTAAAGTGATAAGTATACTTTAATGTGATTTGTTACCTTTAATGTAATTAGGGAACACTAATTATATTTTTGAAATATTAATTTTCTATTTTAAAAATCCTAATTTAGAAAATCCTAGAAGCTAAAGTTGTAAAACATTAGGGGTTAGAACCTTAGGGTTAAACCCTAAGGGTCAAACTCTAAGGGTTTGGTAAATTCCATGTATGCCATTAAAATTTCATGTACAAAGTCCAAAATACCCCTTTACTTAGATATTAAGTTTGAAGATTTGCAAGATCTAGTGAGTCATCACTTAAGATTATCCCATGTGCTGGAAATCAGCCCAAATCTAATCCATATCTTGCCAACTTGCACACTTGGATTCATTACATCTATGATATAAAAGATCTAAGAGAGAGAAAGTTCACATATTAAGCTTATTAGCTATCTAACACCAACCCACTCTTTCTCTCACCTAAACCCACGAAATCCCTAAGTGTTTCAGTCACTAACCAAGCCTTTAGATCATCAAGATCAGTGGAGAAGAGCTAGGATTAAAGATTGGACAAGAGAAGGTAAAACCCAAACTCAACCTAGATCTTGTATACTAAGAAAATAATTGTGTTTATGTGTTTAGATTCATGTTAGAAGTTGCTTTTAGATGATCTATGTTGATCCATCATGGATCCATAGCATCAAAGTGGGTAAAAATTCAAGTTTTCAAAAACTGTTCTTGAGCAATTTTTGTGGTTTGACAAAACATGTCAGTCGCTCTAGATCATTATGTGATTATGATTCTTGTCTTTTTATTGTTTAGATATATAGTTTGGTAGGTGGTCTTTTATCAGAAAGTAAAATTATAGCATTTGAATGGCTAGATTCCAAGTTATAATCGGTCAAAGTCGGTTGACCGACGATGACCGAGTACAATCTTGGCAGCCCAGAAAGATGGAAACCCGCTTAACAAACTTTTGTGTGGCTCGGATCTGACAGGTTCTTGGTTGTTTGATGTTTTGATTGTGACCAGGTTGTAGCCTATTAGATCTACTATAATAATATGTCTTTACATCTTTCAAAACATCAACTTAGCGATTGGAGTGGCTAGTCAAACTAGCCTACTCGACATGAATGTCTGTTTTCTGGAATTTCCAGAAAAACGTAAGAACTAAGCTTTTGTTAGAGATTGACCAAACCATAGATTCTGATTTTGTTATGCCTTGGGTTTCTGGGTTTGCCCAGAAAACCAAGGTTGGTCTGACAATGAAATTACAAGCATAGATCTATTAGTTTGTTTGTTGTTTGATCATGATGCTGGTTGGATATTGTAGATTTGCATTTCCACTATACGATCGAGGTTTTAGTTGATCTAGAAACATTTTGAGATGAGAGTAAAATTCGGTCAAACATGGGATCTCGAACACTGTCTGACCGTGTTCTTGAGGCCAAGAAAACCTAAGACGACAGATAAGTGTCGCGATAGGCTATAGCGACAGTTTAATTAGTTTTATTTTCTGATTTTTTCAGAAAATGATTAAAAATAGAAAATAAATTATAGAAATTACCAAAAATGATTTTAAAAATTATTTTAAATTGTGAAAAATAATTTTTGACTATTTGAGATATTTTTCATTAATATTTATAATTATTTGAATATTAATGATATTTAATTTATTTAATTAGTGTATTAAATAAATTAGAGAAAAATGATTTAATATTATGAAAAATCATTTTAAATAAGAATAATGTGTTAGAAAATATTTTAAATTTTAAAATTTAATTTTTAATATTTTTAGAGAATTTTCATTAATAATTTAATATTAATGATATTAGATTTATTTAAATATTATATTAAATAAATGAATTAAAAATGATTTTATTAATTTAAAAATGAGAAAAATGATTTAAAAATATTTTAAGTTATAATTAATGACTTTTAATATTTTAATGATAATTTCATTAATATTTGATTATTAATGTTGATGATTCAAAAATAATTTTAATTACTTTAAAAATCATTTAAGTAGAATATTGATGATTTAAAATTATTTTAAGTTATTGATAATAACTTTAATATTTTGACAAGTATGTTATTAATATTTTTATATTATTAAATATTAATAATGATAAGATTATTTGATAATTAAATCATTTAAAAGTGATTCCAATGTTTGAAAAATTATTATAAATTATAATAATTGCTTATAAATTATTAAAAGCTTCCAAAAAATATTATAAATGATATTTGACTTATCTGAAATAATATTGAAGCTTAGAGACCAAGTGTAATTGACAATAATTGTGTTAATTGTCAGATAAGGTGATCGGAACTCTAAGAATGGACCAAAGTCCAACTAGACAGAAATAGTTAGACTTGATAAGTGTTTATCTAGGTTATAAATACTGATGTGGCTATGTGGTAATGTGCCTAAGAGAAGTTTGACAGTGAATTACAGTGTTATGTGTTATAAATTATTGTGCTAATTGTGAGACCGATATTATTGGTTATAGGCAGATAAGTTTATTGTGTAGCTGTAATCAACGAAAGATTCAAGTTCCCTAACTCAACCTTGAGTTAATATTGTTTATTTATTATTGGTGGTTAATTATTGCTAATTAGACCACGTCCAGGGATTTATTGTTGATTATTCGCAGTTAGTGCATGCTTAATAATTCAAATTGAATTACTGATTCAGAATATATTTACATCCGTAGAATAATTGTTGTTTGGATATACATATCCGTAGAAGCTAGAATTGATAGTACAGATAATTCCTGTTTATTGTCGAATTATGTTGAGAAATGTCTTAGCCAATTATTCTGGTTAGACGAACATTTGTTAGAACTTGATAGGTTCGAGAAGAGAATTAAATTATTATTGACAGATCGATGCCAATTATTTCGGCCAGATCGAGAAGAAAATAGAATTTAAAATCACAGTATTTCGTTGTAAAATTAAAATCTTGATTCTAAGACTGAGAAGAACAACCTTTTATATAAAGGGAATATTTTAGCTATTTCGAGTATATTCTACTTTCTTCATGATTAAGTATTATGCATAATATAGGGTATACTAAAGTTGATCACTTTATATACTTGCAAAGGGGTATGACTTAATCTTTATGGTTATCTGATACACCTGGGTATATCAAAGTTTAACTTTGATAGTTACTCGAGAAGAGAAGTTCAAGATCCAATGGATCGCTCAGTATAAATCTGGAAAACATTCCACTTTGCTATTTCGTAGAATTAATTCTTGATTATTCATTTAAATATCATAGAAAACCTTGAAAGCGTTGTACTATTTCATTATTGAATTATTTTTGTGTAGAATGTGAGAAGATTTGATATTGATTTCTATATCTTTATTGTATCTCTTAACTTGCGGAGCAAACTTGTTGCTCACCCTTGCTATAAATAAAACTTTTCAGCTAAGGACGAAGTTGCAGAAGGTGTTGCGAAGAAGAACAAAGGAAAAGGAATAGTTATGAATTAGTTATGATGAACAATATTATTATTATGTTGTATTGTATTGTAAACCCTTTTTGTATATCTAAAGGGGTATGTCTATAATGTTAAGGTTAGTAGACCTAGGACTTATGTATTAACAATCTATGTTAATGAGTTATGTATTCCTATTTATATTAAAATGGGTAGTTAAATGGTATTATATTGTGGATTGTGAACACCAAATTCGGGGGTCAGGTAACCTGGATTTGGGGGTGTCACAAGCTTCACCCTTCATCAAATAGGTAGCATAAGCTAGTTTTTTTCTCCTTTGCTACTCTTACAATAATAATAGTCTTCTCCATCTCCTTTACCCAAGTTTGGGCTTTAATAAGATCAGTGATTCCTTTAAATTCTGGCAGCCCTACTGCTTTAAAATCTTTGAAATTCGCCAATCTATTGGCTGGCTGATCTCTTGCTACTGGTGCCCTATTCTCCATAGATTGAGCTAACATGTCTACAAAGTTTTGCATTGGGTCTACTTGACCTCCTTGATTATTCACCGATTGTTCCTCCCTTTGGTTTCGATTTTATCGTCTAGGCAGCATTATTTGATTAAATAAAAATTTATATTAATCCCTTATCTCTACACTACATCTTATTATTAGCATGATAAGAATGTAGTATAAAATTTTAAACATAAAGCAATTCAATCTTACTCGATTTAGCAAATTAAGTTTGCCGAATTAATAAATTACTAAATAGACACCGTACTATCTTAATCTTCAAAATTTATTTTACGTAATCAAACATATAATTATATCTTTGCATATTCATTCAAATAGTACATAGTATTTTTTAGTACAATACATATATTGTTATAATCAGTTACTATCCCTTTTTGACAAAAGTTGGGATTAACCATTACAACTTTATGCAAAAAAGTTGAGATTCACAAAAATTATTCTTAATATTCATACAAAAACAAGGATTACATTCATATATATATATATATATACATATATTTACATATGCCTACTCATCACTTATGATTTTATAATCTTTAAATATATCATCGCACTACCAAAAGGTACTACTGCTCATGCTTAAGCTGTCTATAGTCCACTCGCTACCTGTATTCTTCTTATGACACTTGTTGAACATGTGACCCATTCCACCACATAAGAAACATCTTCTTTTATTTGGCTGAGGATAATTTGGTGAAATATGTCCTTCCTGTCCATAATTAAAACACAAATTTTTCCCCATCATACATTCTCCTAAATGATTCTTTCCACACTTGTCATATGCATGCTTCTTCTTTGAATTTGAATTTTCTGAGTTATTATCACCGTCATTGTTCCTTTTCCTTTTATTATTACCCTTCTTCTGCATCATTATAACTTCAGATGATCCACCAAAATAGCAATAATGCCAAAAACGTATTTCACTATTTCGGGTTTAACAAAACAGACACACACATGCAAGTATACACAGTCAACAAGTAATATAGAGTAAGTTAAGTATCGTTCCCACGGACAAAGGTAGTTATTCCTAATCTATCAAGCAACAACTTTATAGCTATTTTTGGCTGCTTAAACGATAGAATAAAAGGTGAATTAAAAACTAAAATGATTATCAACACAAATTCAACTAATAAACAAGCGAAGAGATTCAAATTGGACAGATATGGGATCCTAATGTCACTTATTTCTTTACCCATATTATACACCTCTTGTTAAACTTAATTAATTATACCGAATTGTTATTCGAGAACACAAAAGTAAAATATAGCCATCTTTTGATGTACCAAATCCATATCACATATAATCCACAATTGATAGAATAAACATGAACACCCACAGTACCTAAACCACTATATGTCTATGCAATTTACAAATTAATAGGGTTTAAGCCCAAGTCCTCAATTGACTATGAGTGGTGCTTCGATATATGTCTATCCTAAGCACAAATCTTACCACTACTAAAAAAATGATCATTTGTGATGGCCAAAATCCATCACAAAAAGTAGAAAAACCATCACGAAAGGTCTACGTGACGGTTTAAGCATCACAATGACCGTCTTTTATACACCCATCATGAAAGGTTTTATGTGATGATTTTGACAATCACGGAAATGCTTAATGCTTTTGTGATGATTAATACAATCACATTAACACATAATCTATTGTGATTGTCAAAGTCATCACAAGAAAACAAGACTTTAGGGATCAAATGTAAGAACGTGAATCTCTATTTACGAATAATTTATTTCACTGTATTAATTGTATCTATATTAATTGTTTCAAATGATACTTGTAAGATTTGAACCCTCCCCCATTCGCAAACTAAATAACGAGTATTACCACTACAACAAAGCCCAGATTATGATTATAATTTTAAAACAAAATATAAAAGGAAACATATGTGAGTTAACTTACAAAATTATAAAATTACTTCCATATAAGATTTAGTGATTACAATGGCAGTCACAAATACTTTATAATGATGGTAATATTAGTCATCACTGAGAACCATCATATATTTTATTGTTTTGTGATGACCTGAAAATGCCATCACTAAATACCCTCTTTTTGTAATTGTAAATAAAAGTCGTCACAAAAGTCTATCTTTTTTTAATGATTGTCACGACCATCACAAAATATTGTTTTGATTATTTCTTACATTAAAATATTAGTGATAACTTAATTGCAATCACGAAAAGGGTATATCTATAAGTGATGACTTAGTGCGTCACAAAAAGAAAATTTATTTTTCGTGAAAAAATTGGTGTGATTTACATGGCCATCACAATTATAATACAATGATGGCAATATTAGTCATCACTAAGAGCCATCATATATACTATTATTTTGTGATTGCTTAAAAAGTCCATCACAAATTACTATCTTTTGTGATTATTTTTTAAAATTGTCACAAAGTTCCGTCACGTATTCTTATTTTTCTAGTAGTGATACCATCACCATGTAGAACATACACACACAAGCTATTAAGATTAGATCTAAACCCATACTTCGTCTCTCAATTTAATATGGATTATCACGGTAATTGATAGCTAGGCAATTAAGCAATTCAACACAAATTATAAAAGACAATCCAATAACAATTAATAAGACTAACAAGGAAGTATATTAAAGTAAACTAGATAACAAGATCCATAGTAATCTCAAAATAGAGTTTATTTCATTATTAAACTAGAATCCATGATTCACAATTGATTATACATTGAAAGATACAAATAGAAGTAAAGAGAATTAGGGATTAAGAAAAGCAAATCTGAGTTTCTTCTCTTGTTTCACTTCTGAACTTTCAAGGATCTTCAATTGCTTTAATCCCCAGATCTTATCTAATCTAGGGTTCTTATCTAATCTAATCTAACAAGGAAAGAAAAGAAAAGAAAAGATCATATGTAATCTAAAATGATCCCCAAGGGTGGAATCTTCCTTTATATACTGATGTGTCCTCTATATATAAGCCCTAATTGATCCCTTCTCTAAGTTACGCTCCAATTACACTATTTAATGAAAAAGTCAACTCTGGTCAACTTCTGAAGTGGCGCGGTTGCGGTGGAAATGGCCTGGAGTTGGGCGCACCCGCGCTCAAGTAGCAGATGGCATTTTTTTGGGTCCAATGGATGGCATGACCCCGCTTAAAATGCACTAGAAATCCGCGCACCTTCACAATAGATTTTTTACTGCAGTGTCCTCTGGTAAAACGACCATAACTTTTGATTCGGGAGGAGTTACGAGACCTGTGACCTGTAAAATCAAATATCTCGACAAGCTCTATAACTTTCATTATTTGAGAATTGAGGAATAATGGACGAATGAAGGTTGAATTTTGGTTGGAAGTGACTGCTATGAAAATGGCCACCCAAAACATTGAAGTTCAACGACTGTTGGTACAAAGGTTAGAACTCTTGCATCCGAACTCCGATTGGAATGATTCAAGATGTTCTAGAAAGCTAAGAAGAAGCTCTACAATATAATCCAAGTTCCAAGCCAAGAACATGAAATGAACATGAAATCCCAAATGATGTACGGATTGCTTTTCCTTGCATTTTCATACCAATAGTCGCTCACAAAACTCCCAAGCATAAAATCTACAAAATAAACACAAAATTCATGAAAAGTAACTAAGAAACATGAGTCTAAGCAACTAATTCAAGTAATAGATACCGGATAAGTAGGTATAAAACCTACTTATCATCCCTCTCCGTCTTTCACAATTCCTCCAAAAGAAATACCTTATTCCACAGTTCATGAACTTTCGCAGATACTTGACTTTTTTTTATTCCTACTTTTCCTTTTTCTTCCACTTCGGCCTTTATTTCTTACTCCACCTTAGTTTCCTTGGAATCTACTTCTTTATCTTCATTCAGATCTATTTCGGGATACTCGTCATGATCGCTTCCCAGATTCACCATAGGTTCGTCTCTTACAAATTCTTCAAATGATTCACTCTGAGATGGCACCTCGGCTAATGGCATTGGTGCAACAACTGCCAACATCTCGGTAACCATTTCATCATCTCCCGACATCCTACAACCAGTTTTAAATAATCTTAATTAGTACATCACCAGTACGAAATCCATATACACTATGTGTCTATATATCTTATTATTGATGCACTTCATCAATCCCTCACTTAGAACTCTAAATGAGTTTTCTTTATCTTGCTTATGGTTATATTCCTAAGGTTTTTCCCCCACTCAAGGTTTATAACCTATAACTTTGATACCAACCTGTGACACCCCCAATCCGGGTTTTCTAACCTCGGGTTTGATGCTCACAATCCATCATATAAATAACATCTAACTACCTATTCATTTATGAATATCGTCATACATACCATTAATTAATATATTTATAACCTTATCCCAGGATATATAACCTTAACATAATTTACATACCTTCAGTTATACAAAAAGGTTTACACATAACAACACAATAAGTAAAGTTTGTAATAACTACTCCTGCACTTTGCCCTTGCCCTTGTCTTACTCTGACCCTCCTGCTACTTCGCTCTTAGCTGAAATGTTAAATTTAAGCAAGGGTGAGCAACGAATTTGCTCCATAAGTTAAAACATACAATAAAAGATATGAATCAAGAATATTAGAGTCTAGATTCGATAGGACTTCAACAAAGTTTAAAGGACTTCGAATTAGCAGAATAAATCATTTATCGATAACAAGTTTATCGAATTACAGGCTAAAAACAATTTAATGATGAAAGAGTAGAACTCTTTGAAGTTTCAATAATGTTCAATCGATTATCAAGAGATAATACTACTACAATAACAAAGTGAAATATGTCCAGATTTCATGCTGAGTGATCACAGTGGATCTTGAATTAATCAAGGAATTATCAGATATTTAATATTGAATTACCCCCAAGAGTATCAATTAATCATAAAGATTAAATCACTGCAAGCACATGAAGTGATCAGCTTTATTGTGCCCTATATTATGCATAATACTTAAAAATAGCGCAACAACTGGATATTCGACCACAAAGTCCCTTTTCTATAAGTGTTGTTCATCTCAATCTTACATCAAGAGTTCGTACCACAATAATATGGTTTGGATTTAAAGAAATGCTAAAAATTTGAACATATAATATCTATATTTATCTAGCCAAAATAATTGGCATCGACCTTTCAATAACAACTTAGTTCAAATACTAGAACATATCAAGTTTCAACGAATATTAGTTTCTCCAAAACAATTAGCTGAGACCTAAGTCATAAACTATTTAATATTAGACAGAAATCAATTGCACTATTTGCAATCAACAATAATATTTATAGATGTGAATAACCAACAATAGTTATTCACCAGTCATGCTTTTGAAATTTAAAACTCAATTTAAGTTAATGAACGTGCACTAATTGTGAATACTTAATAATAATCTTAGATGTAGAATTATCAGCAATAATTACCCACTACTATGCTTGAAAAATAATAACTCAAGATTGAGTTAAGGAAACTTGCCTTGGTCGTTGACTATTGCTACACAATATAATTTAGCTGTGTTGAAAGGCCTATCATCAATAATATTGGTCTCACAATTAGCGCAACACATCACAACACATAATGCATTTATTTAATGTCACTATATAACTTAGACACGTAATCATGTAGTCACAACAGTGTTTAGAACCTATACAAACAGTTTTTCAGGTCAAACTATTTTAGTTTGGTTGGACTTTGGTATTAATACAGTGTCTCTATTGTGACGCCCCAAAATAGGTATACAACACCCATTCTGAGTCGCCAAATACATGGTACAGAAAGCAAACTACAACTTCAATAATACAATTATCGTGCAAAATACGACAACACATACTGTGAGTTTAAATACAAATATTGTCTTCTAGAAAATATCCACACTCAAATAAGTCCTCATTACAATTATTCAAACACTATTTTACAAAAATAGTGAGGACTGCTAAAACATCTTTCTAGAACCATCACTCCATACCCCGACTAGATCCTGCTATGTTCTCACCTCCTGAGAAGAAAAATGGAACAAAAAGAAAAAGTGTGAGCTCAACTAGCCCAGTAAAGAATATTATGACTAAGATAATATACAACAAATTATCGTTAGTCCTCAACAGGGAAAAATCTGATAGAACATAATAGACAACAAGTTTTAGATCAATATTCTACAGCGAAAACAACAATCCAAAGATATTCATTTATATCACCAGTTGGTCATGTTCATCTCAACACCTGTTCATCTTTGCACTACGGGTCAAAGATATTCATTAATTAATCATTCATCTTTGCACTACAGGCCAATGATATTCAGTAATATCATCATTTAGGACCGAGGATGATGAAAAATATTTTAAAGAAAATGAATCCAGTGAGACAGAAGGACAAATATTAGGGATTTGTATTACAATTTATCCAAGATCAATAAGACTTCATAATAACCAATTTTGAAGCAGAATTCAAAAATAAAGACCAAAACATGGATACAATCAAAGATAGTAACCATAATAGACATCTTGGACAAAAAGAATAAAATTTTATTTTTCGGTGAATAGTGCCGTATTCGTGAATAGTGCCGTATACGTGAATAGTAACCCCGACACAAAAAGTTCCAAATTTGATTAAATGTTCAAATCAATACTTCGACATAATGATATTGAAAGAAATAACATCATATATAAAGAAAATAACATCCCTTACCTCAAAGAAACACTACTTCGGAATAAAATATCGGATATGATGAATGAAACTTGTATTGAACTCTCAAAGTATCAAAATACTCACAAAAATACGCTCGAGAATCTAGAGAGAAAGAAAACTTGTTTCTGGTGTGATTTTCAATTCTAACATAAGCGTCTATTTATAGAAAAATGCTAGAACGCCATAGGAGACTAAAATAATAAAATATATTATTTCTTTTTCTTTCTTCCACGCATGTGCTAAGTTGAAAATTTAGACCAGCCACCTTTGAACCAATTTCCAGCAGCCCACATGTTGTTAACCAAAGTGGGTCCCACCCATAAATTTAATAAAAAATATTTTATTTTTTGAAAATTCAATAATTCATAGAAAATAGCCCGTTTATCAGAAAAATATGAATTTTATGTCCATTCTGCTTGAAATCGAATTCTCTACAACTTTGTAGCTTTGAGTTTTTCCAAATTTCAAACAGAAAATATCTGAAACCCACAAATGGGTGATTTTTAATACCTCCATTCTGACAAAATACTGATAAAATACGTCAACATTAATTTCTTCATTTATAACCATATAAAATAAATAAATCCATCATTTATATCCACATCAAATAAATATTTCCTTATCATATAAATCAATAATTAATTATTCACAAATAATATTACAGAATCACAATTATGACAACCAGGCCGTTCCCAGGAAAGAGGGGGCTTTCCGATAAGGATTTCTCCTTACTGGCGCGCAATTAGATGACCAAACCTCTCCTTGACAGAACTTTCTAGACATTGCCAATAATGTTATCTAATAATATTATTCAAATAATATGAATTATTGATCTGATAATGGGAAATACTATGCAATGACAATTATTGAAACAACAATAATATAAACTATCAACGCAACAATTATTGAATCAATAAAATAAAATATTGAGCAAGAATTCATCGTGAACAATTATTGAGTAGTGTCTTCTTCACGTAAGAATCAATAATTCAACTATCTTTGTGCAATACCGTGTGCTTACTGCAGTAACGACACAGCGTATTATTGTATTTTAACCACCAAGTATTCTAACAGTGTTAACGGTAACCATTACGCCATTAATTATAAAAACTCATACTTTGTCATTTTCTTCATCCGATAATTATATCTGTTATGGGGCCCACGAATGATCATACGCTATAAATCACGGATACGGATATCAACAAAAAGAATATTCCACTACCAAACGAATATTCCTCATAAAAGGAATATTTTATAACCACTTGCTTATTTTGTAAAATTTTCACATTTCACCCATAACCAAAGTATTATATCAAATTAACCCTTATTAATTTAGAATAATGAATAGAGGAAAATTTAATTTAATTTTTAATAAGTTGGGGTCTTACATCTATTACCTTATCGGATAATTAACAAGTTTATTTTCAATAAAACTCCATTCCAAAGATTCAATATTATTTTAGATAATTAAAATATCCTTTATAACATTTTAGGAAGCTCATAATAATTTTAAATAATTATTATCTTTTATAATGATTTTTCAAACAACGATATCATTTTTAAATGCTTTAAATTAGAATAATCCCATTATCATTAATATTTAAATAATTTTAAAATATTAATGAAATCTTTGTTAAAATATTAAAGTTATTTATAATAACACAAAATATTCTTAAAACACTAATATTACCCTTAAATAATTTTTAAACATTGAAAATCATTTTTAAATAATTACCATTAATATTCAAATATTAATGTATTGCTTATCAAAATATTAAAAGTCATTTATTATAACTTAAAATATTTTTAAAACATTTATATCATTTTTAAATTATAAGAATCAATTTTAAACCAATTATTTAATATAATTATTAAATAAATTTATTATCATTAATATTTAAGTTATTAATGAAATTTATCTCAAAATATTAAAAAGCATCTTTTATAACTTCAAATATTTTTAACACCTTATTATCATTTAAAATGATTTTAAAATATTAAAATCATTTTTAACTAATTTATTTAATATAATTATTAAATAAATTTAATATTATTAATATTTAAATAAATTAAAATATTAATGAAAATTATGTCAAATTATCAAAAGTTAATTTTTATAACTTAAAATAATTTTTAAAACTCATTTTTGAATTTTTATGAATTATTTTCTATTTTTTTCTCTATTTATTTGAAATTAATTTTATTAAAACCATCTGTCGAAGTCAGGATTTTTATTTATCCCTTTATGTTCTTGTCTTTTGGTGTTCTCATGTTAGGTGAGATTTGTTTGAAAAAACAAGTTTGAAAAGGTGTGACATGTATATGTCGACGATTGGACTGTAAGAGTCGCCAGTTGGTATTTTTAAATGGTTGTACCAACTCAACTGAGAAATGGTTTGCACATAGACCTAGTGGCGTGACACTGTTTAACTGGTTTGTGAAACCGAGATTCTTTAGGGTCCGGGGGCTTGATTAATCGGATGGAAGGTGTTAGGCAGCCCCTGACTTCCGTGGTGACACGATTACCACCACTTTTCAATTTAAACTTTTAACTGAATATGTGTGTGTAGGTATATTTGCTGTTCTCCGAAAGTAGTGTTATGCCTCGTTTGCACCTATATACAAATGGTTTGAATTTTGTATAAAAGTTCAATTTTACCGAGATATGGCAGTGACGTTTTGTAAAACAAGTTTTTCAAACCTTTGGGCTCAATAGTAATTGAGGCCTTTGATACTTCCATTGTATTATGTGTTCGGCTTGTTTACTTTTATTATTTTCAAGATGTGAAGCATATTCGAGAAAATAAAATACATAGCAGTGCCGAACTCTTTACGGGCATGAGAGCCATCTAAGGATATTTAAACACCGTGAATAATTTACAAGCTGGTTACAGCTGAAAATGTCCATCACGAGAACCGAATCTAGATTCAGGAACTGAATCTGTGATCACATGAAATGTATATATATATATATATATATATATATATAAGCAGTAAACGCCACAGATCGACGATCCGGGCATACACACACAACACGACTCTTAACATGAATAACTGTGTGTGAATGAAAATGGAGAAAGGCTTTAAGAAATCTGAGATGTCTTACAGTGGGTTGCCAAGAAGACTTCAGATAACTTTAAATGAATGAATACTCGGTTTGCACCAGTAAAACAAAACACAAGCTCACAGGTGTTTGGAAAGCGAATGCACTCAATGTACAGAGTAAAATGGACAGGGTTTCCTCTCCTTTATCTCTTAGAAGTGTGTATGGAGTGAAATGAACATGGCTTCTTCGCCTTTTTTTTTCTTTCTTAAAATGGACACCCCAAGCCCTCTATTTATAGAGGGGGAGCCACAGGTGTACCTGCGGCTACCCGGGGTGCCCCGGGCTTTGTGGGCCCCGCTGTCTCGAAGTACGTCCGCTCGAACCTTCATAACTTTCAATCCGGGCATCCGATTGAGGCGTATAATATCTTTCTGGAATGCTGTTATCGAGAGCTACACAATGACATGGGAGAAGAGGTTGTACAAAGCTGGGAAGATGGGTCCATGACCAGATCGTCTTTAAATTCTATCCGGTGTGCTGTCTTATTCAGTAGTCACTCAGGATTTTGAGCTATGGTTCTTGTAGGACACTTATGTGTAGAATGTGGTATGAAATGTTGTTGAGATGGCATGTCTGTGGGATCGAGGTGGTAAAATGATGAATTTGTCCCTCACTAGGGTTATCTCTGGCTCTGGGCTGATTTAGCTGTCGTTGCTCAAGATAATCTCTGAGATTGGGCTGTTGTGAGTACTAAATGTCCTCAAGGTTATCTCTGAGGTATGCCTGACCTCCCGGGGTTATCTCCGGGGTTGGGACTGAGTTCCTTGGGGTTATCTCCGAGGTTGAAGCTAACCTCTGGGAATTTAAAATGGCTTTTTTCGGGGTTATCTCCAGAACTGTGACTGCATTCCTTGGGGTTATCTCCGAGGTTAAAACTAAAACTCCTGGGTTGTCTTCGGGACTAGAACTGAGTATCTCGGGGTTGTCTACAAGATGGAAAACTGAGTATCCCAGGGTTGTCTCACGGATTGAACTGATTTGACTTCCAAGGTTATCTTTGGAAGATGATTTTGCCCTCCTGCAAGGTTAGTAACAAGAATGCAAAATTTTGAGTATTTACAGATGCCCCTCTTCATCATATTCATGTAATGTAATGGCATTGATAGGATAAAGAATAATAGGCACTTGAAATGTGACAAGATAATCATGATGCAAGGTAATGCAACATGATGCAAATGTATGATGAATGTGGTTTATTGGACAATCTTCCAACGGGATGTGATGACTGTCTACTCCCATGACTTTTAATGGGTGCTGGAGTTATCACTAATGACCCTGACGAACTGCTTAGATGTCTACCCCAAAGCTTTCGAAAACTTCTAGGATGCTGAAATGTACATCAAAGGCTGATATCATTGGTTGACTTTCGATGCTTCGTTGGATTTATTTGCTAACGGCTGGATAATGTCAAGGCTGCTTGACCTTCGTTAAAATGTACTTCAACGGCTGATATCATCGGATGACTTTTGATGCTTCGTTGGATTTACTTTTCAATGGCTGAATAATGTCAAGGTTGCTTGACCTTCGTTGAAATGTGCTTCAACGGCTGATATAATCAGATAACTTCCAATGCTTCATTGGATTTACTTGTCAATGGCTGAATTATGTCACGGTTGCTTGACCTTCATTGAAATGTGCTTCAACAACTAAGATTGTATGAAGCATTCGCCGGGGATATGTTTTTGGGATTACAACCCCGAACTGCCGAGTGTAGTTTGTAAAAGTTGTGATAATTGGTGTTGTGAACCTTGTGTCTAGGCGAATACCAATGAGTGATGTGTAGACCCACAGTTTGGTCTTTAAAAATCAGGATTTCTGGCTTTTCCGCTCAATCGCGTAGCATTTTTTTCCTGATTTGACTTTTTCAAATTATGAGATCTCCTTTGCAACTCAAATTGGACTGAGCCGGAGGGGTGGGACCCACCTAGGACAGTTGTAGGAACACCTATGGCAGCCGCAGATACACTTGCGACCATCCGTGGGTGTATTTGTTGGCCATTTCCCTTTCACAAGTCATTTTTAAGTTACGCCACACAGCGAATCCAAGAGTTCTTTTTTAGATTTGCTGAGTTCGAGCTGTTTTCTGTAAAAACCGTCATCGTACAAGTGTTCCACACTATCCTGGTAATGTATGCATGTCCTCTTTTCCAGTTTTTATCCGTTGGAAAATGAGTTATCACATGACATGCTTCTAAACACATAGTAGTGAATAAGCATGCTCACATGACTTGATAAAAAATATTCAACATAGTAAATGTTAGTATTTAACCATACTGAACATATTGATGTGAAAAAAATTTGACTTTTGAAACAGTTAAATTGACACCTTTTTCTGCTATTTCTTATCCTATTTTAGGACAAATGAGCAAAGGTTGTAAGACAAATTAATCCTGGTAATTAGGCTACCCTTACGAATTATGACTTTGACATTTTTATACATATAGGATGTTTATAACTGTGAGTTAGTGTGTTATTGAATGGCCACCTAGTCATGCCTACGTGCATGTGGATAGTTCTTTTTACAAAGGAGACTCTGGTAAAAATTTTCCATGAGCCTAGGCATTGGGTAGAAATGCATTTTTAACTTTATTGTAGGCGTATGTTAAAGTAATGCATGCATGCATATAATCATAAAATGCATTTGAAAAGCTCCAGGTTAGAATTTACCACACCCTTTCTGAGGTGATTTAGAGACTTGTGTCTAGATATATGGATATGGATCAGCTGAGTAGTTCCCATAGGACCACTTCAGGTGTGAAGAGGAGGGATTCAGATGTGACTCAAACTCGTTCAGTCAGATAGTCTCGTCGGTTAGTAGAGGCGGTGATTCGTCCTATCTGGGTTGAGGTGCCGGATGTTGAGGACGAGGAGGAGGATATACCAGTTGCGGCTCCCGCTCCTGCTGTTCATGCTCCTCACAGGGATCTTCCAGGCATTAATGTGACGATTCTAGAGCTTCTGGATGATTTGAGTCACCCCTTAGTCTACTTGCAGGAAAACGAGGTAAAAGATGGATTTGAACTTCCTTTTTCCTATTGATGAGTAGCAACGATTATGATGTTGATTCGCTTCTGTGATGTAGGTTCCCGACTTTACGCAGCCTCGAGGGAACTGGTTCAACATATAGTCTCTATATTAGGCTCTTCATCCAGAGTATTGAGAGACTGCACATGGTTGGGGCTTTGAGGCGTTCTTTTCCATCCTCCCCCGTCATTGTCCCTGGGGTTATCTCAGGGCGTTGTCTGAGCGTTGGTTTCACCAAACTCAGTCTCTCCATTTTCTTGACTGCAAGATGATGATGACGCCGATGGATTGGTAGTTTATCATCGATATGGAGTTTGGTGGGGCGTCAGTGCCTTGTACGGTGAACATTACCCAACTATAGTTAGATCCTTGTTAGGAGTCCCGACTGAAGCACTCAAAGGCAGGACAGTCCGTACTAGTCCTTTGAGTGTAGATGCTATGAATGGAGCATTGAGTGAGCCCATACCCGCTGATGTGAGAGTCTGGGATCGCATTCTTCGGCGATTGTTCCTAGTCATCCTCCGGGGTTCCTTCATAGAGGATAACTCTTCCACGGTATCATTTGCTTTGGTTAGCACCACACGAGAGGTGGACCGTATTGGAGAGTATGACTTGGGCTCCTATACCTTTGCCTATTTCCTTAGGGGAATACGCATGCATTCGCAGGGATTAACAGAGGCTTGGCTAGGATTTTACCAGTTTCTGCTGGTGAGTATTTCTCTTTTAATTCCCATGTACATGTTAAGAGTGTTGACTAACCGCAGATGTTTGCCCTTGTATTTGCAGTTTTGGGCTTATGAGAGGCTCCCATGTCTACGTCCCATTAGTGTGTTAGGTTTAGATACCTACCCACGGGGACGACGATGGCATCACTTTACATTGGCAGAGGTTCCTATAGTTGAGGTTTTCACCCATTTTTGCTTACAGTTGGAGTTATTGACAACCGATGTCATCACTTGGGTTCCCTATTCTGGGGAGGATCTGACAGTTGGCTTTGAGGATGGGTTCCTGACTGGTGTCGAGCATGTGATATCCACCCGTCGGATTCTTCTCTTCACAAATGGAGGATGGGAGCTCTATTTAGAAAAGCGTGCTATTAGAAGTACCATCGGAGAGATTCGTGTACCGATCTATCCTCCTACCAGGCGTTATTGGCCTGTGTTGCAGTCGCTTGTCAATGATATCCCATTTATGGGAGTTGACGGCTTTGCTTTGTCAAAAGGTCCGTTCATTCAGAAGGTATTCTACCGCTGGTGGTCCCCTCGTACCATCGGAGCCCAGACCCGTGCCACTCAGTTCATGGGGGATATGGTTCCTGGATTTATGATAATGACGGATTGGATGGCCTACGTCCGAGATCCTACTCATTTGACGCAGATTGATAGCTTGACCCGACAGTTGAACCGGGCACATTTTTTCATTCGGCACTTGGGTAGAGATCCTTCAAAGGTAGATACTTTTGATCCTTCCAACTATGGGGCTGGCCCTTCAGGTAACCCATATGGTTTTGCTGGCGCAGATCCTCCATTGTATAGGCATGACATCCGTCTTGGTGGAGATCCAGTGACTCAGGAGGAGTTACATCAGATAGAAAAAATATATGATTTAGACATCAACACCATTGACTTCTTCTGATGTATTTCTTGTTATATCTTTTGATAGGCCTCTGTTAAATACTAGGTGGCTGTGCCCCATTCTCATTATATTTTTTGATATGCCTTTGTTAGTTGTTGGGTGTCTATCCCCCCATTTCCCTGTATTTTTAGTTATACACAGAGATGATGTATTAGATGATGATGTACTTAGGAATGTATGTATACTATTTTCCATTCTCTACATCATATTGCCATCTATTATTTATCATACATGTATTATGTTATGCATATGTATGTCTAGAGATATTCAGCATTGACCCCTGGATGGTCTTATGATACGGCCCACACAGATGTCTTCCTCGATAGTTAGCTGCATTAATCATACCCCACCAGTATTGGTAGCCTCATATTTGAGATCATGGTATGATAGTTTGTCACCTCCAGATCGGGTGATTGTAGATCAGCTATTGTAGCACTCTATGACCCTCCTGATGTTCTAGGTTCCTGTGGGTTTTGTAGAGGATATGCTAGAGCACTGAGTACCGGACATGCAGGTGTTCTGGTTTGAGACCTAGGAGTTGACTCCCACCTTAAAGGAGTATGAGCGGTTGACGGCTACGCCACTAGACAGGCCTTGCACTCAGATGGTTATTGGGGATATGAGCCGACAGTTCATGACCCTCACCGGGCTGAGGTGTAGAGTAGCTCATGCTGAGATCACATCCGAACATGTGGTGTCCGAGCATTTTCTGATAGACAGATTCGGCTATACGAATAGTTATGCGCAGTACTCCGAGGATTTCACCATGTCGGAGGATCAGTGGCGTGTTGCAAAAGTAGACGTACTCATGATGTGTGTAGTGGCTTATATGTATATGCCACTGTACATGGATCATCTAGATATCGATGTAGTTATAGCAGTATTGGCTCTCAAGGAGGGACGTACCATTGTACCAATGATTATGGCAGAGACATTGAGGTCAGCCACGTATTACCACACCCACTCTACAGGGGTGTTTTTAGGCAGCTCAGTCTTGCTGTATGTGTGGTTCATGTCACACTTGAGACTGATTGGCACATTCTGACGTTATGGGTACTATTTTTCCCATGAGATAGCCATTTCTTACTCCTTTCAGCCAACGGAGTGTACAAATGCTGCATCATGGTTGGTGTTCTTGGTAGGGATCGAGGATCCATTTGACATCTTGTTGTGTTCAGGGCTTAGTTCTCCCTACCGCTTCATTACTTGTGCATCAGGCATGGATTATCTCCCTTTGGCTGGCTTGTGGGGCATGACCACGTATCATCCACTGGCTTTATTAGCATAGTTTGACCAGTTTTAGGATGTTCATCCTTTTGAGGGGGCATTAGGTCAGCGTTTGTCTTCTCGACATTCGTCAGCAAAGGATAGATCTAGGGTGTATGCCTGTTGGGCTCCGCGTGAGTAGGCTGAGTTTTTCGTTAGCCATCCGGGCCGTTCTATAGAGTATTCTGCATGGATGGAGGCAAAGATCACATCAGCCGGGGTTGTATCCACCATGCCAGGGATTGATTTTGACAGTGGGGAGCCCATGGAGGACACTAATTCTCCCACTAAGGAGGAGCTATTTGCTTGGTTGACAGTAGCTCTTGTAGATTCTCCCAGTATGACTATTGTTGTGACCCAACATTCGATAGAGTATTTACAGTAGAGTCTGCATCTAGCGACATATGGCTAGGGCCTTATGGTTAATAGCTCTTTTTGGGAGAGATGTCGCTCTAGCTAAGAGAGATGATGCCTTAGCTCGTAGAGATACCGCTATTGCCAAGCGGAACGAGGCTAGATCATCTAGAGATGTAGTTGTGACTGAGTGGGATGACATTATATCTTCCCGAGATGCCGCTTCACAGATAGTACTGCCTTGAGGTCTCACACCACTGATATAATTGCAGAGATGAACACCTATATTGATGAGCATTGTGTCACCTTGCAGTTGGTTGTGGATCTTTTGGCTCGTGGTGATTCCCTTGGGCAGGAGCTTATAGAGTTACCCCCTTCTTCTGAGAGGGATGCCATGTTGGATTTGATAGTGCGTATATCCACTGGATTGTACATGGGCTTTTATTTTCCTGCACAGACTAGCTTAGCCATTTTTGTCATGTACAGTACACATTGTATATATCAAACAACATTATATATGGCAGGGAAATATATTTTGATTCACTTCCCTTTTAGTTATACCTTGTTACTTGCTTGATATTTGCCTATTCTTCAGGGCTTGTGATCTTGATGTATTCTGAACTCCCCTTTGATGGATAAACATTGAAATATCTCAAGATCTTTCAGAATGGATCATTGATCTGTGTGTATTCCCTACCCTTTGGTGTCTTGGGACTTGTTTATGTATGTGGTTATAGAGAGGAGTGTGGCTTTCCTCTCTAAGGTTGACCACACCATAGATGGTCGCCGGTACTCCTTTGTATGGGGGATCCCAGGTAGATCCATCTCTTATGGATTGGTGTTTCTCTTTGTGGATTCAACCGCAGCTTAGATGGTCGCTGGTTCTCCCATTTGTGTAGGGAGACCAGGTAATTCCATCCCTTTGGTCTAAACCGATGATGTATGGTCTGAAGGATGATCCTTGTACCGTTGAAAAGTTTTTATATTTTGGTAGGGGGTGAGACCAAACCATGAATGGCTACCTACGTACTCCCATTGATGAGGGGAGATCAGATCTACGTAGTTTAAAACTAGTGTGAAAAGGTTCAAAGTTGTATGTGGCAAAGAAGGGTGTAGAGATGTTTTTTTTTCTATAGTTAGACCGAACCAATAAATGGATGCCTACGTACTCCCATGTATTGGGGAGATTAGGTCTGCGTAGTTCACCCCTGTTGGGACAAACTGATGTGGTTAAAGGGTGTTGTTTTTGTCTTTGTGCAGGTTAGACCGGACCAATAAATGGTTGCCTACGTACTCTCGTGTATTGGGGAGATCAGGTCTGCGTAGTTTGCCCCTATTGGGACAAACTGATGTGGTGAAGGGTGTTGTTTTTGTTTTTATGAAGGTTAGACCAGACCAATAAATGGCTGCTTACGTACTCCCATGTATTGGGGAGATCAAGTTTGCGTAGTTCGCCCCATGTATAGGGCAGACTGTAGATGCAAAAAGTTTGGTCCCTGGTGGGATAAATTGAAGGTGTGAAATGTTTTATCCCTGGTGGGACAAACTGAAGGTGTGAAAGGTTTTGAAAACCTAAGTTGAGTTATAGATATGATGATCCAGAACCAGGCTGCTGGTTTGAAAGGTATGTTTGTCCCTGATGGGGCAAACGGTTGTGAAGAAGGGTTGTATGTAGTGAGGGGTTTTGAAAACTTGAACAGACTGGGGATCTGGTGATCCAGGACCAGGATGCTAGTTTGCAAGTGATTTCAACATAGTATCATTTCATGGTGTTCGAGTTAATGAGTTACGAAAATTCATCGCCATCTGTTTCCTACAATCTGAGGGCTTCTCCTGCCAATACCTCCTTGACAACAAACGGGCCTTCCCAGTTTGGGGTGAATTTTCCTTTGGATTGATCTTGGTTGTTAAAAATTTTCTTCAGGACCAAGTTATGCTCTTTGAATTTTTATAGCCGGACTTTTCTGTTGTAGGATCTGACAATCCTTTGTTGATATAAATGACCATGGAAGATGGCAGCGGCTTGCCTTTTATCTTAGAGATCATTCGTGATACCTATCTTGTAACCATTGGTCTTCATCCAGTTGAGCGTCTATCAACACTTTGAGGGGCTCCATTTCCACTTCTATGGGGAGCACTACTTCCATTCCATAGGTTAATGAGTAGGGGGTTGCCCCAATGGAAGTGCGCATTGATGTTTTGTAGGCTAATCGAGTTAGAGGCAACAAGTCAGGCCATCCTTTGTGATTGGTGGACATCTTTTGCATGATATTTTTGATATTGTTATTCGCCGCTTCAACAACACCATTCATCTTTGGACGATAAATGACAGAGTTGAGATGTTTGATGTGGAATTTACTACATAACTCCTCCATCATTTGGTTGTTGAGGTTTTTAGCATTGTCTGACACAATCACCCCTGGTTGTCTATATCGATAAATGCCATTGTTTCTGATGAAACCAATGATAACTTCTTTAGTAACCTTGGGGGAAGATGCTGCTTCTACCCACTTGGTGAAGTAGTCAATCATGGTGAAGATAAACCGATGTCCATTACTAGATTTGGGCTCGATGGGCCCGATTATGTCCATTACCCACATTGAGAAGGGTCAGGGCGAACTCATATTATGGAGCTCCCTTGGAGGGGCATGCATAGCATTCCCATGGATTTGGCATTGGTAACATCTCTTGACGTGATCATCATAGTCAGCCTTGAGAGAGAGCCAGTAATGCCCTATTCTTAGGATTTTCTTGACAAGTAGTGGGCCGCTCATGTGTGGGCCACATACTCCACCATGGATTTCATCCATGAGCCTCTGAGATTGGTCTTTGTCTAGACATTTGAGAAGACCTAGTCCTACATCTCTTTTGTAGACTGTGTCTCCGCTCAGGTAGAATTTCATAGCCATTCGATGGATCCGCTTTCTTTCACCTGGACTTGCCTCAGTGGGTATAGATCCATCTCGCAGATACTCCTTGATATGCTCATACCAAGGGTGTTGGATGGGAGGTAGCTAATCCGATACTTCTCCAATGTAGTTCCCATAGGCTAAAGCCTTTTGCAGGGTGAATGTGATGTTTCACATGTCTTCCTTGTTAAGTATGTTAATCAAGGAGGCCAAAGTTTCTAGCGCATCCGCAAAGTCATTCCTATTCTGAGGAATGTGGAGGAGGAATATTTCTTCAAACTCCAAAGCCATCTGTATAACCTGCCAATGGTAAGGCAACAAATGTAACTCTTTGGTGTGATAGATCCCAATGGTTTATCTGATTACCAATAAGGAATATCCAAAGACAGTTAACCGTCTGATAACCATTGATTAGGAAAGTTTCAACCCCATGATGTAGCCTTCATACTCGATTGTGTTGTTGGTGCTGACAAACTGCAATTTGACGGCGACGGGATACTGCTCCCCCGTAATGGATAATAGAACAGCTCCAGCTCCAGAACCTTCCATGTTTACAGCTCCATCAAAATACATCTTCCATGATTGGTGTGTATCATCCTAATGGTGTTGCTAAACTGTTATTATCCCTTCATCGGGGAAGTATGTTTTCGAGGTTTTGAAATCCCCTGAAGGTGCGGAGGCCAGTTGATCCACAATTCCTTGACCTCTGATGGACTTTTGAGTCACGTAAATGATGTCAAATTGCTATAAGATCAACTGCCATTTGGACAGTCGACAATTCAACATAGGTTTGTTGAACACGTATTTTGAGAGGATCCACCCAGGATATGAGATGGGTTGTGTGACCATGGAGGTAATGCTGTAACCTCATGGAAACCCATGCTAAAGCACAATAATTTTTCTCAATCAGAGTGTACTTGTGTTCACTGTTGCTGAATCTTTTGCTGAGGTAATAGATAGTTCGTTCTTGGCCTCTATCATCTTTCTATCGCAGCATGCAGCCCATGGCATTGTCATTGATTGATAGGTAAATGAATAGGGGAACACCATCCCTAAGAGGTACCAAAATAGGAGCTTTGACTAGCTGCTCTTTGATTGTAAGGAAGGCTTTTTGACACTCATTATTCCATTTCATGGAGGAGTTCTTCCTTAACAACTTGAAGATAGGCTCACAAGTTACTGTGAGTTGGGATATAAATCGGCTAATGAAGTTGATTCTTCCAAAAAATCCCTGTATTTCCTTCTCTGTCTGAGGTATGTGCATTTCCGTGATGGCCTGGATTTTTGTAGAATCTAGCTCAATCCCTTTGTGGCTAACTAGGAATCCTAACAACTTGCCCAATTTAACGCCAAAGGCACACGTGGCTGGATTCAACTTCAAGTTGTTCTTACGCAACCTGTTGAAGAGCTTTTTGAGATGATCTAGGTGGTCTTCCTCCCTTCAGGACTTGACAATGATGTCATCCACATAGACTTCTATCTCTTTGTGCATTAAATCATGAAAGAGAGCCATCATGGCTCACTGATAGGTAGCTCCGGCATTGATGAGGTTGAACGACAACTGTTTGTAGCAAAAGGTTCCCTAAGGAGTGATGAATGCAGTTTTCTCATGATCCTTTTCAGCAACCATGATTTGATGGTACCCTACAAAGCAATCAGCGAAGGAGTACATGTCATACTGAGTTGTATTGTCAATGAGTATGTGGATGAATGGCATGAGAAAGTTATCTTTAAGGAAAGCTTTATTCAGATCCATGTAATCCATGTAAACTCGCACCTTTCCTCCAGGTTTAGGTACGGGGACTATGTTGGATAGCCACTTAGGGTATGTTGACACCATGATGATGTCGGCTTGAAATTGTTTCACAATTTCTTCTTTTACTTTTAAAATCCACTCAGGTTTTAATCACTTGAGTTTCTTCCTGACTTGATTGAATCCCTCTTTGATGGGGAGGCGATGAATGACAATGTCAGTGGACAAACCGACCATGTCTTTATGAGACCATGCAAACACATCCTGGAATTGGGTCAATAGAGTAACCATGTCATTCCTTTGGTTTGGAGAAAGGTCCGTACTAATCTGGATTTGTTTGGGGTTTTCTGAGCTTCCGAGGTTAAAAGAGGTGGTTTGATCAAGATTTGTCTTGGGTTTGTCTTCGACCCATTCTTTGATCTCCTGAGGTATCTCATAGTCCTCTTGTATTTCCATCAAGTCTGAGTCCAACTTTACATCAAAGTTACAGTCCTTGTGGAGAATAGACACCTCATCAACAAGTTTAGGCACATCTATCTTTAGAGTCCTAAAACTAAATGCTTTCGCTTAATATATGAAACTGTTCAATCATACAAAGTGTTAGCATGAAATGACAAAAACAACTGCTAATATTGTACAACAAAAGTAAGTAGTTATTGTTATCTACAGGGCAGAGGGAGTTTCTGCCCTTTTTACCCTTATCGACAAATGCAAGGAGTGCTGCTCCAATTGCCAAGGGTGAAATCCTGGTGGATAGCAGTGATAAAGGGGTTGTTGTCGTCCTCCTTTTATTGACTGATAACCATGATGTCTAGACAATCATCATCCAGGATGTCTCTGTTCATACCCTTCTTATGGACCAAGACGCGTAGGTTTGATAACCGCCTTGCAATGTCTAGTTTACGTTTTTGATTCCTTTCCTCCTTCTCTGGGTCTGGAATCAAGACTTCTTTTCCTTTGATCGGTATCGACTTAGGAAATAGCATAGCTACCACATGGGCAGGAACCTTTAATGAAGGCCGTACAGGCTCAGCATCTGTAGGTTTAAGCAATTTCATTGAAGATGAAGGAAGAAACTTGTGCTTGTGAGGGTTCCTGTGACTGGACCCAGGAGAATAACCTAGTCCGACTATCCCTGTTTAACTGGGAACTTGAATTCTGTGCTTGATGCCTTGCTAATCCTTGCCTAACCCTTTTCTAGGTTGAAAACCCAAGGAGATAATCTATTGACTTGCCGACATTACTTCGGCAGATATTCTGGGTATGAGAGGTGGAGCCCCAATGGATTGATAGTGAGTGTTGCTCACCTCCAGTGCCTGGAAGCTGATAGGATCAACTTCTGCATTGAAACTGATGAGTGGTATGTCACCTTGTACAGGACATTTAAGCTCAGCATTAACAATGACAATGCTACTTTTAATGATGTATTTTAGCTGCTGATGAAGGGTGGAAGGGATGGCTCTAGCCATGTGAATCCAAAGTCTTCCCAAAAGTAGGTTATATCCTATAGCTATTTTAAGCACATAAAAGGATACGCAGAATGTATGTGGACCAAACTCCATAGGTAGTTCAATCTCTCTGACAGCATTTCGCCGGGATCCATCAAAAGCTTTGATAATTGTATAGCTTCTTCGGATCCTGTTGAGATTGATGTTCATTTTCTCCAAGGTGGCATAGAGGTAGATGTTTAAGGATGACCTCAATCTATCAAAACTCTTCCAACCATATATCTCGAGGACAAAACCGCTATGTGCAAAGGTTTGCAATGACCCGTCCCTTCGGGAGGTCTGTCATCATCGGTGAAGGATATCACATTACTGTTAAATATGTGATCGACCAAATGATGGAACTTTTCAACATCCACTATTTTTGGTAAGTGGGCTTCTTCTAATACTTTCAATAAGACCTTCTAGTGATCTTCTGAAGAGAAAACCAAGTCCAGTATAAAAATCTTTTGTGGAGATTCTTTCAAGCTTAAAACCACCTTGGCTTCATTGTGTCCAATAGTACGGAGGAATTTTTCAATCCTCTCCATGGGAACCTTCCCCTTTGACTTGATTGTAGGCTTCATCGCCAGTTGGGGAAGATACAGTGGATTCTCTTTCAACACTGTAGCAGTTGTATTAGGTGTGGATCCTTCAGCCTCTCCATAATTCCATGGCACTTTCTTGAGGCTAACAAAATGATATTGTGGCCTGAATGGCAATATGATTAGCTTTGGTGCAGCCACTTTCAAAGGATTTTCAACACCTTTGAGTTGAATTGATTGTATTGTACGTGGTGTGGAAGCTAAATCTCCCTCAGAAGATATAACTGCTACGACATCCTTCCATCTTGTAGGAAATGTGTCCCCACTCTCAAGTAATACAACGTCTTTATCTGCCATTTGCAGGACACCGCTGTCAATCAGGTTTTGAATAAGATGGCGGAGTGCCCATTATTCTTCAGTACTGTGATCGCGAGAGTAGGAGTGATATTGATATACTCCATTAGAATCAAACCGTCATGAACGTGGACTGATTGGAGGTAGCAGAGTTGTAATTCTTCCCTCATTGATCAGCATCTGCAATATCTCTTCCATCGGTTGGCCTAAATGGGTGAATTCCCTTTTGTTAGTGAAGTCCCAACGGGCTTTAGCTTTTGCTCTTTTTGCAATTTTATCCTTCAGTGTTTCACTTTATAGAGTAAGTGGTATAGTACATGTAATAAGAGGAAGGAGGCTAGCATGCTCCTGGATGAATATTTGACATGTGACTTCGTGCTGATGAACCGCCAGTTCTGCCAATTGGCTGATTTGTTCGTCAAGAGCCTTCATTTCCTGTTCCATCATAAACTGGAACTTTTCATAGTCCAATTTGTTAGCATTATCCTTGCTGGTTAGGGATACACCCACATATTTGGAGCTCTGTCCACTACTCCAGTTAATCATGTTAACATCTTCTTCCTTGTGTTGAGGGAGAAGGTTGTCTTAAACATGGGGTTGGTCGGGCTTGGTTACCACGATCTCACCATTGTCAATTAAATCCTGGATTTTATGCTTAAGGGCTCAATAATCTTGTGTGTCATGGCCTGGAGCTCCAGCATGGTAAGCACACGTCTTGCTTGCATTGAAACCTTTTCCACTTGGGTTGGCTGGTGGAAGAAAATGAGTAATTTTCTTCTAAGCTGTGACGCCCCCAAAATAGGTATACACAACACCCATTCTGAGTCGCCAAATACATGGTACAGAAACAACTACAACTTTAATATTACAACAGTAAAACTGTGAGTTTAAATACAAATATTATCTTCTAGACAATATCTATACTTAAATAAATCCTCATCACATTTATTGATACATTATTTTACAAAAATGATGAGGACTACTAAACAATCCTTTCTAAAACCTTCATTCCATACCCCGACTAGTACTCGCTACATTCTCGCCTCCTGAGAAGAAAAATGGAACAACAAGGAAAAGGGTGAGCTCAACTAGCCCGGTAAAGAATATTATGACTAAGATAATATACAACAAATTATCGTTAGTCTCAGCGAGGAAAAATCGATAGAATACAATAGACAACAAGTTTCGGATCAATATTCGCAATGAAATAATAATTCATAGAAGAGTTACGTAGAGAATGAAATCTACTATAATCTATGAATTTAACGGTCCATCATCAATATTTTATCCTGTAACATCAATCAATATTCATCTCAAATCAAATATTCATCTTTGCACCACAGCCAAAGATATTCATCAATCGATCATGTTCATCTCAACACTGTTCATCTTTGCACTAAAGGCCAAAGATATTCATCGATCGATCATGTTCATTTAAACACTGTTCTCATCTTTGCACTACAGCCAAAGATATTCTTCAGAAATCATTCATCTTTGCACTCTGTGCCAAAGATATTCAATAATATCATCATTTAAAGGCGAGGATGATGAAAATATTTTTAAAGAACGAATCCATTGAAACAAAATGACAAGGATTAAGGATTAAGGATCAGTACTTTGTTTTATCCATGTCCAACAATACCTCAAAAATAATCATAGTGGTGTAAAATTCAAGAATGATCAAAACATGGATACAATCAAAGCTAGTATCCAGAATAGATATTTTGGACGAAAAGAAGAAATTTCATTTTTAGGTGAATAGTGTCAGATATCGTGAATAGTGTCGTATACGTGAATAGTAACTCCGACACCAAAAGATAGAAATTCCACAAAAAAAAACATTTTCACGCTTCATGAATAGTACTCGTGAATAGTAACTTATGAATAGTAACTCGTGAATAGTAACTCATGAATAGTAACCCCGACATGAAAAAGTTCCAAATTTGATAAAAAGTTCCAACTAATATTTCAGCATAATGATATTGAAGAAATAATATCATTTGAGAAGAAAATAACATCCCTTACCTCAAAGAATCAGTACTTCGGAAGGAAAGGTCGGAAGTGATACTGAATGAAACTTGTACTGAACAGCAACTCTCAAAGTATCTAAATACTCATAAAATACGCTCAATAATATAGAGAGAGAAAGAGAGAAAATTTTGTTTCTGGTGTGATTTTCAATTCTAACTTAGCCCTCTATTTATAGGAAAATGTTAGCCCGTAAAAAGCGGACTTAACTCGCTGAACCCGATGGCTTTACTCGCTACTATTGCCACCCACCACATTTGAAATAAAATTCAGCATTTTTTTTCACCAACCACAAGTGGGGCCCACTCAATTCTAGAATTTTCCACCAAAATCATTTATAACCTAATTTCGAACTGGTCACCTCTTAAAATTCATAATAAATTATCGCTCATCTTTAACGGTTCAAAATTTGTGGACATATAATCAACTTATATATGTATAACATATCCAAAATTACAACGATCCAACGGTCGGATTAAATATTATAACTCACACAATAAAGTCGTAATAACACCGATTTGATCTTTTAATACCTCCAATCGACAAAATACAAATAAAACATCTCAAAGATTAATTCCTTCATTAATAACCATATAAATAAATCCATCATTTATATTCATATAAAATAAATATTTCCTTATCATATGAATCAATAATTAATTATTCACAAATAATATTACGTAATCACATTTATGACAACCAAAATGTTCCTAGAAAGAGGGCTTTCCAATAAGGATCTCTCCTCATTGGCGTAATTAGGTGACCAAACCTCTCCTTAGGACAGAACTTTCTAGACATTGCCAATAATGTTATCTAATAATATTATTCAAATAATATGAATTATTGATCCGATAATGGGAAATCTTGTGCGTTGACAATTATTGAAACAAAGAATAATATAAAATACCAACGCAAACAATTATTGAATCAATAAAATAAAATATTGAGCGGTAATTATCGTAACAATTATTGAGTAGTGCCTTCTTACGTAAGGATCAATAATTCAACAATCTTTGTGTAATCTGGTGTAACTCTTTGTGCAACCACAGCAGTATCTTGTATTTTAACCACCGAGAGTATTCCAACGATCTTAACGGTAACAATTACGCCGTTATTTTTAAACAAATTATATTTGTCGTTTTCCTCATCCAATCGCTTTCCGTTATGGGGCCCACACATCATTTGCAAGCCGTTATACGAATATTCCCAACACGATCACGAATATTCCACGACCAAACGAATATTCCCAAACAAAAATGAATATTTTATAACCACTTGCTTATTTTGAAATATTTATGATTTAACCCTAACTATCCACATTAATCAAATCAACCCTTACTATTTCAAAATAATAAATAAAGAAAATTCCTTTTATTTAAAAAATTTTGGGGTCTTACAACCTCCCTCCTTATGAAATTTCGTCCTCGAAATTGACGACGATACACAGTGTTTGAAAAGGTGAGGATACCTCGCTTTCATTTCCGTTTCCAATTCCCAGGTCATTTCCTCTATAGCATGATTCCTCCACAAAACTTTAACTTGTGGTATGACCTTTGCGCGTAGGACATGCTCCTTCCTATCCAAAATCTTGACAGGTACCTCCTCATACATTAAGTCTTCGGCTATCTCGTCCGGTTCTAACTCAATAACTTGGTTCGAGTCTTTCACATATTTACGAAGTACAGATATGTGAAACACATTATGAACACGAGACATACTCGGAGGTAACGCAAGTCTATAGGCTACATTTCCTACTCGGTCAAGAATTTGAAATGGACCAATAAATCGTGGATTGAGCTTTCCTCTCTTCCCAAATCTTGTAACTCCCTTCCATGGAGCAACTCGCAACAATACATGATCCCCTACATTAAATTCCACGTCCTTTCGATGAAGATCCGCATAACTCTTTTGTCGATCTTGTGCCGTTTGTATACGTTGTCGAATCATTTGGATCTTTTCGGTAGTCATACGTACTAACTCGGGTCCCAACAATGTTGCTTCACCCACCTCATCCCAACATATTGGAGAACGACACTTTCATCCATACAACACCTCGAATGGAACCATGCCTATATTTGTTTAATAACTATTGTTGTATGAGAATTCTACTAATGGCAAGTACTTATCCCAACTTCCTTTGAAATCTAGGACACAGAGTCTTAATATATCTTCAAGAGTTTGAATAGTCCTCTCTGATTGTCCGTCCGTTTGGGGATGGTATGCCGAACTAAATCGCAAATCCGTGCCCATAGCTTTTTGCAAGCTAACCCAAAATCTTGAAGTGAATCTTGGGTCACGATCCGAAACTATGGATACAGGCATGCCATGCAACCTCACAATCTCATTTACGTACATACTAGCAAGACGTTCAAGTGAATAAGTCTCCAGATCGGCAAGAAATGAGCGAGACTTGGTTAATCTATCAACAATAACCCAAATAGCATTGATGCCTTGAGAAATCGTAGGAAGACCCAGAATCTAAATCCATGGTAATGTGTTCCCACTACCATTTCGGAATCTCAAGTGGTTGCAACGGACCCTTAGGTACTAGATGCTCTGCCTTTACACGTTGACAAGTTAAACACATTGAGATAAACTTTGCAATCTCTCTCTTCATATTGTTCCACCAAAATGTATGTCGAAGATCACGATACATTTTAGTACTTCCAGGATGGATTGCAAATGGTGTATTGTGTGCCTCCATCATAATCTTGTACTTCAAATCAGAGTCGTTAGGAACACAAAGTCTAGAGTGGACTCGAAGTATTCCTTCTTCATCAATTCTCGCTTTCGGAATAGCTCCTTCTTGTACTTTCTTCTTCATACGCATCAGCTCCGGGTCGGTGGCTTGAGCAGCTTTAACTTTATTGATTAAAGTCGATTATACTCGTATATCATCACGTGGGTACCTAGAGTTTTCATCTCCATCTCTATTATTTGTAAATTATACGAAATTAGTCTTTGACAATATCGTATTTTCGTACTTATATACGATCTTCTACTCAAACGCGTCCTACCACGTTCGCTTTTCCAGGATGGCATGGTCAGAACATGTGCTGAAATGAGTCTCCTCTTGAGTTCTTCGAAGCTCTTCCCACATTCCTTGCTCCATTCAAATTTTGTATCTCTACGAGTCAGCTACGTTAATGGAATAGTGATTCGAGAATATCCTTCAACGAATCTCCGATAATAACCAACTAAGCCTAGAAAGCTACGTATTTCGATTACCGACTTAGGTTGTTCTCAATCGTGACTCATATCCCAACCTTGGATAAGACGTCACAATGACACCTATCGATTTACTATCGCATCTAATATGGCGTCCCCTACGGAGAGTTCGGCAGGTGAATTCCACAAAGGAAGTCACAAGATAAAGGCTCGGTACCAAATTCTATAGTTGAATTTTTAACTCACGAAGTTCAATAGAGCCATTCGATATGAGATTTTAGAAATGAGTTTTGTAGGGTTCAAATTCGATACAAAATTTAATATCGGGCTTTGGGAGTAAGCCAAGAAATTCTTCAGAAATACGTCGGGAAAAATCAATAACAACAGAATATTATTCAAATCGACGTGTCTTTATTCAAATCCATAATACGGACTAAGAAAACTTGACATCCGTAATAAACGAATGACTTCATAGCTTGATATGAAAATGTTTGACTACAATGGTTTGATTGCTTGAATTCGAATAACAGGTTGCTTAGGAATATGAAAACTAACAACCTTACAAAAGCAATCAATTTGGCATGATGAGTAGTTAACCTTAAAATCACATCAAAAGCAAATATCTCTATAGAAATAAGGTTAACAGGTAATGTGATAGTGCCAACCTGAATCAAACAAGATTTATAAACAGTGGATGTGATGAAAGTTTCTCCTAACGGAGTTTCCACAGATAGGTCAAAGTCTAATTTCTCCGGAGTTAAGTTTAAACGTTGAGCGCAAGCAAGAGAGATAAAAGAATGGGTAGAACCGATATCTAGTAAGGTATAAACTTCGCAAGAATTTATAATTAACTAACCCGTGCTAAACCGTTCGGGTTCCTCGCAGATTTTGATCGGTCATTTACAAACGCTCTTCCGAGAATCGTTGACTTTGACCTTTTCGAGACATCTTTTGAGTCACCATTCTAATCGGATCGGGTTTCGATATCGTATAATCTCGAGCGATATGTCCTTCTTTTCCACAATTATAGCATACCTTGGAAGGCTTTGAGCAGTTTGACCTTATATGTCCCTCTCTCTCGATCATCTGTAGCATCTAAGCGGCGATCGTTCTCTTCCCTAGAATTTGTTTCTTTGGTCGATGTCGCCACCGACGCGTCTTCCGTCATTGTTAAATCTTCTTTTTTAGATTGGACATCTCTTTCCATAATATCAAGCGCGTCGTGCGGCTTTTTACCCATGCATCACTCATTCTTACTCGTTCGATTATTTCTTCTTTCAAATTTCAGATTCCAACTTTATCATCTTATACTCGCCAAAGAGTGCTTCGCTCAAGCATCACATATCGGGTAACACAAGCTTGAATCGTTGCATCCTTTTGCTCCACGATTGCCTCGCAATTCTTCACACCGCTTCTTCTAACTCATGAATATGATTTTGCAATTCTATATTTTGATCATAAAATACCTCTAATAAACTCTCTTGGTACCTCTTCTTCTTCTTCTTCCTCACTCTCATTTTGTTACATCCGGGATTATCTAAGGTGCAACTATCAATTCTTCACTCACCACATGGATATCTCTAATTCCTTCTTCGCACCGACATCACATTATCACGGTTGGCGATTAGAGGTGTCTCCACGATCTCATTCACTCCATTGTTAACGTTCAAAGTAGCCATTCTTAAAACTATCATAAAACAAGGGTTAATTAAATAAATTAACAAATCACATAATACCCTATATTATGACCAACCAACAAATAAGCTTAGGTAGGACACACTAGCTTAAGGATTTACCTGCTCTCCCTCCTAGTTCTATTCCCCGATCTCGCCAGAGATCATATCCCTAAGCTCGATACCAAGCTGTGACCCTCATGGTGCTTCAACCACAAAGACCTCACAATGGTACCTATCGGTTTGCCACAAGAAAAGCAAGGCGTCCCTACTTGAGAGTCCGGCGGTGCATCCCCCATCAACAGAAGTCACCGGTGAGAGGCTGGGGGTCTCTTTACTTATACTCGATATTAACTGTGACGCCCCAAAATAGGTATACACAACACCCATTCGAAGTCGCCAAATACATGGTATGTAAACAACTACAACTTTAATATTACAACAAGAGAAGCGGCTGTGAGTTTAAATACAAATATTATCTTCTAGACAATATCTATACTTAAATAAATCCTCATCACATTTATTGATACATTATTTTACAAAAATGATGAGGACTACTAAACAATCCTTTCTAAAACCTTCATTCCATACCCCGACTAGTACTCGCTACATTCTCGCCTCCCGAGAAGAAAAATGGAACAACAAGGAAAAGGGTGAGCTCAACTAGCCCGATAAAGAATATTATGACTAAGATAATATACAACAAATTATCGTTAGTCTCCAACAGGAAAAATCAAGAAGAATACAATAGACAACAAGTTTCGGATCAATATTCGCAATGAAATAATAATTCATGAAGAGTTACGTAGAGAATGAAATCTACTATAATCTATGAATTTAATGATCCATCATCAATATTTTATCCTGTAACATCAATCAATATTCATCTCAAATCAAATATTCATCTTTGCACTACACAGCCAAAGATATTCATCAATCGATCATGTTCATCTCAACACTGCTCATCTTTGCACTAAAGGCCAAAGATATTCATCGATCGGTCATGTTCATTTAAACACATGCTCATCTTTTGCTCTACAGCCAAATATATTCTTCAGAAATCATTCATCTTTGCACTACAAGCCAAAGATATTCAATAATATCATCATTTAAGACCGAGGATGATGAAAATATTTTTAAAGAACGAATCCCGGTGAAACAAAATGACAAGGATTAAGGATTAAGGATTCGTACTTTGTTTTATCCATGTCCAACAATACCTCAAAAATAATCATAGTGGTGTAAAATTCAAGAATGATCAAAACATGGATACAATCAAAGCTAGTATCCGAATAGATATTTTGGACGAAAAGAAGAAATTTTATTTTTCGATTGAATAGTGTCAGTATGAATAGAATAGTCAGAGTATCGTGAAATAACTCTGACACCAAAAGATAGAAATTCCACAAAAAAAAATATTTTCACGCTTCATGAATAGTACTCGTGAATAGTAACTCATGAATAGTAACTCGTGAATAGTAACTCATGAATAGTAACCCAGAGCATGAAAAAGTTCCAAATTTGATAAAAAGTTCCAACCAATATTTCAAAGATAATGATATTGAAGAAATAATATCATTTGAGAAGAAAATAACATCCCTTACCTCAAAGAATCGATTGCCGGAAGGAAAGATCTAAGTGATCTTGAATGAAACTTCAGATTGAACAAAGAACTCTCAAAGTATCTAAATACTCACAAAATACGCTTAATAATATAGAGAGAAAGAGAGAAAATTTTGTTTTCGGTGTGATTTTCAATTCTAACTTAGCCCTCTATTTATAGGAAAATGTTAGCCCACCAAGCAGCATTTAACCCGCAACCCGATGGCTTTTTACCTCTACTATTGCCACCCACCACATTTGAAATAAAATTCAGCACATTTTTTCACCAACCACAAGTGGGGCCCACTCAATTCTAGAATTTTCCACCAAAATCATTTATAACCTAATTTCGAATCGGTCACCTCTTAAAATTTCATAATAAATTATCGCTCATCTTTAACGGTTCAAAATTTGTGGACATATAATCAACTTATATATGTATAACATATCCAAAAATTACAACGATCCAACTATTCGGATTAAATATTATAACTCACACAATAAAGTCGTAATAACAACCGATTTGATCTTTTAATACCTCCAATCCGACAAAATACAAATAAAACATCTCAAACATTAATTCCTTCATTAATAACCACATAAATAAATCCATCATTTATATTCATATAAAATAAATATTTCCTTATCATATGAATCAATAATTAATTATTCACAAATAATATTACGTAATCACATTTATGACAACCAGTCATTCTCAGAAAGAGGGGGCTTTCAATAAGGATCTCTCCTTCTTGGTGCGCAATTAGGTGACCAAACCTCTCCTTATGCAGAACTTTCTAGACATTGCCAATAATGTTATCTAATAATATTATTCAAATAATATGAATTATTGATCCGATAATGGGAAATCTTTACCGCGCGTTGACAATTATTGAAACAAAGAATAATATAAAATACCAACGCAAAGAATTATTGAATCAATAAAATAAAATATCGAGCAGTAATTATTGTAACAATTATTGAGTAGTGCCTTCTTCACGTAAGGATCAATAATTCAACAATCTTTGTGCAATCTGGTAATACTGCTCTTTGTGCGAACCAGCGCCAGACATGTATTTTTAACCACGGGTATTCCAATGTCTTACTTGGTAACAATTAATTACGCCGTTATTTTTAAACAAATTATATTTGTCGCTTTCCTCATCCAATCGCTTTTCGTTATGGGGCCCACACATTTCATTGGTTATGCGAATATTCCCGAGCAGATACGAATATTCCACGACCAAACGAATATTCCCCGACAAAAATGAATATTTTATAACCACTTGCTTATTTTGAAATATTTGCGTATTTAACCCTAACTATCCACATTAATCAAATCAACCCTTACTATTTCAAAATAATAAATAAAGAAAATTCCTTTTTATTTAAAAAAATTTCGGGGTCTTACATAAGCTGTCAGAAGTTTGAGTGAATCCCCTAAGGGTGTAAATACTCTTTTACGTCTGACTTCTCCACCTTTTTGCAATGGCGGGTTTAAAGACTATGCTTGGAAAGGGGAATAATTTCTCTTCTGAATAGGCATGTTTTGATTGCCTTTTTGTCCTTGTAGTATCAATGAAATATCTTCCTCTTTCTACTTATGGACCCTCCTAGGGTTGTTTCCATAACTTCCAGACTGGATGTGCTCAGCTACAACTTTTAATGCGGCAAGGTCTTGAATCTTCCCAGACTTCAATCCCATTTCAGCCATTTCTCCATGTTTGATCATTTCAGAGAATGGTTTGCCTATGCCAGCTAAGACCCTCTCATAAAAGGGAGCTTCTTGAATGTCTATGAAGGTCATCACCATTTCGAATACGATCATGAGCGGAATAACTTGAAGCGACCAGATGCCTCCATTTTTGGGCATACTCTCCAAACGACTCATTGACTTATTTCTTGACCTTGGTAATTGTAACATCCCCAAATCCGTGTACTAATCACCACGAACCTGGTATATCATTTCTATAACTATTGCGAAAGATATAAACATAAATTGTTTATATAATAACCTTTACACATAACTCCCAAGGTTGATAACCTTAACTTAATATACATTCATATACTAAAGGACTAACAATGTTATTTTCCTTCAATACTATTTACAATATTAACTATACAATAATCCCTTTCCTGTAACTTGTCTTTGCCTTTGCCTGTGTTCGAAGTATTCGTCTTAATCTGAAATGTTTATAATGATATAGCAAGGGTGAGCAACAAGTTTGCCCAATAAGTTTAAGTTCAAAGAAAAGATATATCATGATTGAAAGAATGAATTATAAGCTGACAAACTTTGAACAATATAATAATTGTGAAAGAACATGAATCAATTTTCATAACTGAATGATCGAGTCAAAAATAATGAATGACCAACAATGAACATTGACAAATATAACTGAACAATATGGTAATGAAGGTGATCAGCCTTGCATACCTAATGAACATATACAACATGGACAACGTGCGAATCAATAAACCATAGATATGGTATAATCAACAATAATTATCCACTACTGTGCTTGAAAAACAATAACTCAAGTTAGAGTTAAGGAAACTTGCTTAATTAAAAGTATAGTTCAAGAACTTGCCTGCACCGTCGATTACTGTTACACAACCTATTTTAGCTTCATCTAAAAGACCTAATATTGATAATATCAATCTCTCAATTAGAATAATATGAGAGCAGATCCTCTGTCCCCAATTTCCCTATCCCCTTGTGTCCCTCCACTTAAATGTTGAAACCTAGTCTCTTACTTAACACTAATTAATTCTAAAATTAAATAAAAGGACATGTGTCAAAATTTAAGTGGAGGGACACAAGGGGGGACAGGGAATTTGGGGACAGAAGATCTCTCTCGAATAATATCATCACATACACTACTGTTAATTATAGTCATTATACAACTTAAACACTTATCACATAATCAAATATTAGATTACTCCTTAAAACATCAATTATTATTATAGTCCCTTGATAATTCTTTAATCACTATATCATATACATTATGATTTATCACTTTAATCTTGTATATTATGAGTTCTTCTTTAAAATCTAATAAGTCAAATACTAATCCAGCAACCTGGATTATCTAACATACCAATCCAGTAATCCAGATTGCAATCCAGCAAACTGGATTCCAAATCCAGTAACATGGATTCCAAATCCAGAAACCAGATGGTCAATCCAGCAGACTAGATTACAATCTAGCAAACTGGATTGCAATCCAGCAGACTAGATTTAACTTATTTCCAATCCAGCAAGCTTGGATTCACCAATCCTTCAATCCAACAAGCTGGATTCATAATCCTTCAATCCTTCAAGCCTGGATTCATAAATCCTTCAATTAAAAAAGCCCGAATTCCTAAATCCTTTAATCCAGCAAGTTGGATTCATAAATCCTTCAATCCAGCAAGCCTGGATTCCTAAATCCTTCAATCCAGCAAGCTGAATTCATTATCCTTTCCATGAAAATATCAAATCAACTTATTATTTTTCTATCCTTTGTCCAAACATATATACATATATTTCATACACAAATTTTTTTTTTCCATAATTTTTTAACTCCCTTTAGTATTTTTTCAAAAATCATTTTTAGTTTGTAGCTTAAGAAATTAGCCCTATTATGCTCAACTCTAGAAATTTCCATCTCTTGACATAATCTTATATGTGTCAACGTGAGCCTCCAGTTTAAATTTTGTGGCCATCGATGTAATAGAACTCCGGTTATAGCCATTTTCGACAAAAAATTGCAAAAATTAAAATGGTCATAACTTGGCCATTTTAAGTCGGAATGAGCTCATTTTTGGACATTAGCTACTTTATACCATATATTTGTATATCCCAAAAGGCCGGAATTTATTACATAAACTAAGTGTCCGAAACTGCCATTGGAAAGTTCTAGGCAGTAGCTTTTTCAAAATTTTCACTTTTTCATACTTTATTAAAAATAGTCCATACGGAAATCTACAACTCCTTTTTCAGTGATTCTACTTGGAGATGTTAGAAAACTCATCATATTATCATTCCAAAGTTTTCTAGAATTTTTGAGTTTCCAAAAATGATGAAACTACCCCTGGAACTGACTGGACCAAAATAGTATGTTTTCCCTTTTAACAATGAAACTATTTTTGCTAAAATAGTCACTACGACTTGTGTACTCAACATTTTTGAGTGCTACCTCTTGGTTTAGTAGTTAACTTACATATATAGCACCTCTCTTTGACGGAGCGCAAAAAGAAGGTGTAGATCAAAAACGGTGGAAATCGAAAGTACATATAAAATTTATGGTTTATAAACTAGAAAAATTACTTTTCTTTTCTTTTGATTTCCAAACAAATCAACACTCAATATAGGTATATCTAAACATAAAACACTCATCAACAAGTATATTCATGGTTTTTAAGTTTAGAAACATATGTTCAAATTTTGATTTAGAATAATCAAAAATACATAAGCAAAAGGTATTTATACCTTTTATTCTCATGCTCTCCTTCTTCTTCTTCTTCCCAAGATGGCTATAAAGTTAGGAGAATTTGAAGAAAACTCTTTATCCTCTCCCTCTATGGCTGCTGAATGACCCCTCTTCTCTCTCCCTCTATTTGGTTTTTCTTTGTGTTAGCTAGTAAGAGATGAGAGAGAATGGAATGGATTTATTTATTAAAGTGGCCAAGATTTTTAGTATTTGGCCAATTAATATACATATATCTTGTATAGCTAATCTAATCATCCAACATAATTTGTTCTCTCTCTTAATCACCACATTGATAGGTGGAAGATTATTATTCAAGGTGGTTCCTCAACAGAGATGACACCTAGCCAATTTGGAAATATCTTTTGCAATTGTGTGTTGCTTGAATTGATGATGTGCAACCACCATTTCCTCTCCTTTTCTTCCTCCTCATATGACCGGCCATGTGACCCTTTTTTCACCCACATTCTGGTTAAATTTTTAATGCTTTTATTTTACTTAACAAATGACCAAAAAGTCCCTCCACACTTGGATCAAGTTTTGGGCTTTCTAATGTATTGCTTGGGCCTCTAACTAATTTCATTAGGCCAACACTTGGGCTTAACCCTTAAGTCTTTTCGGCTTTCCAATTAAAATATTTGGACTTCCTAAATAATTCTTTGGGTCATGTAAATTATCATAGTCTAACACTTTTAATTTTATCCTTCCCTAATTATTTAATTAGGGTTTTCATTTACTCAATTATAATTTAATTTCTTACTTACATGCCCTTAATTTCTTAACCCAATTAGACTTCCTATAATTAGGTTATAAAATTAATTAATTTAGATGTATAAAATAAATCTCTTACAATTAGTATATATTTTAAATACTAATATTCTCTTATACCATAATCCTTAAGTTATTAAATTTTTATTCATAATATATAATTAGGTTTAGTTTCTTTTATTTGTTTATAATAAACAAATAAAAACAAACACATAATATTCATATTCACTTACTCACATATTCACACAAATTAATTTAGTAAGTGGTGACATAATCCACTTAATCTCTTAGATTAGGTCACTAGTATATAATTAAATACTAAGAGCACTAAATAAAAATAACCCTTTAGGTTATTTAATTTCAATACCTAATTTATAATTAAGTTATGTAACTTTCTATTTAATTTTTCTTTATATCATAAATAAATATATATACTTAATATATTTATTTATTTAATCACATTTATACATCACATAAGTCAAAAAAAAAACATTTATCCTTATCATATCTATATTGAAATTTATTTCCTTAATAAATTTCCCACATTCATAATCTATTTCTTTCTTTTCAAAATTTAAACCATTCCTCTATTTTCCACTTTAGGTTTTATTCTTTAACATTTAATTTAATCATTTAAAATCTTATGAATTTTTGGGATGTCACTATAATTTGATACCGGTCTGGAGCCATCTGAGTTTGGAAGCTGTATTGACTTAGGAAAGCATGGGCCAACTCCTCCCAGCTATGAATTTTGGAATTGTCTAATCTGGTATACTATAATCTGGCTTCTCCAGTCAAACTTTTCTGAAACAGCTGCATTCTGAGCTTTTCATCCTCGGCATAAGATCCGAGCTCTCTAATGAATACCTTTAAATGGGTGTAAGAATCTCCCAATCCATCATATTTTTCAAAATTTGGAGTCTTAAATTTTTCTGGAAAATGAACCCCGGGGAATATACAAAGGTCTGAGTATGAAACACTCCCGTGTGCTCAAACCCTTTTGATAGACCGAATGGTCTCTTCCATTTGTAGGACTTTCTTCCTAATATCACCGGTGTCTTGATCTTCTTTGAGATGAGTGATTTCAGGGGTTTTGTCGGGTTTTGTCAGCAATCGAGACTGTGCATTGGAACTTCTTTGTCTGGACACAGGTTCCTCCATGTGCAGAGGATTTTGTATGTATGGGTATTTGTGCACCCTGAGTGGACTTGTGTAGTTCTTTGAGAAGAACAACTAACTCTGTAATTTGATTGCTTAATCCATCGAACTCCTCACGAGATAGAGGAGTAGGATTAGGCTGACCAGATGTAGTCATGCTTGGCTGTAGGCTTATTTCCTTTTTGGACTTTGAACGGGTAACATGACCAATTGTTTCACTATAAAAAGATTTATGTAGTTTAGTCTTAGGGAATGTAGAAATGTTACATACTATATAATGTGTCCATTTTTAAGAGTATTATCTTGCAAAACGGAGGTCAATTGTTTAAATGACAAGATTGAAAGTAGTATGCAGACAAGCCAATCATGTTTGATGATAAAACATATACTTTGTAACAATCTTATTCATTTATTAATAAAAAGTATTAATTTATTAAAGGCTTTTAATTATCTACATGATGCTGCTTTATAATATGTGATAAACCTATAGTTTTAAGCAATGCTTTTAGAATAATGATGATGATCATTCTAATGAGATTTAAATTCTTAGAAAGCTTAAAACTAAAATAATTTCCAATCATTGGATTACTAAATTGGGGATTAGTGAATCCGGATAGATTGGTACATACTTTGCTTGTTCATTGGATGAGGATGATTGATCTCATGATTATTTGTGTGGAGACACTAAAGCAAGTATATAGGTGCTTATTAGAGAATAAGTTCTCTGAACATGGATCGCTAAGGAATACCTAATGAAGTTTTACTTGACTGTCAATAGGAATTCCTGTAGTGATAGTTGTGACGCCCCCAAATTCGGGTAACTTTCAACCCGACAGATGGTGCTACATGGTACTCATAGCTGTACATTCATTTTATTGAAATAACATCGAAATGAGTGTATCAACGACATTCTTATTACATTGATAATAATAAATCTCGTTCCCAGGTTCAGAAACCGATACATTCTTTGTTCGTTGTAATATAATTCATACAAACATACTACTCTATTACAGAATAAACTAGTTATACATCTTCTCCTTGCCTTTATCTTTACTACAACCCACGGTTCCCTCGACCTTGGCTGCAATCATATGATTCAAGAAAGAAGTGAGCATAACTAGCTCAGCAAGTCTAACAATATATTATATAAATACCACTTCGAGAATCATATGATTATTCTTCAATAACTGAACAAGTAGTTACGAAGTACTATGAAACATTGAATAACACTTCTCATCTCATAAAACAATTTTGAAGTACATATAGTAGCTTAGAAATTCTGAGTAGGTCCATAAACCATGAACATTCTCTTTAGCTTTTATTCATGAAAAGGGCAACCCGGTACTAAGACCGTAAGTTCGATATTTCTTACTAGCACTTCTAGGTCATCAACATATAGTATTCTATGTTGATCAACACTCATTCGTTAAACTTATTTACATTTATGTTTTGGCAACCTCGTGTGCCCATCAAATAATTGATGTAAAATACATTTGTTTATTCATACTCAGGCTTACCTTAAATCCGTACCAAACAATTGGCGTAGGATAGCGTTATTAATTCTATATTGAAAGACTTGTAATTGAATCAATCAATATTTTAAGATTAGTCTAGCCGAATTAAAACTGGCATCGACCCTTTTGTAAAACAATTCATGCATCTTATAACATGGATCACTGAAAACCTGGCTAACATGAAGGTTAGACAAGCGATAAGAAAACTTGCCTTCAACGTCTGCTACAGTTACTATACTTTCCCTTTAAGTCTTTAGAGTCTCTACAATACATAACCACATAACATACCACATTAGGTCATAAACAAACATACATGGTTCCTAAAGTATCTTAGCCTTCTTCTCAATCTAATCATTTATTAGATTTGTTATTATTGGTTTCGGCGTTCTGTTATGTTTTACATCGTTCTTACATTCACATTTAATTGTCTTATCTTCAACCTTTAGTGTAATATTTAAGGTCTTTAACATCAATTAAGGATGTTACTTTAGGTATAGTATGAATATAATTCAACATTATCAACTAGCTTTCATTTGTCCTTCATAACCTTTCTTCTCTATGTCCTTCTTAGAAATGCTTTTGGCCATTTCTTCTTCTACACACACAACACATCTTTGCGAGTGTGGTTCTCTAATAGGTGATGCCCCGGTCTCGACGCTGCGGTGCCAAAATACTACATGATGGCCGTGTCGCGACGCGAAAATACATTGGGTTCTGGGCTAGCTCGGCGATGTAGCTCCACCTCTTGGCCTTGGGCTGGCGCCGCAGCGCCAATTTTGTGCACCAAATTCTTGACAGTTTTTTTATTACACAACGAACTTCCCGGACTAGAAATTTGATCATTTTAAGTCCAAATTAGCTCTTTCAAAAGCCATTATCTCACAAATCACATACTCTACATGTTCATGCAAGAATTTTCCATTTTCAAATCCGTTAACTCAAAATTCACCTATTAGTTCATTTTAACAAAAACGATAAACGTTCGTGAACGTTAAACGCTCGTTTCTTCGTTCTAAGTCAGAATTCGATCATTTTCGAGTCCACAACTCTAGAATACTAAATGAGACTTATCCCCATCGAAAATCAAAGGTTCCGAGCTCAATGTCAAAATTTGACTTTCATTTCGAGAATTTCAAGATTTCGACGATTATCGTCCAAACTCGTGAATTTTGCCAAAACTTCGTTACTTAAGATTTGTTCATCGTTTCAAATGGATTCATTCCATCATACTAACATCTTAACATACATATTTCATTAACTTATAAAAGTATAAACTACTTATTCATGACTTATTAAAGCTTAAGTCCATTAATTAACCATTCCTACTTCTTCTTAGCATACAAGTTCTACCACTACTCACATCTCTAACAATTGAAGAGAGGGAGAATAATGGTTTAGGATCTTACCCTTGAAGATTACTTGATTAATCTTTGTTCTTCCTTCTTGCTTCTTGAACTAACAAAGTCTAACTTTTCTAGTTTTTCTAGCTTTTTCTCTCTAACCAATAAGCAATTATAATGTTGGATGAAATAAAACAACCAACAAATGAACTAACACTCCTTCTATTTATGGAAATCACAAAGTTGGGGTAGTTTAGTCATTAAGCCACCCACCTCCTTAACCACCTCCTTACTATTCATTACTTGGAGTTCACAACGCTCCATTTGCTTGCCCTCCAAGATCACCCATATAACTTATCTTTTACATAGCCACCAAGTTTACTTGGTTATCACATAGCTTATCCCTTTCTTAGCAATCAAGTATAAGTACTTTACTTAGCCACCATGTATAAGCACTTTACTTGGCCACCAATTTAATCGATGTTACCTCTATCTCCTCCTCCACGTCAATCATCATATTCAGATATGACGCTATCCCCATTGTCTCCTCGGAGTATTCCTCCTCAGAGATGTACTCTTCAATATCCGAGTCTTGCAGAACCGCTAACGGTACCTCCGCCACTGGCATCGGTAATATCTCCACTTGGTTCACCGACTCCTCACTTAATTCATGAATGTTTCTAAACGTCAAGCTATCGTTTGACATCTACAAAATACATAACACATTGATTAGTACATAATACACACTCTCGACGCCCCCAAATTCGGGTATCTTACAACCCGACATATGGTGCTACACAGTACTCATAACTATACAATCATTCCATTGAAAACACAATATAATGAATGTAATTACTATCTTCTTATTACAATCAAAGTGAAATCCATTCCCAGGTTCATAAACCGATTACATTGTTTGTTGTTCATAAGGTATAATACATACAAACATACTAATCTATTACACGATGGTTAAGTATCCATCTTAGCTTTGCCCTTATCTCTCTTAGCATTCTCAGTACGTTCATCCTTAACTGCAATCATATAATTCACGCAAGAAGTGAGCATAACAAGCTCATCAAGTTTAACAAAGGATAACATCAATACCACATTCGTGAATTATATGACAATTCATACATAACTGAACAAATAGTTATGAAGTATTATGAAATAGTAATACTTTAACAATTCATAACATCAATTCCCAAAGTATAGAATAGATTAGGAATTCTTAACCGGTCGATAGACCATGAACAATAGCTTTCTGTTTTCATACTTGAAAAGGATATCACAACACTAAGGTTGTACATCTGCATTACTTACGAGCACTTCTAGGTGATCAACCTATAGTACTCTATGTTGATCAACATTCATCCGTTAAATGTATTTACATTTAAGTTTTGGCAAACTCACATGCCCATCGAATAATAGATGAAAAATACTTTTATTTGTTTATAGACAAACCTTACCTTCAAATCCGTACCAATTACTTGGCATAGGATAGCGTTAACATTTCTATATAGAAAGATATGTATACAAATCAATCTATATCTTACGAGTAGTCTAGCCTAGTTAAAACTGTCATTAACCCTTTCTTTAAAACCAGTCATGCAATTCAGTACAATGAATCACATAAAACATGACTAACTCGAAAGTTAGACAATCGTTAAGAAAACTTGCCTTTCAGCGTCTTCAAATAACTTAATCAACTGACCACAGCCTTTACACAATCTACATGATATATTCATATAGCACACTGTAATTAGCTACCAAACAATTACTCACATTGTTTCGATAAACTTCTTTCTTTTCTATATCTTTGTTAACTTTATTTCATTTAATAAAGTCAATTCGACTTATTACCCTTCATCTTGGCTTATTAACAAACTTACGTTATTAATCAAACTCTATCATCATTGATGAAGTACCAATGTTGTTTACCGATTATGGTTCCTTAATAACACTTCGTGTTCTTCGTTCATAAGTTAATAACATGTGTTCAATTCCTAAGTTCATTACTATATACCTTAGTATATGTAATATAGGAATAGTTTTAGTACACTCATTAAGTGTATAAACTTAACTTATATAGGTCTCTAAACAATTGAAGTTAAAACCTAAGTTGCCTAACAAAGACCCTTCCTTGGCACTGCGGCGTGGCCTTCCTATACAATACTGGCGTTGTAGCGCTAGTTTGCAGTACCCAAGCTCCGGTCTCAGCGTTGTGGCGTGAGACTCCTTCATATGAGTGGCGTGGCAAGGCAACTCTAGCAGTAAGAAAATGACCTTATCTATCAAGGTCTTTGTGGCACGACACTTAAAGCTTATTCTTTATGCAGCATGGCGCTGAGACCTCGACACAAAAAAGTTTGAAAAATAATTTTTTTGGTGATTTTCCCGGATTCATAACTTCTTCGTTATAAGTCCGATTTGGTCCGTTCAAAAGCCTACACGTCATAAATTACATACTCTACGCGTTCATATAAGAATTCTACACTTTCAAAATCCGTTAACTCAAAATTCACTATTAAGTTCATTTTTAAGCGTTCGTTAAACATTAATGAGCGTTTAATACTCGTTTTCTTCGTTTTAAGTTAGAATTCGATGATTCTTGATTCCACGACTCTTAAATACCCTATCTCACGTGTTGACATTGAAGAACAATGTTTTCAAGTCTCACGGCAACTTTCAACTATCAATCCGAAATTCCTACATTTTCGACGTTTAACGTCTAATTACCTAAAATTCGCCAAAACTTCGTTACTAGTGTTCTCTAAGCCAAATCACATGGAATACTCAATGGATTTCATATCTATATCCTAACCAAGCAAGATGTACATATTTAAGTATTGATGGAGTTTAATTGTTCATCAACAATCAACCCCAACAATTAATATTTTCATGGTTTAACCTACATCAACCCTTATGATTTCTATGTCTTCATGACTTAAAAAGATTGAATATATTACAAGTCATCGTTATTCCTCTATAAGAGACATACACTACCAATTTATGATTCTTCATACTTAAAGAAATCAAAAAGAGATGGAACTACTATTAAGGAATATTACCTTAAGGAATCTTGGTGTTCTTGAAAGAAACTCTAAAGCAAAACTTCAAAGTAGATTGATAGCTTAAATATAGCTTTTTCTCTCTCTCAATATATGTCGAATACTCTTGGAAAACCTAAAATAAACAACAATTGCCTTCTATTTATAGACAATTGAAAAGGAGGGCAAAATAGGCATTCTCCCCCACCTCCTTACTATTCCCTACTTTATCACCAAGTAAAATACTTGGTGATCAAGTAGATTTCTTTGCTTTCACACCAAGTGGCCAGCCCACCATGTCCATGTGTTATCCCCATGGGTTGCCCCATGGGTTTTACCCATTCGATGACCCACCGGTTCGATCCACAGTTCGATTTCTTGGATCAGGCTTATTTATTCTAACATTGGGCTTTAGTTTGGGCTTAACCACTTAATCCATTGGACTTACATACACAATTGCTTGGACTTGGCATAATCCAAATCTAATTGGATCACTCTAAGTCTTAACCTTAATTCCATAATACCAATCGTATTCTACACGTATAATTCACGTATTCTTTCTGTATAATACTCGTACAATAATCGTATTGTACTTCGTATTATACATAGATACTAAATAGTATCATACTTGTATAACACACACTTTATCATTATCGCAATTCCTTCTACGCGTCTTATTTCCTTCTCGAAAATCATTTTACTCAACCCTTAAGTTTTAAGTCCGCAGGCGAAAACTTCTTTTGCCATAAATGAAATATTATTAGATATTTCATCTTATCTTAATATTCTATCATTACACATTTCTCAGAATTTCAAAATAATTTCCCAAGCAGAAATGGATGAATAGTGTTTTTACGGAAATTTCTCGAAAAACATTTATTTTCGTCTTAGAAATTCTAAACAATTAATTCTAGCACATAGCCGGATTACAAACCATATTAGCACATTCTAGGTCATAGAACGACCTTCACATAGCTTACTCACAAAATAAATCAATTAAATTCATTTAATTCACATAATCAAATAAAAATTTAATTATCATAAAAATTTGATTTTCTCGGACGTTAAATTCTCTCTCCCTTATAAGGATTCTGTCCCCAGAATCTCGCTTATAATTACACAAACAAATGAGAAAAATTTTCCTTCATTTTACTTTTGAGTTCCCACGTTGCTTCTTCAGCATTGTGGTTTCTCCATAACACCTTCACTGAAGGTATTACCTTATTTCTTAAAACTTGTTCCTTCCTATCAATAATTTGAATTGGAAGTTCCTCATATGATAAATCTTTCTCTATCTGAATAGATTCATACTCTATTACGTGTTTATAGTCCAGTTTATAAGGACGCAACACAGACACGTGAAACACATTATGAATGCGTTCCATTTCTGGAGGTAAGGCTACTTCATAAGCTACCTCTCCTACCCTTCTTAAAATCTCAAAAGGTCCTACAAACCTTGGACTTAACTTCCCTTTCTTTCCAAAACGTATCTTTCCCTTCCAAGGCGATACTTTTAGAAAGACAAAAGATCCTACATCGAATTCTCTCTTTTCTGTGAGGAGGATGTGATACTTTTCCGCCTATCTTGGGCCGCTACTAATCGAGCACGTATTATCTTTACCATGTCTGCCGTTTTCTGTACCATCTCAGGTCCCAACATCTGACGTTCACCCACATCATCCCAACACAATGGAGTTCGGCACTTCCTTCCATACAACGCTTCGTAAGGCGGCATGCTTATACTAGCGTGAAAACTATTGTTGTACAAAAATTCCACCAACGGTAGATAGTCATCCCAACTCCCTTTGAAATCCATAACGCAAGATCTTAACATATCTTCAAGCATTTGAATTGTCCGTTCACTCTGCCCATCCGTCTGAGGATGATACGCCGTACTCAATCTTAACTGCGTTCCCATTTGCTCTTGCAAACTCCTCCAAAAGTTCGATGTGAATCGTGGATCACGATCTGACACAATCGAAACAGGTACTCCATGTCTGGAAATAATTTCCTTGACATACAACTTAGCTAATTGTTCTAGGTTATACCTAACTCCTATTGGTAGAAAATGAGCCAATTTCGTCAATCGATCCACTATCACCCAAATAGCATCATATCCTTTCCTTGTTGTTGGAAGTCCCACCACAAAATCCATTGTGATGTTCTCCCATTTCCACTTTGGAATTTCTAACGGTTGCAACAACCCGCTAGGTTGTTGGTGTTCAGCCTTAAATTTTTGACAAGTTAAGCACCTACTAACATATTCTGCTATCTCCCTTTTCATGTTTGGCTACCAATAGTTCTGACGAAGGTCTTGATACATCTTCGTACTACTGGGATGTATCGAGTACCTCAAACTATGAGCCTCCATCATTATCTCCTCCTTTAATTCGGAATCATTTGGAACTCAAATTCTTCCTTCAAAACGAAGTAATCCCTCATTATCTGAGTCTTTTCTTCATCTTCCATCCTCTTCTTCATCTGCTCGTATTCCTCATTGCTCATTTGTACTCCTTTAACCCATTCCAATATAGTCGATTGGGTTTCCATGGAAAATAACATTTCCACCGCTTCCTCTGGTAACTTAACTTCTAACTCCATTCTTGTCATCGCTGTTATCAACTCATTCTGAGTTGTTAACATTGACAGTTTCTCTCTACCCTTCCAACTTAGCGCATCGGCTACTACATTTGCTTTACCCGGATGATATAAAATATCACAATCGCAATCTTTTATTAGCTCCAACCACCTTCTCTGTCTCATATTCAACTCCTTCTGTGTGAAGATATATTTTAGACTTTTGTGGTCTGTGTATATCTCACACTTCTCACCATATAGATAATGCCTCCATATCTTCAAGGCAAAAACAACAGCTGCCAATTCTAGATCATGAGTAGGATAGGCCTTCTCATAATCCTTTAAATGACGTGACGCATATTCAATGCCCTTGCCATGCTACATGAGCATGCAACCCAGTCCTTTATGCGAAGTATCGCTATATACTACAAAGTTCCCTGTATCATCTGGTAAGGACAATAAAGGTGCCTCACTTAACCTCTTCTTTAGTTCCTGAAAACTGTTCTCACATTTTTTAGTCCACACATACTTCACCGACTTTCTTGTCAGATTTGTTAACGGAGTAGCTATTTTAGAAAAGTCTTGAATGAACCTCCTATAGTATCCCGCTAACCCTAGAAAACTCCGAACCTCGGTTGGCATTTTCGGTTGCTCCCACTCATTATATGCTTCTACTTTTGCTGGATCCACGAAAATGTCATCTTTATCAATAACATGTCCTAGAAACTGCACTCGTTCAAGCCAAAATTCATACTTTGTGAATTTTGCATACAACTTTTCCTTCCGTAGTGTTTCCAACACTATCCTTAAATGTTCAGCATGATCTTCTGGCATCTTTGAATAGACTAGAATATCATCAATGAACACTACGACGAACTTGTCCAAATACTGTTTGAACACTCTTTCATCATTATCCATAAATGCGGCTGGCGAATTGTCAACCCAAACGACATCACCCGAAACTCGTAATGACCATAACGAGTTCTTGAACGCCATCTTAGGTACATCCTCCTTTCTCACTTTTAACTGATGATACCCGAAATGCATGTAAATCTATCTTAGAAAAATACTTTGCCCCTTTCAACTGATCAAATAGATCATCGATCCTGGGCAACGGGTATTTATTCTTAATCGTTAACTTGTTCAACTCTCGATAGTCGATACAAAGTCTTAACGACCCATCCTTTTTCTTTACAAACAATACCGGTGCTCCCCAAGGAGACACACTCGGTTGAATGTACTTTCTATCTAATAGTTCCTGTAATTGAACCATTAACTCCTTCATCTCTACTGGCGCCATCCGATATGGTGCCCTTGAAACTGGTGTCGTACCCGGTAATAGATCAATTACAAACTCAACCTCCCTGTCCGGTGGAATACCCGGTAATTCCTCCGGAAATACATCCGCAAACTCTTGAACTATAGGTATCTGGTCCAAGGATGTTCCCACTCTTTGGGTATCCACAACATGGCACAGGTAACCTACACACCCTTTTCTCAACATCTTCCTAGCTTGTGTCATTGATAGACAACAAGAGCGTCTCTTGATTTACTATCAAGAACACTACCTTGGTTTTCTTAGAAAGTCAAGGTTCACACTTTTCCTATGGCAATCTATTATCGCCTTATGGTTAATCAACCAATCCATACCAAGAATTACATCGAATTCTTTTAACCTTATCAGTACCAAATCTACCGATAACTTATTACCTCTAATATCTATGCAACAATCCTTATGAATATGTTCAATGGGGATTATTTCTTCATTTGCTACCTTAACGTCTAAAGGTATTGCTAACTTTTCAGGGATTAAACCTAATCGCTTAGCAAATTCATATGCTATAAAAGAACAAGTAGCACCCAAGCCAAATAACACATAAGCATTTATTTCATTGTCTGGAATGATACCTGCTACCACATCCGATGATGCAACTACATCTTGGACGGTCATATTAAACGTACGGACTGAGGGTCTACCCACTGATGGTGTTGGTCCAATAATGGCTAATTTACCACTACTAGAACCCTTATTTCCCTCTAACCCTATCTTCAGACAATTTCTTGCCATGTGGTCCAACGATCCACAGATAAAACACCCATGATTTTTCTTAAGGTTAGAACAGTTTAGTGACAGATGTCCCTCCTTCCCACAGTTGTAGCAAACTGATTTCCCATTTAAACAGACTCCAATATGAGAGTCTTTTCGCATGTCTTGCATGCCTCCATCCTACGCTTAGGATCTCCCTATTTTACTGCAGTATTCCCAGGGTTGAAACTCTTCCTCTTAGGCATGTTGCCACTCCCGTTGGCAACTTCTGCCTTACTACCTCCCTCTACTTTATTCTTATTTTTCCTTTCCTTGTGATACTGAGACAATGCCCCACCACCACCTTCAGCAATTATCGCCTTTTCCACAATGGTCCCGTAGGAAGCACTCTGAAACACAGATATTCTACTATAGAGCCATGGTTTCAAGCCCTGCTCAAACCTATGCGCCTTCCTCTCCTCCGTGTCCACTTGATGTGGAGCAAATCTTGCCAATTCATTGAATTTCGCAGCATACTGGGGAACTGTCATATCCCCTTGCTTAAGTTCCAAGAACTTAATCTCCATCCTACCTTGCATACTAGTAGGGAAGTAGTTCTCAAGAATACCTTCGAACTGCTCCCATGTAAATCGCCTGTCTCTAGCTCCCACCATGGTGAGCCTCCCACCAGTAGTTGGCTTCCCCCTTCATCATGTAAGTCACAAAAGAAGTCTTTTACTCCTCACTTATGTTTGTAATTACAAACGCCTTCTCAATCTCTTTCACCCATGTCTGGGCCTCTAAAGGGTCCGCTGTTCCTCGAACTCGGAGGACCCACACTCTTAAATTCCTTAAAGGTAGTTGTTTTACTACCCTAGGAGCTACTGTGAATTCCTCCCCAACTTGGTTAAATGATGCCGTTAATAAATTAACGAACTCTTGATAGGGTTATTAGGACCCCCGATTTTCATTATGAGACTCGGCCTCTTGGTTACGTTGTCTCCTTCTTCATGGCATAATTTCGATTAAATAAATAAAGTTTCATTATTATCTATTTAACTACTTAGTTATCATTCTCAAATAACAACTCATACCACAACAAGCACATTAAATAAAAACTTCATTATATTAATATGCTTTCATAGTCAAAACTATTTACATCTTGCTTCCTTAGCCAAAAAGCTATTACATTACTATCCATGATCGACTTCTACAAAATTGGGATTTACAAAAAGACTACCCTTTAATAATACAAAAGAGGGTTTTATGTCACTACCTATATACAAAAAGATCTAACGATCTACTAACATTGTCGTACGACATTCTCATGTTTCTGATTTGCTAAAATCGAAATAATATCTCGACTTATAGTATGTCGAGTCTGCCCGAACTCAATAGAATAACAAGCGATTTTCAGCTTGAAATCCTCATGAGCGCATTCGTGGATGTACGACATCCTAGCTATCTTCTAGTCTTTTTCAACCAGTTTCTTTTGAAGCTCAACGGCCTCTTCTTTATAGTCCCTCGCCTTATCCATCATCGCTTTTTTCATCGTGTCTCGACTCAAAAATCCGCCTCACAGATTCCTTCGCCTCATATATAGGCGGTTATCTCTCATTCTTAAGTGATCGCACTATAGTGCGCGCAGATGCACATTCCTATCCAACACTGCCAGATACAATGATCTCATTGCATCCGGAGGTGTTGGCTCCTGAGTAGGTACCACCGTGTTAATCGATGTTACCTCCATCTCCTCCTCCACGTCAATCATCATATTCAGATATGACGCTATCCCCATTGTCTCCTCGAGTATTCCTCCTCAGAGATGTACTCTTCAATATCAGAGTCTTCCAGAACCACTAACGGTACCTCCGCCACTGGCATCGGTAATATCTCCACTTGGTTCACCGACTCCTCACTTATCTCGTGAATGTCTCTAAACATCAAGTTATCGTTTGACCTCTACAAAACATATAACATGTTGATTAATACATAATACACAATAGTATAAGCACAAATCACATTTAATCTATTTAATATTAATTTCCATCTTTTAAATTTTCGGTACTGAGTTTTTCCAATACCTTATTAATTCATTTGACTTGAATTTTATTCTTTGAACTTTACCTTCCTTACGAGGTTATTAGCCTAAGGTTCTTCCCCCTTAAGTTTTATAACCTAATGTTTTGATACCAACCTGTGGCGCCCCTAAATTCGGGTATCTTACAACCCGACATATGGTACATTCATTCCATTCAAAACACAATATAATGGATGTAATTACTATCTTCTTATTACAATCAAAGTGAAATCCTTTCCCAGGTTCATAAACCGATTACATTGTTTGTTGTTCGTAAGGTATAATACATACAAACATACTAATCTATTACACGATGGTTAATTATCCATCTTAGCTTTGCCCTTATCTCTCTTAGCATTCTCAGTACGTTCATCCTTAACTGCAATCATATAATTCACGCAAGAAGTGAGCATAACAAGCTCAATAAGTTTAACAAAGGATAACATTAATACCACATTCGTGAATTATATGACAAATCATACATAACTGAACAAATAGTTATGAAGTATTATCAAGTATTAATACTTTAACAATTCATAACATCAATTCCCAAAGTATAGAATAGATTAGGAATTTGAACCGGGTCGATAACCATGAACAAGTAGCTTTCTATTTTCATACTTGAAAAGGATATCACAACACTAAGGTTGTACATCCGCATTACTTACGAGCACTTCTAGGTGATCAACCTATAGTACTCTATGTTGATCAACATTCATCCGTTAAACGTATTTACATTTAAGTTTTGGCAAACTCGCGTGTCCATCGAATAATCGATGAAAAATACTTTTGTTTGTTCATAGACAAACCTTACCTTCAAATCCATACCAATTACTTGGCATAGGATAATGTTAACATTTCTATATAGAAAGATATGTATACAAATCAATCTATATCGTACGAGTAGTCTAGCCGAGTTAAAACTAGCACTGACCCTTTCTTTAAAACCAGTCATGCAATTCAGTACAATGAATCACATAAAACTTGACTAACTTGAAAGTTAGACAAGCTTTAAGAAAACATGCCTTTCAGCATCTTTAAATAACTTAATCGACTGACCACAACTTTTACACAATCTACATGATATATTCACATAGCACACTATAATTAGCTACCAAACAATTACTCACATTGTTTCTACCAACTTCTTTCTCTTCTATGTCTTTGTTAACTTTATTTCATTTAATAAAGTTAATTCGACTTATTACCCTTCATCACAGCTTATTAACAAACTTACGTTATTAACCGGACTCTATCATCATTGATGAAGTACCAATGTTGTTTATCGATTATGGTTCCTTAATAACACTTCGTGTTCTTCGTTCATAAGTTAATAACATGCGTTCAATTCCTAAGTTCATTACTATATACCTTAGTATATGTAATATAGGAATAGTTTTAGTACACACATTAAGTTTATAAACTTAACTCATATAGGTCTCTGAACAATTGAAGTTCAAATCTAAGTTGTCTAACAAAGACCTCGCCTTGGCATGCATGGCATGGCCTTTCTATACACAATACTGGGTCAAATATACGCCATTATAAGAGATCTAAGTCTCGGCCTTGCAACATGGATGTGAGACTCCTTCATATGAGTGGGCTTGTGGTGCTGCCACTCTCAAGAGGCAATGACACTGCATGCAGGCTCATACAGGCTTGACACTTAAAGTTTTATCAGCAGCCGCGGCGCCAGACCTCAAAGACCGTAAAAGTTTGAAAAATAAAATTTTTGGTGAGTTTCCCGGATTCATAACTTCTTCGTTATAAGTCTGATTTTGTCCGATCAAAAGCCTACACGTCATAAATTACATACTCTACGTGTTCATATAAGAATTCTACACTTTTGAATCCGTTAATTCAAAATTCACTATTATGTTCATTTTTAATCGTTCGTTAAACATTAATGAGCGTTCAATACTCGTTTTCTTCGTTTTAAGTCGGAATCTGACGATTCTTGAATCCACGTCTCTTAAATACCCAATCTCACGTGTTGACATTGAAAAACAACGTTTTCAAGTCTCACGTCAACTTTCGACTATCAATCCGGAATTCTTACGTTTTCGACATTTAACGTCTAATTACGTAAAATTCGCCATAACTTTGTTACTAGTGTTTTCTAAGCCAAATCACATGGAATACTCAATTGATTTCATATCTACATCCTAACCAAGCCAGATGCACATATTTAAGTATTGATGGAGTTTAATTATTCATCAACAATCAACCCCAACAATCAATATTTTCATGGTTTAACCTACATCAACCCTTATGATTTCTATATCTTCATGACTTATAAAGATTGTATATATTACAATTCATCCTTATTCCTCCATAAGAGACATACACCACCAATTTATGATTCTTCATACTTAAAGAAATCAAAAGAGATGGAACTACTATTAAGGAATATTACCTTAAGGAATCTTGGTGTTCTTGAAAGAAACTCTAAAGCAAAACTTCAAAGTAGATTGATGGCTTAAGTCTAGCTTTTTCTCTCTCTCAATATATGTTGAATACTCTTGGAAAACCAAAAATAAACAATAATTGCCTTCTATTTATAGACAATTGAAAAGGAGGGCAAAATAGGCATTCTCCCCCACCTCCTTACTATTCCCTACTTTATCACCAAGTAAAATACTTGGTGATCAAGTAGATTTCTTTGCTTTCACACCAAGTGGCCGGCCCACCATGCCCATGGGTCATCCCCATGGGTTGCCGCATGGGTTTTACCCATTCGATGACCCACCGATTCGATCCACGGTTCGGTTTCTTGGATCGAGCTTAATCATTCTAACATTGGGCTTTAGTTTGGGCTTAACCACTTAATCCATTGGACTTATATACACAATTGCTTGGACTTGGCATAATCCAAATCTAATTGGATCACTCTAAGTCTTAACCTTAATTCCATAATACCAATCGTATTCTACACGTATTCTTTCTGTATAATACTCGTACGATAATCGTATTTTACTTCGTATTAACTCTTCGTATTATACACAGATACTAAATTGTATCATACTTGTATAACACATGCTTTATCATTATCGTAATTCCTTCTATGCGTCTTATTTCCTTCTCGGAAATCATTCTACTCAGCCCTTAAGTTTTAAGTCCGCGGGCGAAAACTTTGTTTTCCATAAATGAAATATTATTAGATATTTCATCTTATCTTAACATTCTATCATTACGCTGTTTTCTAATTTCAAAATAATTTCGAAAGCGTAAACGGATGAATAGTGTTTTTACAGGAATTTCTCAAAAAACATTTATTTTCATCTTGGAAATTCTAAACAATTAATTCTAGCACGTAGCCAGATTACTAACCATATTAGCACATTCTAGGTCATAGAACGACCTTCACATAGCTTACTCACAAAATAAATCAATTAAATTCATTTAATTCACATAATCAAATAAAAATTTAATTATCATAAAATTTGATTTATTTGTTAACTCCAGGGGACGCCCACGTTAAAATCGAACCCTATTCCTATTAAAGTCGGAACTAACTAATTTTTTTTTAAATACAGATTTTAAAAGTTGAGTTTCCAGGTGTTTAAACCCATTAATGTACCTGTAACCTGTCACAACACAATACACAATAATATAAACCTGTATCTCATATTCAAATATGCAACGTAGCACTAAAACATAATCTTCAACTCATTATCATTCACATTTATACTCAAATATCCACCAAAACGTATTATAAGCTAACCAATTACAAATATAAGCTAATGTTCCATAAATGTTAAACAATATAATTTATAATAGTTGTACAGATGCAATTAGACAATAAAATATATACAAAAGTTCTACAATAACATGATTATATACAAATAAACTATAAACTAGTAAAAGTATCATCATCGGGCGGAGGTGGACGACACTGCTCTGGTGTATGGAAATCAGCCTCGTGCTCCTGCTCATCATCGCCACCCTGCTCGCCATCGCCACCTTGTTGATAGAATCAAAAATATAAATCATTAGTCCGTATATATATATATATATTTATATATGAGAATTAACAAACTAGCCTTAATTGAAAAACATAAACAATAAGAATACCTGAGTAGGTGGGGCGCGGACGAAAAGCCTCCTCCAAGAGGGTAATCACCATCCGGAGCATCTCGGCGCTCCAAGCGTCGAACTGCTCCTGAAGTAATCCCGTACTCTCTGCAGAGGCCCCTGCTATAATATCTTGAGCAATCTGGTGAAGACGAGAACTGGAAGGCAATTGCTGACGTCGAAAGACCGGATCGGTATGGAACCTATCCGACACGGCCCCTATCAGCCACCGGAAGATATCGTCATCCAAGCCAGTGCCCGTATGAGATGGTCCGACATGTGCTCTCGGACACTAGCGCTGGTTGGAGCCTATAAAGAGATACAAATTTGATTACTAATAATAATTTATATAATGTGATAAATTCGGATAATTTCGTGAAACATAAAAAAATATTACCTCCAGGAAGTGTATATGCGGGTATCCTCGGTAGACCCAACACTCGATATCTACCGGTACTGCTAGTAGGGGATCTTGAGACGCGACCCATAGTCTCAGCTCCTCATCCCGATCTAATACAATATCAAGAAAAGGGGTGGCAGAATCTAACGGCTCAGAACCCCTCCTAATAGTCTCCAGCTCAGCTATACGCTCGTATTGTCAAAATACAATGAGCAGAAGTTGACAAGCTCTTCCTCTGTATATCGTTCAGCAATAGAACCCTCTACACGAGCTTTGTTCTTGACCTTTTATTTTAATCGGCGCATATACCTACGATAAATAATATGCAGACAAATTGAAGTATTATTAATATGAACAGGATAGAGCAATTAGCAGTTTATATATTACCTCTCAAAAGGATACATCCACCGATATTGCACCGGTCCTCCAAGTTTGAGTTCATACGACAGATGAATAGGTAGATGTTCCATCGAGTCAAAAAAACCTGGAGGGAAGATCATTTCAAGCTTGCACATGGTAAGCACAATATTCTTCATCATCTGCTCGACATCACTGTACTTAATTATAGTTGAGAAAATATCTCGAAAGAAATTTGATAGTTTGGTCAATGCATCCAGAACTTTTCTGGGTAACATCTCAAGAAATGCAATTGGAATCAACTTCTGCATGAATACATGACAATCGTGACTCTTGAATCCAGAAATTTTCAATTGCTCAACCTTATAACAACGTGTTATGTTCGACGCATATCCATCTGGGAGCTTCAACCCACTAACCCACTTACAGACGTCTTCAACTTGTTGCTTAGTAAGACAAAATGGAGCTTTAGGTTTCGTAGTGTTAGGGCGAAGCCACAATTCTTGCCTAATGTTCAAAGCCTCCAAATCTTTTCGAGCATTGTCATTGTCTTTAGTTTTACCACACGTATCTAACACGGTGTAAAACAAGTTATCGAAAACATTCTTTTTAAAAGATCATGACATCTATCTGATGAAGGCGAAAGTGTGCCCCAATCTGACCTTCCAAACCAAATAGGCAAGTGTGCCTAATTATGAGTCTTCTCGTACCTGGCTGCTCTCAATTTACAGTGTTCCTTCCCTGACAAAGGAAAATCAAGTTGATTCAACCAGCCCAAGACCTCACTACCCGACAGCCGACCAACAACCCCCTTCTTCTCTATCTTTCTGTTGAACTATGCATATATCTTTCTGTAATTGTGATCAAGAGGCAAGAATCTACGAACAGTTCCAAAGAAACTACATTTTAGCCCATCTTTTGTTGGTTGCCTTGCACATCCCCCATACACACTAAACATGACAGCTTCTCGTGAGTTGACCAACCACTAACCATCCCAAGAGCCAAAAAGTCAGTGATAGTCCATAACAGGGCTGCCTTCATCACAAAATTCTCGCATATCAATTTATCATACATCTGAACCCATGTCTCCCATAACATCTTTAGTTCATCCACTAACGGTCGAAGGTACACATTAAGGTCTTTTGTAGGACTTTTATCCCCCGAAATGAGTAAAGTCAAAAACAAATACGGATCCCTCATACACATTGCCGGTGGAAGATTATAAGCGACCATAATGATTGGTCAAACTGAGTACGGCTGGCTAAAATTATTAAAATGGCAAAAGCCATCAGTAGCCATGCCAAACCTAACATTCCTAACTTCTTCCGCAAACTTCAGATAATTTACATCAAATCTCTTCCATTCATCTCCATTCGCTGGGTGAGTCAGCTGACTAGGCACGACATCCCTTGTTCGACGCCAACTCATATGTTGAGACGTATGAGACGACATGAATAGTCGCTGAAGTCTCGGCGCAAGTGGAAAGTACCATAAGATTTTCCTGGGAACATGTTTCTCCTCCCCCCCCCCCCCGGACATTTTGTAACCTTGTAGCGCGATAAGTAGCATATATCACACTGTCCCTTATCTCTGTCCTCCCCATAGTATAACATGCAATCCTGCTCACAAGCATCAATTTTTTGATATCCCATATTTAACCCCTTGACCATCTTCTTCACTTCGTAATAATTCGCAGGAAGAGTATGATCCTTGGGTAAGAACCAACCAATTATAGCGAGCAAATCGTTGAAACCTCTCTCACTACAGTCGTGCTCATTCTTGAAGTGTAAGAGCTTCGTCACTGCAGAAAGCTTGGTGTTCGTATCATTTTTCGGATACAACGCGACCCCAAATTCAGATAACAACTTGTAAAAGGCAACAGCTGTATCATTTGGCACTTGCTTCACACTACTTGAAGAAGGTTCATATTCAGCCTAATCGATAGTATTAAGGCCATAAGCATCGACCAACATCTCAACTGGATCATAGTTTTTGACGTATGAATCCCGTGGAATTGGTTGTTCCAAAATATTTTCAATCACTTTTGATTCCTCGTGATGAGTCCATACGAAGTACCCATCCACAAATCCACGAGAAAATAAGTCAAATTTAATCTCGTCGACTTTCTTCCAAATCAGATTTTTATAATTGACACACGGGCATCGCATCTTCCCATGAGGATCATCAGTATGTTCTAGTGCTTTGTTCAAGAAATCTAAAACCCCGACACGATAAGCTGAGACTAACTCCCTCCCATAACTGGGTATCCTATGGTACATCCAACTCTGGTCGGCTGACATTTTTAACTACACAGAAGTATGCATTAAGTTAATTTGGATATTCATGTGTGAATAAGATTTACCTAGTATCTCTACAGGACAGGGGTAAGGCTTCTATCCCGTTATTGGATGCGTCTCATCACTAGTGCAAACATGTTGAGTACGTTTCATGAGTTTCAAGAAAATTTCGACAGCATCTCCCCATGGTCTTCAAGCACACGAAATAGACTAAGATAACTTAATCTAAGTATGCACTCGGAGAACATAAGAGATAACAGTTGATTAATCCTCAAAATAACAAAAAATGTCTTTGCTTTCAGTATTTGCACTCTACTAAGTGAGAGAGACATAACATCCAATAACTTGATCCCAATCGGGATCTGATCGACATTCACCCCTATTGAGTGTATGTCAAACGGGTTTCTAAGTTTCAAAGTATAGTACATATATAATTGAAAATGCTACTTAGTTTATTGAAAACTGTGGCAAACTACACAAATGTTACTTAGTTTATGAGAATTGTTATGTGGAATCTCTACTTGAGTCGGCAACAGGGAAAAAAAAGGGTCGTAGTTCTTGTTGTGTCCTATACTCTAATAATAAAGTTAATTCAATTACTGCAAACATTCCTCACTGTTCCATCATATGAGATGATGACATCCAGAAGGAGTTCCATTAAGCTATTGAACAAAGTTTTGACTTAAGACCCTCTAGATGAGCGAGCGATCACTTTCTCTGCTAGGAATGAATCATCTCTCCATATGGGTCCAATCCATGATATAGACAGCTTCTCACCACTCCGAATTCCTCAAATGGATAGTTCTTATATAAGAGGTGATCGAGACGTTCTGTGAGAACTATCCATCTGAGGAATTCGGAGTGGTGAGAAACTGTTTATATCATGGATTGGACCCATATGGGGAGATGATTCAATCCTATGAGAGAAGTGATCGTTCGCTCATTTAGAGGGTTGCTTAACCTAGAACTTTGTTCAATAACTTACTGGCACTCCTTCCGGATGTTGCCATTTATTATGATGGAACAGTGAGGAATGTCTGCAGTAATTAAATTACCTTTATTATTCGAGTATAAGACACAAACAGGAACTACGACCCCTTTTTTTTTAATTGTTGTCGAGGAACCGGTTGGAGTACTATTAGCTGCAACTGCTATGTCGAAACCTGCATACAAGAAAGAGTACATATATGTAGGGAGAGTATTATTGCATTTATAAATTGAAAATTGTGGCAAACTAAGCAAATGCTACTTAGTTTATTTTGCCAATGATAAACTAAGTAAGTGGTACTTAGTTTATTAGAATTGTTATTTGGAATCTATAGAGATTACTGTTCGACATTCACTCCTACCTACTTAGTTTATTTTGCCAATGATAAACTAAGTAAGTGGTACTTAGTTTATGAGAATTGTTATTTGGAATCTATAGAGACTACTACTTTGTTAACATTCACTCCTAGCTACTTAATTTATTTTGCCAATTAATGATAAACTAAGTAAGTGGTACTTAGTTTATGAGAATTATTATTTGGAATCTATAGAGACTACGTACTGTTCAACATTCACTCCTACTTGTCAAACAGGTTTCTAATTAATTTATCTTGTATTATATTATATAGTTTTTAATTTTTTTTACTAAATTTGTTATTAAATTTAATTTAAATTAAATTAAATTAAATTATATTTTATTCCATTATTTTTATTATATTTTATGTTTTATTGGATTGTATTTTATTTGTATTATATTATATATTTTTAAAATTTTTTATTAAATTTAATTTATTTATTAAATTAAATTTTATTTATTTTTTTTCATTATATTTTATTAAATTTAAATTATTATAATTTATTATTATTATTTTGTATTTAATTTTATTTTATCTTATTATTACTCCTATTATATTATATTATTTTATTTAATGTATTTTATTTATTTATTAGATATAATTTAAGTTATTTCATTTAGGAACAATTATTTTATTTTAATTTAATTATTTTATTTTACTTCATTTCATTTCATTTTATCTTAAATTATCTTATCTTATGTTATTTAATTTTATTATTTTATATTATATTATCTTATATTATTTTATTTATGTTTATATTATTTATAATATTATTTTATTTTATTTACTAGTACAAAACTAAGTAAATATTACTATAAACTAGGTTATTTTAGTATTGGAAAATTAATTAAGTAACATATTTAAATAGTTACATGGGCCCTAAAATTTGCAATTGAAGACTTGAGCATGAAATTCAATGAAATTTTATAGGAAATATCATGTAATAAACTGTAATTGCATACAGAAAAACAAATTGAAACATTTACCGAGATCTTTATACACTAAAATGTAAGTTGCAACATAAGTTTGCAATCCCAATTTGCACAGCAGTTTGCATAACAGATAGGCAAACCACAATTTTAAGAACCCAATTTTCACAGCAGTTAAGTAATTAACACAAATAATAACCCTTATAATTTCAGAAGAACACAAATAGATATAACCCATTTCGGCAGAACACAAATAACCCATTTCGACATAACACAAATAATAACCCTTATATTGACAATTAACACTTAAGTCCCAATTTCAGAATGAATCAGAAAATATATATAGTAGTATAATTATCATCAATCTATATATATATATATATATATATATATATATATATACCAATTTCGATGTAATATGCACAATATAAGCGTGAAATTATACCTAATTATACAAATAAACCATTACTAACCTTAGGCCTTAGCTAGTTTGAAAACCGGTTAAAGGAGGAGAAGTAGAGTCCAACCTGGCCCAAACGCGAGTCGTCGACGTCGACTGCGTGAGGGTCGTCGGCAGTGGCGTTGTGTGGAAGGGTGGCCGGCAGTGGGGCTGAGTGCAGAGAGTGGTGAAGAGAGAGAAAGAGAGAGGCGAATGTACGGTGGCAGGGGAAAAGGGGTGGTGGGGGATCGGCGGTGACCAGATGGGTGGGGTGGGGAGGATGAGAGAGGGAAGGAGATCGACTGAGAGAATGAGAGAGGGTGGGGGCGGTGAGGATGAGATCGAGGAGGAGTGAGAGAGATAAATTAAACGAGCGTCTGAAATGAAAAGGCAGAAGGTGAAAGGTTTTTATTTTTATCTCCGAAGGAATGTCCGTCGGACATATGTCTCTCGGAAATAGCTTACGTTCTACGAAAAGTCCTCGAATTAATGTTTTTTCGTCAAAATTACTTTTTGCGGTGGCGCCAAACTTAGCGCCAGCTGTGGAGGACTAAGTTCGACTGAATTCTATCCTAATTAATGTATTTCCAAGGGACTTATATTCGACACATTATTCCCTCGGACTTAATCCTATTTTTACTGAATTTAATCCGTCGAGGATACGTCAGTCGGAAATAGGCGGTTTTCTTGTAGTGTTCTTGGACATTACATTAATTCTTATTGGGCCTATCTTAGCTTGACTTTACTTAACATTGGGATAGTACATTAACAAACATTTTGGCCTTAACCTTTAATTCCAATTGGACTTTACAACTTCTTACACCATCCTACAAGTCCATTACATATGGCTTAAACCTTAGAATGCACCGTCTTCGTATTAATCTCGTATTCTAACTCACATACTTATTCATCATATATGACATACCATCATTCATACATACTCTCATAATACCTCGTATTCATTACCTCGTACAATACTTACGCATCATACGATCATCGTTTAACTCATTTAAGCTTTACTTTCCTTAACGTTCTCAAATTTAGTCCGCAGGCAAAAAACTGTGTTTGCCATACATGAATTATTATTACATAATCTATCTCACCTCGATATTCTATCGGTACGTATTTCTCGGAAGTTCAAAAATAATTCTCGAGCAGAAATCAGTGAATAGTGTTTTTACGGAAATTTCTCAAAAAACTTTTATTTTTGTCTTAGAAATTCAAACACTTTAATTCTAGCACATAGCCAAAATTCTAACCACATCCGCACATTCTAGGTCATAGAATGATCTTCAAATAGCTTACTCGCATAAATAATCAATTAACTTCATTTAATCCACATAATCAAATAAGAATTTAATTCTCGTAAAAATCCAATTTTTCTCGGGCGTTACATTCTTCCCCCCTTATAAGGATTATGTCCCCAAAATCTCGCTACAATGCATAAACAATTGAGGAATTTTTTTTTCCATCATTTTAATCTTGAGTTCCCACGTTGCTTCATCGGCATTGTGGTTCCTCCAATTCACCTTCACCGAAGGTATTATCTTATTTCTCAAGACTTGTTCCTTCCTATCAATAATCTGAATAGGAATTTAAGCACTTACTAACACATTACGCTATCTCTATTTTCATATTTGGCCAACCAAAGTTCCGTCAAAGGTCTTAATACATCTCAGCACTACCAAAATGTATCGAGCACCTTGAACTACAACCTCACTCACTATTTTTCTTTTAACTTTAGAATTATTTGGAACTCAAATTCCTCCTTCAAAACAAGATTATACTTAATCTTTTCTTCATCCCTCATCCTCTTTCTCATTCACTTGCACTCCTAGTTACTTAGTTGTACTTCCTTAACTCGTTCCATTTTCGTGGATTGAGTCTACATTCTGAATAACATTTCCACCACTTCATTCCGTAATTTAACTTCCAACACTATTCTCGCCAACTCCATTATTAACTCATTCTGAGTCATTAACATCGATAGCTTTTCCCTACCCTTCCTACTTAACGTGTCTGCTACTACGTTTACCTTACTTGTATGATATAAGATATCACAGTCGTGATCCTTTATCAATTTTAACCACCTTCTCTACCTCATATTCAACTCCTTATGTGTGAAGATATATTTCAGACTCTTATAGTCCGTGTATATCTCACACTTCTCCCCGTATAAATATTATCTTCAGATTTTTAATTCAAAAACTACAGCTGCCAATTCCAGATCATAAGTAGGATAGACCTTCTCATAATCCTTTAACTGATGTGATGCATACGCAATGACCTTGCCATGCTACATAAGCACGTAACCCCGTCCTCTATCCGAAGCATCGCTATAAATTACAAAGTTCCTCGTATCATCTGATAAAGATAATACAGGTGCCCCACTTAACATTACTTTTTAGCTCCTGAAAACTCTTTTTCTCAGTTCTCATTTCCAACATACTTATCAATAACAAATCTGTATATCTTTTAAGCTAAAATTCACACTTAGTGAATTCCGTATCTAACTTCTGCCTCCGTAGTGTTTCCCACAATATCTTTAAATGTTTAGCATGATCTTCTGGCGTCTTAAAATACACTAGAATATCACCAATGATCATTATGACAAACTTGCCCAAATATTATTTGAACACTCTGTGGCGCTAATGGTACTTTCAACGATAGTACTTCACAAGAGTACCTATCAGCTTACCACCGACTTGCTCGGCGCCCCTTACGGAAAGTCTAACTTCAGTACATTAGTCAACCCAAACGACATAACGTGAAACTCGTAATAACCATAACGAGTTCTAAACGTCATAATAGGTACATCTTTACTTTTAACTTACAATACCCCGTACACAACTCTATCTAAAAAAATACTTTACCCCTTTAAACCGATGAAATAGATCATCGATCCTAGGCAATGGGTATTTTCTCTCAACCACTAACTTACTCCACTCACGATAGTCGATACACAAACTTAACGATCCATCCTTCTTATTTACTGATAATATCAGTGCTCTTACTCTCTGGGTGTCCACATTATGGCACCGATATTCTATACACCTCTTCCTCAACATTCTCCTAGCTTGCGTCATGGTTAGACAACAAGAGCGTCCCGGTGATTTATTACCGTAAAATACTACCTTGTTTTTCTTAGAAAATCGAAGATTCATAGTTTTCCTATGATAATTTATTAAAGTTCTATGGTTAATTAACCCATTCATACCGAGAATTACTTTAAATTCTCTCAACCTTATCGGTACTTATCTACCGATATATTATTACCTCTATTATCCATGAAAAAATTCCCATGAATATATTCAACGAGAGTTATTTCCTCATTCTCTATCTTAACATTTAAAGGTATTTATAATCCTTTCAGGAATGAACTTAATAACTTAGCAAATTCACATGCTATAAAAGAAAATTAGTACTCCAATCAAACACCACATAAACATTCATTGTATTAACTGGAATGATACATGTTACTACATCCACTAATGTAACCACATCTTGGACCATCATATTAAAAGTACGGGCCATTGGTCTACCCGCTGATGGTGGTCCAGTAATGGTTAACTTACCACTACTAGCACCCTTACTTTCCTTCGACCCCTTCTTTGGGAACTTTCTTGCCATGTGGTCCATCAACCCATAAACAAAACAACCATGGTTTTTCTTAGGATTAAGACAATTGGGTGATATATGACCCTCCTGTCCATAGTTATAACAAACCGATTTTCCTTTCAGACAGACTCCTAAATGAGTCTTTTCGCATATCTTACATGCTTCGATCCTACGCTTAGGATTCCCTTGCCCCACTCCAGTATTCCTATAGTTAAAATTCTTCCTTTTTGGCATACTGCCACTACCACTGGCACACTCTACCTTGGTTCCTCCTTGTCCCTCTATTTTTATTCTTTCTCTCTTTATGGTATTGGGTTAACGCCTCACTACCACCTTCTGCTATAATCTCCTTTTTCCAGAATGGTCCCATAGGAAGAACTCTGGAAAATAGAAATCCTACTATAGAGCCAGGGTTTCAGGCCCTGCTCAAACCTACGAGCCTTCCTCTCCTCATTTTCCACTTGATGTGGAGTAAATCTTGCCAATTCATTAAATTTGGCCGCGTACTGGGGAACTATCATGTTCCCTTGCTTAAGCTCTAAAAACTTAATCTCCATCCTCCCTTGCATGCTTGTAAGGAAAGTAGTTCTCAAAGAATACCTTCTTGAAATGTTCCCACGTTACCGCATCTATTCTAGCCCCACCCTGGTGAGCCTCCCACCAAAAGTTGGCTTCCCATTTTATCATGTAAGTCGCAAAAGAAGTCTTTTGCACCTCATCTACGTTTGTAATAACAAACACCTTCTCTATTTCTTTCACCCATGTCTGGGCCTCTTTTGGGTCCATCGTTCCTTTGAACTCCGGCGGACCTACGCTTTTAAACTCTTTAAAGGTAGTCGATTCGCTACCCCTAGGTCCATGGGTGTTTCTACCCCCAGTTTGATTAAATGCAGCCGTTAATAAATTAACAAACTTTTGTATATGGTTATTTTGACCCCCTTGTTTATCGTTATGTGATTCTGATTCCTGATTACATTGTCTTCTCCTTGGAGGCATTTTCTGATTAAAAAAATAAAATTTCATTATTATCTATTTAGTTACTTAGTTATTATTCGCCAAACAATAACTCATACCATAACAAAGCATATCAAATGAAAACTTCATTATATTAATATGCTTCTTCGTAGTTTGAAACTATTTACAATTTGTTTCTATAGCCAAAAGCTATTACATTTCTATCCCGCAATTGAACTTCACAAAAGTTGGGATTTACAAAAAGATTACCCCTTGATTATACAAAAAGAGGTTTTTACGTTACTACACACATATATATAACTCTAGACTTCTAATAATGCATAACAGTGTCCTTATGTTTCTCATTCGCAAGAATCGACATAATATCCCGGCTAATGGTATGTCAAGTTTGTCCCGACTCAATGGAATAACAAGAAATTTTCAGCTTGAAATCCTCATGAGCACTCTCATGGATGTAAGACATCTATGCTATCTTCTGGTCTTTCTCGACCAGTTTCTTACGACGCTCATCGGCCTCATTCTTACACTTCATCGCCTTATCCTTCATGAGCACCTTCTCGTCATGCTCAATCTCAAAAATTTCTTATGTAGACACCTTAGCTTCATGGAGATCACTAATCTCCTTACTCTGGTTCTGCACAACTTTGTGCAGTTGTATATTCCGGTCAAGCCCTACCAGATACAATTCTCTCATTACATCTGGAGGTGTGGACTCTTGTGTAGGTACCACCGTATTAACTGATGTTACCTCCATTTCTTCCTCCACATCGATCATCATATTAAGGTATGATGCTACATCTATATCTTCCTCGGAGTAGTCCTCCTCAGAAAAGTACTCCTCTGGCTCCAACTCTTCTAAAATCACTAATGGTACCTCCGCTACTAGCATAGGTACAGGCTCTACTCTGTTCACAGTTTCTTCGCTCACCACGTGTATATCTCTATACATCAAGCTATTAATCGACATCTATAATAACGTATAACATGTTGATTAGTACATAATACACAATAGTATAAGCATAAATCACATTTAATTTATTTAGGATTATTTTCCATCTTTTAAATCTTTCGGTATTGAGTTTCCTTAATTCCTTATTAACTCATTTGACTCGAGTTTACTTTCTTCGGACTTTTCCTTCCTTAACAAAGTTATTAGCCTAAGGTTCTTCCCCCCTTAAGTTTTATAACCTAATACTTTGACACCAACCTGTGACGCCCCCAAATTCGGGTATCTTCCAACCCGACAGATGGTGCTACACGGTACTCATAGCTGTACATTCATTCTATTAAAACAACATCAAAATGAGTGTATCAATTGCATTCTTATTACATTGATAATAATAAATCTCGTTCCCAGGTTCTGAAACCGATACATTCTTTGTTCGACATAATATAATTTATACAAACATACTAGTCAATTACAGAATAAACTAGTCATACATCTTCACCTTGCCTTTATCTTTACTAGAACCCTCGGTTCGCTCGACCTTAGCTGCAATCATATGATTCAAGCAAGAAGTGACCATAACAAGCTCAGCAAGTCTAATAATATATTATATAAATACCACTACGAGAATTATATGATTATTCTTCAATAACTGAACAAGTAGTTACGAAGTACTATGAAACATTGAATAACACTTCTCATCTCATAAAATAATTTCAAAATACATATAGTAGCTTAGAAATTCTGAGTAGGTGCACAGACCATGAACATTCTCTTTAGCTTTTATTCATGAAAAGGAAAACCCGGTACTAAGATCGTAAGTCTGATATTTCTTACGAGCACTTTTAGCTGATCAGCCCATAGTACTCTATGTTGATCAACACTCATCCGTTAAACCTATTTACATTTAAGTTTTGGCAACCTCGTGTGCCCATCGAATAATCGATGTAAAATATATTTGTTTATTCATACTCAGGCTTACCCTGAATTCGTACCAAACAATTGGCGTAGGATAGCGTTATCAATTCTATATCGAAAGACTTATAAATAAATCAATCAATATTTTAAGATTAGTCTAGTCGAATTAAAACTGACATCGACCCTTTCGTAAAACAATTCATGCATCTCATAACATGAATCACTGAAAACCTAGCTAACACGAAGGTTAGACAAGCGATAAGAAAACTTGCCTTCAGCGTTTGCTAAAGTTACCATACTTTCCCTTTAAGTATTTAGAGTCTCTACAATGCATAACCACATAACATACCACATTAGGTCATAAACAAACATACATGGTTCCTAATGTATCTTACCCTTCTTCTCAATTTAATCATTTTTTAGATTTGTTATTATTGGTTCCGGTGTTCCGTTATGTTTTACATCGTTCTTACGTTCACATTCAATTGTGTTATCTTCAACCTTTAGTGTAATTCTTAAGGTCTTTAACATTAATTAAGGATGTTACTTTAGGTATAGTATGAATATAATTCAACATTATCAACTAGCTTTCATTTTTCCTTCATAACCTTTCTTCTCTATGTCCTTCTTAGTACTGGCGCTACGGCGCCAGTCTTCTACACACAATCCACGTTGCAGTGTGGTTCTCCAAGAGAGGGTGATACCCGATCTCGCAAGTAAAGACTCCAAGATACTACATGATGGCACACATGGCATCTTGAAACTATAGTGGGATCTGGGTTGGCTCGGTATAGCAGTTAATCATCATGCACCACCAGATTCTTGACAATTTTTTTATTACACAACAAACTTCTCAAACTCCAAATTTGATCATTTTAAGTCCGATTTGGCTCCTTCAAAAGCCATTTGCTCACAAATCACACGCTCTACTTGTTCATGCAAGAATATTTTCTATTTTCGAATCCGTTAACTCAAAATTCACCTATTAGTCCATTTTAACGAAAACTATAAACGTTCGTGAACGTTCAACGCTCATTTCTTCATTCTAAGTCAGAATTCGGTCATTTTCAAGTCCACAAATATAGAATATCAAATGAGACTTATCCCCATCAAAAACCAACGGTTCTGAGCTCAATGTAAAAATTTGACTTCTATTCCGAGATTTTCACGATTTTGACGATTATCGTCCAAACTCGTGAACTCTGCCAAAACTTTGTTACTTAAGATTTGTTCATCCTTTAAAATGGATTCATTTCATCATACTAACATCTTAACATACATATTTTATTAAGTTATATACATGATAAGTTCTTACTTGTTCTTTATGAGTTTATAACTTATAAAAGTATATACTACTTATTCATGACTTCTTAATGCTTAAGTCCATTGATTAGCCATTCCTACTTCTTCTTAGCATACAATTTCTACCACTACTCACATCTCTAATAATTGAAGAGAGGGAGAATCATGGTTTAGGATCTTACCCTTGAAGATTACTTGATTAATCTTTGTTCTTCCTTCTTGCTTCGTAAACTAATAAAGTATAACTTTTCTAGCTTTTTCTCTCTAACCAATAAGCACTTATAATGTTGGATGAAATAAAATAACCAACAAATGAACCAGCACTCCTTCTATTTATAAAAATCACAAAGTTAGGGTATTTTTGTCATTAAGCCCCCCACCTCCTTACTATTCATTACTTGAAGTTCACAACACTCCATTAGCTTGCCCTCCAAGATCACCCATATAACTTATCCTTTACTTAGCCACCAAGTTTACTTGGTCATCACATAGCTTATCCCTTACTTAGACATCAAGTATAAGCACTTTACTTAGCCACCAAGTATAATCACTTTACCTGGCCACCACTTTGGGTCACCCATGGGTTGCCTCATGGGTTTTAACCATCTGGTAACCCCTCGATTTGACCCACAGTTTAGTTTCTTAGTTTGAGCCTTAGCATTAATTCTTATTTGGCCTATCTTAGCTTGACTTTACTTAACATTGGGCTTGTACATTAACAAACATTTGAGCCTTAACCTTTAATTCCAATTGGACTTTACAACTTCCTACACCATCCTACAAGTCCATTACATATGTCTTTAAAGCCTTAGAATGTATCGTCTACATATTAATTTCGTATTCTAACTTGCATACTTATTCATCATATACGACATACCATCATTCATACATACTAGCATAATACCTTGTATTATACTCGTATTCATTACCTCGTATAATAGTTATACATCATACGATCATCGTTTAACTCATTTAAGCTTTACTTTCCTTAAAGTTCTCAAATTTAGTCCGTAGGTGAAAAACTATGTTTGCCTTATGTGAATTATTATTACATAATCCATCTCACCTTGATATTCTATCGTTAGGTATTTCTCGGAAGTTCAAAAATAATTCTCGTGCAAAAATTAATGAATAGTGTTTTTACGAAAATTTCTCAAAAAACTTTTATTTTCGTCTTGAAAATTCAAACACTTTAATTCTACCACGTAGCCAAAATCCTAACCACATCCACACATTCTAGGTCATAGAACGACCTTCAAATAGCTTACTCACATAAATAATCAATTAACTTCATATAATCCACATAATCAAATAAAAATTTAATTCTCGTACAAATCCATTTTTTCTCGAGCATTACATTCTTCCCCCTTATAAGGATTTTGTCCCTAGAATCTCGCTACAATACATAAACAAATGAGGAAAAAAAATTCCATCATTTTAATCTCAAGTTCCCACGTTGCTTCATCGGCATTGTGGTTCCTCAAATTCACCTTCACCGAAGGTATTATCTTATTTCTCAAGACTTGTTCCTTCCTATCAATAATCTGAATGGAAGTTAAGCACTTACTAAGACATTATGCTATCTCTCTTTTCATCTTTGGCCAACCAAAGTTCCTTTAAATGTCTTAATACATCTCAGTACTACCTGAATGTATCGAGCACCTTAAACTACAGCCTCACTCACTATTTTTCTTTTAACTTTAGAATTATTTGGAACTAAAATTCCTCCTTCAAAAAAAGATTATACTTGATCTTTTCATCAACCTTCATCCTTTTTTTCATTCGCTTGCACTCCTTGTTACTTAGTTGTACTTCCTTAACTCGTTCCATTTTTGTGGACTGAGTCTACATTGTGAATAACATTTCTACCACTTCATTCTATAATTTAACTTCTAACTCTGTTCTCTCCATCTCCGTTATTAACTCATTTTGAGTCATTAACATCGATAGCTTTTCCCTACCCTTCCTACTTAACGTGTCGGCTACTACGTTTACCTTCCCTGTATGATATAAGATATCACAGTCGTGATCCTTTATCAATTCTAACCACCTTCTCTACCTCATATTCAACTCCTTCTGTGTGAAGATATATTTCAGACTCTTATAGTCCATGTATATCTCACACTTCTCCCCGTATAAATACTATCTTCATATTTTTAATTCAAAAACTACAGCTGCTAATTCCAGATAATAAGTAGGATAGACCTTCTCATAATCCTTTAACTGACGTGATGTATACGCAATGACCTTGCCATGCTACATGAGCACTCAACCCCGTCCTCTATGCGAAGCATCACTATAAATTACAAAGTTCCTCGTATCATCTGATAAAGATAATATAGGTGCCCCACTTAACCTTCCTTTCTAGTTCCTGAAAACTCTTTTTCTCACTTCTCATTTCCAACATACTTATCAATAACAAATCTGTATATCTTTTAAACTAAAATTAACACTTAGTGAATTCCGTATCCAACTTCTCCCTCCGTAGTGTTTCCCACACTATCTTTAAATGTTCAGCGTGATCTTTTGGCGTCTTAAAATAGACTAGAATATCACCAATGATCATTACGATAAACTTGCCCAAATATTATTTGAACACTCTGTGACGCTAATGGTACTTCAACCATAGCACCTCATAAGAGTACCTATCAGCTTACCACCGACTTACTCGACGCCCCTTACGGAAAGTCTAACTTCAGTACATTAGTCAACCCAAACGACATAACCAGAAACTCGTAATAACCATAACGAGTTTTGAACGTCGTAATAGGTACATCCTTACTTTCTACTGACAATACCCCGTACACAACTCTATCTAAAAAAATAGTTTGCCCCTTTCAACTGATCAAATAGATCATCGATCCTGGGCAATGTGTATTTTCTCTCAACCACTAACTTACTCCACTCACGATAGTCGATACACAAACGTAACGATCCATCCTTCTTATTTACTGATAATATCAGTGCTCCTACTCTCTGGGTGTCCACATCATGGCACATATATTCTATACACCTCCTCCTCAACATTCTCCTAGCTTGCGTCATGGTTAGAAAACAAGAGCGTCCCGATAATATGGAGAACCTAAAGGGTCACACTATAAAAGGAAGAATAATTATTTAAGAAGTTAATGACATAATCGTAATAATAAGTTAAGTATATTTAATTTAATCTATGGTGATATAATAAATTAAATAGCTTAATATTTATTATTTAATATTTTGGAAATATTAAATATAAATTAATAAGAGGAGTCTTATTATTATTATTACTATTACTATTATTATTATTATTATTATTATTATTATTATTTAATTTCTAAATGAGTTTGGAAATTAATTAATAAAAGTACTCTCATGTATCCTAATAAGATTAGTAGGCTAATTAATTAAAAGAGTTTAATTAATTATCCCTAATAAGACTAGGGAGCTTAATTAATTAAATTATACCCTATTTTCTAATTAGATTAGAAGGGATAACTGATATCTTTATAAGAGGAGTCTTATATTAGATATCATTAGACTTGATTCCAATTGTTGGAGAGTACGCTCTTTTTCTATGAGAGATAGAAAAACTAGGGTTTTACCAAACACCCATCTTCTTTAATCTTTCTTTTTCCTTAGTGGATCACCTCTAGAGGCCAAACATATGGGTGGTTAACGTTGATCAAAGGAAGGAACCAAACCCGATGGATTCGAGTTGAACGCGAAAGGATTTGGAGGTGAACTTGTACCTGAGGAAGCTCGAATCTTCGAGGGTATGATTATTGTTCTTTATCTTTTCGTTTAATTAATAATTATACATAAATGATGATCCGGGTCTATGGTTTGTAAATTTTTAAAACTCTAATTTTACATGCTTCCGCTTATTTTGTGCAATTCGATTGCGTTCATGAATATTACAAACCTAACAGTGGTATCAGAGCCAAACCTTTATGCGAATTATTAATTATTTTAATTTCATATGTATATTGATATATGTTTAAATCAATTTAATTGGGAATAATATTTTTGTATAAAATTTATTTTAAAAAAAAACCTTAGCGAATCACGTTACGAATCACGTGGGAAGAATTCTGAATGCATAAACTATTTCAGAATATATATATATATATATATATATATATATATATATATATATATATATATATATATATATATATATATATATATTAGTTAGCAAGGAATAACGTGATTATGTTTTACAAAACCGTATGGATTTATGATATTCACCAAAAGGATTCACCAAGCATGATTCATCGTGAGCATTACGGATTTTCGTGATTTCATTAAAATATATATATATATATATATAATATTTTAATTATTTTATAATTAAAATAAAAGTTTATTTTAATTTTAAAATTGAATTTCATGCTAACTAATTAGAGTTGGAATTAGATTCCATGATAACTAATTGGAGTTGAAATTGGATTCCATATTTCCTTAAATAAAGGAGTTTATTTAGATTTAAAATATAATTTCATATTATTCAAAATAAAGGAGTTTATTTATGAATAGGAAAGAGAATCAAGTATTTTCTTAAATAAAAGAGTTTATTTAGATATTGAATAAGATTTCATATTATTTAAAATGAAGGAGTTTATTTATGAATGAGAAGCGAGAATCGTGTTTTCTTTTAATAAAGGAGTTTTTTTTTTGGAATTGGATTCCATAATTAATTAAAATAAATGAGTTTATTTTGATTAAAGATTTTGATTAAAATAAAATAGTTTATTTTATTCAAAAATAGGATAAATTAAAATAAAAGATGTTTATTTTGATTTAAATTTGGATTAAAATAAAGGAGTTTATTTTGATTCAAATTTAGATTTTATGCTAACTAAATTTGCCCATTATATGATATCAATATATATTGAATGTTTATTATTTATGAGATGAATGTTATTTATTGATGCATATGGTGATGTGTATGATAATAAATGGGATTGATTATGGACTATTGACCAATTTGATTGGATTTTATTTTAGTTGGATGCATGAATGTATGTGTTTTATTAAATGGGATCTGCGTACCTTGTCTTCTCTAATTTTTTTCTTAATGTAAATTATATCCCCCTCTAATGTACTTCCCCTTGACTGCTGATCAAGATTTCTATTTATTTTAAAATAGTTTTGTAATTGGAATAGTTAGAATTAATTTTGACGAATTGGAGATCAAGGAGCAAGGAGCGTTAGAAGACCCGTTTGTAATGGAGCCCGGGTTTAAATTTAATAGTTATATTTAAATTTAATTCTTGCACCCTTAGGGTTTAACCTTTTGGTTCACTTGGTGGCTCTAGTGAACCAAACTAGAATAAAAGTCCATAATCAATCCGGGTAGAATTTAATATTCTATATATGCATGCTTATACTATATATATATATATATATATATATATATATATATATATATATATATATATATATATTATGCAAACATGCTTCGCATGTTAATTAATATGACACGTATTTTATATATATATATATATATATATATATATATATGTGTGTGTGTGTGTGTGTGTGTGTGTGTGTGCATGCTAAACAAGATGAGACAAATTAATAACAAACCCCTCAAATATTTTATATTAAGTCCTAATTATTTCATATGCATAATATCTTTCATATTTCGGTGTTAAGGAAATATAACTATCATCCTCTTCATGTCGTACAATGCCTATTACATAAGATTCAAGAAGATCTTACTTGTAAGGAAGAAGCCGAGGCGATTCTAGATCGTCAAGAACAGATTATGAGGAGGAAGACAATTCTTTTTGTTAAAGTATTGTGGAAAAACCATTCGGAGCGGGAAGCTACTTGGGAGATGGAGTAGTCTATTCGAGTGGAATATCCGCATCTTTTCGATAATTAGGTACGCTCCATTCTTTTGATTCCAGGGACGGAATCCTATTTAAGGGGAAGGTGATGTAATACCCAATAAAAATAAAATATTTAAGTAAGCTTTAAAATATTTAATTGGGCTTTTCTTATATTTGGGTCAAACTATAGTTAATTTATTTGGACCATAATAAGTAAATGATTACATTGAATTGGGTCTTTTAATTAATTGGGTCTTTTAATTAATTGGGTCTAATTTATATTTATATAATTTTAAATCCTAATAAAATTAAGAGAATTAATAAAACATATTAATTAATAATAAATAAGTAAAACCTAACTGCTTCATTATATTTGATACCAACTATGGAAAGAGAGGAAAGATTGCGGCGGCTGAGGAGAAAATGATATTGAATTGTGAAGGATACAACAATCATGTAAGTTTATTATTTAATAGTTATACATACATAAGAGTATTGCATAGTTGTGATTATGAAAGAAATATACTAATAGGATATATAAATTTGATATTACATCATGGTGTACTCTCAGTTTTCCAAAATAAATATCACATATTATATTTTGCAAAATCATGGGATTTCATTGGTCTTCATCAAACTACTAAGAGAAAGTTACATATGGAAATCAACATTATAGTGGGATTATGTGACATAGGTTAATTAATTTAATTAATGAACGTTAATTGCCATTTTAATAAGCTAATTAATTATGTGATATTGTGTTAATTATATAAGTGAAGAAATTTAAAATTAAATTTTGATGTTGGGCTGGTAGGGATCATGAGTCAAAATTTTATTCGTGTGTGAAGCCTGAATAGGGGAAAGGAAGAGGAATTGGTGTATATATATATATATATATATATATATATATATATATATATATATATAATTCTAGCAAGAACATTTTTTAATATACTAGTAATACTTATACATGATATAAATATATTTATTGCAAAACACTGTGTAGGAAAGTAATGGTTACAAGTTTCTTTCATTTTTGTTTATGATGATAGTGAATAAACTGGATATCCAATTTGGTATAGAATAAATTGGATTGTAATAAGGCATGTAATTAACATAATTAAAGTATTGTTATTTTATTAACAATTAGCTTAATACACCAACACTTTTTATTTTAGATTAGTTATTGAAAGAAAATTTCTACAAATTTACTTATAATCATTATTATTTTGTTTGATTAGTCCAGACGGAAGGAATTTAACGAATAATATTTGGAATTAAAATCTGGGTATTACATTACTTACTTCATGTACGGATTCCGTACTCTTTCAGCAAGACTCTTTAATTTTAATTTGTTTGTTTCGCTATTCGTTTCGAAATTTAGCATTGTCTCTCATAATTGTTCCTTATCAATTTATTATGATAGTTTCGTTGTGGTGTTGATATTAGAACTCATATTTGTATTCTTTGAACTAGTTAATCATGTCAATATGTTTTGGTGACTTTATTCGTTTGTACCATTGTTCGTATATTTTCGTTCACATTCGGGAGTTATTTTGATCATTGATATATTGTGATAATTAATAATGTTTGTATTGATAATTTGATTTCATTTGAATATGGTCGTGTAAGCCTTGTGATTTGAACCCCATTTGGCTTACATTTTGTAGTTTGATCCTTAGGGTATACTTGAGCTAACCACCTGTGGTGGTACCACAGGCTTGTCCTCTTGACACAAGGGCATGACACCTTTCGTGGCGGTGTGATTAGTCCACGACGTATCCTTTTGTATGCTCTGGGTTTGAGTTTTGGCCATTTGATATATTTGTTCAGGATACGTATGGGTCGACCCAATATTTGATTTGTTTGGCGGATTAGTGACGTATGTGTCGTGCGTACTATCTGATCTTATTTGTATACATCATGGTACCGATGTATTTTGTTAGCCTATGGCTATTTGTATTTGAGCTCGGTATGAAGTTGTCACCTTACAACCATTTGATTCAGCCTTATTTGTTTGGGATTCTTTTGGCTATAATTAATCGATTGACAATGTTAGTCATTTGTAAATGGACTCACAAATTCTGATCTATTCGTAATTCGTTTGTAATTCACATGTGTTCATTCTTTCAACTCTTTTAGATTCATTACTTATTGTGATATATTTATTCATTTTCATATCTGTACTGGGCAATTGGCTCACGCTGTGTTCTTTTTTCGGCAGGTAATCAGGGGTGATCAGGATATTTGATGAGAGCTACCTTTGATCCAAATGAGTAGATTAGTTTTTGAGACTTATTATTAGACTTGGTTTTCCTAATATTTTGTTTATGGATGTTTTAGGCCATTTTGGCGTTTATTTCTTATTAGTAGAGATTATGTAAGTGTGGAGTTCCTTCTATTTAAATTGGAGTATGTGACAAGTAGTGTTCAATTTCATTGGAGATATTTTGAGATTTATTAGAGGTTTGCGTTTATTTTGTTTTTGTGCGTGACATCCCTTTTCCTCTTCGGAAAGGGGGTGTTACAATTTGGAATATCGAACGTCGCCTTCTAGCATGATAAAAATAATAGAGTATCAATTAATTATTATAAGTTTGTTGTGTAACCACAAGGCTTATCTTAATTCTTTGAGATGTTAATTTTATCACATTTGATGCTTATAAAAAAATTGAACAATGTTATTTTGTTGTGTCACCATGAGGACAATGTTTTTCTTTTTTGAATATACGGAAGTGCTAGGTTGGACTTAACTTGGATAATTTTGATTCGAATGTGCCACCACTTGATCAAAATAATCTAAGAGGCAAAATAAAAGGACTTACATGATGATGTAAGTGACAAGAGTTGTCTACCTATTTATTTATATATAGTTTGTTGTGTCATCACAAGGCTATATACATTTAAAATGGGGTCCTTATTCTCACTAGCAAATCTTTAATTAGATTTTACCGAACTATATAAGTGAGTGTAATATAGTTTGATAAAAATAGTGGGAGATACCAATTTAAAAAAACCTAATTTATTTTGGTAATTAATAAAAGAATGTATGCTAAAATGTTGTTAAGAACAAATTCATTTACAGAATTTTACAATGTCTATATTACTATCACTGTGAAACATATTAGATGTTAATTAACCGGACCGAATTACTCGGATTGGTTAAGGAATTTGAGAATAGTTCTTATGGCTGAAAAGCTATCTTATGTCCTTAATACGCCTATCCCTGCAATGGTTGTAGACAATGCCTCTAAGTAAGAGATTGCTACTTTTAGAAAGTGGCAAGATGATGCACAGTTGGCTCAATGCATCATGCTCGCATCCATGAGTAACGAGCTTCAGCATCAACATGAAACTATGGATGCTCATACTATACTCCTGTACGTCAAGTAGTTGATGGTGAGGAAAGTAGGACTGATAGATATTAGATATCTAAGGAGCTCTTCCGATCTAGAATGACCAATGACACTACAGTACAGCCAAAAGTCCTTAACATGATCAATTTGATTGAACAATTAAGACAACAGGTTTTTGTCATGGATGGAGAGTTGAGCCAAGATTTGATCTTGCACTCACTCCTGGACTTCTCTCACAATTGTTGTGAATTTTTCATATGAACAAGATAGATATCAGCTTCGCTGATTTGCTTAACATGTTGAAAAATGTTGAGAGTCACTTTCCAACATGGAAAGACCAAGTCTTACAGGTAGGGGTCAAAGAATCTTCTGAAAAGAAGAACAATTCAAAGAAGGTAAATAGAAAAGGAAAAACAAAGGATAATAAGAACAAAATTGATACGGATAGCAAAGGACTTTTCCTCCACTGCAATAAGCCAGAACACTAGAAAAGAAACTGCAAGAAGGATCTTGCAGAGCTAACCAAGAGAAGTTTAGTGAAGCTTCGGTTATAAATATAGTTTTTGTTCATGATTGAAATAAATTTTTCTTTAAGTCAAGGTTCTATTTGGGTATTGGATACTGGCTTTGGTTATCATAAATATAGATTTATGAAGGGACCAAGCAGAAGTAGAAAGGTAAACAAAATCAGTAATCCTATGTGAGGGAAATGAAGCAAAGGTTGCTACATTAGCCATAGAAAATTATAGTTTAGCAATGCCTACGGGCAAATCTATTAAGTCAACAAGTTGTTATTGTATTCCAATTCTTGTTAGAAACATTATTTCTATTTTTGTTGTTGGACAATGAAATCTTTGGTATTATATTTAAGAACAATTTTTGTTCTTTTTATAATAATAATGTTTTGTATAGAACTGGAATATTACTTAATGGATTTTGTATACTTGACTTACGTAAAAATAATTTTGAATATTGAACAAATTAGTATAAGAAAAGGAGATGATCATTCAAAGAGTTGAATGTGTGTATTTGCTGAAATACAATGTGAATTATTTGAAAGGTTTAAAGAATTCAGAAGTGAAACAAATTAGCAAGGTATTAGGATTCTTTGATGGGATCAAGGAAGGAATACTTATGCAATTAGTTTCTAGATCATCTTAAATGATCTAGAAATGAGTCAAAACTGTACCTTTTTGGACCTTTTTGGACATGATCTAGAAATGATCTAGAATTGGTGTATCTAAAAGGAAAATTGTACCTTTTTGGACATGGTGCAGTCCATAATGATTTTACCGACATTCCAATATCCTTCTGGGGTCAAACCCAAGAAATGGTTGCATATCTATAAAAGGTAACCTCAAAATTTAACCCCAAGACTCTATAAGAGTTATGGACAGGGAGGATTCCTAATCTTAAGTATGTTAAGGTAAGGGGTTATCCAGCTTATGTGAAAAAGGTTTCAAATGATAAGCTTGGGACAAGATTTGACAAGTACAGATTTGTGGGACATCTTAAAGTAAGTTTAGGGTATATGTTCTATAATCCTACTTAGCAAAAGGTGTTTGTTGCGAAACATGCTTCCTTCTAAGATAAAAGGTGTTTATCATTGAAGGGGTTAATGGGAGGATAAAAGATCTTGAAGAGTTCAAGAACCAAAAAACACTATGAGTTAAATAAGAGGAACCTGTAGATAGACCTATTGTACCACAACTGAATAATAAATCTGGAATAGTACCGAAGATACCTAGGAGGTATGGATTCATCATAGATACTGATGATGAGGTAGACATCATAGAAGATGATGATCCAATTACATATGATGAGGTAAGAGTTGTAGACACTCAGAGAAATGAATTGAAGCAAGCTTCTGAAAAATGGAACATTCATTTTGATGAGACAATCAAAAGAGTTTGATTTTATCAAAAACAACAATGGTGTGACGCCCCCAAAATTATCCATGCACTACGGGCCATGGATATTCGTTAGTATCACCATTGGTCATGATCATGTCATACACCTGTCCATCTTTTCTCTACGGGCCAAAGCTATCAATCAATAGTTCGTCTTTGCACGTAAGCCAAAGATATACAACTGTAAAACCAATAATCAACAGTCCATCTTTGCACGTAAGCCAAAGATATACAACTGTAAAACCAATAATCAACTGTTCATCTATGCACGTAAGCCAAAGATAACTTTCATCACAATATAAGCATGAGGATGATGACAATGATATAAGAATTAATGAAACGAAATCAAGGATAAATATTTCAGACTTTAAATTTATCCAGATTTTAAATTTATCCAACTTGTCAGCATAATACTGCTTTGTGGAATAAAATTCAAAAATAATATTCATGTATCAAAAATAATTTGGTCAAAAAAGAAATAAATTTTTTTGATGAATAGTACCTCGTGAATAGTACCTTATAAATAGTACTTTGGGAATAATATCCTATGAATAGTACCCCAGCATGAAAAGTGCCTCGAATACCCGAGTGAATAATATTTGAGTGAATAGTAACTTGGTGAATAGTAACCCATGAATAGTACCCCGGCATGAAAAGTTCCCCGAATACCCGAGTGAATAATATTCTGGTGAATAGTAATTGGGTGAATAGTAACCCGTGAATAGTACCCCGGGTGAAAATATTGATATTTAATAAGAAAGTTCAGATCAATATTCCAATAAAATGATATTGGATGAAGTGCAAAACTCAAGGATATTCCACTAATTTTAAGGATTATTGAAGCAATACTTACCATAGTAAGTTTAGATTTAAGAATATAAAAAGAAATAACATACGAAACTGCAAATAGATTTTCACCTGTCATACGGTACATAATACCTTATGAATACGAAAGAATTATACCCCTTATGAATACAACAAATAGTATCTCTTACGAAAAAGAAATAACGTCCCTTACCTTAGTAGAAGACCAGATACTGCAATAGTGAAGTAGCAGAATACTTTTCTTCTTGCTCTCTATAGTTTCTCTCTCAATAGTGTCTCTTGTGAATCTTAGTTAATTGGTGAGAATGAAAGAAGAATTAAGCTTCTATTTATAGGAGAATGGACTAAATAGTAACTGATTCACGAACGGTCCAGATTGATTTACTATTGGAACAGACGGTTCATATTGATTACTATTAAAACCAAAACCGTCGATCCAGATTGATTACTTTTGAAACCGCCATCGACGGTCCAGATTAATTTACTTTTAAAACCACCACCGACAGTCCAGATTGATTTACTATTAAAACCACCATCAATGGTTCAGATTGATTTACTATTACAACCACCATCAATGGTTCAGATTGATTAACTATTAAAACCACCATCAATGGTCCAAATTGGTTATCTATTAAAACCACCATCGACGGTCCATAAAATTAGTAAATCTTCCCATGGAATACTAAGTCAAACTTACAACAAACGCCTCATAACAAATCCCTATAATTATATCAAAAATTGAATAAATATTTACGACAAATCATTTATCTTTAATAAACACATTTTTAAACTATTAACAATTATTCATCATTAATATTTTAACTCACAATATTTAACAACCAGATTATTCCCAGGAAAGAGGGGACTTTTCGATAAGGATTTCTCCCTATTGGCACGCAATTAGGTGACCAAACCTCTCCTCGACAAAACTTTCTAGACATCGTTAATATTGCAGATAATAATATGAATAACTTTGTCCTCTCAATTATTGATTTAATAATATAAAATATTGATACTGTGACAATAATTGAATCAATAATATGAGAGATATTATGCAGTAATTACTGTAGCAATAATTGAGTATAACTGAGTGACTTCTCACGTAAGCATCAATAATAAATACCGTGTGCTACTATGTAACTACGCGTATTAATTTATTTTTACCACCGATTTTATCAATAGTTTAACGGTAAAACTTTTGCCGTTATTTTTATAAAAAGATATTTCGGTCACTTTCTAACTACGACAATACTTTCGTTGTGGGGTCCACCAATGATTTTGCCATCATATGAATATTCCCTATTCAAATGAATATTCCCCGACCAATCGAATATTCCCCGACACAACGAATATTTTATATTAACTTGCACACATTGCAAAAAATTTCAAATATCACCCTAACTTTAACCTTTTATCAATTTAACCATTTACTAAATAGAATAATAATTATAAGAAAATTGAATACTTTCATTTCATAAATTTGGGGTCTTACAATCTCCCCTCCTTATGAAACTTCACCCTCAAAAGTTACATACCTGGTAGTTCGAAGATATGAGAGTACCTTGCTTTCTTTTCAGATTGTACATTCCCGGTTATTTCTTCTATATCATGATTTTCCCATTGCTCATCTCCTGTATTTTAGATATTATTCTAGAATATATCTTCAAAACAATGGTTAATTAACATATCACAAATTTTCAACTTATTGAGCTAGAAAATTTAGCTTAGGTAGGACACACACACTAGCGAAGGATATTACTCGTCTTTCTCATCCTAGTTCTAATATCGGATCTCCACTAGAGACCATATCCCTAAGCTCTGATACCAAATGTGACGCCCCCAAAATAGGTATACATCACCCATCTTGAGTCGCCAGATACACGGTACATAATTCAAATACAACTTCATTTATACAACTGTTGAACTGTCGTGCAAAATACGACAACACATAAGCTGTGGGTTTTAATACAATATTTTCTGGTAGACAATATCCAAACTCAAATTATTACAATGCCATATAAAATACAACAACAAATATTTCAACACCCCAAAGAAGAACGAGAAGATTACTATCATGTTCATTCTAATGAGGTGAACTTTTGACACTTTCAAAGTCGGGTTCTCATCACCCTATTGTTGTTCACCAAAATCAATTATTAAGTGACGTATAAAATACGAGACACACATCTTAGGTCCTCAATACAATTATATATTGCATGTCATGCCGTTTTATAATGTATTGAGAAACTTTGACAGTCTCGGACCATCACACTATTCCCATGTTATCCCCACTCGACCCAGATACACTCTTATTACCTGAAAGGAATTATGAAGTAAAAGGGTGAGCTTAACTAGCCTAGTAAAGAATATCATGGCTAAGATAATTAATTTATCAATAGCCTTCGTCAGAATAAATTAGAGATTTAGAACATATGGCAGATAATAAAAGTTTTCAACCATAATTGCAGCGAAATCAACAATCCATTAGAAGAGTCAATTAGAACATAATGTCTACTATCTCCTCCAAATTAAAAGTCCATCGTTAATATTTCATTCATGTAATACTAATCAATAGTTCTTTGTTGTACCCAAGACAAAGAGAACTTTCATCACCTGTCTTTACCTGAACTACTAAAGATTATAATTAAGTTAACAATTCATATTTATAATCATGTAAATCAACATTTTTCTCTTGTCACAAAGGCTTAATAGAACGTTTCCTCAATATCCTTACCCCAAGGGCTAAAGATATTCAAATGTAATAACAATGATCATACTAATCAATTGCCTATCTTTGCACTACGGGCCAAAGATATTCAACTATAAAACAAATGGTCATGATCATACCAATCAATTGTCTGTCAGTGTACTACGGCCAAAGACATTCAACTATGGTCATGATCCTACCAACCACATCATTGAATTATCCATGCACTACAGGCCAAGGATATTCATTAGTATCACCATTGGTCATGATCATGTCATACACTTGTCCATCTTTGCTCTACGGGCCAAAGCTATCAATCAACAGTTCATCTTTGCACGTAAGCCAAAGATATACAACTGTAAAACCAATAATCAACAGTCCATCTTTGCACGTAAGCCAAAGATATACAACTGTAAAACCAATAATCAATAGTCCATCTATGCATGTAAGTCAAAGATGACTTTCATCACAATATAATCATGAGGATGATGACAATGATATAAACATTAATCAAACAAAATCAAGGATAAATATTAAAGACTTTAAATTTATTCAGAGTTTAAAAATATCTAACTTGTCAACATGATACTGCTTTGTGGAATAAAATTCAAGAATAATATTCATGTATCAAAAATAATTTGGATATAAAAGAAATAATTTTTGTTTGGTGACTAGTACCCCGTGAATAGTACCCCGGCATGAAAAGTTCCCTGAATACCCAAGTGAATAATATTTGAGTGAATAGTAACTTGGTGAATAGTAACCTATGATAGTACCCCCGGCATGAAAAGTGCCCCGAATACCCGAGTGAATAATATTCTAGTAAATCGTTTTCGGGTGAATAGTAACTCGTGAATAGTACCTCGGGTGAAAATATTGATATTGTAATAACCCGAGATTTCGAATAATCCGAATTTTATGAATAATTTTTTATTTATTTATTTTAATTAATATTGATATTGATTATCAATATTGTGCTATGTATCGGTGATATGAGTTTTGAGAATTAATCAATGTGTATTGACTGAGAAATAAGAGTAGTGTTGTGCTTAATTGAGAATTTAAAACCCTAACCCTAAGTTCGGATAGGGATTTGGTAGAAAATGAAATTTTAATAATTGTGTTGATGAGTATGTGTTTGTACTGTATGATAGAATATAAAGACGTGATGGATTATCTAATAATATTTCATTTATGGAAAACAAAGTTTTTGCCTGCGGACTTAAAACTTAAGGGTTGAGTATTATACGAAGAGAATACACGAATTATATGTATAGTATGCAAGTGGTGTTATGGATTTAGAGTTTAGGACTTAGTATAATCCAATTGAGTTTGGATTATATCAAGCCCAAGTGATTAAGTAATCAAGCCCGAAGATTTATGTGTTTAAGCCCCAGTCTAAGCCGAATGTTAGGATTAATTAAGCCCGATCCAAGAAATCGAACCGTGGATCGAACCAGTGGGTCACTGAATGGGTAAAACCCATGGGGCAACCCATGGGGATGACCCATGGGCATGTGCGCCGGCCACTTGGTGGTCAAGTAAAGTGCACTACTTGATCACCAAGTATTTTACTTGGTGATGAAGTAGTGAATAGTAAGGAGGTGAGAGAAAAGACCAAATTACCCTCAATTTGGTTGCCATAAAAGAGAAGCTTAAGTTGGTTATTTTTGGTTTTTCCAAGAGTCATTCAACTTATATTGAGAGAGAGAAAGAGCTAGACTTAATCAAACATCTCACTTTGAAGCTTTTCATTAGAGATATTAGCAATAACACCAAAATCTCAAAGGTAATATTCCCTTAATAATAGTTTTCCATCCCTTTTGATTTCTTTGTTATAAAGAATCATAAATTGGTGGAGCATGCCTCTCATGGAGGAATAAGGATGGCTTATAATATGTAAAACCTTTATAAGTCATGTGGAAATAGAAATCGTAAGGGTTTGCGTAAGTTAAAACCGTAGGAAATACCATTTGATGAATTTGATTGTTGATGAACAATTAAACACCATCACTCTTAATATATGTGAATCTTGCTTGGTTAGGATGTAGATATGAAATTAATGGAGTGTTCCATTCGATTTGGCATATAGAACACTAGTAACGAAGTTATGGCGAATTTAACGGAATTAGACGTTAAACGTTGAAAACGTAGAAATTCTGGATTAGTAGTCGAAAGTTGCCATGGGACATGAAAATGTTAGTCTTCAATGTCAACACATGAGATAGGGTATTTAAGAGTCGTGGGCTCAAGAATCGTTGGATTCCGACAAAAAGCGAAGAAAACGAGTATTGAACGCTTAATAACGTTTAACGAACGTTCGAAAATGAACTTAAAAGTGAATTTCGAGTTAATGGATTCGAAATTATAAAATTATTATATGAACGCATAGAGTATGTAATTTATGAGTTGTAGGCTTTTGAACGGACCAAATCGGACTTATAACGAAGAAGTTTTGAAGCCGGGAAGTTCACAAAAATTTTTATCTGTAAAAATTTTACAGTGTTTGAGGTTTTGCATGCGGTGCAGACATAAGGCTTAATGTACTGTGTCTTCTTGTGCCAGTCTGATGTATTGACCTCTTCAAGAGTGTTGCTTGTAGAGCCACTCATACAAAGGAGTTTCACACCGTAGCTACCGAGACCAGAAGCTTAGAGTCGTCATGGCTGGCAGAAGCAGTATGCCAGGTGTTATATATAGGACTACTGTGCATGGTCACTTGGTTGTATATAAAAGTTGACCAAGTTAGTTTTATAATTCTAATTGATTGGTAATGAATAAGTAGAATGTAGAAATACTTAATATACAAGTAAACACTCATTCTTAAATCACTTATTAAGTGATAATGTCAGGAAATTAAGAACGATTTAGTGAGAACTAAACTAAGAACGTGGTGTGTAAGGAAGTAAACCGTAAACGGTAATCAACATTGGTACTTTACCAATGACGATAGAGTCCGGTTAATAGCATAAGATTGTTAACAAGTCGGGATGAAGGGTAGTAAGTCGAATTGACTTTATTAATGAAATAATGTCAACTAAGACATAGAAGAGAAAGAAGTTGGTAGAAACAATGTGATTAATAGTTTCGTAGCTAATTACAGTGTGCTATGTGAATATATCATGTAGATTCTATAAAGGCTGAGGACAGACGATTAAGTTATTTGAAGACGCTTGAAGGCAAGTTTTTCTTAACGCTTGTCTAACCTTCGTGTTAGTCGAGTTTTTTGTGATTCATTGTACTGAGTAGCATGAATGATTTTAAAGAAAGGATCAATGCCATTTTTAACTCGGCTAGACTATTCTTAAGATATAGATTGATTTGTATACATATCTTTCTATATAGAAATGATAACGCTATCATATACCAAGTATTTGGTACGGATTCAAAGGTAAGGTTTGTCTATGAACAAACAAAAGTATTTTTCATCGATTATTCGATGGGCACGTGAGTTTGCCAAAACTTAAACGTAAATACGTTTAACGGATGAATGTTGATCAACATAGAGTACTATAGGCTGATCACCTAGAAGTGCTCATAAGTAATGCCAGATGTACAACCTTTGTGTTGTGATGTCCTTTTCAAGCATGAAAATAGAAAGATACTATTCATGGTCTTTTGACCGGTTCAGAATTCCTAAACTATTATATACTTTGGGAATTAAGATTATAAATTGTTAAGTATCGATATTTCGTAATACTTCATGACTTTTTGTTCAGTTATGAAAGATTGTCATATAATTCACGAATGTGATATTAATATTATTCTTTGTTAAACTTGTTGAGCTTGTTATGCTCACTTATTGCATGAATTATATGATTGCAGTTAAAGCCGAGTCTACTGAGAATGCTTAGAGAAATAAGGGCAAAGCTAAGATGGATAGTTAACCATTTTGTAATAGATTAGTATGATTGTATGTATTATACTTAAGAACAACGAAAGATGTAATCGATTTATGAACCTGGGAAAGGATTTCACTTTGATTGTAATAAGAAGATAGTAATTACATTCAATATGTTGTGTTTTCAATGGAATGATTGTATAGTTATGAGTACCGTGTAGCACCATATGTCCGATTAGAAGATACCTGAATTTGGGGGCATCACAATAGCAGAGGGTGGTAGTGAGGCGTTGGCTCAATACCACAAAGAGAGGAAGAATAAGAGCAAGGGAGAGAGAGGAAACAAGGTAGAGCATGTCAGTGGCAGTATGCCAAAAAGAAAGAATTTTAACTTCGGGAATACTGGAATGGGACAAGGGGATCCTAAGCGTAAGATTGAAACGTGTAAGACATATAGAAAGACTCATCTAGGAGTCTGTCTGAAAGGGATTATAAGTACCTTTATATATTAAGGAAGAGAATGGGGGAAATAACTTTTGTGAATTATATTTGTGGGAAATGGTTTCATGAATAAGAAATGTAAGCAAGTATCGGTAGATAAGTACTGATAAAGTTGAGAGAATTTGAATTAATTCTCGGTATGAATGAGTTGATTAACCATAAATCTTTAATAAATTGTTAGAATAAAAGTATGAATCTTCGATTTTCTAAGAAACCCAAGGTAGTAATTTATGGTGATGAATCACCAAAACTTTTTTGTTATCTAATCATAACGCAATCTAGAAGGATGTTAATATTAGGTTGTGGTACGATCGTAACCTTTGATGGTTGACATATGGGAGTTGGGCTAAACAATTCCTTTAGAGAGCGAAGGTATATACGAAACTGGCAACCGATCTAACTCACTGTGATGGCAATGTAGATGAGACGGGAACTTATTTGTTGGTTGTTTGTGGGAAACCACTCAGAGTACCATATGGACTACTAGCAGAGAAGCGATGTGTGATGAATCCTAGAGAAGCAATAAGAAGAAGATAAGAATGTAAATCATCAAAAATGATGAGCATATTAAGTAAGACATCTCCGTATGTCATGAAGCTGTAAGCTGATAATGAAAGTAGGTCGCGTAAACTTAGATCAAAAGAACGTGAACCCTAAGAAGTAAAGTTAAGTAAACCAATACGTAAGTCAAATATCTAACTATTTGGTTAGCAGTTAAGAATAAATACCCATTGCCTAGGATCGATGATCTATTTGTACAAGGTATCGTCAGTTGAAAGTAAGGAAGGAGGAGGTACCTATGATGACGTTCAGAACTCGTTAGGGTTATTATGAGTTTCTGGTTATGTCATATGGGCTGACTGATGTATTGAAGTTAGACTTTCTGTAAGGGACGTCGAGTAAGTCGGTGGCAAATTGATAGATACCCTTGTGAGGTGCTATGGTTGAAAGTACCATTAGCATCAAGTTGGTTAAGTGAGGTACATGTATTGTCTCTATCAGATGATACGGGAAATTTTGTAGTGTATCTCGATGTTTTGCATAGATGAAGAGATTGCGTGCTCATGTAGCATGGTAAGGTCATTAGGTATGCATCACGCCAGTTAAAGGATTATGAGAAGGTCTATCCTACTTATAATCTATAATTGGCAACTGTAGTTTTTGAATTAAAAATCTGAAGATAATATTTATACGGGGAGAAGTGTGAGATATACACGGACTCTAGGAGTCTGAAATATATCTTCACACAAAAAGAGTTGAATATGAGGTAGAGAAGGTAATTAGAATGGATAAGAGATTACGACGGTGATATGTTATATCATTCTAGGAAAGTTAACGTAGAAGCCGACACGTTAAATAGGAAAGGTAGGGAAAAGCTATCGATGTTAACAACTCAGAATGAGTTAATAACGGAAATGACAAAAATGGAGCTAGAAGTTAAATTACGGAATGAAGAGGTAGAAATGTTATTCACAACGTAGATTTAATCGACGAAAACGAAACAAGTTAAGTAAGTATAATTAGGTAATGAGGAATGCAAGCAAATGAAGAAGAAGATGCGGGATGAAGAGAAGAGCAAGTATTATCTCATTTTGAAGGAGGAATTTGAGTATCATATAATTTTGAGTTAAACGAAGGACTAATAAAAGGAAGATAGCATTATATGTTAATAAATGTTTAACTTCCAACTCAGATTATTGATAGGAAGTGATAAGTCATGCAAATTAAGATATTACCTTCGGTGAAGGTGAATTAGAGGAACCACAACGCCGAAGAAGCATTGTGGAAACTTGAAATTAAAATGATGGAAAATTTTCTCATTTAGTTATGTAATTGTAGCGAGATTCTAGGGACAAAATCCTTATAAGGGGGGAAGAGTGTAACGCCCCAGAAAAATCAGATTTTTTTGAGAATTAAAATTTTATTTGATTATGTGGATTAAATGAATTTAATTAATTATTTATGGGAGTAAGCTAATTGAAGGTCGTTCTATGACCTAGATATGTCAGAACGTCGTAGTATTTTGGCTACGTGATAGAATTAAAGTGTTTGAATTTCTAGGACGAAAATAAAAACTTTTTGAGAAATTTTATGAAAAACACTATTCACGCATTTCTGCTCGGGAATTATTTTTGAATTTCCGAGAAATACGTAATGATAGAATTCTTAGACGAGATGGAATATCCAATAATATTTTAGTTATGGCAAACATAGTTTTTCGTCTGCGGACTTAAAACCTAACGGTTAGGGAAGTGAGTTCCGATAAGGAATTTAAATGCGTATAATGAATTGAAGCGATAATCGTATAATACGTAGGTATTATACGAAGTAATGAATACGAGTATGGTATGAAGTATTATACGAGTATGCATGAATTATGGTATGATGTACATGAATAAGTATACGAGTTAGAATACGAGATTAATACGTAAATTATACGTTATAAGGCTTAAAGCCAAATGTAATGGACTTGTAGGGTTATGTAGGAAATTGTAAAGTCCAACGAGAATTGTTAAGGCCCAAATAAAGGAATGGATAAAGTCCAATTGGAATTAAAGTTTAAGGTCCAAATATTTGTAATGTTAAGTCTAATGTAGATTAATGAACAAGCCCAAGTGTTTGTTTAATTGCAAGCCCAATTTATAAGTTAGGTTAATTAAACCTTAAGCCCAAACTATTAATCCAATGAGTTAGGGTGACCCATGGGGCAATCCATGTTCACATGGGTGAATTGGTGACCAAGAACTTTGTATGATGAGCAAGTAGACTTAATGATCAAGTAGACTTAATGGCTAAGAAATGTGATGAGCAAGCAATGGATAAAAGTCGTTCTTAACAAGTAAACTTAAAGGCTAAGTTATGTGATTAGCAAGTATACTTAATGATTAAGTAAATGTGATGCCCAAGTATTGGATAAATGTTGTGATGGCCAAACGAAGAGTGTGGAGGCCAAGTTAACTTAGTGCTTAAGCTTGGAATAGTAAGGAGGTGTGTTGGATTAATGACCCTTATGCCCTAACCTAGTAACTCCTATAAATAGCAAGCTTTGGATTTCATTTGTTCCTTGTTCAAAAACACCAACAACTTATAGCTTATTGGTTAGAGAGAATAAGTGAGAATAAGCTAGAAAAACTAAAAAGCTAGTCTTTCATAGTTCAAGAAGCAAGAAGAAAATTAAAGATTAACCAAGTGATATTCAAAGGTAAGCAATCTTAAACCATGATTCTCTTTCTCTTCCATTGGTAGAGAAGTGGGTAGTGGTAGAACATGTATGATAAGGAATGATAAGAATGATTAATCAATAGACTTAAGCCGTATAAGTCATGAATAAGTAATTCAAACTTGATTAAGTTATGCACTTATGAAGAGCTTATATGAACTACTCATATGTTTACCTTAATAAGATGGTATGATAAGGAGATGTGAGAATGATGGTTAGAAAACATAAATCATTATAAGTCATGAGAAATGAAAGTGTAGGTAGTTTATACTTTTATAAGTTACAAACTCACAAAGAACAAGTAATAACTTATCATATTTATAAGTTAATGAAGTATGTATGTCAAGATGTTAGTATGATGGATTGAATCCATTTGAAACGATGAACAAATCATAAGAAATAAAGTTAAGGAGAAATTCACGAGTTTGGACGATAATCGTCAAATTCGTAAAATTCTATGAATGGAGGTCGAATTTTGATATTGAGCTTGGAAACATTGGTTTTCAATAGAGACAAGTCTTATTTGGCATTATAGATTTGCGGACTCGAGAATGACAGAATTCTGACTTAGAACGAAGAAACAAGCGTTGAACGTTCATGAACGGTTGTCGTTTTCGTTAAAATGAACTAATAGGTGAATTTTTAGTTAACAAGTAAAAAATATAAAATTCTTGCATGAACACGTAAAGTATGTAATTTGTGAACCGTAGGCTCATGAACGAGCCAATTCGGACTTATAACAAAGAAGTTATGAGCCCGGGAATCCCACAAAGTTGACAATCTGTCAAATTTTTTGAGAGACCTGAGTCGCGCTATAAGCGACTCAAAGCAAAGCAAGCCCAGGCATGTGTGAAGACGAGGCCAAGGCATGACACACTGCTAATTGGAGCCAGCACGTGGCCGCCATAGCAGAAAGAGACTCACGCAGCGTCGAGTCAGGACCATACCATTGCTAAGTCACGCCATGGCGTGACACGAAGAAAGAATGTCTGTATGCAGCCTTGACATTAGGGAAAGCCCAGAGAGGAAAGGTTATAAATATAAAGGAGAAACAAGTTAATGATAAGAAATCATATCAATGCTAAACCTAATGTAACATCATTAAAGGATGTTATAAACCTTAAGTATAATACTAAAGGTTGGAGATAAGTCAATTGAATGTGAATGTGAATGGTATGTAATATGTGTACTTAACGATCGAGTTCGATTAATAAAGTAAGAACGTTAGTGAGCCATGAGGAAGGATGATTAACTCAAAACGAGTTGTATTAATGAAGTAAATCCACGTAAGTCATAGAAGAGAAAGAAGTTGGTAAGAACGATGTAAAATATAATGGCAAGCTGGAACCAATAATAACAAATCTAATATATGATTAGATTGAGAAGAAGGGTAAGATTCATTAGGAACCATGTATGTTCATTCATGACCTAATGTGGTATGTTATAAGGTTATGTGTTGTAGAGACTGTAAAAACTCAAAGGAAAAGTAATTTTATTGTAGCAGACGCTGAAGGCAAGTTTTTCTTATCACTTGTCTAACCTTCGTGTTAGCCAAGTTTTCAGTGATTCGTGTTATGAGATGCATGGATTATTTTACGAAAGGGGTCGATGCCAGTTTTAGCTCGGCTAGACTATTCTTGAAAAATTGATTGATTTCTTTATAAGTTTTTCCATATAGAATTGATAACGCTTATATCTACGCGCCAATTATTTGGTATGATTTAAGGTAAGTTTTGATTATGAATAAACAAATGTATTTTTCATCGATTATTCGATGGGCATGTGAGGTTACCAAAACTTAAACGTACATATGTTTAAAGGATGTAGTGTTGATCAACATAGATTACTATGGCCTGATCACCCAGAAGTGCTCGTAAGATATGTCGAACTTACGGACTTAGCGTCGAGTTATCCTTTTCAAAGAATTGATGTTTTACTGAATATTATCATTATAAAACATTTTGAAGGAAAAGAAACGCTATTTTCAATCATTGATAGTACTTCGTAACTATTATCTAGTTATTGAAGATATACGATTCCTATGTTTCAAGCATGTTGTTTAAAAGAAATTGTTGTACTTGTTGAGCTTGTTATGCTCACTCTTGCTTGAACAATATGAATGCAGTTAAAACCGAATGAACCGAAGGATCTGACAAGGATAAAGGAAAGAAGAAGATGAACGATTAGTTTACCTTGTAATAAACTAGTAAGTTGTATATATTATAGTATGATGAACAAAGAATGTAATGGTTTTAGAACTTGAGAACGAGATGCAATATTATTATTGTAATAAGAATGTCGTTGATACACACATTTTGATGTTGTTTCAATAGAATGAATGTACAATTATGAGTACCGTGTAGCACCATCTGTCGGGTTAGAAGATACCTGGATTTGGGGGTGTCACGTCTTACATTGATAATCATTGGAACTTGATGTTGCGCTATTTGCTATATGCCTGTTGATAAGGTGATTCTTTTCTCATGTGTATAATGAATAGATAGAGAATATAAGGTTAGTTGCGAGTTCTTAAAGCTCATACTTATGGTAAGTTCATGACTCATAATCATATGGTATGTTTTGAACCCCTCAGCAATGGACGCCTATTGTCTAACTAGGATAAGTTTCGAAACCCATATGATTATGGCAAGTTACTGAACTCATAACGTGTGGTAAGTTTGATGAACTGGGGTATAGCTAAGTGTGAATGAAGTATTAAGGATGATAGAAATAGATAAAATTATTAAGCAATGGATTAGTAGAGAAAGTGAAGTTGATGGTGGAATCATAGGTATTCCAAATCTTCTAGCTATGCTAGACTTTGAAGTTTTTGACATCAAGCTAAATTCACATTGATGTGTGTTGGGTAAAATCTAATTACGCACAACACGCAAGTATACGTGGTCAACAAGTAATAAAGTGATAAGTTGAGTATCGTTCCCACAGAGAATTATTTAAAAAAAATCACCAAGTACTAACCCGTAACCAACTCAATCTTATTTAAACAAATGATTTAATAATTTAATTTAAAATAATTAAATAAACTATTACTAACTATCCCTAGAATGAAACAAGATATTGAAGACTTGAGATTACAATTTCACTTATTGTTACATTTAAATCAACACACTTCCTGTTAAGCCAAATTATTTATATTGGATTGTTAATCAAGAACACGAAAGTAAAATATGGCCATCTCTCAATGCACCACACTCATATCAAATCAAATCCACAGATGATAGAATCAATTTGAACACCCTAATTAACTAACCCACTATATCTCTATGTGAATTACAATTAAAAAGGGTTTAAGTTCAAGTTCCTATTAGACTACATATGGCGTAAAGGCATATCTCTATCCTAAACACGAATCATGAATTCCATCTATGCAGAAATCACAAACACATGCTATCATGATCATATCTAAATCTATACTTCATCTCTCGAGTTCATATAGATCATCACGGTAATTGTTAGCTAGGCAATTAAGCAATTCATTACAAATCATAATACACAATCCAAATATAGCTAATAAGACTAACAAAGAAGCATATCAAAGTAAACTACACAATAAGATCCATAGTAATCTCAAAATAGAGTTTAATTCATAAATGAACTAGAATCCATCATCCACAATTGACTAAGCATTAAAAGATACAAATAAATAAGAAAAGAAATTAGAATTGAGATAAACAAATATGCATTCTCTTGCTTCTAATTTGATTCTCCAATGATAATCAATAGCTTCAATCTTCAATTCTAATCTAATCTAGGGTTCCTAATCTAAGAAAGAAAGTAAAGAATTAGATATGTAATAGAAATCTATCCCAAGAGGGATTTTATAAAGTCTTAGAATTAGCCTCCCAATCCAAGTTAAACTCAAGTATTTAGAGTTCTAATGAACATCCTAGCAAGTTAGGCAACTAAGAATCCTATTCTAGCTCAATTTGGACATCAAATAACCCAATTTGACTCAAATCTCGCCGCCTAGTGTGCTCAGCATTGTCCCTAGGCCTTTCTGGCGCTGTCCGCGCTACTGTAGCAGTAGTTTCTGGAGTCCTAGCGCGCTCCGCGCTAGGCGTAGCGCGGTCCGCGCTACGCATAGTTTCTGCTGCGACGTCCTTTGGTAAAACAGGCTTAACTTTTGATCCGCTTGGAGTTACGGGGCCTGCCACCTATCAAATCGAAGATGACGACGAGATATACAACTTTCATTCTTTGAGGATTGACAGATTCGGATTGGATCAAGGCCTAAATTGGGCTTGAAGTAGATGCTATGCAAATGGCAAATATGACAACTCTTAGCTTTGATCTTTGTTGATAAAAAGGCCATAACTCTTGCATCCAAGCTCCGATTGGGATGATTCAAGATGTTCCAGAAAGCTAAGAAGTAGAGCTTCAATAAAATCCAAGATCCAAGCCAAGAACATGCATTCAACTTGGTGTTAAAAGTCCTTCAATATTCCCTTCTTGCATTTGCTTGCGTAATTTAGTCCAAAAGATATCCGAATTGCTTATCCTTGCTTCTTCATGCCAATGTCATGTCATAGCCTACAAAATAACATAAAATGTATGAAAAGTAACTAAGAACATGAATATAAGCAACTAATTCAAGTAACAGATACCAGATAAGTAGGTATAAAACCTACTTAACAATGTGCCTTTAAAAATAATTTTTTTTATCCTTAACACATGGTGACAAGTGTGTAGGTGTGGACTTTGGGCCACTAACACATCATTACCGGTTGTGGCATGGTGACACCAAAGATGATTTTCAAAGGTTTTTGAACGATTTAAAGAAGAGTCTATGCTAATTTATTCGGCTAGACGAAAATGATTTGAATGATCAAAATGTATTTTTATATCATTAATGCATCATGCAACCTGGTGCAGAGATGATAAAAATGATGGAGTTATCAATGCAGAATTACTTATTGTCAGATGTGATCTAAAGATCGTCAGCGCACTATAGTATTATGTAGTATGATAAAGTCACAAAATGACGGAATCCTCAAACGGACTGTATATATAGTGTGGTATCATGACGTCAAAATAATTTTAAGAATTTTAAAGATAATTTATTGCCAATTGAATTTGGCTAGAAATGTTTCGATTGAAATTCAAATAATTGATATGCGTCTAAGCTATTTGATTTAGCTAGACAAATGTTTATGGAATTCAAAGTATTCTCTGAAAGCTTATGCCGAACCAAATTATTTTGGTACGGAATCTTATGATGAGTCTGAGGTGAATAACCCTGAAAATGGGGACATACTAATTGGATAAAATATTCCAATCTAAGAATTAATATAGTCGTTCCGATTACTAAGGTACAATAGACTGATCATTTAAAGTACCCGCATCGGTAGTTTACCTTCTTCGTGATTGTAAACATACCTATTAAAGAAATGTTTCAGAGGTAGAGTACCTTTCTTTCGTAATTGAAAGAGATAGCAGGTAGAAATACCCCTAAATCTCAAAGTTCATAGTTTTTATAATCCCTCAGTCAGATATGAAAATATTTTAAACTCTTTAGGGTAATGTTGTTGTAGAATGTGATGATGGATATAAAATAGTGTGAACTCATTGTGTACGAGTAAAATATGAGATTATTGAATAAAGGTTATTGTGACAACCTAGTTTTGAGGAATGTTTAGAAGATGTAAACTCCTAGTGAGTAGTTATGGTGAAATGTGATAATAGATGAGAATTCCTTAAAGGAGGAAATTGTAAAGGTTAAGTTAACAACCTAATTTTGATCAAGAGAATAAGCAGAGATTAGCATGCTTTAATTTCGAGGACGAAATTCTTAAAAGAAGGGGTGAATGTGATAACCCAAAAATTCATAAAATCTTGAATGATTAGAATAAAGGTTAAAGAATAATACCTAGATGAGAATTTGAAGATTTATTTAAAATTTTCAAGTAAAACCTATAAGGTTTGTTATTCGAATTAGAATAGAGAAAATATGGGTTACAAAATTCCTAAACCTTAGAAATGAATTAATATGTACTTGAAGGAATATCAAGAATAAGGTATTATGATACCTGTAAATTCGATGTGAACTGAATAGTCTAAGAAATGTTATATAAGTACATATAGAAATTTTCTTAAGGAGATAAGATTTTATATGAAGAGATGCTATGAGGTTAAACGAGATAAAACTATGTTAGCAATTAACATAGCTTGAACGTTGGCCTTGACTAACAAATAAGAATTTGAATAAGTATAAAGTCGTTAGTTAATACGATTAACAATAAGAAGGGAGTAATTTAAAACTCAAAATTTGAGTTAGAGATAGAATTTTGAAGCATGGACTGCTCGGTTGCATCCGGAACATCAAGTTTAGTCAGAATGGACAGTAAACACAAAATATGTAAAGGTTAACTTTCGATCAAAGTTAATAGTTGACTTTTTATGGAGAAAAGTCAAACTTAGTGTGAGAAGTGAAATATGTTATGATTATGTGAATTATATATATGATTAAATAAATATACATTATATAATGTGAATTCATTTATTTTGTATATAAAAGTGAATTAAGAATTAGGTTATATAATCTAATTTATATATTAGATGTGATAATTAAATAACCTAAGAGGTTATAATATGGGAGAATATTATATATATATATATATACACACACACAATAACACTAAGAGATTTTTTTATATATCTCAAATAATTAATGTTATAACCAAAGTTTAATTGGGTTATGGAATTAAAGATATATGAGTAAGAAAATTAAATTTAATTATCTGATGTAAATTGTATAACTTAAATAAGTTATTTAAATATGGTATGAGATTTAAATGACCTAAATGGTTATTTTTATTTAGTGGTCATAGAATTAATTCAAGTGAATTAAAAGTTAATGGACTAAGGAAGTTATATTATTTAAACGAACCCAATTAATTAATTAAGCATGGGACTTGTAGATAAAGTGATTAAGGACGATTAAATTATTTAATCTAGCCCAATATATTATGTATGGGGCAAGTATTATAATGACCCAATTTACTTTGGGCTGAAAGCCCAAGTTAATTTTTGTTAGTAAGTAAAACATGTAAAATTGCTAGCTCAATGGAATTAAATAAGGGCCCAAACTAAGCCCACTTGTGGGAGAATAATAATATTAAAAATTATATTAAGTTAAGGGATATATTTTTATTATCTCAAGGTATTAATTTTATAACTTAATTGAAACAAGTTTAATTGGGTTATAAAATTTAATGTACAAGAGTGATGATTTAAATTCTAAATATTTAGAATGGATACCCTAATTAAATATTTAGGGTGAGATAAGATGGGAATGAATAGACTATGTAAATTTTACATAGCCTAAAGAATTATTATGAAAGCCCAAAAGATGAGTTAAGTGACCCAAATTTTCAAGCCCAAATTAAAGAAGGGCATTTTGGTCATTAAACAAAGCATTAAAAAAATGCGTGGGAGATGATGAGGCCACATGGCCGGTCAAATTTGTGAAGAGAAAAAGGGCCACTTGGCTAAGTACGAAGGAAAGAATAGATAAGAAGGAAAGAAGCTAAAAAGAAGATAAGAGAAGATAAGAGAAGAAAGAGAAAGAGGAAAAGAAAAAGAGAAACAGGAAATGAGAAGAAAAAACCGAGAGGGAGAGAAAGGGGGGCGGAAGCCACGGAAGAATGAGGAGAGAAAAGAAGATCCTCCGTGGATGAAGAAGAAGAAATTAGATTTTGAATATAGGTATAATTCCTCTAATTTCTTTTTGGATTTGATGAAAGGGGGTTTTTAATTTGGAAGTTCAAACCCCTATAATCTATGTGTTTTTCATGGATTCAAGTATGGATTTACCCATATTGGGTGTTAATTTGGTTGGAATCAAAAAGGAATATAAAAATAATTTTTCTAGTTTTGAAACCCAAATTTCTTTGTACTTTGAAAATCCACCATTTTAAGTTTATAACTCCTTTTTACAATCCGTCAAAGAGGGGTGCTAGATATATATGTTTACTAGTTAACCCAAGTGGTAGCACTCAAAAATGTTGAGTTTTCAAGGTGTAGTGACTGATTTACCCAAAACAGACCCGTTTTTCTAACAAAAATAAAAATTGTTTTGGAACAGTTTTTGCCAGAGGCAGTTTCGTAATTTTTTTGACCCTCAAAAATTCTAGAAAAAATTATGATGATAATTTGATGAGTTTTCTAGATTGTGTCCAAAAATGGCGATTTTTGGATATATAGATTAGGAGTTATGAATTTTATGGAAAAAGACTATTTTAAAAGTAAACCCTTATAACTCCTTGTGGTTAACTCCAAAATTAGTAAAATTTTATTGTGAGTACATGTATATAACGGGAGTATACCATGTAAATATTGGAATTTTTGGACAAAAGTACAGTTTATGATAAATGTCGCAAGATTCGACAGTTTTGGCCATTTAAAAAATAGTAAATGAATTTTAAAAATTTCGAGAAAAATATATGTTCAATATGGGACTATATTCTGCTAAATCCTAAAAAAAGAAAAAAATTTGGGACTGATTTGGTATTTTTCATCTAAATGATAATAAATGGATTTAATTATATATATGATGTCCAAAAATATGAAAAATACGATTTATGACTTGAGACCGTTAAGCATGATTTATGCATATTTGTGATGAAGGTTTTGGGTCGGGTCTGAGGTGTTATGAAGTTTATGGCATTTTAGAATGCTTAAACAAGTTAATTAATAAAAGGAAAATAATTGAAAATAATTGTTTATTAATGTGATTAATGACTTAAATTATTTTTATATGACTAATAATATTGGATTAAGATATTATTAGTAGTATTTAACTAGAATGTTATTAAAAGGTTAATAACCTTAGCGTAAAATATTATTACTTAATTAATAATATTCGACGGGAGATTAAAATAAGAGATTTATGTTATTTTTCAATATAGTTGTTGAATTTGGTATTCAATGAACTATATTATGTGTATGATCTACTGAAATAGGAATCAAGGTTACTGAATTTGATTTCGGGTTGCTAAAATAGAATTCAGTCTGCTAAACTTATTTTGGTCTACCACTACACTAAAAATGGCCTATAGCGAAGGAAATTTTGTGAAGGAATTTATTCCTTCACATGAGGAGTTGCTTAGCGAAGGAACAGTGAAGGAAAAAAAGTATAGTGATAATATAGTTATTAGCGAAAGAAACATCCTTCACAATTTATATTTTTTTTCTCGCAAAATTCGGGCGATAGAAAGATATTTGGAGCCAATTTACGATGAAAATTTGCGAGGAAAAAATCTATTTAGTGAAGGAATTATTACTCACTATATATTATTGGTCAAAAGTTTTTTGCGAGAGATAAAATTGGTCTCTATTTTATTCTAAATAATTTTTTATAATTAATTATGGTGAATATAAATACCTTAAATTTATTACAATAGTAAATTTAATTTTAATAACACTTTTTAAGTAACTTACAATATCAACTATTTATTTTAATAAACTATAAAGTAAATACTCTACATTATGTTAAATTTTTAAATTTCTCCATAAAAATTTATTTTTATGATCATAAATAAAGTTAAAGTTAAGTAAAAATAATGAAATTAGGGATGTAGTGAAGGAAATTTTGTGAGGGAATTCATTCCCTCACATGAGTAGTTTTCTAGCGAAAGAACAGTGAAGAAAAAAATTGTAATGACAATATAGTTATTAGTGAAAGAAATGTCTTTCACAAATAATATTTTTTCCTTCGTAAAATTCACTACACAAGAATATGGGGTTATTGTGAAGGAAAATTTACGAAGAAATTAATTCCTTCATATTAAAACAATTTAGGGAGAGAATATTGAGAGAAAAAAATTAGTAACGAAAAGTTATTATTAAAAAAAATATCCTTTTCAAATTAGTTTTTTCTTTCACAAAATAAAAATAGTAAATAATATCTAATGCTTTTTTTATTAAAATTTGTGAAGATAAATTTAATATTAATGAAATATTTTTCCTTCACAAAATGTCATTAAAAAAGGTTTTTTTTGCAAGAGAGAGATAACTAATCACTATTTTATTAGAAGTAATTTTATTTTAGTATTATATTTTGTGGGTTTTATTTGGCGCAATTATTTCATTGTTTTGTATTTATTTTTGTGGGTGATTGAAAATTCTGTCGAGGTCTTCTACCGAAATCCATATCTTAGCTTAGCTCCCTTTTTCCCCTTTGGCTACAGCTTCAAGCCCTAGATCTTTAAAAATCAAACCCTAAATTGAACGGTGAACATAGGGCTCTAACCATCTTTCAAGCGCTCCATTGAAGAACGATGATCTCCCTCCTCAAGAACTTGTCGATGGTTTCTGCAGGTTCTCTCTCCCCTGATACATATGAAATCAAATATTAGTTATATCTAGTTACATATTGGAAGAAAAAAAGGTTTTCTTTGCTCTGACACTACAAAGAATTAATGTAGAGTGTTTCTATTCATTCTGAAAATTTTGCCCCTTTAGTCAATTTTATGTTTTCCAAGAGCTTCAATTTATCATTGAATTTATTTTCTCTCTTTTCTGTTTGTTTGTTTGGATTCGTCGGCCCAATTAAGCCGTCTTGTATTGTTAGTTGTTAAATTGATACACGATATCATTCCAACCAAACTGTGGGTTGTTTTCTCAGAATAGGAGTGTGTTTTGTTGGGGTGATGAGACTTGCTGCAGAGTGATTAGCTTAATCCCGAAAGGGATGAGGTTTTAGAAGATTGCTACTGGTGGGTATCATGTTTGTGGGATTTTGGAGGTGGTGAATTCTCGAGCATTTTGTTGGGGAATGAGTTTAAGCCCAGAAGAGGAAATATCTGATGTGAATTTGGCTAGACTTAATGTAGATACGGTTCCAAGTGATCCAATGTTGTTGGTTGTGGGTGGAAAGTTCTATGCTTGTGGAGTTAAGAGCTACAATCGTGAGGTGGTATGTTGGGGCTATCTTATTGAGGGGAGTACTCCGGCTCCTAGCCGAGTTAGGCTTTATGATATCACTGCTGGGGATTATTTCACTTGTGGGGTTCCTGCTGAGAAATCTTTACGACCTGTTTGTTGGGGTTCTGGACTTCCCTCACAGCTCCCTTTAGCTGTTTCTCCTGGACTCTGCAGTCCTAATCCTTGTGTGCCCGTTTTCTATGAGTTTAACAATAGAAGTGCAGCCTGCAAGTCTGGCTATCAGATTTACCTACCGTGCAGCAACAGCTGTCCTGCTAAAATGTATCAGAAATCTATATGCACTTCAATATCGGATAGACACTGTGGGTACAATTGTTCTGGTTGTGTGTCAGATAAATGCCTCTCGGGTTGTTCTGATGTCAATCCTATTACTGAAAAAAAGGACGAAAAGTATTGGTCACTTCAGCTGCCGGTCATAATTGCAGAGGTTGCGTTTGCTGTGTTATTGTCAAGTATTGTATCTTTGATTGCAATTTTATATGTTCAATACAAGTTAAGGAACTGTCGATGCTCAGCAAAAGTATTGAAACCGAAGAAAAATAATGGCAGTTCTTTACAAAAAGATTGTGGGAAAGTCCAGCCTGATTTGGAAGAGATCAAGATTAGGAGAGCTCAGTTGTTTACTTATGAGGAGCTTGAAAACGCAAGTGGGAAAGGGAAGTTTTTTGTGTGTCTTCAAAGGGGTATTAAAGGATGGAACATTAGTTGCAGTTAAACGGGCGATTATGTTTGCTGACATGAAGAAGAATTTGAAAGAGTTCAACACTGAACTAGATCTTCTCTCAAGATTAAACCATACTCATTTGCTCAATCTGTTTGGCTATTGTGAAGAAGGCGAGGAGAGGATTTTGGTTTACGAGTATATGGCCAATGGATCATTGCATCAGCACCTTCATGGCAAGAACAAGAACATAAAAGAGCAATTAGATTGGGTTAAGAGGGTCACCATTGCTGTACAAGCAGCCCGAGGGATTGAATATTTGCACGGCTATGCTTGTCCACCTGTGATTCACCGCGATATCAAGTCCTAAAACATTCTCGTAGATGAAGAGCACAACGCCCGAGTAGCTAATTTTGGTCTCGCTTTTACTCTCTAACTTGCATTCACTGCTTATGCACCACACGGATGCTATTGATCTCAGTAGCAGCAGCAGATCCAAGAACTTATTTTTCTATTTGACCCATTTTCTTATTCATACCCATATGAGGATTCGATAGATTAAGAAGATGAAGAGGCTGAATAGGAACTCCGATGACCCACCAAAGTGGTCGGATCGTGGCAACGACGTTGGTTATCGAGTTAAATGCGGGCTGAATCCAATGAAGCTAACGGGTGTATTTGTTGTTTTCTTAATGGGTCTTTCGGTTTTATTCACAGCCTCTGTTATTTTGAGGGACTCAACTTCTGATACCATTTGGGCAGTTGCTGAAACTGGCCTTCTTGATTTCGATGCTTCAAATGGTACTAATTATTTTAGTCTTTCTTAGTGATTTATTTTTACAATTTATTTTAGAGAATGAATGTATGTTCATTGAATGGGTTCTCTGAGTGATTGTTGCCTTGCATGCTAAAATCATACTCCAACTAATTAATTTGCTTGAATACATTTGATATCTTTGTCATAGTTTATGTAGATATTTTTTGTCTGCATTTGTAATATGTTCATATTGTTATTTATGGTTCTGTTTTTACAACACTGCTTCGTATTACCATTTACCAGTCTTGGAACTTCTATTGTACATATTTGCTGGAAAAATACAATTTATTCCCAAGTAGGTGCAGTAGCACCCCTGTCCCCGAAGGTGCCTCAGTAGATTCAAAATTGTACCCACTAGAGGCTATAATATCTAATGCTTTTTTTTTATTAAATCATGGGAAAAGTACAGAGATATTGGAAGGCTATAGTTTCTTATCTACCCCCTTCCCTTTTTCCGTAAAAAAATTGGCATTAAATAGTCAGGCCGTAAAAAATTTGTCATCGTCTAAACTATGTGGCACTATCAATTTGAGTTTTGTAGATGATGAAAGAATCTCAAAGCAAAGACAATGTTACTATTCAGTGGGATATTGGTCTCATTTTATGACTGTGTTATTTAGGCGATGCAACTCATCCAGCTTGGCAGTCAGTGGGGCATGTGGTAGGTTTTTATTTTTGACATCTTAGCATATAAAATATTCTATTGTTAAGCTTCTATTAATTAATTAATTTTGTCAATTTACATTATGCCTTCTTTTGTTTAACAGGTAAAATTAACGGCACAAGAAGAGGTTGCACTTGAGCTTCACGCTAGTTAGGTAAAATGGTTAATATATTTGTTGTCTTAGGGTTCTTGTGTTGTTTCAGCTGTCCTTATTGGTAGTATTGTTTTCAAGGAGTTCCTGTTGACGTGAACCATGGGTTTAGCGTTGATTTTGTATGGAAGAGCTCAAGTTTTGATAGGATGCAGGGAGCGATGAAAACTTGGCACTTGGCAGGCCAACAGCTCCATGACTGCATCCCATGAAAACTTTATTCTATCTAGTTCGTTGTTACTCTTTCAGTTTTCTTGTGTTAGTTATTAAATATTATAAGTACTGTGATTTTTGGGAGATCAAGACATAATAACAAATTTTATACTTATCGTGACTTGAGCATTATCTATTTATATATGAAGTATTAGTTTTAATTATTGGCTTTTTATGCATTAGTTTATCAATTAGTTTGAAATAGGTATGATATTTATATTAGCTTGAAATATTAAATTTAATATTTATTATAGCAATTACTAAAAATAATAGTAATAATAATAAATATGAAATCATTGATTTGAAAATTAATTATAATTTTTAATGAATTTTGATTATTTAGTAATTAATTTTTTATTTACAAATTTATAATTTGTAAAGAAATTTTCTCACTAATTTGAAAAAAGATTCTCAATTTATAATTAGTGAAGGAAAATATTCTCTCGTTAAATAAATTTATTCTTCACAATATATTATTTGTGAGGGAATCAAGTTATTCACTAATTTCAAATAGTCCTTCTTAAAATATTATTTGTTATGGAAACCAATCTTTCACTAAATAACAATATTCCATTAGTAAATACAATTTGTGAAGGAATAAGTTATTCACAATATATCCTTCACAAAAAAATATTTAGTTACTACTTAGCGAAGGATACCCAATTGTGAGGAGGTCTAATGCGAGCACTCGTGTGAAGGAAATATTTATTCGCAATAAATCACTTGTGAAAGATATAGGGCCTCTAGTGAAGGATTTGTCCTTCACTAGAGGCCATTTTTGGTGTAGTGTACTGAAATAATGATTTCAGGATACTGAAATGAAATCTGACTTACTGAAATGGTATTTCAGTTTGCTTAAATGTTATCTAATTTACTAAGATAACATATTAAAGGGAAAACTCATATTATAAGTTACGACATGATGAAAAGATTAACAATGTATAATGATAATACTAAGACTATAATGTAATGTCTAATACTTAATTATGTTAGACAATTTAATATAAGATGATGAGTTAACAGGTATTTTATTCTAATTGAAAGATCAATCTTATAACTGATAGCTCTTTTCAATAAGGACGTTAACTTAGATTGCGTTGTAGTAATCAACGGTTCAGGCAAGTTTCCTTAACTCAAACCTGAGTTGTATGTTTAAAGCATGTTGGTGAATAATTATTGTTGATTATTCACATCTATACTGATTATTGATTCGCACTTAGTGCATGTTGTATATGTTCATCATGTATGAAAGACTGATCACCTTCATTACCATAAGGTTCAGTTAAATCGTTTAGGGTCATTGTTGACCTTCAAACATTATTGATTCAGTCACTCAATTTATTGACACTTGATTCATGTTATTTCACAATTATTACATTTATTAAAAAGTTGAAAGCTTATTCATTCTTTTTAATCTTGATATATCCTCAATTAAACTTTTACTTGTTGGGTAAACTTGTTGCTCACCCTTGCTATATCATGATAAAAATTTTCAGATTAAGATGAAAGCTCGAGTAAAGACAGAAGCAAAGATAAAGTGCAAGATTAAATTATGGTGCAGTTAGATCTATAAATTTTTCTGACAAAAATAGTATTGTAAACCTTTTTAGATATTGAAGGTATGTATTAAGTTAAGGTTATAGGCCTTGGAAATGATGTGTAAAGGTTTAATGTATAAACAATTTATGTTTATATCTTCCGCAATAGTTATAGAATTAGTATACCAGATCCTTGGTGATTAGGACCGGGATTTGGGCTGCTACAGTGTATCTAGTAGTGACCTAAAACCCTCTTTTGTATATCAAGGGGTAGTCTTTTGTAAATCCCAAATTTTGGAAAGTAATTGCGGGATGTTAATGTAATCAGCTTAGGCTGTGTAATGAAACGATGTAGTATTATACTACAATGAATGAATCAATATAAGCCTTTTTTACGGAACATTTTGAGTAATGGATGTTGAAGTTATTATTTAAACTTGAATAATAACTAATTAATAAGAAGGGAATAATAACATAATGTGTTGTTTATTATAACAGCAAAATGCCGCCAAGAAGAGGACCACGAAACCAAGGTGCTAACGTAAATCAACCGGAAGGAGGTCCAATTAACCCAATGCAAGAATTTGTTAATTTATTAACAGCCGCGTTTACTAGAAATGGGGCTAATATCCTTGTAAATCTAGGAGTAACACGAGCTACTACCTTCAAGGATTTTAAAAGTGTCGGTCCACCAGAGTTCAAAGGAACTACAGACCCCATAGAGTCCCAGACATGGGTAAAGGAAATCGAGAAGGCATTTATCATAGCAAATATCGAAGAGGGTCAGAAGGTTGCTTTTTTAACCTATATGATGAAATGTGAAGCTAATTTTTGGTGGGAGGCTAACCAGGCTAGAGCTGGTATTGAGAATGTGGTGTGGGTAAGTTTCAAGGAGATATTCTTCGAGAACTACTTTCCCACAAGTATACAGGGAAGGATGGAGATGCAGTTTTTGGATTTGAAACAAGGGGACATGACTGTTCCTCAATACGCTGCCAAGTTTAATGAACTGGCGAGGTTCGCTCCACACCAAGTGGACACTGAGGTTAGGAAAGCATGACCAGTTCGGCGTGGCTTGAAACCCCGCTCTATAACAACCGATATAGGTTCCGTGTTCAGTACTACATTTGGGACTATTTTAGAAAAGGTGATAATCGCCGAAGGTGGTAGCGAGGCTCTAAGCCAGTACCACAAAGATAAGAAGAATAAGGGGAAGGTTGATGGGGGAGTAAAGACAAAAGGAGCCGGTGGGAGTGGCAAGGGACATAAGAGGAAAGTGGTAAACAATGGGAATACCAGAGTAAAGCAAGGAGATTCAAATAGGAGAATGGAGGCCTGCAAAACCTGTGGGAAGACTCATCTGGGAGTCTGTCTCAAGGGGAAGTGTAAGACCCCAACTTTTATGAATAAAGATGATTTTTCTATAATTATCATTTTTGAATATTATGGAATGAATTTGTTATAATGTTATAGTTGTGGGTAGTATTTATAAATTCTGCAAAGTAGGTAAGTTGTTATATTATATTCAATTGGTCGGAGAAAATTCATTTTAGCAGGGAATATTCGTACAATGGTGCAATCATTGGTGGACCCCACAACAGAATTATTGTCGGATTGAGAAAACGACAAAAATATTTCTATGAAAATAACGGCAGAAGTTTTACCTTTAATACTGTTGAACTACTCGGTAGTAAAAGTACAGTAATACGCGTGGTTGCATAGTAGCACACGGTATTGATTATTGATGCTTACGTGAGAAGTCACTCAGTTATACTCAATTATTACTCTGAATTGTTGCATCATATCTCTCATATTATTGATTCGATTATTGTCACAGTATCATCTGTATTATATGATATATTATTAAATCAATAATTGAGACGACAAAGTTATTCATATTATTAAATTACAATATTTATAATGTCTAGAAGTTCTGCCAATGAGAGGTTTGGTCACCTAATTGCACCAATAGGGAGAAATCCTTATTGGAAAGCCCCCTCTTTCCTAGGAACGACCTTATTGTTAAATATTATGAGTTATGATATTAATAATGAATAAGTTTGTGTTGATTAAAGATGAATTTGATAGTTCCATTATGTTGGGATTATTGGTGTTAGTTGAAATCGACATCTATTCCGATGATAATTGATGTCTGGGGGTTATATTGATAAATCGGGTAATTTATCGGATAAATGAGCAATTAATTGCTACTAATTCACATGCTTATATAACTATTTATTTACATGTGTGTACTATTAAGTCACATTCACTTACTATTAGGGGAGTTGGTGCAAGATTGATAATACTTGCATGACTAAGTTAAAAAGGGAGGTATAGATGGAGGTACTATACTGTATTTCATATTTTCACATGATTATAACTATTGATTCACATGATTGAACTATTGATTCACATTATTTACTATCAGGGGAGGTGGTGCAAGTTTGATAATACTTGCAGGACTAAATTAAAAATGAAAGAAAAGTTGGAGGTATTGTACTGTAATTTTTCGAGCCCCAAAACGTGAAATTATCGAAACTATATTTTTCTATAAATAGAAGCTCATTCTTCCTTCATTTCTCACCAATTCACCAAAGATATAGAGCATTTATTATAGAGAGAAATTATAGAGAGAAAGAAGAAGAGAAGTCTGCTACATTTCTATTCTAGTATCCAGCTTTATTCTAAGGTAAGGGGTATTATTTCTTTTGTATTAATGAAGAGAAATTCTGTTATTCCATTCTTTATTATTCTATTGGAATAACTTGATATCATGAGCTACCCTATACTTGGTTAAAATCTTACGTTATTCCATTCTTTATTATTACATTAGAATATCTTATGTTCATCATGCATTTTCTGTAAGCCCTGGTTCCGTCTTTATTATTATGTTGGAATATCCTTTCAGTGACGCTTTTACGCGGACCGGTTACATCTTTATTATTTACATTGGAACATCCCGCTTGGCAAGTAATTTTGCTCGACCGGTTCCGTAATTTATTATTCTCATTGAATAACCTGCATCACAATCGGCACCGCATGCATGGTGATTTCTTTTGTTATTCTATTCTTTATTATACCCAGTTGGTTAAAGTTTTGACTTCTATACTCCATGAAATTAGTGGAATATCCTTGATATTTGTGCTTCATCCAGTATCTTTTCATTGAAATATTCTTCTGAGCATTCTTGAATTTTACTCTATAAAGAAGTATCATATTGACAATTTGGATTTATTAGTTCCTGAATAAATTAATTCTTGAACTTGTTTTATTGAATTCTTATATCACTGTCATCATCCTCATGTTTATATTTTTTGAAAGTCATCTGTGGCCTGTAGTGCATGGATGGACTTGGTATGATTATGACCAGGGATTATTCGGTGTAATCATGATCGTAATGTTACAAATGATGTGGTAAAAGTCCTCATTGGCCCGTAGTGCATTGATGGACAGTTGTTGGCATGATCATGACCATTGATGAATACACGAATATCCTTGGTCCGTAGTGCATGGTTAATTTGTGGTCGTGACCCTAATGAATATCCTTGGCCGTAGTGCAGGGATGATGTGGATTATTTTTTTAAGCTGAGTCTCAGTGATAAAAAAAGTGATGAAAAACCTTTTTAAATCATAAAAGATAGTAGATTTTATTCTCTACTTGACTCTTTTAATGGATTTCTTGTTCCACTACAGTTAAACTTGATGTCTATTGTATTTTATCAGTTTAACATTATTGAAGGCTAATGATAATTTATTCTGCATTATCTTAGTCATAATATTTCTTACTAGTCTAGTTGAGCTCACCCTTTCTTTCACTGTTCTCTTCAGGAAATGAGAACGTAGCCGGGACTAGTCGGGGAACGGAGTGACGGTCCGAGATGGTGTCTTAGTAGTCCTTACTATTCTATAAAATAGTGTGATAATAAATGTAATGAGGACTTATTCTGAGAGTGAATATTGTCTTGAAGACAATATTTGTATTAAAACTCACAGCTCTTGTTGTATATTTAAGATTGTATTTGTATTCTGTACCATGTATTTGGCGACTCAGAATAGGTGATGTATACCTATTTTGGGGGCATCACAGTTGGTATCAAAGCTTAGGGATATGATCCATGGCTAAGATGTGAGACAAGAACTAGGATGGGAGAGACGGGGAATGTGCATCAGGAAGGCAACAATCCTCATGCAAACAATAACACTGACCAAATAATGAACGATGGAATGTTCTGAGGCTTCATGCAATTCATGCAACATCAGGCGAGAGCGGCTCCTGTCCAAAATGCAGGTGGAAACACTAGCAACTCTTGGACGATCACCGCCAAACAGTTCAAGGAGCTGGGACCACCGAAGTTTTTTGGAGAGCCAAAGCCACTTAAGGCGGAGACATGGATAAAGCATATCAACAAGATATTTGATGTCTTGGGATGCTCTGAGGAGCAAAAGGTTCCCTTTGCCACCTTCATGTTTTAAGTGAGGCAGATTATTGGTGGGAATCAGAAAGCGTATTCAACTCCGCCTTGACCGAAGATGTCTTGGGAGAAGTTCCAAGAACTATTCAACGACAAGTACTTTCCGAAAGTATTCGGCTACATGAAAGAGGTAGAGTTCATTAAACCGAACAAAACAACATGACCAGTGTCGTCGAAGACGAACCAAGTTTGCCGAAGTTGTCACGGTTTGCATCCCATTTGGTTGATAATGAGGAGAGAATGACACGAATGTTTCTAAGAGGTTTGAAACCCGAGATACGTCAATATCTTATCTCTCATAAACCGTGTTTGTATTCAGATGTTGTTAACAGGCTCGATTATTGGAGCGTGATAATGAGTCAACCCAACCAAAAGAGAGAGAAACGTGAAATGATAATACTAAAGGAAAAGCAGATCATCGAGCGGTGACAATAAGCATGGATGGAATCAACAAGCCAGAAATGGTAACCACTTCGGTGGTAATCATGGCCAAAATAATAAGAATGGACATTTCAAGAAGAGGAGATTCAATAATGATGGAAAAGCGTCAAAGATCAATTTTGTCGTTAAGGAAGGAGAACGACCACCTATCATATGCTTCAAATGTGGAGGGGAGGTACACATCAGTCCAAATTGCGCGATGCCCTCCAAAGCATGTTACAATTGTGGAAGAGAATGTCACCTGGCCCGATTTTGTCGTGCACCGAAGACAAGTCCAGCTGGGATGGAGGCATCAAAGGCCGTCCCAGACAAGACAAAATCAGTAGTTCAAGGGAGAGCATTTGTTATGACCTCTTAGAAAGCAAGGAACCCGAACGAGGTCATCACGGGTAAGTTTATCATAAACTCTAACGAAGTATATACCTTATTTGATACCGGTTCTACCCATTCTTTTATTTCTCCTACTTGTGCTCAATGTTTAAATTTAACTCCGAAAAAATTGGACTTTGCCTTATCTGTTGAAACTCCATTGGGAGAAACCTTCATTACATCCACTATTTATAAGTCTTGTTTAGTTCAAATCAGTACCCTCACATTACCTGTCGATCTTATTTCATTGAAAATACTTGCATTTGACGTAATTCTAGGGATTGATTGGTTAACTACTCATCATTCAAAAATTGATTGTTTTCGTAAGGTTGTTAGCTTTCATATTCCTAACCAACCTATTATGCGAATTCAAGCAACCAAACCATTAAAATCAATCACTATCATCTCAAGCCATAAAGCTATTTGTTTATTGAAAAACGGATGTCAAGCTTTCTTAGCTCATGTCATGAATCTAAATAAAAATACGTCAATTTTGAATGATATTTCTATTGTTAATGAATTTCCTGACGTATTCCTTCAAGAACTTTCTGGCCTACCCCCAAAGCGTGAAATTGAATTTTATATCGACCTTGAACCCGGTACAAAACCTATTTTCAAAGCCCCATATCGAATGGCTCCTATTGATGTGATAACCCGGGATTTCGAATAATCCAAATTTCACGAATAAATTTTTTTATTATTATTTTATTTAATATTGTCATTGACTGTTAATGTTGTACTATGTATTTGTAATACGAGTATCGAGAAGTAGTCAATTTGTGTATTGACTGAGAAATTAGAGTAGAGTTGTGCTTAACGGATAATAGAAACCCTAACCCTAAGTCCGGATAGGGATTTGATTGAAAATATAATTGAAATAATTATAGTGATGAGCACGTGTTTGTACTGTATAGAATGTTGATCAATGATTGGTCGGGTAGGGTACAATATTGGTAAACCCTAATAAGGGATTGGAAACTCTAATCTCAAGATTTGAAACCCTAACACGTAGTTAGGAACCCTAATCGAAAGCCGAGAAACCCTAATTTTTAATTTGGGAATCTTAAACCCTAATTAGGAAACCCTAATCCTAATTAGTAAGATCTAAAGTGATTAGTATTCTTTAATGTGATTAGTAACCTTTAATATAATTAGGGAACACTAATTATATTTTTGAACATCTTAATTTTCTATTTTAAAGATCCTAATTTAGAAAATCCTAGAAGCTAAAGTTGTAAAACTTTAGGGTTAGAGCCTTAGGGTTAAACCCTAAGGGTCAAACCCTAAGGGTTTGGTAAATCCCATTTTTGCTATTAAAATTTCATGTACAAAGTCCAAAGTACCCCTTTACTTAGATATTTAGTTAGAAGATTTGCAAGATCTAGTGAGTTATCACTTGAGATTATCCCATGTGCTTAAATTCTATATCAAATCTTATCCATATCTTGCCAACTTGCACACTTAGATTCATTACATCTTTGATATAAGAGATCTAGGAGAGAGAAAGTTCACATATTAAGCTTATTGGCTATCTAGCATCACCTAAATCTCTCTCTCATCCAAAACTCCGAAATTCTAAGGTAGACCAGTCCTAAATACAACCCCTAGATCAACGAATAACAGATTGGAGAGTATAGATCAAGGATTGGAAAGCTAGAAGGTAAAACCCAAACTCAACCTAGATCTTATATGCTAAGAAAAATTTTATGTTTAAGTGTTTATATTTGTGTTATATGGTGTTTTTAGTTGATCTATGATGATCCATTGTGGATCCATAACATTAAATGGCTTTAAAATGGTGTTTTTCTAAAACTGTCCAAGAACAGATTTTGTGCTTTGACAAGCAAATGTCAGACGGCTCAGATCCCTGTCTCTTAATGTTTTGTTATGTTTTATGTGTTAGATCTATAGTTTGGTATATGTTCTTTCATCGAGAAGTGGAATCACAGTTGTTGGATGTCTATATTTCGTTTTATTCATGGTCAAACACCGTTGACCGATGTTGACCGGTGAATTCTGGGAAAACCCAGAATGTTCAAAACCATGTCTGACAACTTTTTACAAGGTCGGATCTGGCAGGTTTTAGGTTGTTATGATGTTATTGTTATAACATCTCATAGCTGGTTATTTATAGTATAGATCTGAGTCTTTATATTTCTTCAAAAATCAAAGATTGATCAGAAAAGGTGGTCAAAGTAGGCTTCACGCTCAGTTTTGGAAATTCTGGAAAAACCCAGAAATCTGGAGAATACAATTTCTGACATACTTTGACCGTGTGATTCATGTTGATTATGTTGATGATAAACTGATTTGCTGCTTCAGTGTTGTTCCTTGACATAAGGGCTATAACTTAGAACCATGAGATCACTTAAAACATGAACAAAACGTATATAAAATCGAGCGTGAAAATGACTGGTTGAACAACCTAGGTTTCTGGAAAACCCAGAAACTGTCAGACATCTAGTTTGGGAGCTTTGATCTTCTTGATGTGTTATTGTTTGATCAAAGTTCTTGGTTAATGTTGTAGTCGCTACATGAGTACTACATGATTGAGGTTTAATTTGGCCCAGAACATAAATATACTGAGAAATAAATCTGGTCAAACGACGTATACTAGTTAAGCGTTCTCGATGTTGTTCTCAAGCTCAAGAACACCTAAGACGACAGATAAGTGTCGCTATAAGCTTTAGCGACGGTTGCTATTTATTTTAATTTCTGAATTTCCGGGAATTACTTAAAAATGGAAATAAATTCTAAAAATGGTTTTAAAAATTATTTTAAATTATGAAAAATAATTTTCGATTATTTGGAATATTTTCTTTAATATTTATTATTATTTAAATATTAAAGTTATTTACTTTATTTAATTAATGTATTAAATAAATTAAAAAGAAAATGATTTAATATTATAAAAATCATTTTAAATAAGAATAATGTATTTAAAAATATTTTGAGTTATAAAATGTAACTTTTAATATTTTAGAGAATTTTCATTAATAATTTAATATTAATGATATTAGATTTATTTAATTATTATATTAAATAAATGAATTAAAAATGATATTATTGATTTAAAAATTATTTAAAAATGAGAAAATGATTTAAAAATATTTTAAGTTATAATTAATGACTTTTAATATTTTGATGATAATTTCATTAATATTTAAATATTAATGGTAATGATTTAAAAATGATTTCAATTATTTTAAAAATCATTTAAGTAGAATATTGATGATTTAAAATATTTTAAGTTATTGAAAATAACTTTAATATTTTGACAAGTATGTTATTAATATTTTAATATTATTAAATATTAATAATGATAAGATTATTTGATAATTAAATCATTTAAAAATGATTCCGATGTTTGAAAAATTATTATAAATTATAATAATTGCTTGTAAATTATTAAAAGCTTCTGAAAAATATTATAAATGATATTTGACTTATCTAAAATAATATTGAAGCTTAGAGACCAAGTTTAATTGACAATAGCTGTGTTAATTGTCGGATAGGGTGACCAGATCACCGAGAATGGACCGAAGTCCAACCAGACCAAAATAGTTAGACTTGATAAGTGTTTATATAGGTTATAAACACTGATGTGGCTATGTAATGTGTCTAGGAGAAGTTTGACTGTGAATTACAGTGTTATGTATTATAAAATATTGTGCTAATTGTGAGACCGATATTATTGGTTATAGGTCTTACGAACGCAGATAAGTTTATTTGTGTAGCTGTAATCAGCGGAAGAGGCAAGTTCCCTAACTCAACCTTGAGTTAATATTGTTTAATTATTATTGGTGGTTAATTATTGCTAATTAGACCACGTCTAGGGATTTATTATTGATTATTCGCAGTTAGTGCATGCTTAATAATTCAAATTGAATTACTGATTCAGAATATATATATACATTCGTAGAATAACTGTTGTTGGATATACATATCCGTAGAAGCTAGAATCGACAAAGATGTATAATTCTGTTTATTGTCGAATTATGTTGAGAAATGTCTTAGCCAATTATTCGTTAGATTTAACATTTGTTAGAACTTGATAGGTTCGAGAAGAGAATTTAATTGTTATCGATGATCGATGCCAATTATTTTGGCTAGATCGAGAAGTAAATAGAATTTGAAATCACAAGATTTCATTTTAAAATCAAAATCTTGATTCTAAGACCGAGAAGAACAACCTTTTATATAAAGGAATATTTTATCTACGAGTATTCTACTTTTACATACATTGATTAAGTATTATGCATAATATAGGGTATACTAAAGCTGATCACTTTATATACTTGTAGTGGGGTATGATTTAATCTTTATGGTTATCTAATACACCTGGGTATATCAAAGTTTAACTTTGATAGTTACTCGAGAAGAGAAGTTCAAGATCCAATGGATCGCTTCAAAGATAAACCGGAAAACATTCCACTTTGCTATTTCGTAGAATTAATTATTGATTATTCATTTGAATATCGTAGAAAACCTTGAAAGCCTTGTACTCTTTCATTATTGAATTATTATTGCATAGAATGTGAGAAGGTTTGATATTGATTTCTATATCTTTATTGTATCTCTTAACTTGCGGAGCAAACTTGTTGCTCACCCTTGCTATAAATAAAACTTTTCAGCTAGGGACGAAGTTACAGAAGGTGCTGCGAAGAAGAACAAAGGAAAAGGAATAGTTATAAATTAATTATGATGAACAATATTATTATTATGTTGTATTATATTGTATTGTAAACCCTTTTTGTATATCTAAAGGGGTATGTCTGTAAGGTTAAGGTTAATAGACCTGGGACTTATGTATTAACAATCTATGTTAATGAGTTATGTATTCCTATTTATATTAAAATGGGTAGTTAGATGGTATTATATTGTGGATCGTGAACACCAAACTCGGGGGTCGGGTAACCCGGATTTGGGGGTATTACAATTGAACTTCAGGAGTTAAAGACCCAATTGCAGGAATTATTAGACATTGGTTTCATTCATCCTAGTACTTCTCCTTGGGGTGCTCCTGTTCTATTCGTTAAAAAGAAAGACGGGAGTATGTGACTTTGTATTGATTATCGGGAGTTAAACTATGTCACCATCAAAAATAGGTACCCATTACCACGTATTGACGACCTGTTTGACCAGTTGCAAGGCGCCAAATTCTTTCCAGAGATTGATCTTCATTCCGGATATCACCAATTAAAGATTAAAACCGATGATATTCCAAAGACGGCTTTTAGAACTCGGTACGGGCATTATGAATTCCTAGTCATGTCTTTTGGATTGACTAATGCTCCTGCTGCCTTCATGGATATGATGAACCGAGTATTCAAGGAATATTTGGATCACTTTGTGGTCGTCTTTATTGATGACATCCTTATTTATTCCAAAAGCCGTGAAGATCATGAGCAACACTTGAGGCTGATACTCCAAAAGCTTCGTGAATATAAGCTTTAAGCCAAGTTGAAGAAATGTGAGTTCTGGCTTAAGGAAGTAGCATTCCTTAGTCATGGAATATCTATTGACCCAGCAAAGATTGAAGCTATTCAAAGCTGGGAGCAACCCAAATCAGTGACCGAAGTACGTAGCTTTCTCGGCTTAGCTGGTTATTATCGGAGATTCGTGGAAGAATTTTCTCGAATAGCTACTCCATTAACTCAGCTGACTCAGAAAGATACAAAATTCGGTTGGAGTGAAGAATGTGAGAAGAGTTTTCAAGAACTCAAGAGGAGACTTATTTCAGCACTTGTTCTAACAATACCATCTGGCTCGGAGGGATTTGTCATCTACAGTGATACTTCGGGCAAAGGGTTAGGTTGTGTTTGAAAGTAGTATGCACACAAGCCAATCATGTTTGATGATAAAGCATATACTTTGTAACAATCTTATTCATTTATTAATAAAAAGTATTAATTTATTAAAGGCTTTTAATTATCTACATGATGCTGTTTTATAATATGTGATAAACCCATAGTTTTAAGCAATGCTTTTAGAATAATGATGATGATCATTCTAATGAGATCTAAATTCTTAGAAAGCTTAAAACTAAAATAGTTCCCAATCATTGGATTACTAAATTGGGGATTAGTGAATCCGGATAGATTGGTACATACGTTGCTTGCTCATTGGATGAGGATGATTGATCTCATGATCATTTGTGTGGAGACACTAAAGCAAGTATGTAGGTGCTTATTAAAGAATAAGTTCATCGAACGTGGCTCGCTAAGGAATACCTAATGGAGTTTTATTTGCTCTTCGTCAATAGGAATTCTCAAGTGATAGTAGACAAGTAATCCTTGGACTTGAGATCATCATAGTATCTTGTGTATGATGAGTTATACTTAGACTTATTCCTTAAGACCCTTAGGTATATCAAAGGGTATGCTTGGGTATAATAAGTTGTACATATGAGATAATGTATGATCAATAAAGATCTACCACTTCTAATAAAAGAAGAAATGTCCTATGTGATTCGATAAATGACAACCCAAAGAGTCCTCGGGTTAAGGCGTAATGAAATTAGAAAGGAGTTTCTAATTTGCATTATTTGGAGTGTGCATTTAAGGATCGAAATACATATAATTAAATAAAATAAGACTTGACAAGAATTCCATGCCTTATATTTAATTGGGACATCAGATGTTGGAAGGATTGAATCAGATACAGAACTATTTACTCAAAGGTTCTTTTATGATTAATGTTGAAATCTATATTATCCGGAAAGTCGTTGATCGCTAGGGAGGCTTATCCCTATTGTAGAATAAATATTATTTATTTAAATAAATTAATTGTTTAATTTATTTATTTAAATAAGATTAGAATTGTTCTAATTGATTTATTCACAACCGGGTTTAATATGGAGAACCTAAAGGGTCACACCATAAAAGGAAGAATAATTATTTAAGAAGTTAATGGCATAATCGTAATAATATAGTTATGTATATTTAATTTAATCTATGGTGATAGAATAAATTAAATAGCTTAATATTTATTATTTAATATTTTAGAAATATTAAATATAAATTAATAAGAGGAGTCTTATTAATATTATTACAATTATTATTATTTTAATTTCTAAAAGAGTTTAGGAATTAATTTAATATAAGTACTCTCATTTATTCCTAATAAGATTAGGAGGTTAAATTAATTAAAAGAGTTTAATTAATTATCCCTAATAAGATTAGGGAGCTTAATTAATTAAAAGAATTTAATTAATTAAATAAAACCCAATTCCTTAATTGTTAAGGTGGGTTGCCCACATCTATAAATAAGAGGAGTCTTATTATGGGTGATATGGGTTGTTGATTTTTACAACGTAATAATTCCTAATTTGTTGGAGAGTACACTTTTTTCTATGTAGATAGGAAAACTAGGGTTTGAGCCATAATCACCCCTTCTTCTTGAATTTTCTTCTTTCCTGGTGGATCACCCCCAGAGGCCAAACATTTGGGTGGCTAACGTTGATCAAAGGAAGGAACAAAACCGGTGGATTCAAGATTGAACGCGAAAGGATTTGGAGGTGAACTTGTACCGAGGAAGCTCGATCTTCAAGGGTATGATTTTATTCTTTATCTTTTTCGCTTAATTAATAATTGTGCATAAAGGGTGATCCGTATATGGTTTGTAAAATTTTAAACTCGATTTTACACGCCCGCTTAATTTTATGCAATTTGATTGCTTCATCATGAATATTACAAACCTAATAAAGTGGCATCGAGCCAAACCTTTATGCTAATTATTAATTGTTTTAATTTGATATGTATATTGATATGTGTTTAGAACAATTTATTTGGGCATAATTTTATCAGTATAAAATTTATTAAAAAAAAAAAAAAAAAAAAAAGTGATACGGTTTTTAAAAGCAAATGAATTTTGAAGCAAAATCAAGAAATGCCGCATTTCGGACTACAAAATTATTTATCTAAATCGATTTCCATTTAATCACGTATATAATCAGATGTAAATAATATAAATGCTTATTATAAGTAACCATATGATTTTAAAAAAAATGTAAGTTAAAATATATAGAAAATGACCCGTGGTATAATCATATGATGTATTTTTTTTTAAAAAAGGTATCATATATATATATATATATATATATATATATATATATATATATATATATATATATATATATATATATATATTATATATATATATATATTATATTAAATAATTTTATAATTAAAATAAAAGGTTTATTTTATTTTTTTAAAATAAAAGGTTTATTTTAATTTTAAAATAAAAGGTTTATTTTAATTTTAAAATTAGAATTTCATGCTAACCAATTAGAGTTGGAATTGGATTCCATGATAACTAATTGGAGTTGAAATTGGATTTTATTTTTCCTAAAATAAAAGGAGTTTATTTGTGAATAGGAAGTAAATCCATCTTTCCTTAAATAAAGGAGTTTGTTTAGATATGAAATAAGATTTCATATTATTCAAAATAAAAGAGTTTATTTGTGAATAGGAAAGAAAATCCTAATTTCCTTAAATAAAGGAGTTTATTTAAATATGAAATAAGATTTCATATTATTCAAAATAAAGGAGTTTATTTGTGAATAGGAAAAGAATTCGTGTTTCCTTTAATAAATTTTTTTTTTTTACATGGAATTCGATTCCATAATTAATTAAAATAAAAGAGTTTATTTTAATTAAAAAAAAATTTATTACATGGAATTGGATTCCATAATTAATTAAAATAAAGGAGTTTATTTTGATTAAAGATTTTGATTAAAATAAAATAGTTTATTTTATTCAAAATAGGATAAATTAAAATAAAATAGTTTTATTTTGATTTAAATTTGGATTAAAATAAAGGAGTTTATTTTAATTCAAAATTAGATTTTATACTAAACTAAATTTGCCCATTAAATGATATCAATATATATATTAAATGTTTATTATTCATGAGATGAATGTTATTTATCGATGCATATATGATGATGTGTATGATAATAAATGGGATTGATTATGGACTATCGACCAATGCGATTGGATTTTATTTTAGTTGGATGTATGAATGTATGGGTTTTATTAAATGGGGTCTCACAGATTGCCTTCTCTAATTTTTCTTAATGTAAATTCTATCTCCTCCTATGTACTTCCCTCGATCACGATCAAGGTTTCTATTTATTTTAAAATAGTTTTGTAATAGGAATATTTAGAATTAATTTTGAAGAATTAGAGATCAAGGGACAAGAAGTTTATTGAAGACCCGCTTTATAATGGAGCCCAAGTTTAAATGTAATAGTTATATTTAAATATTATTTTCGCACCCCTGGGGAGTTTGACCTTTTGGTTCACTTGGTGGCTCTAGTGAACCAAACTAGAATAAAAGTCCATAATCAATCCGTAGAATATAGTATTCTATATGTGCATGCTTATACTATATATATTATATATTATGCAAACATGCTTCGCATGTTCATTAATACGACGCGACGCGTATTTTATATATATATATGTATGTACGCTAAACAAGATGAGACAAATTAATAATAAACCCCTCAATTTTTATATTAAGTCCTAAGCGCTCAAAGATATTTGGAATATCGAACGCCGCTTTCTAGCATGATAAAATTAATAGAGTATTAAATATTTAATATGAGTTTGTTGTGTCACCACAAGGCAAGTATTAAGTATTTAAGATGTTAATTTATCACATTTGATGCTTATAAAGAAAATTGAACAATATTGTTTTGTTGTGTCACCACAAGGATGATATTTTTCTTTTTTGAATATATGGAGTGCTAGGTCGGACTTAACTTGGATAATTTTGATTCGGATGTGCCACCACTGATCAAAATAATCTAAGAGGCAAAATAAAAGGAGTCAGATAGTTGATGTAATTGACAAAAGTTGTCTACCTATTTATTTATATATAGTTTGTTGTGTCACCACAAGGCTATATACATTTGAAATGGGATCCTTATTCTCACTAGCAAATCTTTAATTAGATTTTGCCGAACTATATAAGTGAGGGTAATATAGTTTGAAGAAAATAGTGGGAGATACCAATTTAAAACAAGACCTAATTTATTTTGGTAATTAATAAAAGAATGTATGTTAAAATGTTGTTAATTACAAATTCATTTACAGAATTTTACAATGTCTAAAATTACTATCTTCGCGAAGCATATTAGATGCTAAATTAATCGTAATCAATTAAACGGATTGGTTAAGGAATTTGAGAATAGTTCTCATAGTCGAAAAGCTATCTTATGTCTTAATAATACGCCTATCCCTCGCAATGGTTGCGCATAATGCCTCGAGGAAGAGATTGCTACTTTTAGAAAGTGGCAAAGATGATGCATGATTGGCTCAACGCATCATACTCAGATCCACGAGTAACAAGCTTCAACGTCACAAGATGAAACTATGGATACTTCTACTATATTCCCGCACATCAAGTAGTTGATGGTGAGAAAAGTAGGACCGATAGATATCGAGATATCTAAGGAGCTCTTCCGATCTAGAATGGCCAATGGCACTATAAGATGTATAAAAAGTTCTTAACATAATCAATTTGATTGATCAATTAGACAACGAGGTTTTTGTCATGGATGGAGAGTTGAGCCAAGATTTGATCTTGCACTCACCCCGGGACTTCTTTCACAATTGTTGTGAATTTTCATATAAACAAGCTAGATATCACCTCACCGATTTGCTTAACATATTGAAAAATGTTGAGAGTCACTTTCCAACCAAGAAAGATCAAGTCTTACCGGTAGGGGCCAAAGGATCTTTAAAAAGAAGAACGATTCAAAGAAGGTAAATAGAAAGGCATAAACAAAGGATAATAAGAACAAAATCGATACTGGATAGCAAAGGAGTTTGCTTCCACCGCAATAAGCCCGACATCGGAAAGAAAATCGCAAGAAGCATTTTGCAGAGGCTAACCAAAGAAGCTTAGTGAAGTTTTGGTTATAAATACAATTTTTGTTCATGATTAAAATAAATTTTTTTAAGTCAAGGTTCTACTTGGGTATTGGATACCGACTTTGGTTATCATAAATATAGATTTATGAAGGGACCAAGCAGTAAGTAGAAAGCTAAACAAATATAAGTAATCCTATATGTGGGAAATGTAGCAAAGGTTGCCATATTAGCCATAAAACTTATAGTTTAGCAATGCCTATGGGAAAATCTATTAAGTCAATAAGTTGTTATTGTATTCCAGTTCTTGTTGAAAATATTATTTCCATTTTATTGTTGGACAATGAAAAATTTTTTGGTATTATAATTAAGAACAATTGTTGTTCTATTTATAATAATAATGTTTTGTATAGAATCGAATATTACTTAATAAATTTTGTATACTGACTTATATGAAAATAATTTTGCATATTGAACAAATTAGTATAAGAAAAGGAGATGATCATTCAAAGAGTTGAATGTGTGTATTTGTTGAATACAAGTGTGAATTATTTGAAAGGTTCAAAGAATTCTGAAGTGAAACAAATTTGCAAAGTATTAAGATTCTTTGATTAGATCAAGGAATAAATACTTGTGCAATAAGTTTCTAGATCATCTCAAATGGTTTTCTCATAATGGACACCTCACGATACGTAATAATTGATTGATGTATCCGAAAGGAAAAATCGTACCTTGTTGGACATGGTGCGGTCCATAATGATTTTACCGACATTCCAAAGATCCTTTCGGGATAATGTCCTAGAAATGGTCGATATCTACGAAAATGGTAACCTCAAAATCCGGCCCAAGACTCCATAAAAGTTATGGACAGGGAGGATTCCTAATCTTAAGTATGTTAAGATAAGGGGTTGTCCAACTTATGTGAAAAAGGTTTCAAAGGATAAGCTTGGGACAAGATTTGACATGTACAGATTTGTGGGACATCCTAAAGTAAGTTTAGGGTATATGTTCTATAATTCTACTTAGCAAAAGGTGTTTGTTACGAAACACACGCCTTCTAAGATAAAGGTGTTTATCATTCAAGGGGCTAGGAGGATAATAGATCTTGAAGAGTTCAAGAACCACAAAACACTATAAGTCAAATAAGAGGAACCTATAGATAGAATTCTATTGTACCAAACCAATCAAAATCGAATAGTACCAAGATACCTAGGAGGTATGGATTCATCATGGATGATGATGATGAGGTACACATCATGAAGAAGATGATGATCCGAGTTACATTCGATGAGAGGTAAGAGTTTCTGGAACATTCATTTTGAGTGGCAATCAAAAGAGTTTGTCAAAAATAAGCGTGACATGGGAGCATCCTACATTCCTAGTATTATATGTTGATATACTACGGATAAGGAATGACATACCAATGCTACAATCAAGAAAGATAAAGTTGTCTAAACATTCCTCCATGAATGATTTGGAAGAGTATCTTAATTGGGGATATAAATCTATATAGATAGATTTAAGAGGATGCTCGACTTAACCCAAGGAACGATATTCATTTGATGCTAAAGTCGTTTAGCATGGCAAACTCCAAGAGATGTCTCATGTCGATGAGCTATGGAGTGTATCTCTTAATAGTCCCCATAGACTCCAAAGAAGAGAGGTCGCATGAGTGACTATCATGTATGCAATGAAATATACGAGACCGATGTCGATCATCATATTATTCGGAGAAGTTCACTATGAGTCGTTGAAAACATCTTAAAGTTCTTAACCCAAGCACTAAGGATGTGATCATATTCATGGTGGGTCTAAATTAAAACTAGAGGGCTTTAATGACTCAAGTTTTTCAGATGCACTCAAGATGATGTAAAATCCACTTTAAGGTAAAGCGTTATCTTGAATAGTGGTGCGTTGAATCGAAAGGTTCCAAACAAAGAAAGAGTTCTTTGGTTTAGTGATAAAGACAAAGTATATAGCTATAAATGAAGCTCGCAAGTTGATTGTTTGGATAAAAGTTCATTACGTAACTAGGAATAGTTCCTAAGTCTCATCTTGGATCTAAACATGTGTTGTGGCACTTTCATTTGATTATTAGAATCATTGAAAGATGGGAAATCACTATAGAGATAGTGGACTCTCAAGAACAACATTACATATCCATTAACTAAAGCTTATCCAACAAAACAGGATAATCGTCACTTAGAGAAGAAGAGTATAAGATACCATGACGATCGGCTTTTAGTGCAAGTGGGAGATTGAAAGTAGTATGCACACAAGCCAATCATGTTTGATGATAAAGCATATACTTTGTAACAATCTTATTCATTTATTAATAAAAAGTATTAATTTATTAAAGGCTTTTAATTATCTACATGATGCTATTTTATAATATGTGATAAACCCATAGTTTTAAGCAATGCTTTTAGAATAATGATGATGATCATTCTAATGAGATCTAAATTCTTAGAAAGCTTAAAACTAAAATAGTTCCCAATCATTGGATTACTAAATTGGGGATTAGTGAATCCGGATAGATTGGTACATACGTTGCTTGCTCATTGGATGAGGATGATTGATCTCATGATCATTTTGTGTGGAGACACTAAAGCAAGTATGTAGGTGCTTATTAGAGAATAAGTTCAACGAACGTGGCTCGCTAAGGAATACCTAATGGAGTTTTATTTTGCTTCGTCAATAGGAATTTCAGAGTGATAGTAGACAAGTAATCCTTGGACTTGAGATCATCATAGTATCTTGTGTATGATGAGTTATACTTTGACTTATTCCTTAAGACCCTTAGGGTATATCAAAGGGTATGCTTGGGTATAATAAGTTATATATGGAGATAATGTATGATCAATAAAGAATCTACCACTTCTAATAAAAGAAGAGAAATGTCCTATGTGATTCGATAAATGACAACCCAAAGAGTCCTTGGTTAAGGCGTAATGAAATTAGAAAGGAGTTTCTAATTTGCATTATTTGGAGTTGTGCATTTAAGGATCGAAATACATATAATTAAATAAAATAAGACTTGACAAGAATTCCATGCCTTATATTTAATTGGGACATGTATGGTGGAAGGATTGAATTGCATTGCAGAAACTATTTACTCAAAGGTTCTTTTATGATTAATGTTGAAATCTATATTATCCGGAAAGTCGTTGATCGCTAGGAGGCTTATCCCTATCAGAGAATAAATATTATTTATTTAAATAAATTAATTGTTTAATTTATTTATTTAAATAAGATTAGAATTGTTCTAATTGATTTATTCACAACCGGCTTAATATGGAGAACCTAAAGGGTCACACCATAAAAGGAAGAATAATTATTTAAGAAGTTAATGGCATAATCGTAATAATATGTTAAGTATATTTAATTTAATCTATGGTGATAGAATAAATTAAATAGCTTAATATTTATTATTTAATATTTTAGAAATATTAAATATAAATTAATAAGAGGAGTCTTATTAATATTATTACAATTATTATTATTTTAATTTCTAAAAGAGTTTAGGAATTAATTTAATATAAGTATTCTCATTTATTCCTAATAAGATTAGGAGGAAAATTAATTAAAAGAGTTTAATTAATTATCCCTAATAAGATTAGGGAGCTTAATTAATTAAAAGAATTTAATTAATTAAATAAAACCCAATTCCTTAATTGTTAAGGTGGGTTGCCCACATCTATAAATAAGAGGAGTCTTATTATGGGTGATATGGGTTGTTGACTTTTTTTACAACGTAATAATTCCAATTTGTTGGAGAGTACGCTTTTTCTATAGAGATAGAAAAACTAGGGTTTGAGCCAATCACCCTTCTTCTTGAATTTTCTTCTTCCTGGTGGATCACCCCAGAGGCCAAACATTTGGGTGGCTAACGTTGATCAAAGGAAGGAACCAAACCCGGTGGATTCAAGATTGAACGCGAAAGGATTCGAGGTGAACTTGTACCGAGGAAGCTCGATCTTCAAGGGTATGATTTTATTCTTTATCTTTTTCGCTTAATTAATAATTGTGCATAAAGGGTGATCCCGTATATGGTTTGTAAAAAATTTTAAACTCGATTTTACACGCTTCCGCTTAATTTTATGCAATTTGATCAAGCTTCATGAATATTACAAACCTAATAAAGTGGCATCGAGCCAAACCTTTATGCTAATTATTAATTGTTTTTTTTTGATATGTATATTGATACGTGTTTAGAACAATTTAATTGGGCATAATTTTATCAGATAAAATTTATTTAAAAAAAAAAAAAAAAAAAAAAAACGTTTTAAAAGGCATTTTTTTTTTTTTTCGTTTAACTAACAAGTCAATTTATAATATTTACTGATTATAATAATCATTATAATGCAATATCAAGAAAATATATCATATATATAATATATTCTCATAAATTTCCATTTAATCAAATCAAAATAATATTGTTAAGGATTATATAATATATATAATAAAAAATCATTAAACAATGCAAAAAGTAAAGTTATATATATAATATATATATATATATATATAATATATATATATATATAAAATATATATATATATATATATATATATATATATATATATATATATATATATATATATATATATATATATATATATATATATTATATATATATATATATATATATAATTTTATAATTAAAATAAAAGTTTATTTTAATTTTAAAATATATAAATAAAATAAAAGTTTATTTTAATTTTAAATAAAAAATAAAAGTTTATTTTAATTTAATTTTAAAATTAGAATTTCATGCTAACTAATTAGAGTTGGAATTGGATTCCATGATAACTAATTGGAGTTGAAAATGGATTTTATTTTTCCTAAAATAAAGGAGTTTATTTGTGAATGTGAAGTAAATCCATCTTTCCTTAAATAAAGGAGTTTATTTAGATATGAAATAAGATTTCATATTATTCAAAATAAAAGAGTTTATTTGTGAATAGGAAAGAAAATCCCAATTTCCTTAAATAAAGGAGTTTATTTAAATATGAAATAAGATTTCATATTATTCAAAATAAAGGAGTTTATTTGTGAATAGAAAAAGAATCTGTGTTTCCTTTAATATTTTTTTTTTACATGGAATTGGATTCCATAATTAATTAAAATAAAAGAGTTTATTTTAATTAAAAATTTTTTTTATATACATGGAATTCGATTCCATAATTAATTAAAATAAAGGAGTTTATTTTGATTAAAGATTTTGATTAAAATAAAATAGTTTATTTTATTCAAAAATGGATAAATTAAAATAAAATAGTTTTATTTTGATTTAAATTTGGATTAAAATAAAGGAGTTTATTTTGATTCAAAATTAGATTTTATACTAACTAAATTTGCCCATTAAATGATATCAATATATATATTAAATGTTTATTATTCATGAGATGAATGTTATTTATTGATGCATATGATGATGTGTATGATAATAAATGGGATTGATTATGGACTATTGACCAATGCGATTGGATTTTATTTTAGTTGGATGCATGAATGTATGGGTTTTATTAAATGGGGTCACAGACTCGCCTTCTCTAATTTTTTTTCTTAATGTAAATTCTATCTCCTCCTATGTATTTCCCTCGATCACGATCAAGGTTTCTATTTATTTTAAATAGTTTTGTAATAGGAATATTTAGAATTAATTTTGAAGAATTAGAGATCAAGGACAAAAGAGTCATTGAAGACCCGCTTGTAATGGAGCAGGGTTTAAATGTAATAGTTATATTTAAATATTTATTCTCGCACCCTGGGGAGTTTGACCTTTTGGTTCACTTGGTGGCTCTAGTGAACCAAACTAGAATAAAAGTCCATAATCAATCCAAGTAGAATATAGTATTCTATATGTGCATGCTTATACTATATATATATATATATTATGCAAACATGCTTCGCATGTTCATTAATACGACGCGTATTTTATATATATATGTATATGCGCTTAAACAAGATGAGACAAATTAATAAAAAACCCTCAATTTTTATATTAAGTCCTAAGCGCTCAAAGATATTTGGAATATCGAACGTCGCCTTTCTAGCATGATAAAATTAATAGAGTATTAAATATTTAATATGAGTTTGTTGTGTCACCACAAGGCAAGTATTAAGTATTTAAGATGTTAATTTATCACATTTGATGCTTATAAAGAAAATTGAACAATATTGTTTTGTTGTGTCACCACAAGGATGATATTTTTTTTTTGAATATATGGAGTGCTAGGTCGGGACTTAACTTGGATAATTTTGATTCTGGATGTGCCACCACTTGATCAAAATAATCTAAGAGGCAAAATAAAAGGAGTCAGCATAGTTGATGTAATTGACAAAAGTTGTCTACCTATTTATTTATATATAGTTTGTTGTGTCACCACAAGGCTATATACATTTGAAATGGGATCCTTATTCTCACTAGCAAATCTTTAATTAGATTTTTTTAACTATATAAGTGAGGGTAATATAGTTTGAAGAAAATAGTGGGAGATACCAATTTAAAACAAGACCTAATTTATTTTGGTAATTAATAAAAGAATGTATGTTAAAATGTTGTTAATTATAAATTCATTTACGTAATTTTACAATGTCTAAAATTACTATCATCTGCGAAGCATATTAGATGCTAAATTAACCGAATCAATTAAACTGGATTGGTTAAGGAATTTGAGAATAGTTCTCATAGTCGAAAAGCTATCTTATGTCCTTAATACGCCTATCCCGCAATGGTTGCGCATAATGCCTCCGAGGAAGAGATTGCTACTTTTAGAAAGTGGCAAGATGATGCACATTGGCTCAACGCATCATGCTCAGATCCACGAGTAACGAGCTTCAGCACACAAGATGAAACTATGGATGCTTCTACTATATTTCCCGCACATCAAGTAGTTGATGGTGAGGAAAGTAGGACCGATAGATATCGATATCTAAGGAGCTCTTCCGATCTAGAATGGCCATGGCACTATAAGATACAGATAAAAAGTTCTTAACATAATCAATTTGATTGATCAATTAGACAACCGGTTTTGTCATGGATGGAGAGTTGAGCCAAGATTTGATCTTACACTCACTCCCGGACTCTTTTCACAATTGTTGTGAATTTTTCATATAAACAAGCTAGATATCAGTCTCGCTGATTTGCTTAACATATTGAAAAATGTTGAGAGTCACTTTCCAAACTAGAAAAACCAAGTCTTACCGGTAGGGGCCAAAAAGGATCTTCCAAAAGAAGAACGATTCAAAGAAGGTAAATAGAAAGGCATAAACAAAGGATAATAAGAACAAAACCGATACGGATAGCAAAGGAGTTTGCTTCCACCGCAATAAGCCTCGACAATCGAAAGAAACTCATGAGAAGCATTTTGCAGAGGCTAACCAAAGAAGCTTAGTGAAGTTTTGGTTATAAATACAAATTTTGTTCATGATTAAAATAAATTTTTTTAAGTCAAGGTTCTACTTGGGTATTGGATACGACTTTGGTTATCATAAATATAGATTTATGAAGGACCAAATAGTAAGTAGAAAGCTAAACAAATATAAGTAATCCTATGTGTGGGAAATGAAGCAAAGGTTGCCATATTAGCCATAGAAACTTATAGTTTAGCAATGCCTACACGGAAAATCTATTAAGTCAATAAGTTGTTATTGTATTCAGTTCTTGTTAGAAATATTATTTCCATTTTATTGTTGGACAATGAAATTTTTGGTATTATAATTAAGAACAATTGTTGTTCTATTTATAATAATAATGTTTTGTATAGAACTCGAATATTACTTAATAAATTTTGTATACTGACTTACATGAAAATAATTTTGCATATTGAACAAATTAGTATAAGAAAAGGAGATGATCATTCAAAGAGTTGAATGTGTGTATTTGTTGAAATACAAGTGTGAATTATTTGAAAGGTTCAAAGAATTTGTAAGTGAAACAAATTGCAAAGTATTAAGATTCTTTGATTAGATCAAGGAATAAATACTTGTGCAATAAGTTTCTAGATCATCTCAAATGGTTTTCTCATAATGGACACATCCGATACGTAATAATTGATTGATGTATCCGAAAGGAAAAATCGTACCTTGTTGGACATGGTGCGGTCCATAATGATTTTACCGACATTCCAAAGATCTTTCAGGATAATGTCCTAGAAATGGTCAGACATTCATTTAAAATGGTAACCTCAAAATCCGGCCCCAAGACTCCATAAAAGTTATGGATGTGGAGGATTCCTAATCTTAAGTATGTTAAGATAAAGGGTTGTCCAACTTATGTGAAAAGGTTTCAAAGGATAAGCTTGGGACAAGATTTGACAAGTGTCATGATTTGTGGGACATCCTAAAGTAAGTTTAGGTATATGTTCTATAATCCTACTTAGCAAAAGGTGTTTGTTCATGAAACACGCCTTCTAAGATAAAGGTGTTTATCATCAAAAGGGGCTAGTGGGAGGATAATAGATCTTCAAGAGTTCAAGAACCACAAAACACTATAAGTCAAATAAGAGGAACCTATAGATAGAATTCTATTGTACCACAACCGAATCGTAAATCGAATAGTACCAAGATACCTAGGAGGTATGGATTCATCATGGATGATGATGATGAGGTACACATCATAGAAGATGATGATGATCCAGTTAGTTACATGTTGTAGACATCGGAGAAATGGATGAAGCAAGTTTCTCAAATTCATTCTATTTTTGATGAGGCAATCAAAAGAGTTTGATTTTATCAAAAATAAGAATGAACCTAGTGTGTACAAAAGGGAGATGGGAGCATCGTGACATTCCTAATATTATATGTTGATATACTACGGATAAGGAATGACATACCAATGCTACAATCAAGAAAGATAAAGTTGTCTAAACATTCCTCCATGAATGATTTGGGAAGAGTATCTTAATTGGGGATATAAATCTATATAGATAGATTTAAGAGGATGCTCGACTTAACCCAAGGAACGATATTCATTTGATGCTAAAGTCGTTTAGCATGGCAAACCCAAGAGATGTCTCATGTCGATGAGCTATGGAGTGTATCTCTCTTAATAGTCCCCATAGACTCAAAAAAAAGAGAGGTCGCATGAGTGACTATCATGTATGCAATGAAATATACGAGACCGATGTCGATCATCATATTATGGAGAAGTTCACTCATGAAAGTCGGTGAAAACATCTTAAAGTTCTTAACCAAGCACTAAGGATGTGATCATATTCATGGTGGGTCTAAATTAAAACTAGAGGGCTTAACAGACTCAAGTTTTTCGTGATGCACTCAAGATGACAAAAAATCCACTTTAAGGTAAAGGTTCTCTTGAACAAGTGGTGCAGTTGAATCGAAAGGTTCCAAACAAAGAAAGAGTTGTTGGTTTAGTGATAAAGACAAAGTATATAGCTATAAATGAAGTCGCAAGTTGATTGTTTGGATTAAAAGTTCATTACGTAACTAGGAATAGTTCCTAAGTCTCATCTTGGATCTAAACATGTGTTGTGGCACTTTCATTTGATTATTAGAATCATTGAAAGATGGGAAATCACTATAGTAGATAGTGGACTCTCAAGAACAACATTACATATCCATTAACTAAAGCTTATCCCAAAGCAGGATAATCGCCACTTAGAGAAGAAGAGTATAAGATACCATGACGATTGGCTTTAGTGCAAGTGGGAGATTGAAAGTAGTATGCACACAAGCCAATCATGTTTGATGATAAAGCATATACTTTGTAACAATCTTATTCATTTATTAATAAAAAGTATTAATTTATTAAAGGCTTTTAATTATCTACATGATGTTATTTTATAATATGTGATAAACCCATAGTTTTAAGCAATGCTTTTAGAATAATGATGATGATCATTCTAATGAGATCTAAATTTTAGAAAGCTTAAAACTAAAATAGTTCCCAATCATTGGATTACTAAATTGGGGATTAGTGAATCCGGATAGATTGGTACATACGTTGCTTGCTCATTGGATGAGGATGATTGATCTCATGATCATTTGTGTGGAGACACTAAAGCAAGTATGTAGGTGCTTATTAGAGAATAAGTTCATCGAACGTGGCTCGCTAAGGAATACCTAATGGAGTTTTATTTACCGTCAATAGGAATTCTCAGAGTGATAGTAAGTACAAGTAATCCTTGGACTTGAGATCATCATAGTATCTTGTGTATGATGAGTTATACTTTGACTTATTCCTTAAGACCCTTAGGGTATATCAAAGGGTATGCTTGGGTATAATAAGTTGTATATGGAGATAATGTATGATCAATAAAGAATCTACCACTTCTAATAAAAGAAGAGAAATGTCCTATGTGATTCGATAAATGACAACCCAAGAGTCCTTGGTTAAGGCGTAATGAAATTAGAAAGGAGTTTCTAATTTGCATTATTTGGAGTTGTGCATTTAAGGATCGAAATACATATAATTAAATAAAATAAGACTTGACAAAGAATTCCATGTCTTATATTTAATTGGGACATTGTATGGTGGAAGGATTGAATCAGACGGTAACTATTTACTCAAAGGTTCTTTTATGATTAATGTTGAAATCTATATTATCCGGAAAGTCGTTGATCGCTAGGAGGCTTATCCCTATGTAGAATAAATATTATTTATTTAAATAAATTAATTGTTTAATTTATTTATTTAAATAAGATTAGAATTGTTCTAATTGATTTATTCACAACCGGTTTAATATGGAGAACCTAAAGGGTCACACCATAAAAGGAAGAATAATTATTTAAGAAGTTAATGGCATAATCGTAATAATATGTTATGTATATTTAATTTAATCTATGGTGATAGAATAAATTAAATAGCTTAATATTTATTATTTAATATTTTAGAAATATTAAATATAAATTAATAAGAGGAGTCTTATTAATATTATTACAATTATTATTATTTTAATTTCTAAAAGAGTTTAGGAATTAATTTAATATAAAAGATTCTCATTTATTCCTAATAAGATTAGGAGGAAAATTAATTAAAAGAGTTTAATTAATTATCCCTAATAAGATTAGGGAGCTTAATTAATTAAAAGAATTTAATTAATTAAATAAAACCCAATTCCTTAATTGTTAAGGTGGGTTGCCCACATCTATAAATAAGAGGAGTCTTATTATGGGTGATATGGGTTGTTGATTTTACAACATAACGTAATAATTCCAATTGTTGGAGAGTACCTTTTCTATAGAGATAGAAAACTAGGGTTTGAGCCAACCACCCTTCTTCTTGAATTTTCTTCTTCCTGGTGGATCACCTCAGAGGCCAAACATTTGGGTGGCTAACGTTGATCAAAGGAAGGAACCAAACCCGTGGATTCAAGTTGAACGCGAAAAAGGATTGGAGGTGAACTTGTACCGAGGAAGCTCGATCTTCAAGGGTATGATTTTATTCTTTATATTTTTCGCTTAATTAATAATTGTGCATAAAGGGTGATCCGTATATGGTTTGTAAAAATTTTAAACTCGATTTTACACGCTCCGCTTAATTTTATGCAATTTGATCAAGGCATCATGAATATTACAAACCTAACAAGTGGCATCGAGCCAAACCTTTATGCAAATTATTAATTATTTTAATTTGATATGTATATTGATATGTGTTTAGAACAATTTAATTGGGCATAATTTTATTGTATAAAATTTATTATAAAAAAAAAAAAAAAAAAAAAAAAAAATCTTTTTTTTTTTTTTTTTCATGTTGAATTAGAATCATGAATTGCAATATTTAAGCAAAATAAAATGCATATATGTAATTTTTTATACTACAATTATCTATCGATTTCCATTTAATCAAATTTCAAATATTAATTTGCTTTACATATATATATATAAGTAACCATATATGATTTAAGTTCAAAAAAAAAAGGAATATATATATTAATATATTATATATACTTATAAATATATATATATATATATATATATATATATATATATTTAAAATAAAGGTATATATATATATATATATATATATATATATATATATACGGTATATATATATATATATAATATTATATATATATATATATATATATATATAATATAATAATTTTATAATTAAAATAAAAGGTTTATTTTAATTTTAAAATAAAAGGTTTATTTTAATCTTAAAATAAAAGGTTTATTTTAATTTTAAAATTAGAATTTCATGCTAACTAATTAGAGTTGGAATTGGATTCCATGATAACTAATTGGAGTTGAAATTGGATTTTTATTTTCCTAAAATAAAGGAGTTTATTTAGAATGAAATAGGGAATAAATCCATCTTTCCTTAAATAAAGGAGTTTGTTTATTATTCAAAATAAGATTTATTATTGAAGTCTAATTTCCTTAAATAAAGGAGTTTATTTAGATATGAAATAAGATTTCATATTATTCAAAATAAAAAAGAGTTTATTTGTGAATAGAAAGAGAATCCGTAATTTCCTTAAATAAAGGAGTTTATTTAAATATGAAATAAGATTTCATATTATTCAAAATAAAGGAGTTTATTTGTGAATAGGAAAAAATAATCCGTGTTTCCTTTAATAATTTTTTTTTTTACATGGAATTGGATTCATAATTAATTAAAATAAAAGAGTTTATTTTAATTAAAAATTTTTTTATTATATGGAATTGGATTCCATAATTAATTAAAATAAAGGAGTTTATTTTGATTAAAGATTTTGATTAAAATAAAATAGTTTATTTTATTCAAAATAGGATAAATTAAAATAAAATAGTTTTATTTTGATTTAAATTTGGATTAAAATAAAGGAGTTTATTTTGATTCAAAATTAGATTTTATACTAACTAAATTTGCCCATTAAATGATATCAATATATATATTAAATGTTTATTATTCATGAGATGAATGTTATTTATTGATGCATATGATGATGTGTATGATAATAAATGGGATTGATTATGGACTATCAACCAATGCGATTGGATTTTATTTTAGTTGGATGTATGAATGTATGGGTTTTATTAAATGGGGTTCTGCAGACCTCGCCTTCTCTAATTTTTCTTAATGTAAATTCTATCTCCTCCTATGCACTTTCCCTCGATCACGATCAAGGTTTCTATTTATTTTAAATAGTTTTGTAATAGGAATATTTAGAATTAATTTTTGAAGAATTAGAGATCAAGGACAAGAAGCGATTGAAGACCCGCTTATAATAGAGCCCAAGGGTTTAAATGTAATAGTTATATTTAAATATTATTTCTTGCACCCCACTTACAAAGGATGGAGATAGAGATAAAGACTCCAGGGACCCACATGATGATGGAGAATATACGAATAGAATCAACTTTAATCGATAAAGTTAAAGCTACTCAAATTACAGACTTGGAGCTGATGCGTATGAGGAAGAAAGTACAAGAAGGTGTTATGCCGGAAGCAAGAATCGATGAAGAAGGAATACTTCGAGTCAACTCCAGACTTTGTGTTCCTAACGACCCTGATTTAAAGTATAAAATCATGATGGAGGCGCACAACACATCGTTTGAAATCCATCCCGGGAGTATCAAAATGTATCATGATCTTCGATATACATTTTGGTGGAGCAATATGAAGAGAGAGATAGCAAAGTTTATCTCATGGTGTTTAACTTGTCAGCGAGTTAAGGCGGAGCATCAAGTACCGAAAGGTCCATTGCAACTACTTAAAATTCCAGAATGGAAGTGGGAGCACATTACCATGGATTTCGTTACTAGTCTTCCCAAGTTTTCTCAAGGCATAGATGCGATTTGGGTCATTGTTGATAGATTGACCAAGTCTGCTCATTTCTTACCTATACGAGAAACTTATACACTTGAACGTCTTACTCGTATGTACATAAACGAGGTTGTAAGATTGCATGGTATGCCAGTATCCATAGTTTCTGATCAGGACCCAAGATTCACTTCACGATTTTGGGTTAGTTTGCAAATAGCTATGGGATTTAAGATTTAGTTCGGCATATCATCCTCAAACGGACGGATAATCAGAGAGGACTATTCAAACTCTTGAAGATTTATTAAGACTCTATGTCCTTGACTTCAAGGGAAGTTGGGACAAGTTCTTACCATTAGTGGAGTTTTCCTACAACAACAGTTATCAAATAAGTATTGGCATGGCTCTATTCAAAGCGTTGTATGGAAGAAAGTGTCGTTCTCCAGTATGCTAGGATGAGGTGGGTGAAGCAACGTTGTTGGGACCAGAGTTGGTACGTATGACTACAGAAATGATTCAAACGATTTGGCAACGTATAAAAACCTCACAAGATCGACAAAAGAGTTATGCTAATCTTCATCAAAAAGACGTGGAATTTGATGTTGGAGATCATGTGTTGTTACGTGTTGCTCCATTGAAAGGAGTTACGAGATTTGGAAAGAGAGGAAAGCTCAATCCTCGATTTATTGGCCCATTTTTAATCCTCGATCGAGTAGGGACTGTAGCCTATAGACTCGCTTTACCGCCAAGTATATCTAATGTTCATAACGTTTTCCATATATCCATGTTACGTAAATATGTGAAAGACCCAAACCACATTACTGAGTTAGAACCGGACAAAATATCAGAAGATTTAATGTATGAAGAGGTTCCTATTCAAATCTTGCATAAGAAGAAAAATATTCTACGCTCCAAGGTGATACCTCAAGTCAAAGTTTTATGGAGGAACCACGATGTTGAGGAAATGACCTGGGAGTTAGAATCTGAAATAAAATCAAGGTATCCTTACCTCTTCGACATACCAGGTACGTACCCTAATTTCGAGGGTGAAATTTCATAAGATGGGGAGGTTGTAAGACCCCAACTTTTATGAATAAAGATGATTTTTCTATAATTATTATTTTTGAATATTGTGGAATGAATTTGTTATAATGTTATAGTTGTGGGTAGTATTTATAAATTCTGCAAAGTATGCAAGTTGTTATATTATATTCAATTGGTGGGAATATTCGTTTTAGCGGGGAATATTAAATACAATGGTGCAATCATTGGTGGACCCCACAATGTAATTATTTTGGATTGAGAAAAGCGACAAAAATATTTTTTATGAAAATAACTACGGAAGTTTTACCTTTAATCTTGTTGAACTACTCGGTAGTAAAAAAATGCGATGTCTGGCATGGTTGCATAGTAGCTACCGGTATTGATTATTGATGCTTACGTGAGAAGTCACTCGGTTATACTCAATTATTACTACAAGAATTGTTGCATCATATCTCTCATATTATTGATTGATTATTATCACGGTATTATCTGTATTATATGATATATTATTAAACCAATAATTGAGACGACAAAGTTATTCATATTATTAAATTACAATATTTATAATGTCTAGAAGTTCTGTCAATGAGAGGTTTGGTCACCTAATTGCACGCCAATAGGGAGAAATCCTTATTGAAAAGCCCCCACTTTCTTGGGAACGACCTGGTTGTTAAATATTGTGAGTTATGATATTAATAATGAATAAGTTCGTGTTGATTAAAGATGAATTTGATAGTTCCATTATGTTGGGATTATTAGTGTTAGTTAAAATCGACATCTAGTCCGATGATAATTGATGTCTGGGGGTAATATTGATAAATTGGGTAATTTATCAGATAAATGAGCAATTAACTGATACTAATTCACATGTTTATATAACTATTTATTCACATGTGTGTACTATTGAGTCACATTCACTTACTATTAGGGGAGTTGGTGCAAGATTGATAATACTTGCATGACTACGTTAAAAAGGGAGGTATAGATGGAGGTACTATACTGTATTTTATATTTTCACATGATTATAACTATTGATTCACATGATTGAACTATTGATTAACATTATTTACTATTAGGGGAGGTGGTGCAATTTTGATATTACTTGCAAGACTAAATTAAAAAAAAAAAGTTGGAGGTATTGTAGTGTAATTTTTTGAGCCCCAAAACGTGCAATTATCGAAATTATATTTTTCTATAAATAGAAGCTCATTCTTTCTTCATTTCTCATCAATTCAACAAAGCTATAAAGCATTTATTATAGATAGAAACTATAGAGAGAAAGAAGAAGAGAAGTCTGCTACATTTCTATTCCAGTATCCGGCTTTATTCTAAGGTAAGGGGTATTATTTCTTTTGTATTCATGAAGAGAACTTCTGTTATTGCATTCTTTATTATTCTATTGGAATAACCTATATACGCGGACTACCCTATACTTGGTTAAATTCTTCTGTTATTCCATTCTTTATTATTTCATTGGAATATCATTTCATGCGTTTTATGCGAGGACACTGTTAAAATCTTTATTATTCATTGGAATATCATGTATACATGTATTTTACGCCGGACACGGTTCGGTCTTTATTATTCTATTAGAACATCACAGCCGGTGCGTAATTTACTTTGACACGGTTCCGTTATTTATTATTCTGTTGAATAACCTATCTATCAAGTACCGCATGCATGGTGATTTCTTTTGTTATTCCATTCTTTATTATACTCGGTTGGTTAAAGTTTTGACTTCTATACTCCATGAAATTTGTGGAATATCCTTGATATTCAAGCGCTTCATCCAAAGATATCTTTTCATGGAAATATTCTTACGAGCATTCTTGAATTTTACTCTACAAAGAAGTATCATGTTGACAATTTGGATTTATTATTTCTGAATAAATTAATTCTTGAACTTGTTTTATTGAATTCTTATATCATTGTCACCATCCTCATGTTTATATTTTTGAAAGTCATATGTATTTGTAGTGCATGGAAGGACTTGGTATGATGATTATGACCGGGAGTATTCAAAGTGTAATCATGTAGTAATGTTACAAATGATGTGGTAAAAGTCCTTATTGGCCGTAGTGCATTGATGGATGAGTTGTTGGCATGATCATGACCATTGATGAATACACGAATATCCTTGGCGTAGTAGTGCATGGATAATTTGTGGTCGTGACCCTAATGAATATCCTTGGCCGTAGTGCAGGGATGATGTGGATTATTTTTTTAAGCTGAGTCTCAGCGATAAAAAAAGTGATAAAAAACCTTTTTAAATCATAAAAGATAGTAGATTTTATTCTCTACTTGACTCTTTTAATGGATTGCTTGTTCCGCTGTAGTTAAAATTGATGTCTATTGTATTTTATCAGTTTAACATTGTTAAAGGCTAATGATAATTTATTCTGCATTATCTTAGTCATAATATTTCTTACTGGGCTAGTTGAGCTCACCCTTTCTTTCATTGTTCTCTTCAGGAAATGAGAACGTAGCCGGGACTAGTCGGGGAATGGATTGATGGTCCGAGATGGTGTCTTAGTAGTCCTCACTATTCTATAAAATAGTGTCATAATAAATGTAATGAGGACTTATTCTGAGAGTGGATATTGTCTAGAAGACAATATTTGTATTAAAACTCACAGCTCTTGTTGTATATTTAAGATTGTATTTGTATTATGTACCATGTATTTGGCGACTCAGAATAGGTGATGTATACCTATTTTGGGGGCATCACAGGAAGGCCGTATACTACAATTGTGGACAGGAGGGGCACATTTTTCCTAACTGTCCAAGTCCGAAGAAGAACCACGGATGCTTTATGTGTGGGTCAACTGACCACATGGTAAAGAACTGCCCGAAGAAGGAGACTGACGGGAATCGGGGCACTAATAGAGGTAAGTTAGCTATTAGTGGTCCAGTGCAGCCAGGTAGGCCGATGGGTCGTACCTTTAACATGACAGTCCAAGTTGCAGTTGCATCAGGGGACGTAGTCGCAGGTATTATTCCGATCAATGACATAAATGCTTACGTGCTATTTGATTCGGGTGCTACTTGTTCGTTTATAGCATGTAATTTTGCTAGACGATTAGGATTACTTCCCAAAAAGTTGGTTATACTTTTAAATATTAAGGTAGCAAATGAAGAGATAATTCCTGTTGATGATATTCATATGAGTTGTTGCATAGACATACGGGGTTATAAATTATCAGTAAATTTGATATCGATAAAGTTAGGAGAATTCGATGTAATTCTCGGAATGGATTGGTTGGTTAACCATGGGGCAATTATAGATTGTCAGAAAAAATGTGTGAACATTGGAACGTTAAAACAACCTCAGGTAGTATTTTACGGGAATAGATCGTCGGATCGTTCGTGTTGTCTAACTATGATAAAAACTTGGAAATTATTGAAGAAGGGATGTGTAGGTTATCTATGCCATGTTGTTGATACCTAGAGAGTGGTAGCAACCATGGAACAAATACCTATAGTTAAAGAATTCACGGATGTATTTCTGAGTTAAATGCCCGGTCTTCCACCGGATAGGGAAACCGAGTTTGTAATAGACATTGTGCCAGGAGCGGCACCAATTTCCAGGGCACCATATCGTATGGCGCCAGTGGAGATGAAGGAGTTAATGGTAAAGTTACAAGAACTGTTGGACAGGAAGTACATACAACTAAGTGTTTTGCCGTGGGGAGCACCGGTATTGTTTGTAAAGAAGAAGGACGGATCGTTAAGACTTTGTATCGATTACAGAGAGTTGAACAAGTTGACGATAAAGAATAAATACCCATCCCGAGATCGATGATCTCTTTGATCCTTTAAAAGGGGTTAGGTATTTTTCTAAAATAGATTTAAGGACGGGGTATCACCAGTTAAATGTTAGGAAGGATGATGTACCAAAGACGGCATTCAAGACTCGTTATAGTCATTACGAGTTTCTGGTGATGTCATTTGGGTTAACTAATGCACCAGCTGCATTTATGGATATGATGAATAGAGTGTTCAAGAAATATTTGGACAAGTTCGTTGTGGTGTTTATCGATAACATTCTAGTCTATTCTAAGTCGCCAGAAGATCATGCTGAACATCTAAGAATAGTGTTGGAGACATTAAGGAAGGAGAAGTTGTATGCGAAGTTCACTAAGTGTGAATTCTGGTTGAAGAAGGTACAATTTTAAGGTCATGTCATTGACTATGAGGGGATTTCAGTAGATCCAGCGAAGGTGGAGGCCGTGATGAATTGGGAACAACCAAAAGTGCTGACTGAGGTACGAAGTTTCCTAGGGTTAGCGGGATACTATCAGAGACTTATCCAGGATTTTTCAAAGATAGTGTGACGCCCCCAAAATAGGTATATATCACCTATTCTGAGTCGCCAAATATATGGTACAGAATACAAATACAATCTTAAATATCTGACATGAAAAATGTGAGTTTTAATACAAATATTATCTTCTAGACAGTATTCAAACTCAAAATAAGTCCTCAATACATTTATTAACACACTGTTTCATAGAATAGTGAGGACTACTAATGTTATCATCTGGACCGTCACTCCATTCCCCAACTAGTCCCTGATATGTTCTCATTTCCTGAAGAGAACAATGAAAGCAAAAGGGTGAGCTCAACTAGCCCAGTAAGAAATATTATGACTAAGATAATGCAGAATAAATTATCATTAGCCTTTAATAGTGTTAAACTAATACAATATAACAAACATCAAGTTTAACTGCAGAGGAACAAGCAATCCATTAAAAGAGTCAAGTAGAGAATAAAATCTACTATCTTCTATGATTTAAAAGGTTTTTCATCACTTTTATCGCTGGGACTCAACTTAATATATAATCCACATCATCCCTGCACTACAGCCAAGGATATTCATTAGTATCACAACCACAAATTATTCATACACTACGGGCTAAAGATATTCATGTATTCATCAATGGTCATGATCATGCCATAAAACAATTCATCTTTGCACACTTAGCCAAAGAGAATCCATAGCCATAATCTTACCAAAAACTGTCCATCAATGCACTACGGGCCAATGAGGACTTTTTCCACATCATTTGTAACATTACGATCATGATTATACCGAATAATCCCTGGTCATAATCATACCAAGTCCATCTATACACTGCAGGCCACAGATGACTTTCAACATAATATAAACATGAGGATGATGACAATGATATAAGAATTCAATAAAACAAGTTCAAGAATTAATTTATCCAGAACCAATAACGCCCAAATTGTCAACATGATCATCGCTTTGTGGGGTAAAACACAAGAATGCTCGTAAGAATATTTCCATGAAAAGATCTTTGGATGAAGCTTAAATATTAAGGATATTCCACTAATTTCATGGAGTATAAAAGCCAAAACTTTAACCAATTGAGTATAATAAAGAATGGAATAACAAAAGAAATCACCGTGCATGCGATAGATCATGCAGTAAAGTTATTCTAATGTAATAATAAATAATGGAACCAGTCATGCATAAGCGCATTTACGCATGGTATTCCAAATGTAATAATAAATAACGAAACCAGTCATGCTAAAACACACGTAAAAGATGTTCCAATGTAATAATAAAGAATGGAATAATGGAAGAATTTCACCATGTATGCGATTACAGATAGTTGGTTATTCCAACATAATAATAAAGAATGGAATAACAAAAGAATTTCACTATGTATAGGCAGATTGCCATATGCATAAAGTTATTCCAACATAATAATAAAGAATGGAATAATGTAAGAATTTCAATTGTATGAGGTACTTCAGATAGACATGTTATTCCAACATAATAATAAAGAATGGAATAACAAAAGAATTTCACCATGTATGCGGTACTTCGCATAGACAGGTTATTCCAACATAAAAATAAAGAATGGAATAACAGAAGAATTTCACCAAGTATAGGGTAGTCCGCGTATACAGGTTATTTCAACAGAATAATAAAGAATGGAATAACAGGAGTTCTCTTCATGAATACAAAAGAAATAATACCCCTTACAAGTATTGAAAGAAAATAATTCTCTTCATGAATATGAAAGAATAATACCCCTTACAAGTATTGAATGAAAATAATTCTCTTCATGAATACAAAAGAATAATACCTCTTACCTTAGAAAAACTGAATACTGGAGTAGTGAAGTAGCAGAATACTTTTCTTCTTTCTCTCTATAGTTTCTCTCTCTAGAGTTTCAGTGAATTCGTAAGAAATAATGAAGGAATAAGCTTCTATTTATAGAAGAATTGAAAGTAGCTCTTGGTAATATTGAAGAGACAACTACTATTTACAAAGGGGCAATTAACTCTTAGAACACCGAAGAGACAAGTAACTCTTGGAAAACCGAAGGGACAAGTAACTCTTGGAAAACCGAAGGGACAAGTAACTCTTGGAAAACCAAAAGGACAAGTAACTCTTGGAAAACTGAAAGGACAAATAACTCTTGGAAAACCAAAGGGACAAATAACTCATGGAAAATTGAAGGGACAAGTTATTATTAAAACTTTAAACCAACGATCCATATTAATTTACTATTATAATTTCAACCAACTGTCTGAAAAATAATCACATCTTGTCATGGAATAATATTGTACTCAAAAATGATTTGGACCGAAAAGAAATATATTTTTTGGGTGAATAGTACTTTGGGAATAGTACCCCGTGAATAGTACCCCGACACGAAAAGTGTACCAAATACCCGAGTGAACAATACTAGAGTGAATAGTAACTGGGTGAATAGTAACTCATGAATAGTACTCCAACACAAAAGGTGCCCCAAATACCCGAGTGTCAATATAACCTCCAGACATCAATTATTATCGAAATAAATATCGATTTCTACTAACACTAATAATTCCCACACAATGGAACTATCAATTTCATCTTTAATCAACACGAACTTATTCATCATTAATATTATAATTCATAATATTTAATAACCAGGTCGTTCCCAGGAAAGAGGGGGCTTTCCGATAAGGATTTCTCCTTATTGGCGCGCAATTAGATGACCAAACCTCTCCTTGACAAAAATTCTAGACATTGTAAATATTGCAATTTAATAATATGAATAACTTTGTCGTCTTAATTATTGATTTAATAATATATCATATTATGCAGATGATACTGTGATAATAATTGAATCAGTAATATGAGAGATATGATGCAAAAATTACTGTAGCAATAATTGAGTATAACTAAGTGACTTCTCACGTAAGCATCAATAATCAATACTGTGTGCTACTATGCAACCACACACGACATCGTATTTTTACTAATGGGTAGTTCAACAGTTTTAACGGTAACACCTCCGCCATTATTTTTATAAAATATTTTTGTCGTTTTCTCAATCCGACAATAATTTCGTTGTGGGGTCCACCAATGATTGTGACATTGTACGAATATTCCCTGGTAAAATGAATATTCCCCGACCAATCGAATATTATATAACAACTTGCGTACTTTACAAAATTTATAAATATTACCCACAACTATAACATTATATCAAATCCACACCATAATATTTAAAAAAATATTTTGAGAAATTTAAATCTATATTCATAAAATTTGGGGTCTCACAATCTCCCCTCCTTATGAAATTTCGCCCTCGAAATTTACGTACGTACCTGGTATGCCGAAAAGATGAGGATATCAGATTCTAACTCTTGAGGTATAACCTTTGAGTGTTGAATACGATCCTTCTTATTCAAGATTTTAACATGTATCTCCTCATACGTTAAATCTTCTACTATCTCGTCTAGTTTTAATTTAATAACGTGGTTCGGGTCATCCACATATTTACGTAACATCGATACGTGAAAAACGTTATGAACATGCGATATACTTGGCGGTAAAACGAGTCTATAGGTCACAGTTCCTACTCGATCGAGGATTTCAAATGGGCCAATCAAATCGAGGGTTGAGATTTCCTCTCTTCATCGATTCTTGCTTCTAGAATAACGCCCTCTTGAACCTTCTTCTTCACATTCATCAGCTTTGAGTATGTAGCTTGCACGACTTTAACTTTATCGATTAAAGTCGATTCTACTCGTATATTTGATATCACCACGTGGGTCCTTAGAGTCTTTAACTCTATCTTCATCATTTGTAAGTTATACAAAATGGGTTTTTATGTTAACAACATCACACTCATAAACGCATACGATCTTCTACTCAACGCGTCAGCTACCACGTTCGCTCTTCCACGATAATATTGAATGGTACGATCGTAATCTTCAATAGCTCAAGCCAACGTCTTTGGCGCATTATACGTTCGTTTTGGTTGAAGAAATACTTGAGGGTTTTAGAAATGAGTTTTGTACTGGGGTCAATATAAAATTCGATTTCACGCTCTAGGGGTAGGTTAAGAAGTCTTCTAGAATACGTCAGGAAATTTATTAACAATAGAAATATCATTCAAAACTGTGACTCTCATCCAAGACTTGGATAACACATGAAATGAAGGTTTCTCCTAATGGAGTTTCAACCGATAAGTCAAAGTCTAATTTTTTTGGAGTGATATTTAAACGTTGAGCGCAGGCAAGAGAGATAAAATATTGGGTAGAACGGGTATCTAATAAGGTTTAGACTTTGCAAGAATTTATAATTAACTAACCTGCAGTGCTAACTTCGCTCGAAAGTTACTGTAGGACGCCTCTAAATAGTATATATCACCTATTCTCGAAAGTTAAATACATGGTACATAATACAATCTTAAATATACATCAGGAGTTTTACAATATTGTCAATATATACTTCAAAATAAGTTCTCTTTATTAACACAAGTGTAACAGTTTCAGCCTTAACTTCACCGTCAACATTGTAAAATCAGACAATAACTCATCAAGATCGGATGAACACAAAATCATTAGTCTTTCAACAATGTTCGATACAATATAATGTACATTAAGTTTACAGCGAACATGCATCTATTAAAGAACATAGTAAATAAAAATTCACTATCTTTGCCATCAATCAATAAATTATAATTAATGATGATATCATCAACACGAAAGTACATCATTCATCAATATCATGTTAATAATAACCCATCGATTTTAATCAGGATATCATTTCATTCATCATTGTAATAATCTCACTATAATCATAAGCTCATTACGCATTAATTAAATATAAATTTCAAATAAGTTCAAGAATTAATTTATCCAGCACTCAATAACCGTCAACATGATATAACGTTAATATTCACGATGATTTAAGAATATCAAGGATATTCCACTAATTTCATGGAGTATAGAAGTCAAAACTTTAACTAATCGAGTATATTAAAGAATGGGATAACAAAAGAAATCACCGTGCATGCGATGTATCGCACGCATATGGTGATTTCTTTTCGAATAACCTCGCCTGGCGCGGCATCGCATTTATGGTGATTTCTTTTGTTATTCCATTCTTTATTATACTCTACTGGTTAAATTTTTGGCTTTATACTCCATTAAATTAATGTAATATCCTCGATATTTGCGCTTTCATCCAAAGATCTTTCATGGAAATATTCTTCCGAGCATTCTCGAAGTTTTACCTCACAAAGCAATATCATGTTGATAATTTGGACGTTATTGGTTCCTAGATAAATTAATTTTAAACTTGTTTTATCAATTTTATATCATTGTCATCATCCCCATGTTTATATTATGTTGAAAGTCATATGTATTCAGAGTATAGATTAACTTGGTATGATTATGACCAAGGATTATTTCAAAGTATAATCACGATCGTAATGTTACAAATGATGTGGTAAAAGTCCTCATCGTCCCAGAAAGTTGATGGATGCTTGTTGGCATGATCATGACCATCGATGAATACTAATATCCTCGGCCCAGAAAGCATGGATAATGTATGGTTGTGATACTAATGAATATCTTTGGTCGAAAAGGTGGATGATGTGGATTATTTATTGTCGAGTCCCAAAGAATAAAAGTGATGAAAACCTTTAAATCATAAAAGATAGTAGATTTTATTCTCTACTGATTTTTTTAATGGATCGTTTGTTCTACCGCAATTAAAATCTAGGTTTGTTATATTGTATCGCTTTAACATTGTTGAAGGCTAACGATAATTTATTCGCATTATCTTAGTCATAATATTTCTTACCGGGCTAGTTAAGCTTCACCTTTTTACTTTCATTGTTTCTTCAGAAATGAGAACGCATTGTGACTAGTCTGGGGGAATGGAGTGACTATCTGCATGATAAGATTAGTAGTCCTCACTATTCTATAAAATAGTGTGATAATAAATGTATTGAGGACTTATTTTAAGTTTGAATACCGCCTGTAAGATAATATTTGTATTAAAACTCACAAATTTCATGTTGTATATTTAAGATCAGATTCAGATTATGTACCTCAGATTTTGGCGCACTCGTAATAGGTGATGTATAACTATTTTGGGGGCATCACATTATGAGAATGTTTACCCTACTTATGATTTGGAACTGGCCGCAATAGTTTTTGCTTTAACGATATGGAGACATTATCTTTTATGGAGAGATATGTAAGATATACACGGACCACAAGAGTCTAAAATATATCTTCACATGGAAGGAGTTGAATATGAGACAGAGAAGATGGCTAGAGTTGATAAAGGATTACGATTGTGAAATCTTATATCACCCTGGAAAAGCCAATATAGTTGCCGACGCCTTAAGTAGGAAGGGTCAGGAGAAGTTGTCTATGTTAACGGCTCAAACTGAGTTAATAATAGAGATGGCTAGGATGGAAATAGAAGTGAAGTTTCCAAGTGAATCGGGGCAGAGACTGTTTGCGACAAAGATTCAATCTACCATTGTAGAGAGATTCAAGGAGGAGGAGCTCAAAACTGTTGAATGTGACCAGATGAAGAAGCGGTTAGCCAATGAAAAAGATATTAAGTACAGTCTTGATAACGAAGGGTTATTAAGATTTGAAGGAAGAATTTGGGTTCCGAATGAGACGAAATTAAAGGAGCAGGTATTACAAGAGGCTCATAGTTCGAGGTTTTCGATTCATCCTGGTAGTACTAAGATGTATCAAGACCTTCGACAGAGTTTTTGGTGGCCGAACATGAAGAGAGAAATAGCCGAGTATGTGAGTAGGTGCTTGACTTATAAGAAAGTTAAGGCTGAATATCAACGATAAGTGGCTTGTTACAGTCATTAGAGATTCAGGAGTGGAAGTGGGAACATATAACACTGGACTTTGTGGTGGGACTTTCGACTACAACGAAAGGGTATGATGCGATTTGGGTAATAGTGGACCGATTGATGAAGTCGGCTCACTTTTTGCCAATTAGGGTCAAGTATAACTTGGACCAGTAAGCTAAACTTTATGTTAAGGAAATAATTTCCAAACATGGAGTACTAGTTTTGATTGTGTCAGATCGTGATCCACGATTCATGTCGAACTTCTGGAGGAGTCTGCAGGAGCAATTGGGAACGCAGTTAAAGCTGACTACTGCGTATCATCAACAAACTGATGAACAGAGTGAGAGAACAATTCAGACGTTAGAAGATATGTTAAGATCTTGTTTCATGGTTTTCAAGGGTAGTTGGGATGATCATCTACCATTAGTAGAGTTTGCGTATAACAATAGTTACCATGCAAGCATTGGTATGTCACCTTACAAAGCTTTGTACGGAAGGAAATGCAGAACACCATTATATTAGGATGAGGTAGGAGAACGCCGAATGCTAGGACCTAAAATGGTGCAGCAAACAGCGGATATGGTCAAGCTGATACGCATGAGTTTAGTAGCAGCTCAAGATAGACAGAAGAAATTTAAAGACTCGCATCGAGAAAATAGAGAGTTTGAAATAGGCTCTTACGTATTTCTAAAGGTATCTCCCTGGAAAGGAAAGATACGCTTTGGAAAGAAGGGAAAGTTAAGTCCAAGGTTTATAGGATCTTTTGAAGTGTTAAAACGGGTAGGTGAGGTAGCTTATATGGTAGCGTTACCTCCAGACCTAGAACGAATACATAACGTGTTTCACGTATCTGTATTGTGTCCTTATAAGCCGAATTATAAGCACATAATAGACTATGAGCCTATTCATATCAAGAAGGACTTAATGTATGAAGAGATGCAAATTTAAATTGTCGATAGAAAAGAACAAGTTCTGTGGAACAAAGTCATACCTTCCGTGAAGGTGTTATGGAAGAACCACGATGCAGAAGAAGCAACGTGGGAACTTGAAGAAAAGATGAAAAAAAATTACCCTCACTTGTTTGTGTAATTTTTTTTTTACGAGATTCTGGGGACAGAATCCTTATAAGGGGGAGAGAGTGTAACGATCCAAAAAATCGAACAATCTGTAAAATAATTTTATTTGAATTAATAATGAATAAAATTATATTATTTGTTATTACTATGAGTTAGTAAGATGAATGTCGTTTTATAATCTAGAAACGTTAGAATGTCGTAGTATTTTAACTACGTGAAGGAATTAAAGTGTTTGAATTTCCAAGACAAAAATAAAAGATTTTTGAGAAATTTTTTGAAAAACATTATTTATCGATTTCTGCTCGGGAATTATTTTTGAACTTCCGAGAAATATGTAACAGTAGAATATAGAAGTAAGATGGATTATGTAATAATAATTCAAGTATGAAAAACATAATATTTTGCATGGGAACTTAATTAGAGAATGTTAGGAATATCAAGCGTTAAGAAGATAATGTATTGATCGTATGATACTTATGTATTGTACAAATAAATGAATACGAGTATGTATGAATGATGGTATATCATATATTATGGATTTGTATACGAATTAGAATACGAGAATTATAAGTATATAATACGTACTAAGGCTTTAAACCATTTGTAAATGAACTTATGGATTATGTAGGATGTACAAATCCAATAAGAATTATATGTGCAAGCCTAAGTGTTTGTTAATGTAAAACCCAAAGTAAATTAATGCAAGCCCAAAGGAATAAGTTAAGCTAAGTGGATTAAAGCCCAAACTATGATCCATTGGGTAATTAGGATTCATGGGACAACCCATAAGAGATCTTGGTGACCAAGATATTAATGTGGTGGCCAAGTAAAGTGAGTGGTTAATAAGTTTACTTAGGGGTTAAGTTGTGAATAGTAAGGAGGTTTGTTAATGAGGTGGGATGACCTAATGTCCATTATGCCCTAACATTGGAAGTCCTATAAATACCAAGCTTGGATTTATTATTTTCTTGTTCAAATTTAATCCAACAATTTTCCTTTACAAAGCAACTTAAGTGTTAGAGAGAATGAACACTTATAAGTCAAACTTTCATTGTTAGATTTTCAAGAAGAAGAAAGCTAGTCATCAAAGGTAAATGATCTTATGATCTTATATCTTCCATCTCTACCATTGTAGGGTGATAAGAGAAGTGTAGCATAATGAACATGTATGCTAAGAATACATAAGGATTGGATAATCAATGGACTTAAGCCGTATAAGTCATGCATAAGTAATTTGAACCTAAATAAGTTATGAACTTATGATGGTCATATTTGAACTTGTATCATATTTACATAAATAAAGTTGATATGTTAATAAGATGTACGAATATTGATTAAAGGACTTGAATCAATAATAAGTCATAAGAAATGGAATCTAGTAGTTTATAATTTGTTAAGTTATAAACATATGAAGAATAAGCCATAACATAACTTAAAAATAAGTTGTGTTAATGTGTAAGTTGAGACGTCTATAGGATGAATTGAATTCATTTAGAATGATGATCAAATCCTAAGTAACGAAGTTTTACCGGAATTCACATGAATGAACAATAATCGTCGAATTCATGAAATTCTCGGAATGGAAGTCGGATTTAGTGTTTGAACTCAGAAACGTTAGTTTTTGATGGAGACAAGTCTTATTTGGCATTATAGAGTTGCGGACTCAAAAATGGCCAAATTTCGACTTAGAACGAAGAAACGAGCGTTGAACGTTCATGAACGTTTATCGTTTTTGTTAAAAATGAACCAATAGGTGAATTTTAAGTTAACGAAATCAAAAATATAAAATTCTTGCATGAACGCGTAGAGTATGTGATTTGGGAGATAATGGCTTTTGAACGAGCCAATTCGGACTTAAAATGATCAAATTTGGAGTACAGGAAGTTCACAAAGTTAAATATCTATCAAAGTCATTCAGGTGACTTAGAAATTTGGCACGCCATTACGACCAAGGCTTATGGTGGTCCGCAGTCACGAGCCATGAACCCGATTTCCATTGAACTTTCATGTCTGCCAGCAGTCATGAAGAGAATGACTTAGGACTCTTGCCGTCATAGCCAGAGCAGGACCTCGACCATCGCTAACTCATGGCGCAATGGGTTCACATAGAAGAAAGAAAGGGTGAAATAAGCAAATTTCTGTGGTTTTCGATAAATGAAGAATGTTTATAAGTAGAGAAAGGATGTTAATTAACTATCAATGAACTAAAGCTTAAATATAACATTGTAAGGCATTGTTAAACCTTAAAGTATGATGACTAAATGTTAATGATAATCAATCAAACATAAATGTAATGATAATGTAAACTATAAGCGACAAGTCGGAACCAATAGTAACAAATCTAATATCTATTTGGATTGAGAAGAAGGGTAAGATTCATTAGGAAGCATGTATGTTTATTAATGACCTAATGTGTTATGTGATGTGATCATCTACTGTAGAGACCTTAAAGACTTAACATGAACGTGTAATAACCGTAACAGACACTGAAGACATGTTTTCTAACCCTTGTTTCAGTTTAATCTGGACAAGCTTTGTCATTCATGTACTCTTACGTATGAACTAATGTCTGATGAAGTCAAAGTCAATTCTTTTGGCTAGACTTAAGATATGTTGGATTTCTTACAATCTACTAAAGTATGGTTAATGTTTTACCAAGTTATATTGGTGTGGTTTTCAAATGAAGATTGAGTATGCTAAAAATGTTTTATCGTCAAATGACATGCACATGAGGTTGCCACAACTTAAATGTACATACGTTTAATGAATGTAGTGTTGATCAACATAGAGTACTATAGGCTGATCACCTAGACGTGCTCGTAAGAAATACCAAACTTACAGACTTAGTGTTGGGATGTCCTTTTCAATGAAAGTATGAAATGCTCAAGGTCTTGGACCGAAATTGATGTTTTACTAAATATTGTCTTTGTAAAACATTTTCAGAAAAGAGAAGTGATATTTTGAATTATCGATAGTACTTCATAACTATTATTCAGTTATTGAAGATATGTGGTTTGTATGATTCAAGCATGTTGTTAAATGGAATTATTGTACTTACTGAGCTAGTCATGCTCACTTATGCTTGAACCATATGAATGCAGCTAAGACTGAACGTCCTGAAGGATCCTCTAAGGATAAAGGAAAGGCTAAGGCAGACCGTTGAACTATCGATGTAATAGTATAGGTTTAATGTTGTAATATATTTGATATTATGACAAGAACAAATGTAATGGTTATAAAGAACCTGGGGAATGTTAATATTACTTTGAATATATAGAAGACATATTCGTTCTTTTGAGGCTTTTCAATTGAATGTATGTGTGAATGGTAGTACCGTGTAGCACCATCTGTCGGGTTAGAAGATACATGGATTTAGGGACGTCACACATATACCAGGGTATAACAATGATACTTGATACACTTACACAAGCTAAATACATAAAACATGCAAGATCTAAGCCCAACAAAAGGCTGTCAGACACTGCTGGAGATTTTCTGGGTTTTCCAGAAACTCATAAGCATGAATGGTAAACTATGTTTCACCATTAATAACTTGAATCTAGACATGATATGAACATAATTCCACTTCCAGTTTACTCTTCTCATAACATACTACAACACTGATACACCTAGCAAGTCTAAGAATTAACAGATCTGGATCTATGGCCTTTGACATTTGAATGTCAGGCCATAAATCTAGGGTTCTTGACAATTTTTTAAAACTTCATTTTCAAGCACTTAGATGTTATAGATATATGATATATCATCATAGATCGCTAAATAACATCCTATAACACATAAATAAATATAAAAACACAAAATTTATCTAAGCATATAAGAGCTAGCTTGGTTTGGGTTTATAACTCTCTTTGGATATCCTCTGTTTGTTGTTTCCTAATATAATCATGGGGTGTTATGAACTTATCTATGGATTGATTTACTAGTTAATTTTCATGGCTTGAGACAGAGAAAGACTTGGCCAGTGTATGAACACAAATGAGACTTATCTTTGGTTTTTCTCTTTCTTTAATCTTTCAAACTTTGATTCAATGAAGTTGGATGTTGCTAGGTGGCACTAATATCTAATTTGGGTTGGATTTAGATCACATGGGATAACTTAAGTGGTGAGTCACAAGATTTGGCAAATCTTTTAACTTACAAATTAAGTAAAAGGGCATTTTAGTAATTTCACCTGTAAAAGGGTATTTTTGTAATTTCCCATATAATTTGAAGGGTAGTTTAGTCATTTGACAAGATTCCCTTTAATCTTAACCCGTAAGGTTTAATAATCACCATTAGGGTTTGCTAATTAGGGTTTATAGTTCCCGAATAGGAAATTAGGGTTTCCAAAAATATAATTAGGGTTCCTAATCGATTGATAAGGTTTTCTAATTGTAGATTAGGGTTTATAATCTAATATTAGGGTTTACTAAGGTTATACCTTATCTGATCAACATTTGATCATTAATCCCATACTGTACAAACACATAATCATATATACAATTATAATAATTGTATTAACTATCAAATCTCTATACAAAATAAGGGTTGGGGTTTTAATCAGCTATTTAACATAACTTCACACTTATTTCTTAGTCAATAAATAGGTTGACCAACTTGCTTTGCTCATAACACAGATACTCGGCATAATATTGATAATCATTACTAATATTAAATAAAAAAAAATTATTCGTAAAAATAGAATTATTTAAAATTTGGGGTCTTGACAGATGTATGTGATCAGGCCAATCGAGCCCAAAGCCAGTAATGGTCATTAATTTATCTTCACCATGATAAATTACTTTACCAAATGGGTTGAAGTAGCCTCTTTTCCCAAGGTTATCAAGGAGGTAATTATTGGTTCCATCAGAAACAATGTAATTTGTCGATATGGACAACCATAGGTGATCGTATCAGACAATACCAAAAATCTAAACAACCAAATGATGAAGGAATTATGCAGAAAATTCCACATTAAACATATTAATTTCATCACTTATCTTTCCTTGATGAATAATGATGTTGAAGCGGCCAACAAGAACATCAAGAAGATCATGCAAAAGATGTCAGCCAATCACAAAGAGTGGCCTGACTTATTGCCTCTGACTATGTTAGCCTACAGAACGTCAATGCGCACTTCTATTGGGACTACCCCCTACTCATTGCCCTATGACATGGAAGCAGTGCTCCCCATAGAAGTAGAAATGGATTCATTAACAGTGTTGATAGATGCTCAGATGGAAGAAGACATTGTTGCAAGAGTGGTACCACCAGCTATCTCTGATAGAAGAGAAAAGGGCGACAACCATCTTCCGTGGTCAGCTATATCAACAGAGGATTGCTCAATCCTATAACAAGAAATTATGGATTAGGCATGTGACATCTCGAATTTTTTTAAGAATTAATAAATGAGAATTTAATAAATAAAATTCTTATTTTAAGATATTTAAGTACGAGTATGTGTATATGTGTTATATATTGTGAAATATGTGAATTGGTGTGAAGAGAATTTAAATGTTAATTTAATATTTATTAACGTAAATAAATATTTTAATTGAATTATTTATTGAGATTATGTGATTAATATGGAGTAATGTAATTAAGTGTATTATATTAATTAAATAATTATTTAATATTTAATTAATATGTAATAATTTTATGTTATAGTTCTAATTTAATTGAGATAATGTAGTGACGTGGTAATTGTTACATGAAGTTATAATTAGCGAGTAATTATAATGTCACAATTTTATGTGATTAATTGACGTTAAACTTTTAATTAATTAAATTAACGTTAAGATTTAATTAATTAAAGGATAACATTAAGAATATGTGTTAAATGATCTATTAAAAGAGTTTTTAAAATCATTTTCCCAAACAAGGCATTACTTTTGTTTTAAACCTATTTTACCCAAACAAGACCTTAACTATTAAAACCTGATTTTAAAATAATATGGTTTTGCCAAACAAGCCTTAGGGCTTTTAAAATTCTTATTTTTTTAACTTATATGTTAAATTGATAATTAGTATATTAATTATATTGGGAGTTACATATTCTATAATTATATGTGTTATACGTATATTGTATATACACTAAATTACGTTAGTTTTCTAAACCTAAGTCTAAACTATGAACAAAGAGAAGAAGAGAGAATGCAGAGAATAAGAAGAGGGAGAAGAAGAAGAAGGGAAACCTTGAGAAAATAAAAGAAAAGCTTTCATCATCTCCATCTTTTCTCCTAATTCAACCTGAAAAGGTATCAAACTAACCCTTATACTAAATTAAGATGTTTTGTATTTACACTACAAAAAAATAGGGCTTCAGCAACAACCAATTTTTGTTGCTAAAGGTGTCAAATTTCGTTGTAAAAGGGTTTTGGCAACGACTTTAATGTCGTTCAAGGTTTTCGTTCAGCACAATGAAGCGTTGCTAATTGTTTAAAACGAGCATTTTTTCGTTGCCAAAAGTAATACATTTTGCAACGAAATTTGGCTTTCAAATATAGAGACATCGATCCTTTAGCAACAAAATGTATTGTTGCGAATAATTAAAAATTTCGTTGCTAAAATCTCATTTCGTTGCAAAAGCACCGCTAATTGGCAACGAAATGAACTTTTTTTTTTTTGCAACGACCATGCATTTTAAATTATAATTGACATCATTTTGCAACGACATTTTTCGTTGCGATGAGTAAGTTATGAAAATTGGTTCCTAAGCTTGCTTTCGTTCATGAATGTAAACTTTTAGCAACGATTTTTTCGTTCTTGATTATATTATTTGGCAATGACATTATTTGAATCAACAAAAAAAATATTTGTTCTTTGGTTATTTTTCAATAGAACGAAAGTCGTCAATTTAGCGACATTATATATTCGCCGTTTCTTTATAATGCAACGAAAGTTGATATGATTTACAACGATAAAAAATATTACCTTTTATATTAGTATTAGCAACAATATCCTCTCTGTTGTTATTAGGTTAATTTTTCGTTGCCAAATATTATATTTTTAATGCTATTAACAACAAAAATTTGTTGCTAAATGTATAAAAAATTATTGCTATATTAAAACTTGTTCGATGCTTTGGTAACGAATTATATTGTTGCCAAATTAAAATTTGGCATTCTTTTTGCGTACCTGACTGACTCAATGTTTCCATATCAAATAATGGCAAAAATACAAAAAACTATAATATTATTCACTTAATAAAATCATCCACTACATAATCATTCATTTTCTTTACAATTAACCATCTAAAACTACCACAGTTCTTCAATCAAAATATATATCTACATATATAGAGAGAGTACACTTCATAATTTTGTCCCTTATCTTCCGTAAACGTAGCACGAAAATTTGATACTCAGTATTGTAAGGCAGGTTGTAGAAGCAGTCTTCCTGCACATATTTAAAAATAATAGCAAGTCAAAAAAATGAAACAAATAGGTCACCAGAAACACTTAATGCCAAAATCACGCATTGTTATTAATAGATAACATACGTGATACTAATATTATTAAACCAATAGACTACCCACAATATTTATTAAATAGTTGTGCATATAAAAGATTCCAGTCCTTCAATTGACTAAATAAAATGCTTTAATTTTTCCTTTTCTTTTCTTTTCTGTATTTACCTGATAACCACTTTCATTGATTTCAGGTTTGTGATTGCAACTTCATCAATGGGATCAACTAAGAATAGTACCTGCACCAAAGAGGCCAAAACAATTAAAAACTAGCAGCATACAAAAACAAAGCTAACTCCTTATAATTCAAAACCCACATATACTTCATGATCCTTCTCGAGAAGCTTCTATAGGAAGGGTGCGTTCTTTGCACTCGTCACGTTGTCAGCTGCAATGTAATATATATCCTTTTGCTCAACTTTCATTCAGCTTTCACTAAAATATCATCTGATCTGTGACCTATACAAGACAAAAATACCCCTACATTATCCTTACATTTATAATAATCATTCTCCCTGTATTCCATCCATGTACACAAAAAGAATCTCATTATTTAATTTTGACACTTTCTACTTGTTCCTGACCTTGTTGTACAGATTCCGCTAGTTGATATTGTTGTTCATCAATACCATTGTCAACTATAAGATCGTTATGGACAAGTATATTATCTCTAATATTGACTTGGTCCTCATCATTCTAATTTCCTATAAGATTTTCTTGTTTGGGCATATTACCTATGAGATTTTCTTGTTCAAACAGATTACGAGATTCTCTTGGTCCTGGTCAAGCTGATTATCTATATGATTGTCTTGGTATTGGTCTTGGTCAGGCTGATCCTGGTCATCTATGCCTAGAATAGCTTTAACTAGAACCTTATAACATTTTTCCTCAATAAAAGTCCACCTATCATCACCATAAACTTATAATAGTTGAGTCAGAAATGTCACTGAACTGATTTAGGATCCAACGGTATCACACAGAAACCAGATAGTAGCAAGGGAGCATCATCAACGCAGGATTCGTCTATAGGCGCAAAAACAAGCTGGGCACAGGCACCTGCAGCATTCTCATCAATCCCACTGCATAACTGTAACAGTAGTTTGAAGTAAATACCCACACAAAACCAAGAAATAAGTCTATACTAGAAACTAGATATTTTTGCATTTGAATTTGAAAAATAAAGCTAACCTATAGTAAATACATATCTCGTGACAAAGCCATGTCCTCTGGGGATTTATGTGGGGATTTATTGAAATGAAAACTTTAATTGATGTATTACTATAAAGGCAACAAGGGCAAACTTTGTCAATAACAAGAGAGTTCGACATGCATGCTATAAACAATATTCAGGCACCTCTTTAAGAAATGTAGTTACTATTTTTCATTGTTTTTATTCTAAAAGCTAAGACATTATATAACAATAGTAAAACTGCATCAATTATATACACTTGGCATAAGAAGTGTCCAGATCAGCCTATAATGAAACTCTATAATCAAACAGAATATGATGAAGATACTTATTTCTCTCTCTATAATCGAAGGTAGTGTGTGAGTTCGACTAATGAGTTATCTCTTTACTAATTTAAAAAACAATAATGAGTTATTTCTTCCTAGTATTAACAAAAAAGACACCATGCACCAAACATACCCTCAAACTATATTTGTAAACCAGATATGCCCCACCACCAGCCATTGCCAAACCTATCAAGACCCATACAGCGGTCCTTGCAGATTTCACTTCAATTGCCGTCTTACCTGCAGAAGACCACTCAAACAACATTAAGGGCCAACACTTTGTCGTCAAGTTAAGTACATAAAGATATAAAACAGGTAGCCGGTGAACCCACTTATGCAGGTATCATGCTCCCTGATGTATAGAAGGTCCCCAGAACATGTGCATTTGTAGCTGCCCCATGTATCCTTATAGTTGCATTCAGGGAACTAACACACTTTCTTCTCTTTGCATTCATCAATATCTGTTGTAAGACCCCAACTTTTATGAATAAAAATAAATTTTCTATAAATATCATTTTGAATATTATGGAATAAATTTGATATAATGTTATAGTTGTGGGTAATATTTATAAATTTTGCAAAGACGCATAAGTTTTTATATAATATTCGACGGGTCGGAAAATATTCGTTTTAACGGGGAATATTCGTGATGACTCGGCACAATCATTAAGTGGACCCCACAACACAATTATTATCGGATTGAGAAAACGACAAAAATATTTTATTAAAAATAACGGCGAAGTTTTATCGTTAATCTTTGTTGAACTACTCGGTAGTAAAAAAATACGATGAATCTGGCGTGATTGCATAATAGCAGACACCGGTATTGATTATTGATGCTTATATGAGAAGTCATTCGGTTTTATTCAATTATTATCGATATTTTATATATTATTAAATCAATAATTGAGATGACGAGTTATTAATATTATTATTTGCAATATTAACGATGTCTCAGAAGTTCGCATCAAGAAGAGGTTTGGTCACCTAATTATGCATCAATAGGAGAAATCTTTATTCGAAAAGCCCCTCTTTTCAGGAGCGACGACGGTCGATTAATAGTGTGAATAATAATAATGATGATGAAGTTTTATTTTATTAGTATTATTAATGTAATAAAAGCAGAAAAGTTTTTATATAAAATGTAATACTTTTATAAAGTTATTCGCTTTTATTAGGCTAATAGTAAAATCTTTTATATAAAATAGAATACTTTTATAAAGTTATTCATTTTTATTAGACAATAATTAGATTATATTATATTTTATTATGCATATAGTGTTTGATAGTGCTTGATATAGTGTTTGCATAGTAAAATCTTTTTAAAAGTTATTCGCTTTATTAGATTATAAATAGAATATATTATATTTTATTGTAAACCAATCTGGACCGTCCGTTTAAAGTAAATTGATCTGAATCGTTCATGGATTGGTTACTATTCAGTCCATTCTTCTATAAATAGAAGCTCATTCATTCATTATTTCTTACGAAATCACTGAAACTCTAGAGAGAGAAACTTTAGAGAGAATTATTCTTCTATAATCTTGAGCGTATTTCTTTAGCGTTTAAGAAAGCTTTGAGTGTAGTGCAAGTTTCTTCAAGTATATCCCCGCTCTACCGTCGGAGTACTCTTATTTTTAAGGTAAGGGATATTATTTTTTTTATATTCATGAAGAGAACTTCTGTTATTCCATTCTTTATTACTCTGTTGGAATAACCTATATACTTGGTGATTTCTGTTGTTATTCCATTCTTTATTATTACATTTGAACATCCATCTTCATGCATGCGTTTTTATTTGGACTGGTTCCGTCTTTATTATTCTGTTGGAATATCCAGTCTGTGCATTTTACGCCGGACCTGGTTCAGTCTTTATTATTTTGTTGGAATATCCTGTCTGTGCGTTCTACGCCGGACCTAATTCTGTTATTTATTATTTTGTTAGAATAACCTGTCTATGCAAAGTACCGCATGCATGGTGATTTCTATTGTTATTCCATTCTTTATTATTCTGTTGGAATATCCTATCGGTGCGTATTACGCTTGACTTGGTTTCGTTATTTATTATTACATTGAATAAACGCATATCATAAGCAACCGCATGCATGGTGATTTCTTTTGTTATTCCATTCTTTATTATACTTAGTTGGTTAAAGTTTTGAATTTCTATACTCCATGAAATTAGTGGAATATCCTTGATATTTACGCTTCATCCAAAGATATCTTTTCATGAAAATATTCTTGAGCATTCTTGAAGTTTTACTCTACAAAGAAGTATCATGTTGACAATTTGGGACGTTATTAGTTCCTCGGATAAATTAATTCTTGAACTTGTTTTATTGAATTCTTATATCATTGTCATCATCCTCATGTTTATATTATGTTGAAAGTCATCGTCGGCTCCTAGTGTAAAGATGGACTTGGTATGATTATAACCGGGGATTATTGATGTAATAATCGCTTAATCGTAATGTTACAAATGATGTGGAAAAAGTCCTCATTTGGCCGTAGTGCATTGATGGATAGTTGTTGGCATGATCATGACCATTGATGAATACACGAATATCCTTGGCCCGTAGTGCATGGATAATTTATGGTTGTGATACTAATGAATATCCTTGGTCGTAGAAAAGGGGGATGATGTGGATTATTTATTGTCGAGTCCCATCGATAAAAGTGATGAAAACTTTTAAATCATAAAAGATAGTAGATTTTATTCTCTACTTGACTCTTTTAATAGATTGCATGTTCGCTGCAGTTAAACTTGATGTCTATTGTATTTTATCAGTTTAACATTGTTGAAGACTAATGATAATTTATTCTGCATTATCTTAGTCATAATATTTCTTACTGGGCTAGTTGAGCTCATTCTTTCTTTCACTGTTCTCTTCAGGAAATGAGAACGTAGTTAGGACTAGTCGGGGAACGGAGTGACGGTCCAGAGGATAGTATTAGTAGTCCTCACTATTCTGTTAAATAGTGTGATAATAAATGTACTGAGGACTTATTCTGAGAGTAGATATTGTCTAGAAGACAATATTTGTATTAAAACTCACAGCTTTCTTGTTGTATACTAAAGATTGTATTTGTATTCTGTACCATGTATTTGGTGACTCAGAATAGGTGATGTATACCTATTTTGGGGGCGTCACAGTTGGTATCAAAGCTTAGGGATATGATCCATGGCTGAGATGTGAGACAAGAACTAGGAGGGGAGAGACGGGGAATTCCTTCGCTAGTATGACCTACCTAAGTCTATTTGATATTTAATTGGTGGAACGAGTATAGGGATAATATGTGATATGTTAATTAACCCTTGTTTTGTGATGTTGTTTGAAAATGGCATCCGAGAATGTTGAGAACATCAATGGAGCACAAGAGACCGTTGAGTCTCCACAGATCAATAATCAGGATAATGTGCATCAAGAAGGCGACAATCCTCATGCAAATAACAACACTAACCAAATAATGAACGATGGAATGTTCCGAGGCTTCATGCAATTCATGCAACATCAGGCGAGAGCGGCTCCTATCCAAAATGCAGATGGAAACACTGGCAACTCTCAGGTGGTCACCGCCAAACAGTTCAAGGAGCTGAGACCACCGGAGTTTTTTGGAGATCCAAAACCACTTAAGGCGGAGACATGGATAAAATAGATCAACAAGATATTTGATGTCTTGGGTTGCTCCGAGGAGCAAAAGGTTCCCTTTGCCACCTTCATGTTGCAAGCAGAGGCAAATTACTGGTGGGAATCTGTAAAGCGTACTCAACCTGCCGCACTGAAGATGTCTTGGAAAAAGTTTTAAGAACTGTTCAACAACAAGTAATTTCCCAAAAGTATTCATCACATGAAAGAGGTAGAGTTCATTAAACTGGAGCAAAATAACATGACCATATCGCAGTACGAAGCCAAGTTTGCCGAGCTGTCCCGATTTGCATCCCATTTGGTTGATAATGAAGAGAGAATGACGCGAATGTTTCTAAGAGGTTTAAAACCCGAGATACGTCAATATCTTATCTCTCATTAACTGTGTTTGTATTCAGATGTTGTTAATAGGGCTCAGTTATTGGAGCGCAATAATGAGTCAACCCAACCAAAAGAGAGCAGCCGACAAAATGATAATACCAGTGATAATAGTCATCAAAGCGGTGACAATAAGCGTGGAGGGAATCAATATGCCAGAAATGGTAACCACTTCGGTGGTAATCATGGCCAAAGCAATAAGAATGGACATTTCAAGAAGAGGAGATTCAACAATGATGGAAAGACGTTAGCATCAGCACCTGTTGTTAAGGAATGAGAACAACCACCTATCATATGCTTCAAATGCAGAGGGGAGGGATACATCAGTCCAAACTGTGCGATGCCGTCCAAACCATGTTATAATTGTGGAAGAGAAGGTCACCTAGCTCGATTTTGTCGTTCACCGAAGATAAGCTCAGCTAGGATGGAGGCACCAAAAGACGCCCCAGAAAAGTCAAAGCCAGTAGTGCAAGGGAGAGCGTTTGTCGTGACCTTCCAGAAAGAAAGGAACCCAAATGAGGTCATCACGGGTAAGCTTATCATAAACTCTAGCGAAGTATATACCTTATTTGATACCAGTTCTATCGATTCCTTTATTTCTCCTACTTGCGCTCAACGTTTAAATTTGACTCCGAAGAAATTGGACTTTGACTTATCTGTTGAAACTCCGTTGGGAGAAACCTTCATTACATCCACTGTTTATAAGTCTTGTTTGGTTCAAATCGGTACCCTCACATTACCTGTAGATCTTATTTCATTGAAAATACTTGCATTTGAAGTAATTCTAGGGATTGATTGGTTAACCACTCATCATGCAAAAATTGATTATTTTTGTAAGGTTGTTAGCTTTCATATTCCTAATCAACCTATAATGCGAATTCAAGAAACCAAACCATTAAAATCAATCACTGTCATCTCAAGCCATAAAGCTATTCGTTTATTGAAAAATGGATGTCAAGCTTTCTTAGCTCATGTCACAGATCTAAACAAAAATACGTCAGTTTTGAATGATATTTCAATTGTTAATGAATTTACTGACGTATTCCCTAAAGAACTTCATGGCCTACCCCCAGAGCGTGAAATTGAATTTTGTATTGACCTTGAATTTGGTACAAAACCTATTTCCAAAGCCCCATATCGAATGGCTCTTATTGAACTTCAGGAGTTAAAGACCCAACTACAGGAATTGTTAGACATCGGTTTCATTCGTCATAGTACTTCTCCTTGGGGTGCTCCTGTTTTATTCATGAAGAAGAAAGATGGGAGTGTACGACTTTGTATTGATTATCGGGAGTTGAATCATGTCACCATCAAAAATAGGTACCCATTGCCACGTATTGATGACCTGTTTGACCAGTTGTAAGGCGCCAAATTCTTTTCAAAGATTGATCTTCGTTCCGGATATCACCAATTGAAGATTAGAACCGATGACATTCCAAAGACGGCTTTCACAACTCGGTACGGGCATTATGAATTCCTAGTCATGTCTTTTGGATTGACTAATGCTCCTGCTGCCTTCATGGATATGATGAACCGAGTATTCAAGGAATATTTGGATCACTTTGTGGTCGTCTTTATTGATGACATCCTTATTTATTCCAAAAGCCGTGAAGATCATGAGCAACACTTGAGGCTGATACTCCAAAAGCTTCGTGAATATAGGCTTTATGCTAAGTTAAAGAAATGCGAGTTCTGGCTTGAGGAAGTAGCATTCCTTGGGCACGTGGTATCAAGTCATGGAATATATTGACCCAGCAAAGATTGAAACTATTCAAAGCTGGGAGCAACCTAAATCAGTGACCGAAGTATGTAGCTTTCTCGGCTTAGCTGGTAATTATCGGAGATTCGTGGAAGGTTTTTCTCGAATTGCTACTCCCTTAACTCAGCTGACTCGGAAAGATACAAAATTCGGTTGGAGTGAGGAATGCGAGAAGAGTTTTCAAGAACTCAAGAGGAGGCTCATTTCAGCACCTGTTCTGATAATACCATCTGGCTCGGAGGGGTTTGTCATCTACAGTGATGCTTCGGGCAAAGGGTTAGGATGTGTTCTCATGCAACATGGAAAAGTCATAGCCTATGCCTCTCAACAACTCAAAGAATATGAGAGGAATCATCCTACTCATGATTTAGAGTTGGCAGTTGTTGTCTTTGCACTTAAAATTTGGAGGCATTACTTGTATGGGGAGAAAGTGGAGATCTTTACGGATCATAAAAGCCTCAAATATTTCTTCACTTAAAAGGAACTAAACATGCGACAACGACGTTGGCTTGAACTGTTGAAAGATTATGATCATACCATCCAATACCATCCTGGAAAAGCGAACGTGGTAGCTGACGCATTGAGTAGAAGATCATATGCGGGTACGAGTGCGATATTGTCAACGCAAAGACCCATTTTGTATGACTTGCAAAGGATGGAGATAGAGATAAAGACTCCAGGGACCCAAGTGATGATGGCAAATATACGAGTGGAACCGACTTTAATCGATAATGTTAAAGTTGCTCAAGCTACAGACCTGGAGCAGATACATATGAGGAAGAAAGTAGAAGAAGGTGCTATGCCGGAAGCAAGAATCGATGAAGAAAGAATACTTCGAGTCAACTCCAGACTTTATATTCCTAACGACCCTGAGTTAACGTATAAAATCATGATGGAGGCTTAAATGGTGTTCCTAACGACACACCATTTGCAATCCATCTTGGGAGTACTAAAATGTATCATGATCTTCGACATACATTTTGGTAGGGCAATATGAAGAGAGAGATAGTGCTGTTTATCTCAAGGTGTCTAACGTGTCAACGAGTCAAGGCGGAGCATCAAGTACCAAAAGGTCCATTGCAACCACTTGAAATTCCAAAATGAAAGTGGGAGCACATTACCATGGATTTAAGCATTGGTCTTCCCAAGGTTTCTCGAGGTATAGATGCAATTTGGGTCATTGTTGATAGATTGACCAAGTCTGCTCATTTTTTACCTATACGAGAAACTTATACACTTGAACGTCTTACTCGTATATACATAAACAAGGTTGTAAGATTACATGGTATGCCAGTATCCATAGTTTCTGATTGAGACCCAAAATTCACTTCATGATCTCTGTGTCCATGACTTCAAGGGAAGTTGGGACAAGTTGTTACCATTAGTGGAGTTTTCCTACAACAACATTTATCAAGCAAGCATTGGCATGGCTCCATTCGAAACGTTGTATGGAAGAAAGTGTGCGTTCTCAAATTATCTTTGGGATGAGGTGGGTGAAGCAACATTCTTTGGGGACCAGGAGTTTGTACGTATGACTACGGAAAAGATTCAAACAATCCGACAACGTATAAAAACTTCACAAGACAAACAAAAAGAGTTATCGATCTTCATCGAAAGGACGTGGAATTCGATATTAGAGATCATGTGTTGTTACGTGTTGCTCCATGGAAAGGAGTTACGAGATTTGGAAAGAGAGGAAAGCTCAATCCTCAATTCATTGGCCCATTTTTAATCCTCGGTCGAGTAGGGACTGTAGCCTATAGACTTGTTTTACCGCCAAATATGTCTCGTGTTTATAACGTTTTTCATATATCCATGTTACGTAAATATGTAAAAGACCCGAACCACATTATTGAGTTAGAACCGGATGAAATAGCGGAAGATTTAACGTATGAAGAGATTCCTGTTCAAATTTTGGATAAGAATGAACATATTCTACGCTCCAAGTTTATACCTCAAGTCAAAGTTTTATGGAGGAACCACGATGTTGAGGAAATGACCTGGGAGTTAGAATCTGAAATGAAATCAAGGTATCCTTACCTCTTTGACATACAGTATCGCACCCTAATTTTGGTGAAATTTTATAAGAAAGGGAGATTGTAAGACCCCAACTTTTATGAATAAAAATGAATTTTCTATAAATATTATTTTTGAATATTATGGAATAAATTTGATATAATGTTATAATTATGGGTAATATTTATAAATTTTGCAAAGTACACAAGTTGTTATATAATATTCGATTGGTCGGGAAATATTCGTTTTAATAGGGAATATTCGTACGACGACACAATCATTGGTGGACCCCATAACAGAATTATTGTCGGATTGAGAAAATGACAAAAATATTTTATTAAAAATAATGGTTGAAGTTTTATCGTTAATACTGTTGAACTACTTTCATAGTAGTAAAAATACGATGTCGCGTGATTTCATAGTAGTACACGGTATTAATTATTGATGCTTACGTGAGAAGTCATTCGATTTTATTCAATTATTGTCGATATTTTATATATTATTAAATCAATAATTGAGATGACAGAGTTATTAATATTATTATTTTTAATATTAACGATGTCTGAAGTTTCTACTTGTAAGAGGTTTGGTCACCTAATTACACTAATGTGAGAAATCCTTATTGGAAAGTTCTCTTTCCAGGAATGACGATCGATTAATAGTGTGAATAATAATAATGATGATGAAGTTTTGTTTTATTAGTATTATTAATGTAATAAAACAGAAAAGTTTTTTATATAAAAAATGTAATACTTTTATAAAGTTATATGTTTTATTGTATAATAATTAGATTATATTATATTTTATTATGCATAGTGTTTTGCATAGTAAAATCTTTTTAAAAGTTATTCGTTTTATTAGATTATAAATAGAATATATTATATTTTATTATAAACCAATCTGAACCGTCTGTTTAAAGTAAATCAACTGGATAGTTCATGGATTGTTTACTATTCATCCATTCTTCTATAAATGAAGCTCATTCCTTCATTATTTCTTACTTAATTCAATTGAAACTCTAGAGAAACTATAGAGAGAATTATTCTTCTATAATCTTGAGTGTATTTCTTTAGCGTTTAAGAAAGCTTTGAGCATAGTGAAAGTTTCTTCAAGTATATCCTCGCCCTACCGTCGGAGTACTCTTCTTTATAAGGTAAGGGGTATTATTTTTTTTATATTCATGAAGAGAACTTCTGTTATTCCATTCTTTATTACTCTGTTGGAATAACCTGTATACACGGTCTACCCTATACTTGGTGATTTATGTTGTTATTCCATTCTTTATTATTACATTGGAACATCCCGTTCATGGCTTTTTACGGGACTGGTTAAAATTTTTATTATTTTGTTGGAATATCATATGCATGCGTTTTACGACGGACGATCATTATTTATTATTACATTGGAATAACTTTGCATCATGCCAAGCATCGCATGCATAGTGAATTTTGTTGTTATTCCATTCTTTATTATTCTGTTGGAATATCCCATAAATTGCGTATTACGCCCGACACGTTCCGTTATTTATTATTCTGTTGGAATAACTGCATACACGCCAAGATGCGGCATGCGTGATGATTTCTTTTTTGTTATTCCATTCTTTATTATACTCGGTTGGTTAAAGTTTTGATTTTATACTCCATAAAATTAGTGGAATATCTTTGATATTTGCGTTTCATCCAAAGATCTTTCATGGAAATATTCTTACGAAAGATTCTTGAGTTTTACTCTACAAAGAAGTATCGTGTTGACAATTTGGACGTTATTAGTTCTTGGATAAATTAATTCTTGAACTTATTTTATTGAATTCTTATATCATTGTCATCATCCTCACGTTTATATTATGTTGAAAGTCATACGTGGCTGTAGAAGCAAAGATGGACTTGGTATGATTATGATTGGGATTATTCGGTGTAATCATAACCGTAATGTTATAAATGATGTGGAAAAAGTCCTCCATCGTTACCAGTAGTGCATTGATGGAATGATTGTTGGCATGATCGTGACCATCGATTGATGAATACACGAATATCCTCTACCGTAGTGCATTTGGATAATTTGTGGTTGTGATCTTAATGAATATCCTCTACCGTAGATGCGGGGATGATGTGGATTATTTATTGTTCTGAGTCCCAACGATAAAAGTGATGAAAAAACTTTTAAATCATAAAAAATAGTAGATTTTATTTTCTACTTGACTCTTTTAATAGATTGCATGTTATCATAGCTTAAACTTGATGTACATTGTATTTTATCAATTTAACATTGTTGAAGACTAATGATAATTTATTCTCGCATTATCTTAGTCATAATATTTCTTACTTTAATTTAGTTGAAACTACTTTTTCTTTCACCATTTCTTCGTGAAATGAGAACGAAATCGGACTACTTTTAATCGGGGAGCGGATGATGGCGGCCTCAGATGATAGTATTAGTAGTCCTCACTATTTCGTTAAATAGTGTAACAATAAATGACCGAGAACTTATTACGAGAGTGGATATTGTCTGAAAATAATATTTGTATTAAAACTCACATGCCTTTCTTGTTGTATATTAAAGATTATATTTCAGATTGATACATCATGGATTTGGCATTTCAAAATAGGTGATGTATACCTATTTTGGGAACATCATATCTGTGTGGTGAACAAATAATGAAAGAGCAGCGTTAAATCAGAATTTTTACCAACCGAGACTACGACCCATAAACGTGAATTCTATGTATGATCATTGTAATAATCAGTACATTGCTTCTGCACAGGATAGACATAATAACTAAAATATTGACCATTGTCAAAAGAAGGTTCAAATGAGTAAAATACTGAAAATGAAACAAATAAAAGTAGAGGGATCGCTTCTGTCCAGGTCCCAAAGGATCAAATAATTAAAGTGTATATTTTTTAGTTAAAATGGCAATTTAATCTGCCATGTTTCATTTATCGATTGGCTTCCGATATAAACAGTTTTAAAAGTCCCAGGTTTTTATTTATGTCTCTTCTCTTCACTTCACTTCACTTCTACTCCGACACATTTCTTCCTGTAGATTTACTAAACTAACCTTCCCGATCTTTCATATCCCAACTTAAACAAAAACCATGGTATAGTTCATCCCTTCCCTTGGTACCAACAACCATAAAATCTGAACTACAGGCTGCAGAACTAGTTTGCAAAGATTTTTCCAGTTCAATACTAAGCCTGAGGTCAAAGTTGCTGGCGTGCTTGTTTGAGCATAATTTTGGTGAGGGTAGCCCTGCTGCAATGCATAATAATGATGTTAATAGAATTTACTCAGCAAAGTCTTCAACATTCCCCTGCCAATCAAGAGCAAATAATAGTGGCAAAGTCTGTGAATGTTCTTCTCCTTTTTCAATTGCAATGGTCTGTTCAAGCGTCTTCAACATTCCCCTGCCAATCAAGAGAAGCCATCTTGAAACACAAAATACTGAAATCATAATATGATTTTGAAGAGCTTGGTCTAGCAAATTTACCAGCCGATGTTCCATGAATGATTGCTTCCAAGAGGCTTGGTGAAATTTCAACATGCACAAGTTGATAGGCTCCTCAAGCCCCTGGAATATCCCCATAGTGCTCTCTAAGTCGAGCAGAAAATAGATGAATCTATGGTTGTCACTGCAGACATCTGAAATAATTCAGACACTTGAGAATTCATCAGCAGTTAAAATTGTACAAGTTTCATCACAACCATTGAGCAAATATATACATAAATAGTACAGTTGTACTTCGAGATAGTTGTACTTTGCCGATATAACAAACTTCTATTGAAAAGATCATGAAGAATTGACATATTCTTAACAGTCAAATCACAATATCAGAGAAGCTTCTCCCGTACATTGGTAAAGACTTTGCCGTATTCAACAGATTTTGCCGTATTTATGTACATCTGTCCGATGAGGAAGTTTCTTAGTGCAGGATCAGTTGAGCAACAATGGAATCATGTGTTAATCTCTATTCTACATCTGATGGATCTCGTATTGTGCAATGGGTGCTGGAACTAGGAAAGTAAAAGTCAAGTACCATGAACATCCAGCTGTTTGAAACTAATTAAACTCAGAACTTCAGAAACAGAATGTGGGTGGGGGCAGGGGTTGCATAGTAACTCAAACATGTCTCAAATAGAACTTAATGGAGAAAACATCAAATCATGCACCCGTGATTTTTAAGTAGCCGATATTTTAGATCTAAAGATATACCTCACAAGTAAGAAAAATAAAGCAGTAGAAAGTATTACCACAATCAGAATCTAATGGCCAAATATGCTTAGCCATTAAATCTGTGCCACTGACATCATGGGGAAGCCCAAATAAATACTTCACTGCAACAACCTTATCCATGTTCAAACTATAAAAGAAACAAAATGAAGAAATGAAAAAATAAAGACACAATAAGTAACACCTGTATGTTCAACAACATTTTAAGAGGGATGACATACTAAAATAACTTGGCACATTAAGCAAAATTAAGTCCAGAGAGAGGTGCTCTACATGCATATGAACTGTCTAATTTGCCAAGAACTATTTAAAAAAAATAGGAATAATATTTTATCAGCAGCCAATGATGCTCAAGGAACCCTACCTTTTTCCATCCAGACAAAAATGCAAAGCACTTGAAGATAGTGCACCAACAGCTTCAACACCATTATCGCGACAGTGAGTTCAAGACATGCAATGCATTTCAGTATACTAATTTCATGTGGAATTACCTTGTCAGCTTCTAAGAAGATATTAACATGTTAGATAAGTTAAATATTGATCCCAAGGGGATACAACACATTAAAAAGTCATTGAAACAAAATTTAAAAACTTGTTTGCAAAAATCAAGGTGGATGTGGGAATGTAAGTAACTATGTTCTAAGGCTCCATTTGTCACAGGGAAAAAATTTCAATAATAATGTACCTAAACAGGTACAACCCCCTCTTTCAATAATAATGGCTGATGAAAAGAAAAGAATTGTAAGCTAAATATTTATCCATTACTTATATATAGGCAGAACAGGTTGGAAACAAACAAAGTTAATAAAAATGAAAACAACACCTTTGCACGTGGATGCTCTAATAAGATCTAATTTAGAATGTGCTGATTCAACACAAAACATTAGAAGAAAACGAATTCATGCCATCAAAGTTATCTAGAACAACATAGATCTAATTGTGTCCAGCTATGATCTATTATAGACAAATTCAAAAACTAATTGAAGATTCAAAAGTAAATTCACGTAGGAGAATTTGATCAAAATACGAGAAGCTAAGTAGAAAATTAAAAGCAATAGAATTACAGAAATTGAAGAGGGAGAATGATTGGATTTAGTTACCATTGATTCGATAGCGAGCAGTAGCCAAAGATCTGAAAGGGGATGCCGATAGATGGAGAGAAAATAGGAGGGGATCGGATTCTTAACTGTTTTTGTTTGTTGACTCGAATTCTAATGTGTACTATTACGCCTAAATTCCGTGGCGTGGACTAGGAGGACTGGTATGTATTTAATCAACGCCTCAATTTAGGCAACTGCGAATGGTACTGAGAATGGTTTAGGGAAAATTCAAAAGGAATGAAATTTGTACCTTCAAGTGGTTAATAATGGAAGAGGAAGGAGAGAACGACCCACCTTCAAAGATAAAACCACCCCACCATCGCAACAGCTACGATCTTCGATCTCAGTTGCCAGATCAACTCCAAAACAGTCCAACTCTCCAACTTTCGGCCACCATTTTCCATCTCCAATCCACGATCCTCCTCCTCCGTCTCTTCGGCAAACATTAAGAAAACATTAAGAAGAAGAAGATCTAGATCTAGATCTAAATAATTTTTCTGATTTATAGCAAAAGATAAAAATTATATAATTATAACTATAAGTCTATAACCAGAATGAAAAAAATAATGAATTTCAAATTAAAATTTATTAATAAATAAATGTTAATTTTATTATTTTTAATAAATATAATAATTAATGTTTTAAATTATAATTGAATAAGTTTGTATCATTTTTGAAATATTAAATTTTAAAATGAATACTTTTTAATTACAACTATAACTAGAATAAGAAAAAACATAATGATTTTAAAAGTATAGTATTTATGAATGAATGTTAATTTATTTATTTTTAATAAATACAATAATTAATAATCTAAATTACAATTCAAATAACTTTTAATTATTTTGAAATTCTAAATTTTAATTTTAAAATGAATGCTCTAATTACAATTATAAATAGAATAAGAAAAAAATAATGAATTTTAAAGTATAGTTCATAAATTCTAAATTAATTTGAATCTAACACATTTTAATAATAAAATTATATTATCCATTATATCGCCTCATGTTATCGCAAGTAAATTTTAAAAGTACAAAATTTATAACAAGCTAATACCTATATATATATATATATATATATATATATATATATATATAAATTTTGTTATATATATAACATTGTTATATATATATTTTTTTGTATTAGAATATTTATAAATTTATAAATATTTCATCTAAAATTTAGATATGAATATTTTTTATAAATATTTATATGAATATTTGTTTATATATATATATATATATATATATATATATATTAAAATATTCATAGTTACATTATATAAATATTCAGGTGTTACTTTATATATATTTAGTTTAATGTGGAGATTAAAGATGTGTATATATATATTGATAGTAATAGAATTTATCTAATACAAAAAAATATATAACATAAGAAGCAAAAATATCACAACTAGATTTTGAACATAAGACCTATGGATTATTGGGTCATTAAACTACCACTGAACCATTCTAATTTATTAGTTAACTAAACTACCGCCATAACTTGTAGCGGTAGATTAAAAAATATATCTATATGTGCTCAATTTTAATTTCAAAATTATAAATTTAAAAAAAATAATCTTGGACATTTATTTTGAGATGAAGCTGATTGAAACATTTCATCAGATATAAAATTGTGTCCAAATAAATAAAAATTTAAATGAAAAATGATTCGTTTGGGGGAAAAAGAGGCATGCTTATTGGGTTTGTCTTAATTTTTGTATATATATTAGGTACTTTTTTTGCATATTTAAAAAATATATATTCTTAATAAATAATATTTTGTTCATTTCACTGAATGAGTTTCATTTTGACTTTTTGGAATTGATTTCAAAATTGTAAAATTTAAAACTATGGGAATTAATTTAAATTAGACATTATAATCATAAATATTACTCACTCTATTTCACAAAAAGAATCTTCTTTGCAAATTGTATGAATTTTAAGGACATATTATTTTTGTATTTACTAAATTATAGAGTATTTAGTCTTGTATTGATGGTATGAATTTAAGATACAATGTGACTGAAATACAACATAAATCAGCTAACATATCTCAGCCATGTTCATTACAATATTATATAAATAGATCAAGAGAGAGTGAAGGTCCCATTTTAGCTCATTTGTGCACTTGATCTCCACTAATCCTCTATCCCTCAAAACCAACGAAATTAGTATCATATACGTGGCAAATATTGAACTTCATCCCAAAAAATATATTGTTACATAGATTTGAACACAAGACCTCTAGTATGGAATATTGATCCAATGACCACTTGAGCACATAGGTCTAGTTGCTATTATTTTGCAAGGATTAATATTTAATACTATTATTATTATTATGACTGTTATTATTATTATTATTATTATTATTATTATTATTATTATTATTATTATTATTATTATTATTGTTGTTGTTGTTGTTGTTGTTGTTGTTATTATTATTATTATTATTATTGTTATTGTTATTATTATTATTATTATTATTATTATTATTATTATTATTATTATTATTATTATTATTATTATTATTATTATTATTATTATTATTATTATTATTATTATTATTATTATTATTATTCTTATTATTATTATTATTATTATTATTATTATTATTATTATTATTATTATTATTATTATTATTTATTATTATTATTATTATTATATTATTATTATTATTATTATTATTATTATTATTATTATTATTATTATTATTTTTATTATTATTATTATTATTATTATTATTATTATTATTATTATTATTATTATTATTATTATCTTAATTTAAGGCAACATTTTAATAGTCGTTGCAAAAAGTTGTATAAAATATCAACGAAAATTAAAATTAAAATTGTTCATTAAATGAATGTGGTCCATATTAGTATGAAAAATATAGCAACAAAAAAAACTTTTTGTTGCCTACTTAGGAGAGGAGAAATCAAGTGGTTAGAATTATTGCAATGAATTTCTAACGAATTTTGTTTCCAAATTTTACAACTACTTATGAATTTCGTTGCAAAAAGTGAAAGCCTGACACAATCTGCAACGAAGGACAAGTTTCGTTACTAAACATACATTTTTAGCAACGACTTATAATGTCGTTGCCTGAAAAATCGTTGCTAAAACCCCATTTTTAGTAACAAAAAAACTTTCGTTGCCCACGATGATGGGAAAGCAAGTGGTCGAAAATTTTGCAACGAATTTCTAACGAAATTTTTTTTCGCCAATGAATTAGCAACGAAATTTTGCAACGAATTATGAATTTCGTTACAAAAAGTGAAAGTCTGACACAATCTGCAACGAAGGACAAATTTCGTTGCTAAACATATACTTTTAGCAACGACTTATAAAGTCGTTGCCATGAAAGGATTTTGACAATACAATTGTTGTAAAAACAAGTTTTAAAATCATGTTCTTCTATGTTTTCATAGTTTTAGAGTTCTATGTAAAAATCTTTTGGTGAAACTTCATAATTTTGATATGTGAATGGGATGTGTGTGTGTCTATATATATATATATATGTATGTATGTATGTATGTATGTATGTATACGCTTACATGATATTTTTATAGTTGTTCAAAAGTTTCACTTCACAAAGATATGATGAACATGATGAAATCAAGTTCATAGTGTTTGATTATGAAGTTATGTTGAAAATTGTTCTTAAATCTTTGATATGAGCATGAGTTATATGTAAAATTGGTGATGAATTGTGTTAATACGATAAGAAACCAAAAGAACGCAAGTTGAATGAATATATTTGGTTGTAAAACGAATTCACAGTGAAGAATTTCGCTATGAATGTCAAAAAAAGAAGAAATAATAGAAATAGTGAAATTAAAGATTTTAATTTGGATGTTTATGTGGTTAGAAACGTGTTATAAATATTAGTTTATGTTTCTGTAAATATATTACACCTTGGGTAGGTCGGTATAGTTGTTAGAAAAGAGTTTGTAGGCCTAATTTGGCTTTCTGTAGTGTTCGGGATCATAATTCGCGAACTAGCAGAAGGGACCCTCGCCCCGGCGGGCCACCCTAGTGTAAAAACCCCCGCCCCAGTGGGGGGGGGGGGAGGGGGTGGTGGTCTGTTTTGCCAAATTGTGAAGAAAAAAACTAATCAGACATGTTATACTAAAATGAGCATAACGTTTTCATACGAACTTCGATTGAGGTGACTCAAGATGATCCGGAACGAGGACGAGTAGACCTACAACTTTTGTTCTTTAAGTTTTTCAATTTGATGTCGGGAACTGGGGTCAAAATGGCCATTTGTGGGACTGATATGTATTAGGAGGCAATCGGAAGGTGTCGGGCATGCACGTATGCAAGTGTAGTGCTTCTGACGATAAAAGATGTTTTCCTAAGTTATAAAACATGAATGTTAGTAAATATAATGATGATTAACATTAATAAATGATGTATTAGATAAGTTATGTAAGCACACTAAGCATACAGAAGAGAGACGATTCGGGCGTGTGACGAATGAAAGTCGAAATGCCGTGACAAGTGTTAATGAACATTATAAGATATGGAATGAGTTTAATATAAAACCCATAAGTATTCCTAGCAAGACTTAAACACTTGAATGAATTTCGAATATTACATAACTCGAAAAGTTAACATAATCTAATTGAACATTGTGTGATAAGTAACAGGGAGGATTATGAGATGTGGAGTAGAGTTTACATTACAATTACTATGTGTTGTTATGTGACTAATAGTTGATGTGTATGATTATATAATTGTGTAGGGCATGTGAAGTGTAGATGGCTGTAAGATGTTAATCTGTTATTGGTAAACAACGATTAAGGCAAGTCTTTCAGTTCCTATTTGCTATGTTAATTTGATGATAAACTATTTGAAATCTTTATTGCAAATTGCATGGTGTGTTATATTAATGTAGAAAGTATGAAATGTTAAAGTCAATTTATGACTACGTTTATTGAGTAATGAATGTTGATTGAGTAAGGAACCAAAGGATGATACGTAGTCATTCCTCTTAGATCAATCAATGGAAAAAAGTCTATACCCACAGCATGAGTGAAAAAGTTTTAAGGGGAACTGAATCCTAAGCAAGGCAAGATGGAAAAAGGATTCTAAATCACGGTCAGGAAGACAAACTAAGAGGCTGTATCTACACAATCAGTCGGTTGAAAAGAATGAGATGCAGATATCTCATGTGTTATTTAGTACCTGTGATGTCTGAAAATGCCTATCAATTTGAGATACATCATAAACAAAATGTATAACAATAAAACAAAACCTCTGAAGAACTCAATAGGATGGGTATAGAAAAATGTGGTCGACATCAGAGTATCTGTTAAGATCATAGGAAGGATGGTACGACCCTCCCTCAAAGCCCTCACTATAGTGATCAAGCCAATGTCCAAGTGATCTATGTAGAGCAACATGTACAGATAGGCTACAACGCACATCAACAAAGTGTCTACTTGGGCAACCCACCACTCATCCTTAGAAGTGGTAAAATATACTAAGTATACAGAATAGCTGTCTGTCGACTCGAAATGATCAACCAAGAAATCCAGAGACACGACATGTCCTGAGGTGATCTCGTCCAAGATGACTGTATGACGTAAACCTGTCAATGTCATAAACCGCCTTCTGAACTCACCAATAGCCACTCTAGCGCAAGGCCTGTCTAATGGAAAATTCGTAATTCGCTCATACTTATCTAATGTAGGAGTTAACTCATGGGTCTCGAATCTGAAAACCTGCATCTAGGGAATCCTGCAAGATAATATCCCTTCTATGAAACCCACCAAAACCTAGAAGGGCAAGAGGGATATAAAATGTCTCAGCATCTTATGAACGGTCATCCGATCTGAATGATACAAGCTCTCATACGAAGATCTCAAAGATGAGGCTATCAAGGTTGGTGAACTATGCTCAATAGGGTAACAATGGATGAAGACATCTGTAAAACTGTATCATGAGACCATCCAGAGGTCAATGCTAAAATCATCAAATGCATATCCATGACATATAGTGCATGCATTATTACAAATGACAATGATAAATGTCAATATGATGCAAGGAATAGAAAGAATTATACATACAGTCCTAGTTACATCATCATCTAAATAAATATTAAATACATCATATTTGTCTACAACTGAAAAATAAAAATTACAGGGAAATATGGCACATCCGCCCAATATTTAATAGAGGCCTATCAAAAGAGACAACAAGCATATCCAAAGAAATCTATGATGTCTACATCATCTAATCGATTAACATGTTGTAACTCCTTATCTCTGCCAGATGGAACATCAGGTCGATATAAAGGGGAATCTGATCCAGTGAAACTATCAAAATATGAGCCACCTGAGGGGCCAGCGCCAGAGCTGGATGGATCAAAAAAATCTGCCTTCGACGGATCTCAGCCCAGATGTCGGATGAAAAATTACGCCCGGTCCAACCTATGGGTTAAGCTACTAATTTGCTTCAAATAAGTGGGTTCTTTGATAAAGGTGATCCAGTTTGTCATCATCACAGATCCAAGAACCATGTCCCCCATGAACTGAGTGGCACGAGTCTGAGATTCAATGGTGCGAGGAGCCCACCAGCGATAAAAGCCATCCTGAGTGTACGGGACCTCTGATAAAGTAAAGCCATCTAAGCCCACTAGGAGAATCTCGGTGACTGTCTGAGATAAAGACCAATGGTGTCTATCAGGAGGAAGATATGGAATGAAAATCTCCCTTGTAGTGCTCTTAATAGCACGTTCTCCCAAGTAGAGCTCCTGACCTCCCTCTGTCAAGAAAGGGATTTGATGAGTGGATAATATATACTCTAACTCGGTCGGAAAACCATCCTCTAAGCCATTTGTTAGAAGATCGGGGGTATAAGGAACCCATGTGACGATATCGGTGGTCAATAGCTCTAACTACAAGCGAGAATAAGTGAACCCCTCTGCTACAGGGACTTCGACCAAAGTGGAATAATGCCAGCGCTATCCCCTTGGATAGGTCTCCAGGCCTAAAGTAGTAGCTGGGCGTAGGCAATGGAGCCTCTCATATGCCCAAAACTACAAATGTAAAGATTAAATATCCTCAGTTATGAAGATTGACACCCGAGTGAGGGAAAATGAAAGATAAAGAGAAATTACTCACCAGCAGAAATGGGTAAAAGCCTAGCCAAGCCTCTGTCACACCCTTGAGCGTAGGCACATCCCTTAAAGGAAATAGGCAAAGGTGAATGAGCCCTAATCAAAATCTCTAATGTGGTCTACATCACTAGTGGCACTAACCAAAGTAAAAGAGACCATCAACGAGTTGTTCGCTTGGAAACAACCCTTGATTATGACCAAAATAGTAACCGAAGGATGCGATCTCTCTCCCTCTGATCAGCAGGCAGAGGCTTGGACAAAGCGCCACTAACAACATCAATGCTTAAAGGGCCAGAATAGACATCTCGACCCTTGAGGGCCAAAGCAGGAACTCCCAAGAGGGATTGGACTGTAACTAGAGAAATATTGGCCACCAAAGGCACCGACTCTCTTGTAAACCCCATCCCCATAATGAACCACCAATCCATCGATGTCATCATCACCTCACAGTCCTAGTAAATAGAGAGACTGACTATGGTGGAACCATCACTCAGATAAATCCCTCAAATAATCCTTGGGGCAGCGACGAGGAGGACTGGAAAAAAAGACCTCAAAGTCCCAAGAATGGACAATGGCCTAATACTTCGGATGAAGGGTCCCGTATAAAGAATGAATGCTAAACCAGTTCCCCTGGGTTGAGTAATGCCAGGAACCTACATCAAGTTTAAAATAAAAATTAAACCCTTGCCCCAAAAGAGGGAAAAGAAGAATGGAAAATATAAAAATAGCTATTACCTCGTTCGCATGAAGATAAATCAATGGATGACGTCTCGAATCATCTAGAAGATCTGGAATCGTCATGTTAATAGCTGAAAGCTCCTGAGGGGGAATAACAGCCAAAGAAGCGGGGTCCTCAAGAGGAAAATCATCATCCTCATCTATAGCCTCCGTCCTATCCACCTGAATGGGATGAATCACTGACTCGATCAACTGGTGAGGCTACTGGGCCGGACGAGGCACATGAACATCAAAAGACCTCCTTCTCCTCACACCTGAGGAAACCCAACGAGAACTACTCGACATGTTTAAATCTATGTTCTGAACAAAATCTCGAAATCGCCTCAGAAAGGGTGAAGTACGCTTTGAAATTAAAGCAATTGAATTCAAGTCATTGCATCATCCATATCCTTTGTGAAAACATGCATTAGTTTAACATGCTTCCCCAGTAGAGTTAAAATTGCATGCATATTAAACACCTAGACTCTTTAAAATAATTTGCCAGAGTCTCCTTTGTAAAACGAACTATCCGCATGCACATAGGCATGACTAGGTGGCCTTTCAGTAGCACACCAACCCAAAATCATGAGCATTTCATATGTATAAAATACATTAAGATTAAACTCACCAAGCAAGCCAAATCACTATGTGCATTTTATTTGAAAATATATGCTCATTTGTTCTCAAATAGGATAAATAAAGTTGCCAAAAAGGGTGTAAAATGACTATCTCAGAAATTAATTTTTTTCACATCAGAATGTTCAGCATGGTAAAATACAAACATTTACTAGGATTATTCATTTTTATCAAGTCATATGTGCATACATATTTGATACATTGTGTTTAAACTTATACGACATGGAATCTAACATTCTAACGGTCAAAACTTGGAAACAAAGGATGTAAATGTTACCAGAGTTGTGCATAACATTTGTACGATGACAAAATTTGCGAAAAGCAGCCCGAGCTGAGTAGATATGAGAGAGAATTTTTGGATTTTTCAGTATGATTAAGTTGAAAATGACTTTTGAAGGGGCAATGGGGAGTTTAAATCCACTTTCATATCTATCATCAAGCCAAGTAACTCTATCTAACTCGATCAAATTTGAGTTATAGCAAGTAGACTTGAAAAAGTAATGTTCTAGGTGGGCCCCACCCCATCTAACTCGATCAAATTTGTTAGTATAGCATCGGGAAAGGATCGATGATGGAATCGGGAAAGGTTATAAAAGAACTAATTCCAAAGATCGTAGTATCGATCGATACTACAAGCACCAATAAGGTTCGGTGATTTTCAGATCTTTGTAAAATATTGTTCCGGTGGTCGGGAACCGATGATGGAATCTGTTATCGCAGAAGTATTGGTGATTTTGGATGATGATCAATCTTTGCAAACAACCATTCGAGTAGGCACCGAGAAGGATTAATTATGTTCAACTTTGTAAACTACCGTTCGAGTAGGCACTGTGAAGGATCAGTGATATTCAACTTTGTAAACTACCGTTTGAGTAAGCACCGAGAATGATTGGAGATGTTCAACATTTGTAAACTATTATTCGAGTAGGCACCGAGAAGGATCGGTGATGGTCATCCCAATAAACTATCGTTTGAGTAGGCATCGAGAAATTTCGGTGACAGGTAACTTTGGAAACTATTGTTCGACTAGGCATTAAGAGGATGTTATAATAGTAATCATTGTAAGCTCTATCCCTGACAGCAACATCGGTATCAACTGGATAAAAATCGAAACCGTTGGAGATAGCCCCAGCGTAGCATAGGGAAGGATCCAATTATATAAACTGGTGCAAGTTATCATCAGGATAAGCATTGAGAATCCCCAATGAGATCACTTGAAAAAAGAGGAATATCCCCATTGGAGATAAAGTCAGGAAATGTATCTGAAGGCAAAAAATGTTGGTGACAACTCCAATGTTGAATTCAAAAAGGTCCAATGGTATCAACCATGAAAATCATCCCCATCAAAGAATAGGGATGATCGTTGATATAACCTGTGGAAGCTAACCCTACAGAGATATATAGCATGCACAACATATCACACCAGGCGTTACATTACATTTTCATTTATCATATTTCCAGTGTCTAACAATCTTTATCTTGTTCATTCCATTACATTGCATAAATATGATAAAGAGGGGCATCTGTAAATACTAAAAATTTCGCATTCCTATTACTAACTATGCAAGAGGGAAAAATCGTCTTTCAGAGACAACCTCGAGAGATCATCAAAGAAAACCCCCAAAGATAACCCCAGGAAATCAGTAAACCAACTTCCCCAGAGACTACCCCGGGAGATCATCAAATTAGTTCCCCAGAGACAACCCCGAGAGATCATCAAATCATTCGCCTAGAGACAACCCCGGGAGATCATCAAATTAGTTCCCTAGAGACAGCCCCGTGGGAAATTAAGTCAACTTCAGAGATAACCTTGAGGACTGAAAAAAGTTAACAACCATCAAACCATAGAGACAACCTTGATGAAAGACATTTGCAACACATCAAGCCTAGAAATCAACCCGAAAGGGCCAAAGAGTAATTTTGACAACTCAACATCAAATCAAATCAAATTACCATGAAGAAGGTCATACAGGACCATAACAGTAATCTCGAGTGAAATTAATGCAAGACAGCTCAACGGACAGACTGCGAAGACTCGAAGATGTGGTCATGGACTTATCTTCCCGAATTCTGAAAAGGTCATATCCCATGTCATTGTGTAGTTCCCGCGAAGGGCTTTTTGGAAAGGTATAACAAGCCTCCATCGAATTCTCGGATTAAAAGTTATAAAGTTTCAAGTAGACTGTACGTTGGTCAAAGTGCACGTACTTCAAGACGATGGGACCCACTAGGCTAGGCCCACCAGGGTCAGCCACAGGTAGACCCACAGTTGATCAGGGTCTATATATATCCCCTCCCCCTTTGGCTTCTAAAAGAAGATTAGGCAAGAACAGGGCCTAAGCGAGAGAATTAAAGGCTAGAATAGCTAAACGGAGCTCGAATCGTACTGTGATTCTTGTAAAACTTCTTTTTAAACACTCATATACATATACACTACAACATATCAAGTTTTAACTGGTGGAAATTGTTCCCAAAGGTGCCAAATATGATTCAATAGCAATTCTCATGCCTAACTATAAGATTTCGCCATATCTGACTTCTTATCTTGCTTTAATACATATACAAGTGTTTTATATAACTTTTTAATGGTTGATATTTGTCAGATCTGAAATTTTAATCATTCATTTCTTGTAAATATTTAATATTTGAGCTGTATTGACTAATTTGTACTAGATCTAGCAAGATCTAGCTTTTGACAAGTTCAAAAGTTGTAAAAATTGAACCTGGAGGCTAGAATGGCTAAGATATGTACAGATCTAGTTTTCTTTCTAATTTTTGTAAATATTTAGCAACCACGCGGCCCAAGATCTATATCTAGAGGATGTTAGAAGCTTTGGTTAAGTGCATGCAAGGATTTGACAGATGGATTCTTTGTTTTGCGATGTTTTAGTGTAAATATATCTATTTTATTTTAGTATATTTGCTATGCAGGCTATTTATGTGATATCATATGAGCCTAAGAGCCACGTGGTCTAAGGTCCAGCTGACGGATGTAGACCTGGTTCCCATGATGGACCCTTTTCAGTTGTACATCTAGCTTACAAATTTTGTAATTATAAATATAGGACCTTAAAATAGTTATCAGGATTTAAGGTCCCCGTAATTGTGAAAACCCTATGTGTGGTGCTCGGGCATACTTTGATGGCTTAAATGCCCATATATATATATATATATATATTATTTTGTCAAAGATGCTTCGTATCTCGAGAATAAAATCAAAATAAGCCAAATACAGAATAAAATGGAAGTATCATAGGCCTCAATTACTATATGAGTATAAGGGTTTGAGAACCTATTTTCAAAACATCATTTTATATGCCTTGTATTAAAATTAAACTTTTATATAAGTCAAACCCTTTGTATATAGGTGCAAAAGAGTCATAACACTACTTCCAAATAAAGTACTTAGGCCCAATTAACTGTAATACACACACACACACATACACATAAATTAGGGAACAAAAAGCGCGATAAATATGTTTCATGGAAGTCAGGGGGTGCCTAACTCCTCCCCCCCTCGGTTAATCAAGCCCTCGAACTCTATGTATCTCGTTTTCCAAGACCAATTAAAAAGAGTCTAATATTGGGCCATATTGCAAAATCTTTCAAAACTAGGTTGAGTTAGTATAACCATTTAACTCATACCAACTGGAGACTCTATCTAATTCGGACCAATAAAAAATCAAATCTTTTCAAATCATCAACATTATTTGTCGGCCTTTTTCCTGAAAATCTCACCCTTCAGATCAAACAAACTCACATAGAAAACATAAAGGGTTAGAAACACAAAGGAAGAGGGAGAAAAATATTTCTGACATCGACAGTTAGATCTGAAGATTTTTGTTCTTTATTGTATCAATGTCGTAAAGCTGGGAGTGTGGTTGTTAAGAAAAGAGAGATTGTCACTGATGATGAAGATAAAAATTTGGTTAAGAGAAATATTTTATGTTGTGTATGATATGAGTAAAGATAAATGGTTTGTGTCCACTCTTGAACTGAATCACAATCATGAATTTGTGTCCCCAAGAAAAGTTTCACAAAATCAAACACACAAAAATGTTTCGGGACTAGCCAAGTATCTGATTAAAACCCTTAATAATGCTGGGATTGGTCCAAGTAGGATGATGAATTGTTTTAGGTCATTGGGAGGAGGTACGAGCCATTTTGGTTTCTCTGAAATGGATGTGCGAAATATAGTTAGAGATATTAGACGTGATAGTATCGTTGTGAATGATGCACAGGCTGCAATAGAGTACTTGAGAAAATTGCATATTAAGAGCCCAAGCAGATTTTATTTTAGTGTAAAACCAGGCGTGGATAATCATATCTGATGTATTATATGGGTAGATTATCAATCTATAGTTGCACATGTAAATTTTTGCAATGTTGTTACATTTGATACCACATATCGAACAAGCAAGTATTTTCCATGCTATTTTCTCCTTTCACGGGTGTAAATCCTCATTATCATTCTATATTTCTTGGGTGTGCACTATTGAGCGATGGGACTGAGGATACATTTGTATAGTTGTTTGAGCAGTTTCTTGAAGCAATGAATGATAAACATCCAATAACCATTGTCACTGATCAAGATCATGCTATGTCGAATGCGATTGCTAGGATTTTTCCTAATACACATCATTCATTGTGTACTTGGAACATTATCAAAAATTTCCCAAAAAAACTCGGGCATATCTATCCCTCGCATCCGACCTTTAAGTCAGACTTTAACTACTACGTGTTTAAGTCTTTGACTATTCAAGAATTTAAGGACTGATGGAATTTTTTGCTTGAGGATTACGGTCTGCAGGATCAAGAGTGGTTGAAATCTCTGTATGAAGTAAAAGAGAAATGGATTGGGGTTTATTCAAAGAATTTCTTCGCAGCAGGAATGACAACGACGTCTAGGAGTGAAAGTATGAATAATTTTTTTGACGAATATATAAACACTTCCACGGGGATTAGAGATTTTGTTTTCAACTCCCAAAAAGCCATTGAGAAGCAGTACATACGAGAGAAACAAGATGATTATCTAACGGTCAATCGTGAAAGAAAATTCCTATTTGGAGATCCATTAGAGATGCATGCAGCTAAGATATATACCAAGGATATGTTCCGGTGTTTCCAGATTAAACTAATAAAGTCACACAAGTTAACTTCAAAGAAGGTGCATGAGTTGTCAACTCCTGATTCAAAAACCTACACGGTATTCAAAGTGATGGATCTTGAATCTAGCCGTAGGTATTTCACAGTTGTGCAATATATCGAAACCGGGATGGAAAAATGTAATTGTAAACAGTTTGAACATTCTAGTACAATATGATGTCACATTCTTAGGCTTCTAAGTTCAAAGAACTTGTTTCAGATACCTGAAGAATTGATACACAAGTGATGGACTCAAGATGCTAATAAAACGAGTGGTGTGGCCTCGTATATTCTCCCCTCTGTAATAGATTATGCTGACACACAAACCAGTTGGTTCAATTATATACACAAACAATTCGATCTGTTTGTGTTAGTTGCTTCATCTTCTAAAGAAGACACATGTTATGCTCTCCAATTGCTAAATCGTGAGCACAAAATTTTTTGCGCCTTCCCTACAGATGGAGGATGAGAATGTGCAACCTGTTATCAATAATGGGGCCAATATGGAATATCCCGATGATGATGAGTATGATGATGTAATTGTTTCCAATGATTATGTGTTTGATCCAATATGTTCACATACAAAAGGTCGAAAAGAGCAACAAAACTGAAAAGTGTTGTCGAACAATTGTTGGGTCAGAAACCACTTTGAAAGTGTGCAATATATTGAATCTTTATAAACCACGATAAGTGAAACCATTATAAAGATTTATGGTTGAAAAGGCTGAAATCAACATAAATTCATTTCTTTCGATTTATTATGACATTTTTATACAAATAAAGTGATATTATTTGCTAATCAGATATCTCTGTATGTATGTAACGCCTGGTAACTGAATGTCTCTATCCTGTAAATGCACGATAAGCAAAACAGTTAAACTTCAAACGGTTAATATTATCAGTGTGCACCCACAATATTAAACTGAGGACAAAACCTTTTAGAAGTGTTGATATTGTTCGACGTCGTTTAAATCAAAGATGTCTTCATACGTCATCGTTTTATATACATAGAGTCCGCGATAATATATTTAACAAAATGTCAAATTACATGTTTCAGTATACATCGTCCACAATATTAAACTGTAGATGGGGGATTTAGACAAGAATAGTTAAATTTAATGCTATTAGTCTTCCATTATTCTTGGTATTATTGTTACAGATTAATCATCATATTTTGTGATGATGAAAATATTACCCAATAACAAATAGAAAACTTAATAGCAGTAAATCGAATTATACTCATCCCAGGTCGGTACTGTAAAAAAGAGACAAAATACAAGATTATATATAACTTATTAAAGCCAAAAAATTTCTATTTCTCCTGCATAGGCTTGTTATTTGTTACAAATTCATGTAATCTGGGATGATGCGATAATCCATGGCTAAACAAGTTGAAGAATAGATGTATACCCAACAAAGTGAAGTGTTTTCAATACATCCTTCCATTTGATAGCCATCAATTTATCTCATAATCACAGATAACATGATTCATGCTCAAACAATAAAACTACGCAAGAAGAGATAGAAAATTCAAGAGCCTTAATTCCCACAATAATCGGAGTAGGTCTAGATGTCTTTTGTTTGCAGTTCTATCTCGTCTTATATATAGGGGACCTAACGTCCGCAGTATTAAAGTGCGGACTAGTCCTTTAAGTTCCACTATTGAAAATGACGTCATCCGACTGTTCTATTATTGAAAAATACGTCGTTCAACCATCGTTTCATAATCCCAACGTCCATAGTATTAAGCTACAAAAGGGCAAATGTAACAGAGGGACATTTTGGTCATCCATCCCGTCCACATTATTTCATTGTGGAATACTGAAAACTAAATCGCAGACGGGGTCTCTATAAAACCGCTTGATCTTCAGACAGAGTGTTGCGAAGTTTTGTAAGGCTAGACTCTTTTTTAAAATGTTTGCTATGGATTGGTCCCCACATATATATATATATATTGGTTTATTGTGTAATTTGTTGTTTTTTAACTTGGTTAAATATTTTGTTTATTTTGTACTCTGTTCTTTAACTTGGTTATTTTTTGTATGTCTTTTCTCGTGGAACTTGTAATGATCATATACTATATGCGGGACAATATAGTAATCACACTGATTCATGTTATCAGCCTTAAACTTCAGCATCACCTTTCCCAATAATTCCTTGCAATATCTTATGGTGTGTTTGAATTGTGGGAATGTAATGCAGGCAGGTATGGAATAAAAAATATTGTATTTTGGTGATCACACAGATTCATTTTATCAACCTTAACTTCAGCATCAGCTTCTCAATAATTACTTTGATTTTTCATATAATGTGAGAGATGGTGGAATCAGATTTATTTTAATAGAATAATTCAACCAAATTGTCTATTCAGTTATAATCGAATATCATACAATTTTACTATCTAAAAAAGTATTAGAAATTAGTACTAACCAAATAACTAAAAATTGAATTATACTATTCGATTATTCGACATATAACCAAAATATGAACTTATTTTTACCAACAAAAAAATTCATTTTAAATTTCACACTAGAGTTTCTAAACAATACTTAACCATAATCCAAAACCCACATCCATAATAATATATAAACTAGTGTAATAATTTCAAATTAACAATACATAAGTATATAAACATGAGATGAGAGTTAATTTTTTAATATCTAATTTGGTTTTTCGAGTATTTGAATAGCATAATATTAAAAACCAAAATTGAATAATTAAATTGTTATAACGGAATTAAGCAAAATAATCGAATAATTAAAATAATTCGGTTAATTTTTTTTGTTTAGTTTGGTAATTCAATTTTATCTGTTTTTTCCTCAACCTTAATGACAATTATGTCATTTTATAAGACCACCCACCATCCCCAATCAAACATGCACTTGAGATACTAAAATATCATTCAATTCATTCCTCTATTTCATTTCTTCAATCCAAACGTAGTTGTTAATGCCCAAATCCGTCTGCTCACCCAATCATCAAAGAATGAGCCAAATCATGAACAAAAAACGGACAAACAAATTAAGAAGCCTGACGGTCGGGGTCGTTAGGAGATAGTGAGGAGTGGGTTTTATACCTACGAATCGATTTCCTATTTGGACTTAAACAGTGTTTATTCTATCTATTTTAGTATTATTTTACGTGTTTGTGTTTGTTTTATTCACAGGTTTCATTACATGTTAGCTTTGGTACAATGGTGGCAATGTGGTGGAAAACAGCATGGAAAAGCAAGGAATCAGAAACTGCAGTCTTGGTACCCCGACAGGATGGGCATTTTACAAGGGAATTACCCCTCCAGGGTGGGGGTACACGTGGCAAAAGAATTAGCACCCGTGGGCGTGGGGTTCTCAAGGCATAATACACACACTGTGGTCAAAAGCAGACGAAGGGAGAGTTTAGATGCAATTAAATCACTGATGTGGCGTGGACTGAACGACGTTGCCTTTGATTGGGACTGTGTGTGAACGTTTTTTATTAGCTATTACAGAGACTTAAGCCAAGTAATTCATCAATCAATCAGACAATCATCAATTGAAAATTTTGAACCCTAATTTAGAGAAGATCGTGGAGGAGCAGAGAGAAGGAGCAAGATCACAAAGATTAAAAAATTGAGTGTAGTGAAGGGTGGTTTTAGACTATTCTTAATCTTTATTTCAGTTTTTGTAATTTGGATGATGTATTCTTTAATGTACTTAGTTTTTAATTCATTTGTTATGAACTAAATTTCTTATTAAGCTTGTAATGGATCTTTGAGTGGAAAAATGATTATCATACTTTGATTTCGGTTTAATAAAGCTATCTTTTCAGTTTATTTATTGTGATTTATGCATAACTTATGAATTGCTTGATTACCAATTCTATGCGAATTTGTATGGACTCGATAGATGAGATATGAATCTAAACTTAGTCATAATAACATGTGTTCTTGATTTATGCATTTTGATGGAACTCTTGAGGTATGTTTAGGATAGATATATACCTAACATCGCATTTAATCGTGTAAGAACTTGGAATTTAAACCTTCTTTGATTTTAATTCACATAGAGATATAGTGAATTAGTTAATTAGGGTGCTTGGCTTAATTTTATCAATTGTGGATTTAAGTTAATTTGGTGTTAGTGCATTGAGAGATGGATAATTCTACTTTTATGTTCTTGATTAATGAACTGGGATACTTAATTGAATTGAAGAAAAGTGTGATAATCTGAGTGAAGCTTAAAGTGAATTTTTAGGCTTAATTCTCCATTATTTGATTAAAATTTACGGAATTGATTTGTTTTGATTTCTAGTTTATTAGTTTTCATTATTTTTAATCATAAATTTGATTAGTTTAATAAAATTGAAATAATATAAAGTTGGAAATTATTTGATTAAAATTAATACTTGTCTGTGTGGGAACGATATTTGACTTATCATTACATTACTTGTTCATCACGCATACTTGCGTACTGTGCATAAGTAGATTTACACCCAACAAGTTTTTGGCACCGTTGTCGGGGACTAGTTATTGATTTTATTACTTTCAATATCAGTTTAATTAGTTCAGTTTTAGTTAAATAATTTTTCTTAGTTTTTACTATTTCTTGTTTCAGGTTCTCTTTCTTAGTGCATGCAAACTCGGTCAAAGAAACCAGATTTACTTCCTTACGAGGACAACATTGAAAGAAGGTTTTAGAGAATTAGTAAGTGGATTAAGGAAACTAGAGATAATTTTGATAAACATGAAAGTATGGCTGCAAAGGATCAAAAAGCACTGAGGGACTATGCTACTCCCAGAGTTACTGAAATTCAGTCAAGCATTAGCCGACCTGTGATTACAACGAATAACTTTGAGATCAAGCCTGGGACGATTCAGATGGTACAAAATTCAGTACAATTTTGGGGATTAGCTAATGATGTTTCGAACGAGCACCTAGTTAGCTTTCTAGAGATTTGTGATACCTTTAAATACAATGGGGGTATCGGATGATGCAGTTAGGCTATGGTTGTTTTTGTTCACATTGCGAGACAAGGCGAAGAGCTGGTTACATTTACTACCACAAGGGTCAATTACTATTTGGGATGACCTTGCTCAGAAATTTTTAGCTAAATTTTTCCCACCGGCGAAGACTACTAAGATGAGCAATGAGATTACGATGTTTGAACAGCAGCATGGGGAGTCTCTATATGAATCTTGGGAAAGGTACAAGGAATTTCTAAGGAAGTGTCCACATCACAAACTTCCCAAGTGGCTGTAGATGAACACCTTCTACAATGGGCTGAATGGAAATCTCCGTACTAGTATTGATGCAGCGTCTGGAGGAGCTTTTTATGGCAAAAAGATTCGATGAAGCATATGATCTGATTGAGACAATGGCGGCTAACAACTAATAGTGGCCCACAACAAGAATAACACAGCCTAAGGAAACTGGGGTGTTAAAAGTAGATGGAGTGACAACGTTAGCAGCTCAAATTTTAGCGTTATCAAAGAAGATGGATGCCCTCACGGGTGTACAGGTTCAACATGTGGCATTTGTTTGTGAATTATGTGTTGGGGAACATTCGACAGAGCAGTGTGCTATTAATCCGGCAGCAGTTCAGTTTGTAGGTAGCTATAACATAATTCCTCAAAATCCATATCAGAATACCTAAAATCTGGGGGCAAGGAACCATCTGAACTTTTCATGGAGTAACAACCAAAATCAGCTGGCTCCATGACAGTCTTATGCCCCTGGTTTCCAAAATTATAATCAACAGTCAGCTCTACATCAAGAGAAAAAGTCAGATTTGGAAGAGCTATTGTTGAAGTACATATCAAGAATTTGGAAAATCAGATGGGACAGCTTGCGTTGGCATTAAATAACAGGCCTCAAGGGACTTTACCAAGTGACATAGAGAAGAATCCGAGGGGAAATCATGAACAATGTCAAGTAATCACATTAAGAAGTGGAAAACATCTTGAGGGAAAAAGTGCAAAAAAATTTCTGAGGAAAGATATGAAAGAAAGTGAAGAAAAGTTGGTGGAAGAAAAGCAGGGTGAAGATAAGCAAGTGGATAGGAATAAGACAAATGTTGAGCTAGTTGTCTATCTTCCACCACCATTTTAGTAGAGAGTGCAAAAGCAAAAATTAGAAAATCAGTTCTCTAAGTTTTTGGAAATTTTCAAGAAATTACAGATTAATATTCCATTCGCGGAAGCCCTAGAACAGATGTCGAGCTATTCAAAGTTTATGAAGGGTATTCTATCAAGGAAGAAGTAGTTAGAAGACTATGAGACTGTTGCATTGATGAAGGAATGTAGTGCGGTATTGCAAAGAAAGTTGCCTCCAAAGTTGAAGGATCCAGGGAGTTTCACCATTCCTTGCACAATTGGGAACATGGCCTTCAATAAATGTTTGTGTGATTTAGGTGTGAGTGTGAACCTCATGCCATTATCAGTGTATACTCAGCTAGGTTTGCCTGTACCGAAACCTATTAACATCTCACTATAGCTGGCGGATAGATCGATTACTTATCCGAGAGGGATTGTTGAGGATATACTAGTTAAGGTGGATAAGTTCATATTTCCAGCAAATTTCATTATTTTGGATTATGAAGAGGACATGGACATCCCGATTATCTTAGGGAGGCCATTTTTGGCTACTAGGAGGACTCTCATTGATGTTCAGAAAGGTGAATTAACAATGAGAGTACAAGACGAAGAAGTCAAATTCAATGTGTTCAAAGCCTCGAGGCTCCCTATAGATGAAGAAGAGTGTTTCAGAATGGATGTGATCGAGAAGATCATTAATGAAGACTTAATTAGAGGTTTGGACAAGGATCCATTGGAAAACACTTTGATGGGGGATAATGACTTGGATGATCCAGAATTTGTGGAGTATTTACATATGCTAGATGCTTTGCCTAGAGTGAGTAGATTCAAGGTGCCATTCGAGCCACTACATACAGAATAGAAAGCATCGACACTGTGAAACCCCAAAACCCTAATAAGATTTGGTTATGTAAATTCAGTTATATTAATAAAATCTCTCCGTTCTGAAAGCATTTTCTGTTATTATATACTCTGTTAAACAAATTAGGTCAAATATTTTTTTGTCCAAAAGTTGACGTGCTTGACACGTCGTGCTTAAAAAGTTTATTCTGAAAACAAACTTTTCAGTATATTTATTTTGACAAGCTACTTTGTCGTGGTTAAACTGAAAAAAAGCTTTGTCGTGCTTGTTAGGATTTATGAAAAATCTAAGTTTGGAAACCTAATATCAAAATCAGAAAACCCTAACCCTAGATTTATAAACCCTATCCCTAATTAGTTAGACTAAACCCTAATTAGGTTATCCTAACAACTAATCATGATTATTAAGCTTCAATTAGGTGCTAATAAACATCATTAAGCAATCCTAATAATAAAAACCAAAACCCTAATCAATATTAAAGAGGATTAAGGCATAATTAAGCTACTAATTTGTGCAAACTAGCTCACAAGTAGGTTGTTAGTCATCAAACCAAGTTCCAACACACCACATGACATGCTTGTAACTCCCAAGCAGTACAAGTAACAGAACATCAGATATTTAGAGAGGTAAGTTGGTGAAAAATGACCAAAAACCCTAGTTTAGAAATGATATAAAAGGCTGCCTTAGTTCAGTTCAAACTCAAGAATTTTCCAAGCTTATACACTCTTATAACATACCTAAACAAGCCTTGGTGATAGCAACAACAGAATCAGTAGCCAGAAATCAAAATCAAGTAAGAAAATGTGTAAACCCTAATTTAACCTAGATCTTTGATGCTATGTTTAATTTGTAATTTAGATGTTTAGATATATGTAATAACATGTTAGTAAGTGTGCTAAGTTGATAGAACATGTTTTTATAACATTTAGATGCATTAAAATGGTGTTTTAAGCAAATTAGAAATTTTGGAAAAATAAGTCTGACAGTCGAATGTCAGAGCCTGTAGATCCGTGTATGTTAATAGTTAGGTCTGTTAATTGTATGCTAGTTATAGTATTACATGAGCTTTTTAATGTGGAAAAGAAATCATGTTCATTAGAATCATATATTGCAAGATATAGGTGGTCAAAAGTGGTTGACCGATCACGAAGTTCTGACTGGGTTACCCAGAAATCTCAAGAACAAGTTGAGCCGGCTACTTTGACCAACCTTTTAATCTCTTTTCTATTTGTTGTTATTATGTCTAAGTGTAATGAATTAATACCTTGACATACATATTACATATCTATGACATTCAAACACTTAAATAATCCATAGGATTACCATAATAAATGGTCAAAATTCGTTGATCGAACATGATTGTGTTTTCTGGGTTACCCAGAAAACTGAAGAACATGAAGAACAACCTTTGTGTAACGCCCCCAAATTCGGGTATCTTCCAACCTGACAGATGGTGCTACACGGTACTACCATTCACACATACATTCAATCAAAAAGTCTCAAAGGAACGAATATGTCTTCTATATATTCAAAATAATATTAACATTCCCCTATGTTCTTTATAACCATTACATTGTTCTTGTCATAATATCAAATATAATACAAGCATTCACCCTATACTATTATATAAGTATACTACGGGTTCGTCTTCGCCTTGCCCTTATCCTTGTCGGAGCCCTCAGTACGTTCGATCTTAACTGTGCTTATATGATTAAAGCAAGAGTGAGCATGACTAGCTCAACAAGTACAACAATTCTAACAAACAACATTCTTGAAACATAGGAATCATATATCTTCAATAATTGAACAATAGTTACGAAGTACTATTGATAATTCAAAATCACACTTCTTTTCCTTCAAAATGTTTTACAACAACAATATTCAGTAAAACATCAATTCCGGTCCAAGACCTTGAGCATTTCATAAGTTCTTTTGAAAAGGAAATCCCAGCACTAAGTCTGTAACTCTGACATTACTTAGGAGCACGTCTAGGTGATCAGCCTATAGTACTCTATGTTGATCAACACTACATTCATTAAACGTATGTACGTTTAAGTTATGGCAACCTCACGTGCCTTTCGTTAAATGACAAAACATTTTTAGCATACTCAGTCTTCGTTTGAAAACCACACCAATATAACTTGTTAAACATTGACCATGCTTTGATATTAACATAATATAAGTCTAGCCGAAAGAATTGGCTTTGACTTCATCATACAACACTTCATGTGTAAGGATACATGAATTACAAAGCTTGTCTAGATTGAACTGGAATAAGGGTTAGAATACTTGCCTTTAGCGTCTTCTACAGTTACAACACGTTCTTGTTTAAGTTATTAAGTCTCTACTGTTATTAATAACATCACATAACACATTAGGTCATGAATGAACATACAAAGTTCCTAATGTATCTTAACCTTCTTCTCAATCTAATTATGACTTAGATTTATTACTATTTGTTCCGGCTTTCCATTATGTGGTTCTTACATTGTCATTCCATTCATACTCAATTGATTATCAACCTTTAATCATCATACATTAAGCATCTAACAATGCCTTAACAATGTTAGAGTTAAGCTTTAGTTTGTTACTAATGAGTTACCATTCATTTCATACTTGTAAACTTTCATTAATGTCCAAACCCTAGGGTTGGCGCTGCGGCCCCACCCTTCCTTCTTCTCTCGGTCGTCTTTTGGCGCCACTCTAGTGATGGGTAGAGACCGGGACTTCGGTCTTCTTGGCCTTGAGTCTCAACGTTATATGTCATGTCATGCTGGCATGTGACTCTGCAAAAGGTCGTGACACTGTGCCCGGTGTTGCAGTACCACCATTTGGCCTTGGGTTGGCGCCGTGGCGCTAACTCTGTGCCTCAGAAAAAATTGACAGACTTTTAATTTTGCGAAACTCTCGGATGCATAACTTCTTTGTTATAAGTCCGAATTGGCTCGTTCAAGAGCCTACGGTTCACAAATTACATACTCTACATGTTTATGTAAGAATTTTATCTATTTGACTTTGTTTGCTAAAATTTCACCTATTAGTTCATTTTTAACGAAAACGATAAACGTTCGTGAATGTTCAACGCTCGTTTCTTCATTCTAATTCGGAATCCGGTCATTTTTGAGTCTGCAACTATATAATATGGATTCTAACCATTATATGAACATTTTTAAACTATTTATTTCATCAACTTATTATCAAGTTAGGTTTTGACTTATTCTTCATAAGTTCACTACATAACAACTTATAAACTAAAATTTTCATTTCTTATGACTTATTATTGACTTAAGTCCTTTACTCCATGTTCTCACATCTTATCAAACATACTAACTTCATATAACAATCATATGACAAGTTCATCATAAGTTAATAACTTATTTAGGTTAAAGTTACTTATTCATGACTTATTCGGCTTAAGTCCATTGCTTAATTACTTCTTACATGTTCTTAACATATATGCTTTATTAGACTATACTTCTCTATCAAGCTATCATGGTAGAGATACAAGAATATAGGACAAGAGCCTTACCCTTGAAGAACTAATACTTCTCTTCCTTGAAGATCTAACAAATCATGTGTGACGCCCCCAAATTCGGGTCTCTTCCAACCCGACAGATGGTGCTACACGGTGCTACCATTCATTCATTCATTCAATTGAATAGTCTCAAAAGGACTAATATAACTTCTATATAACCAAAATAATATTACATTCCCAGGTTCTTTGTAACCCATTTGTTTGTTCTTGTCATAATATCAAATATATTACAATCGTTCACCTATCTTATTACATAAGTAATCTAAGGGTTTGTCTTCGCCTTGCCCTTGTCCTTGCACGAGCCTTTGATTCAAAAGCTCGATCTTATTTGTGTTCATATGGTTCAAGCAAGAGTGAGCATGACTAGCTAGCTCGGCAAGTACTACAATTCTAATAAACAACATGCTTGAAACATAGAACTTATATATATTTTGATGGCGAACAATAGTTATGAAGTACTATCGATAATTCAAAATAGCACTTCTTTTCATTCAAAACGTTTTCCAACAACAATATTTAGTAGAATATCAACTAAGGCTCGGAACTATGAGCAGTTCATAATTTCTTTTGAAAAAGACAACCCGGCATTAAGTCAAGTAAGTAAAGCGTAGTTTACGAGCACTTACGGGTGATCGACCCGTAGTACTCTATGTTGATCGACACTACATTCATTAAGCGTGTATACGTTTAAGTTGTGGCAACCTCACGTGCACAATCGTTAAACAACAAAAACATTTTAGCATACTTGGTCTTGATTGAAAACCATACCAATATAACTTCGGTAAATATAAATCATGCTTGTGAGAATCATATATAAGTCTAGCGAAAGAATTGGCTTTAGACTTCATCATTCAAAACTTCATGCGAAAGAATACATGAATTACAAAACTTGTCGGTGAAGCTGGAACAAGGTTTAGAATACTTGCCTTGACGATCGCTTCTTGATTAACACACGTACACTTTAAGTCTCTACATTTCTACAATATATGATCATATAACATACCACATTAGGTCTTATATAATCAAGTAAGTATACTATTATATCTTACCCTTCATCTCAATCTAAATTCTGACTTAGATTAGCTATTATGGGTTTCCGGCTTTCATTACGTCATTCACATTACATTCACTTTCAATTGATTATTAACTCTTAATCATCATGCATTAGTGTCTTACAAGTACCGTACAATGTTATGTTTATATCTCAGTTCATTACTAACTAGTTCCTTTTCATTCTACACTTGTAAACATTCTTGTCAAAAATTCTCTAGGCGGTGGCGTGGTACGCTACACATAACTCTACATCTCGCGTCGTGTGCGAGTTAGCAATATGCTGCAGTTCGACCTACATTTGTATGCACTTTACGGACTTTAAGTGCGTGAGTCGCGCCGTGGCGTGGACTCTGTGCCTCAGATAATTTTGCAGATTTGAAAATTTTACGAACTTCCTGGACGCATAACTTCTTCGTTATAAGTCCGAATTGGTCCGTTCAAAAGCCTACGATTCACAAATTATATACTCTATGCGTTCATGCAAGAATTTTATCCATTTGACTTCGTTTGCTAAAATTTCACCTATAAGTTCATTTTTAACAAAAACGATAAACGTTCGTGAATGTTCAACACTCGTTTCTTCGTTCTAAGTCGGAATTCGGTCATTTTTGAGTCCGCAACTCTATAATGCCAAATATGACTTGTCTCCATCGAAAACCAACTTTTTTGACTTCGAACACAAAATACGACTTCCATTCCGAGAATTTCATGATTTCGACGATAATCGTCCAATCGTGTGAATTCCATCAAAACTACATTCTTAATGATTCTAAATGGATTTCAACCAACATATGATCATCACAAGTTACTTATTACACCAACTTATAATCAGAGTAGGTTTTGACTTATTCTACTAAGTCAATGACTTAATCAACTTATGAACTACAATTCTTCATGCTTATGACTTACTATAAACTGAAGTCCATCAATCAATGTTCTCATACTATATTCAACATACTAATCATCATATGACAACATATGATAAGTTCTTTATGGTTTTAGCAACTTATTAATGTTGAAGTTGCTTATCCAAATTATTCGGCTTAAGTTCATTCCTTATTAACCTATTACATGATCTTATAATACAATATCCCTTCTCTATCAATCCTATCATAGAAGAGATGAAAGATAAAAGAGATGAGTCTTACCCTTTGAAGACTTCAATTCACTTTGGAAAATCTAGCGAAAGGTTGAAGTGGCTTATAAGTCTTAAGTGACTTATTCTCTCTACCGATTAAGTAGCTTATATTTGAGAGGAAAGTTGGATGAAAATAACAACCAACAAAATTTGAAATGAGGCTTGTATTTATAGGCCACCAAAGGTTAGGGCATTTTAGACTTTAAAACATCCCACCTCCTTCCTTATTCCTCATTCCACCTCCTCATCCTCCACCTCCTTACTTATTCATAACCTAGCCATTAACGTAACTAACTAGCCACAATATTTGGTCATCACACTTTTTGTTTGCCCATCAAGCTTACCCATTTTTCTACTAGGTTTGACCCATGGATCAAGGCTTTTCATTGGGCTTTGATAATTAATCTAACTACTTTCTTAATGGGCTTGTCTTTACATAGTTTGGACTAATGATATATCAAACACTTGGGCTTGATTGTCACATTATATTGGACTTCTATATTAGGCTATTAATCCTACAAGTCCATTACCTTAATTTACATAACTTAACATTTATACCCACGTATAATCTTCATATACTAACTTCGTATATTAATTAAGTAATATCGTTATTTCATTCTTCATACATAATAGTACAATACATCGTATTATACTTACATCCATTACTTCATATAATGTATACACATTATATGATCACAACTTTATTTCCTTAATGCTTAATAAACCTAACGTTCCCAAATTAGGTCCACATGCGAAATATTACGTTTTCCATACTTAGATTATTATTACACAATCAACATCACCTTGATATTATAACGTTACGTATTTCTCAAAAATTCAAAAATAATTCCCGTGCAGAAATCGATGAATAGTGTTTTTCGAAAAATTTCTCGGAAAGCTTTTATTTTCGTCTCAGAAATTCAAACACCCTAATTCATTCACGTAGTTAAAATAGTACGATATTATGATGTTTCTAGGTTATACAACGACATTCATCTTCTTAACACGTAATAATAATAAATAATATTATTTTATTCATTATTAAAAGTAATTACAAAATGTTCAATTTTTAGGGCGTTACACTCTCTCCCCTTATAAGGATTCTGTCCCCCGAATCTTGCTAAATAAAAAAAATTACACAAATAAATGAGGGTAATTCTTTTCATCATTTCTTCTAACTCCCACGTTGCTTCTTACGCATCGTGGTTCTTCCATATCACCTTTCTTGAAGGTATGACTTTATTCATGAGAACTTGTTCTTTTCTATCGACAATTTGAATCGGCGTTTCCAAATGCGTTAAGTCCTTCTCGATATGAATAGGCTCATATTCTATCACGTGCTTATAATCGGCTTATAAGGGCGTAATATCTGATATCGTGAAATACATTATGTATTCGTTTCTAGGTGCGGAGGTAATGCTATCATATAAGCTACCTCACCTAACCATTTTAATACCTCAAAAGGTCCTATAAACCTCGGACTTAACTTTCCCTTCTTTCCAAAACATATCTTTCCTTTCTAGGGAAATACTTTTAGGAATACGTACGAACCTACTTCAAACTCTCGATTCTCTCTATGCGGATCCGTAAACTTCTTCGCTTGTCTTGAAATACGCTAGAGAAGGCGCATTTGTATCTTCTTGACAATATCCATTTATCATTGCACCAATTACGGTCCCAACATTGGCGTTCTCCTACCTCATCCCAATACGGTGGCGTTACGCATTTCCTCCCATACAAAGCTTCGTAGGCGGCATACCTATGCTTGCATGATAACTATTGTTATCGTAAACTCCACTAATGGTAGATGATCATCCCAACTACCCTTGAGATCCATGGCCGCAAGATCTTAACATATCTTCTAACGTCTGAATTGTCCTCTCTCACTCATCCATTCATCACATGGATGATATCGTACTTAGCTTCAAATTGCATTCCCAATTGCTCTTGTAGACTCCTCCAAAAGTTCGATGTGAATCGTGGGTCACGATCGACACTGATCGATCTTTGGTACCCCATGTCTGGAGATTATTTCCTTAATATAGAGTCTAGCTAATTGATCTAAGTTATACTTAACTCTAATTGGCAAAAAGTGAGCCGACTTTGTCAATCGGTCTACTATTACCCAAATCGCATCATACCCTTTCTAAGTAGTCGGAAGTCCCACCACAAAGTCCATCGTGATATTCTCCCATTTCCACTCTGGAATTTCTAATAACTGTAGCAAGCCACTGGGTCGTTGATGTTTGGCCTTAACTCTCTGGCAAGTCAAGCACCTACTCACGTACTCGGCTATTTCTCTCTTCATGTTCGGCCACCAGAAACTCTATCGAAGATCTTGATACATCTTAGTGCTACTAGGATGAATCGAAAACCTTGAACTATGAGCCTCTTGTAGAACCTGCTTCCTTAATTCTGTCTCAATCAGAACCCAAATTCTTCCTTCAAATCTCAATAATCCCTCATTATCAAGACTGTACTTAGTATCTTTTTTATTGGCTAGCCGCTCCTTCATCTGGTCACACTCATCAGTTTTGAGTTGTACCTCCTTAATTCTTTCTACGATGGTAGATTGCATCTCCGTCGCAAACAACATTTGTCCACCTTCACTTGGCAGCTTCACTTCTAACTCCATTCTAGCCATCTCTGTTATTAACTCAGTTTGAGCCATCAATAAAGACAACTTTTCCCGACCCTTCCTACTTAAGGCGTCGACAACTACATTGGCTTTTCGGGGTGATATGAGATTTCACGGTCGTAATCCTTTATCAACTCCGACCATCTCCTACGCCTCATATTCAACTATTTACGTGTGAAGATATATTTTAGACTTTTGTGGTCGTGTATATCTCACATTTTTCTCCATAAAGATAATGTCTCCATATCTTTAGAGCAAAAAACTCTGCGACGAGTTCTAGATCATGAGTAGGTTAAACTTTCATAATAATCCTTCATTTGCCTAGATGCATATGTAATGACCTTGCCATCTTTGCATGAGCACACAACCAAGTCCTCTATCTGAAGCATCGCTATAAACTACAAAATTTCCCGTGTCATCGAGGCAATGACAAAAGCAGGCGCTTCACTCGATCTCTTCTTTAGTTCTTGAAAAGCGTCCTCGCCTTACTTATCGGTCCAGCGTATTTCACCGTCTTCCTCGTCAAGTTAGTCAGCGGGTAGCTATCTTGAAAAAGTCTGGATGAATCTTCGATAGTAACCCGCTAACCCAGGAAACTCCGCACCTCGATTCGGCATTTTTGGGTTGTTCCCAATTCATCACGACTTCCACCTTATTTGGATCTCTTGAAATCCCCTCATGGTCGATGACATGACCTAGAAACTGCACATTCTCTAACCAAAATTCACACTTAGTGAACTTCGCATAAAATTTCTCCTTCCTAAATGTCTCCAACACTAATCTTAGTTGTTCAGCATGATCTTGTGGCATCTTAGAATAGACTAGAATATCATCTATAAACACCACGACGAACTTGTCAAAATATTGTTTGAACACTCTGTTCATCATATCCATAAAATCAATTTGGTGCATTTGTCGACCCAAAACGACATCACGAAACTTCGTAATGACCATAACGAGTCACGAATCTTGTCTTTGGCACATCCTCCTTCCTAACCTTCAATTGATGATACCCGTCCTTAAATCTATTTTTGAAAAATACTTAGCCCTTTCAAGCGATCAAAGAGATCATCGATCTTGGGCAATGGGTATTTATTCTTTATCGTTAACTTGTTTAACTCTCGATAGTCGATACGAGTCTTAACGATCCGTCCTTCTTCTTGACAATAATCTGGGTGTGCCCCACGGTGAAACACTCGGTTGAATGTACTTTCGGTCTAGCAGTTCTTGCAATTGCACCATCAACTCCTTCATCTCATCTTTGGCGCCATACGATCACGGTGCCCTGGAAGCTGAGTGTAAGCTCACGGCACAATGTCTATCACAAACTCTATCTCTCCTATGTCGGCGGAAGTTCCCGGCAATTCACTCAAGAAATACATCGGTGAATTCTCTCACTATAGGTATTTGTTCCATGGTTGCTACCACTCTACAGGTATCAACAACATGACCACAAATAACCTACGCATCCCTTTCTTAATAATTTCCTAGTTTGTGTCATGGTTAGACAAACACGAGCGTCCCGGCGATCTATTCCCGTAAAATACTACCGAGGTTGTTCTAACGTCTTAATGTTCACACATTTATTTTGACAATCTATAATTGCCCCATGGTTCACTAACCAATCCATTAGAAATTACATCAATTCTCTCTAACTTTATCGATAACAAATCTACCGATAATTTACAACCCGTATATCTACACAACAACTCTTATGAACATCTTCATTGAGAATTATTTCTTCGTTTGCTACCTTAATATTTAAAGGTATAGGCAACTTTTAGGGAAGTAATCCTAATCGTCTAGCAAAATCGCATGCTATAAATGAACAAGTAGCACCCGAATCAAAGCAAAGACGTACACGCATTGATATCGTTGATCGGAATAATACTGCGATGGCGTCCCCGATGCTGCTGCATCTTGGTTATCATGTTAAAAGTGCGACCCATCGGCCTGCCATTTATTGTTGGTCCACTAATAGCTAACTTACCGCTATTAGTTCCCGGATTCCCATCCGTCCCTTCTTCTTGGTGTAGTTCTTTGCCATGTGGTGGTTGATCCACACACAAAGCATCCGTGGTTCTTCTTGGACTTGGGACAATTAGGTGCAATGTGCCCCTCCATCCACAATTGTAACAGACGACCTTCCTTGAGAGGGCAGACTCTAAATGAGTCTTCCCACAGGAGTCTTCTGAGCCTCCATTCTTTTCTTTGGGTCTCCTTGCTTTCACTCGATATTCCTAGAGCTAAATACCTTCCTTTTCTGACCCTCGCTACTACCATTAGCTCCCTCGATCATTACTCCCCCATCTACCTTACCCTTATTTTTCTTTTCTTTGTGGTATTGGTTCAACGCCTCACTACCACCTTTGGCGATTATTGCCTTCTCTAAAACGGTTTTGAAAGAAGTACTTTGGAACACCGATATCTGATGGTTATAGAGCGGGGGTTTCAAGCCACCTTTCGAAGCCGTCGCGCCTTCCTCACCTCCGTATCCACTTGGTGTGGAGCGAACCTTGCCAGTTCATTAAACTTGGTGGCGTATTGGGGAACCGTCATGTCCCCTTGTTTCAACTCCAAAAACCGCATCTCCATCCTCCCTTGCATGCTCGTGGGAAAGTAGTTCTCGAAGAATATCTCCTTGAACCTATCCCACGTTAGATTTGCTATCCCAACCCTAGCCTGATTGGCTTCCCACCAAAAGTTGGCCTCTCCCTTCATCATATAGGTCGCAAAGGAAACCTTTTGGGCCTCATCGACATTTGCTATTACAAATGCCTTCTCTATCTCCTTAACCCACGTTTGGACTTCAATAAGGTCCGTAGTTCCTTTGAACTCCGGTGGACCCACGCTTTTTAAATCCTTAAAGGTAGTAGCTCGTGCTACTCCTGGATTAACGGGGATATTAGCCCCTGTTCTATTAAAGGCAACTGTTATCAGATTAACAAACTCCTGCATCGGATTAACCGGACCTCCCTCTGTTTGATTCACATTCGTACCTTAATTACGTTGCACTCTTCTTGGCGGCATTTTGCCGATACAATAAACACATTGCGTTATTATTCCTTTCTTTATTAGTTATCATTTAATATTAAACAATAACTCCAACATCCATAACTCATTGCTTTCCATAAAAAGGTCTTTATATTCATTCTCGTAGTATAATACTACATCGATTACATACTGACTTAAAGTGATTACATTACTTTCCGCTATCACTTTCCAAAAATTGGGATTTACAAAGACTACCCTTTACTATACAAAAAGGGCTTTACGTCACTACTACTAAAAAAATATTTACATACTAGTCTCGACTACCCCTAATCTACATACGCCTCAAGGCATTATTAAAATCTGCCTTGGCAAGACCGGCAATAATATCACGGCTAATAGTATGCCGTGTTTGCCCCACCTCCACCGGATATCCGACTACTGCTTTGAAAATCCATGTGAGAACTCCTATAGATATAGGACATCCTCCATATCTTCTGCACCTTGGTCTTTAGCTCCTCCTTGAGCTCAAAGACCTCGTGCTTTAAATCGTGGACTTTGTCCTTAGCAAAATCCTCTCGTCATGTTGTTCTGCTCCCCATGGACTCGACATCGATCTTGTCCTCTTTAACCATTTGGAGCTCTGCTTTCAGCTCCTTGACCTCCTGACAGTAATGGATATTTCTATCCAACACTGACATAAATAGAGACATCATTGACCCCCCGGGAGCTATCTTCACTGCTATAGCTACTGGGTTAAAGGAAACTATCTCTCTCCTCCTCTATCATCCCGTCGAATCTTGACATGTAGTCGACTGATCATCATTTGAGTCTCGGACTCAATAATCACTACATCGGCTCTGCTTTGCTATAGGGTTCGGTATAACCTCTACTTGGTTCACCGATTCTTCACTAATGGTTTGCTCATTAACAAACATCCCATTTACTCCTGACATCTACACAAAACAATTAAGTTGATTAGTACACGTCGGTAGAATAATAAAACACATAACATAATCATAATGCATTTTATAAGGTTATTTTCTTCTTGTACTTCTTTGACTTCTCTTAAGGTTATGACTTAAGGTTTTTAATCCCCCCTTAAGTTTTATAACCTAATGCTTTGATACCAACCTGTGACGCCCCCAAATCCGGGTCTCTTCCAACCCGACGAGATGGTCTTTGCAGTGCACGGTACTACCATTCATTCATTCATTCATTCAATTGAATAGTCTCAAAAGGACTAATATAACTTCTATATAACCAAAATAATATTACATTTCCCAGGTTCTTTGTAACCCATTCATTTGTTCTTGTCATAATATCAAATATATTACAATCGTTCACCTATACTATTACATAAGTAATCAAAGGGTTTGTCTTCGCCTTGCCCTTGTCCTTGCACGAGCCTTGATTAAAAGCTCGATCTTGGTTGTGTTCATATGGGTAAAGAAAGAGTGAACATGACTAGCTCAGCAAGTACTACAATTCTAATAAACAACATGCTTGAAACATAGAACTTATATATCTTGATGAATCGAACAATAGTTACGAAGTACTATCGATAATTAAAAATAGCACTTCTTTTCATTCAAAGCGTTTTCCAACAATAATATTCAGTAGAATATCAACTAAGGCTCGGAACTATGAGCAGTTCATAATTTATTTTGAAAAGAACAACCCGACACTAAGTCAAGTAAGTCGGCGTAGTTTACGAGCACTTACGGGTGATCGACCCATAGTACTCTATGTTGATCAACACTACATTCATTAAGCGTGTATACGTTTAAGTTGTGGCAACCTCACGTGCTGTCGTTAAACGATAAAAACATTTTAGCATACTTGGTCTTCGATTGAAAACCATACCAATGTAACTCGGTAAATATAAATCATGTTTGACAGAATCATATATAAGTCTAGCTGAAAGAATTGACTTAAGATTTCATCATTCAAAACTTCATTCGAAAGAATACATGAATTACAAAACTTGTCCAGACTGAACTGGAACAAGGTTTAGAATACTTGCCTTCAGCGTCTGCTTACTGATTAACACACATACACTTTAAGTCTCTACGTTTCTACAATATATGATCATATAACATACCACATTAGGTCTTATATAATCAAGTAGGTATACTATTATATCTTACCCTTCATCTCAATCTAAATTCTGACTTAGATTTGCTATTATGGGTTTTCGGCTTTTATTACGTCATTCACATTACATTCATTTTCAATTGATTATTAACTCTTAATCATCATGCATTAGTTTCTTACAAGTACCTTACAATGTTATGTTTATATCTCAGTTCATTACTAACTAGTTTCTTTTCATTCTACACTTGTAAACATTCTTGTCCAACAAAACTCTAGGATTTGGCTTGGTATTGGCGCAACACTTGCATCTCATCTCGCATCGTGGTGGCGAGTTAACGGTATGCATGATTCGACCTCATGCTGCTGCAGGCGTAGAGCTTTAAAGGTCGTGAGTCGCGCCCTTTGCATGGACTTTGTGCCTCAGATAATTTTGCAGATTTGAAAATTTTACGAACTTCCCGGACGCATAACTTCTTCGTTATAAGTCCGAATTGGTCCGTTCAAAAGCCTACGATTCACAAATTACATACTCTATGCGTTCATGCAAGAATTTTATCCATTTGACTTCGTTTGCTAAAATTTCACCTATGAGTTCATTTTTAACGAAAACGATAAACGTTCGTGAACGTTCAACGCTAGTTTCTTCGTTCTAAGTCGGAATTCGGTCATTTTTGAGTCCTCAACTCTATAATGCCAAATATGACTTGTCTCCATTGAAAACTAACATTTTTGACTTCGAACACAAAATACGACTTCCATTCCGAGAATTTCACGAATTCGACGATAATAAATCGATCAATCGTGTGAATTAAAGTGAAAACTACATTCTTAATGATTCTAAATGGATTTCAACCAACATATGATCATCACAAGTTACTTATTACACCAACTTATAATCAGAGTAGGTTTTGACTTATTCTACTAAGTCAATGACTTAATCAACTTATGAACCACAATTCTTCATGCTTATGACTTACTATAAACTTAAGTTCATCAATCAATGTTCTCATACTATATTCAACATACTAATCATCATATGACAACATATGATAAGTTCTTCATGGTTCTAGCAACTTATTAATGTTCAAGTTGCTTATCCAAATTATTCGGCTTAAGTTCATTCCTTATTAACCTATTACATGATCTTATAATACAATCACCCTTCTCTATCAATCCTATCATAGAAGAGTTGTAGATAAAAGAGATGAGTCTTACCCTTTGAAGACTTCAATTCACTTTGGAAAACTAGCAAAGGTTGAAGTGGCTTATAAGTCTTAAGTGACTTATTCTCTCTACCAGTTAAGTAGCTTATATTTGAGAGGAAAGTTGGATGAAAATAACAACCAACAAAATTTGAAATGAGGCTTGTATTTATAGGCCACCAAAGGTTAGGGCATTTTAGACTTTAAAACATCCCACCTCCTTATTCCACCTCCTCATTCCACCTCTTCATCCTCCACCTCCTTGCTATTCATAACCTAGCCATTAAGTAACTTGCTAGCCACAATACTTGCTCATCACACTTTTTGTTTGCCCATTAAGCTTACCCATTTCCTACTAGGTTTGACCCATGGATCAAGGCTTTGCATTGGGATTTGATAATTAATCTAATTACTTTCTTCATGGGCTTGTGCTACATAGTTTGGACTAATGATATATCAAACACTTGGGCTTGATTGTCACATTATATTGGACTTCTATATTAGGCTATTAATCCTACAAGTCCATTACCTTAATTTACATAACTTAACATTTATACCCCACGTATAATATTCATATACTAACTCCTATATTAATTCATAATATACGTTATTTCATTCTTCATACATAATAGTACAATACGTCGTATTATACTTACATCCATTACTTCATATAATGTATACACATTATATGATCATAACTTTATTTCCTTAATGCTTAATAAACATAACGTTCCCAAATTAGGTCCACATGCGAAATATTACGTTTTCCATACTTAGATTATTATTACATAATCAATATCGCCTTGATATTATAACGTTACGTATTTCTCTGAAATTCAAAAATAATTCCCGAGCAGAAATCGATGAATAGTTTTTTTTGAAAAATTTCTCGGAAAGCTTTTATTTTCATCTTAGAAATTCAAACACCCTGATTCATTCACGTAGTTAAAATACTACGATATTCCGAAGTTTCTAGGTTATACAACGACATTCGTCTTCTTAACACGTAATAATAATAAATAATATTATTTTATTCATTATTAAAAGTAATTACAAAATGTTCAATTTTACGGGGCGTTACATGATGTTTGACTTATATGTGCTTATTCTCTCTAACCAATAAGTTACTTTGTGTGGGATGAAAGTTAACAATCCAATAAATGAATTGTGAGCTTGCTATTTATAGACTTTGCAAGGTTAGGGTATTATGGTCATTATAACATCCCACCTCCTTAAACTAACCTCCTTACTATTCATCTACTTAACCACTAAGTAAACTTGCTAGCCACTCATCTTTCTTGCCCATCACATAATATATCCTATGCTTGGCCATCACATAAAGTACTTAATCATCAAGTCTAACCCACATTCACCTTGGTTTGCTCCATGGATCATGGCTAACCCATTGGATCATTACATTGGGCTTACTTTAATTAACTTAGCTTAATACTTATTGGGCTTGCATTAAGTTACTTTAGGCTTGCACCTTAATTCATATTGGACTATTCAATTGTTACACAATCCTACAAGTCCATGTCTTTTAATTAAAAACCTTATCACTTATACTATACGTATAATCCTTGTATTCTAGCTCGTATATTATTTCGTAATATACATTATTTCATTATCCATACATACTCGTATAATTCTTTGTATTATACTCGTATTCAATACCTCGTACAACACTTACGTATATAATCTCTTCTTAACGCTCAATATTCCTAACGTTCTCTAAATATGTCTGCATGCGAAATATTTCATTTTCCATACTTAAGTTATTATTACATAATCCATCTCACCTTGATATTATAACGTTACGTATTTCTCGGAAGTTTAAAAATAATTCTCGAGCGGAAATCGATGAATAGTGTTTTTCAAAAAATTTCTCGGAAAGCTTTTATTTTCGTCTTTGAAATTCAAAAACTTTAATTTAGTCATGTAGTTAAAATACTACGACGTTCTGGCATTTCTAGGTTATAGAACGACATTTATCTTACTAACACACAATAATAATACATAATATTATTTTATTCATTATTAAAAGTATTTACAAAAGTTCGATTTTCAGGGGCGTTACACTTTGAATGTACTTTGACCAACATAGATCTAAACCTTAGAATCATACTCTGTCTAAACCAATGTAACCTATATGTACCTTGTTATATAGACTATATATTACATCAATTAAAACACAAATCAATCACAAGGACTGAAAGATCTATAAGCCACAAAACCGTTGACCGATCATGACCACTGTCCTGGGTTACCCAGAAACTCAAGAACAGCTCTAACAGTGACTTTGAGCCTCTATAACTTCTTGTTATATGTAGGTTAAAGCATGAAATTGGTATGTTGTTGTACTATTACATGAGTACTATAACACCCATACACTTCCAAACCCAGAATCATTAACATTAGGAAATTAAGTTAAGGTCAAAGTGACCTCTAGGCTATGACCAACTGATTCCCAGAAACTCAAGAACACCTATAGCGACACTTTTTGTCACTATAGAGCTTTAGCGACAGATAGAAAATAATTTCTAATAAATAAATTAATAAAAATTAGAAATAATTAATAAATAAATATAAATAATTTATATAAAAACGGTTTTAAAAATTATTTGAAGTTATAATAATTAACTTTTAATATTTTTACATAAATTCAATAAATATTTTATTTATTTGGATATTATTAATAATTAAGTTAATAATAAAGTAATTAGAATAATTATTTATCAATAATAAATAATTATTTAAGAATAATATTAATGATTTAAAATCATATTAAATGATTATAAATTATTTAAAAGTAATGTACAAGATTTTTATAATATTCTAGGTAAATATTAATTATTTAGAAATAGAAATAAATGATTTAAAAATCATTTAATGAATAAATAAATATATAAAAATTGTTATGAGATTCTGAGAATTATTATAAAAGATATATAAATTATCTAAAAAAATAATAAAGCTTATAAAAAAAGTTTAACCGAGATATTAACTTATTAATTACCTGGTAAAGTCTTAGGACACCAAAATCAAATCGAACTTAACTCGAACATAAATAGTTTGTGTATTTGAGTATTGTTATCAATACTAATGTGTTAGATTTATATGAATGAACATGTTAGGTGTTTATAAACGAATCGAGTAGCGTTGCTTGATCGATCTTCGCTCAGGTAAGTTCCCTACCCTTAATTACTTTCGCAAGTTACTAAACCCTATTATTAGTTGAACATGATTCCTATCATGAATTACTTTTGATATGTATTAGCAAACCTAAACTTGAATTGCCAATTACTGTAAAGTTATCGCTATAGCTTCAGCATAACTAAGAAATGATTTGTTTATTCATATGATATTGTTTATTAATCATAAACTATTGTGTCAAACCAAATTATTTTGGTAAGATATCCTATACTGAGTTGTATATCCTAAGAGGGATAAATGTGTGTTAATTGAATCTGACACTTAGTGCAAGTGGGTATGATTAGGATGAGAGGCATACTCTTAGGATGTTGTATAGGCTGATCCCCTATCTCACATCTGAACAAGATTTCTAAGTCTTTGTGATTGATAGAAATAAAAAGTCCAGAAATGGTTGAAATATAAAAATTCTAGACATGGTAAACAACACTCAGTTGAGTTTTGAATTATTATAGTTCTTCAAATTCTATATTATGATAAATTATAAAACCTGCTGAGCATGTCATAGCAAACTCTTGCAAACCATTCCCTTTGCAGTATTAGATGGTAACTCTGGCACATCTGGAGTAAATAAAGGGAAGCGTCCCTGCTTAGATTAGTTTATATTAATGTCTAGCTGAATGTAATACTTTTGTAATAAGAAATTCTTTATGAAGAATCATGTAATCGAACTTTTATATATGATATATAACATCTTTTATTTCTGCGACCGTGTTTCCTTTACGTAAATAGATGTAATTAGAATTTTTAATTTAGTTTAAGATCATTGGGAACTATTCATCTGATTGAGGGTATTATTAACATGGACTGTTCATGTTGTTGTTGATACTCTGGATTTCAAATAGATAAGTAATATCAATACGATAATGTAATCCACGTGATATAGCCTATACATCTAAGTGAGGGTATTTGTAATATGGACTGTTCATTTTATTACTAGTACTCTAAATTTTGGATAGATAGATACTATTCGTAGATACAGTCTATATATCCAAGTGAGGATATCCAAACACAATAATAGTTCTCCAGGGAATTATTATCTGTTATGGAATACTGTGAACCTCTGATCTATAGGAATTGTCTCTTGTAATAATTGTATAGTCGTTCAGTTAAATATAAGCATAGAATCAGATACCATGGGTGTATAGATTTGAATGCGTTATATTAATTAATTAGTAGTAAGCACCATATCAGATACCGTGGGAGTATAGATATGGGGGAGTTACAAGTTTGGTATTAGAGCAGTTAAGGCTATAGATACAAGGAAGAGGAATCTTAGTATATTAAATTACACATAAAAATAACATTAATTTTTTTTATTTTGTGTAAAAATTTTGTATATAAATAATAAAGAAGTTTTTTTTATAGGATGACTAACTCCGATGCAGAGGAAATGCCGATAGTAAACGATTTGACCACAAATTGAGTCATTTATAGATAGTGATGTAGAGGATGACGAATTTCTTCATGATCAACAATTGCTAGATGCTGAGGAAGAGGAGGATCTAGTAGCAGGACAATTAATGAGAATTAAAGATTATGAGCAGGTGATGACATCACTAGTTCACAAATCTGAACAGGATAATAATCAGATGAGGTTTAGGGCACATTTAGCCGAGGGAATGTTAGAGCGTTTAAGGGGAACCAATAATCGACTAAAAGTACAACTGCACCACACACAGAGTGGCAGGAGGGAAATACAGTCAAGGTTACTCAAATCTGCTCTGGAAACTTGAGATGTCTTTAATGATTTGCAGCGATGAGTAGTTCGATATCTAGTCGAAGGAAAGAAAACTGCCTATCTGATAAATCGATCTGGGGTATGTCGCATGATCCAGGATTCCTTCGATGTAGTTAATAATTTCTAAGTGTAGTATAAAAATCTAAGTGCTCTGTATTAGTACGAATAAAAGAGCATTTGAAGTTTGTATTATAGCTGGTAGTGTTTATAAACTATTAGTTGTTTATGTGTGTATTCTATGATATATGAATAAAATGTATGTTTGTGTTATACAAATTCTTATGGTGAATGTTTATTATTTTATATAGAATCATTCCACCAACCAAAAGACATCAACGAGAGATAGATAACGATGTTAATCCTACCTAACAGTTAGTAGAACTTTTGTTAGGTGCTATAAATAGACCCACAACCCAAAACACCCCATTTAAGGACTTTAAATTAGTTGGTCCACCTGAGTTCAAAGGTACGTCCAAACCAATTGATGCACAAATCTGGATTACTGAGATAGAAATTTTTTTCTTAGTAACCAATGTTAATAACAATCAAAACATAGCTTTTGTAACCTTTTTCTTAAATGGAGAGGAAAATTACTGGTGGGAATCTACTAGGGGTCGGGTAGAAACTAAAATTGTGTCATTAGATCGATTCAAAGACTTATTCTTTAAAAATTATTTTTCCCAATCTCTGAAGTATCGCATGGAAGTACGATTCTTAGAGTTGAAACAAGGAAAACTTACTGTATCTAAGTGTACAACTAAGTTTAACGAACTGTCCAGGTTTGCTCCACATCAAGTCAATATTGAACCTAGGAAGACTCGGAGGTATTATGAAGGTTTGAAACCTCAGATATGAAGTGAATTATCTATATTCCAAATAAAGACTTTTTTCAAAATACTCGAGAAAGCTTTCATAGTTGAGAGTGAAAACGAGAATCTCATTAAATTTCACAAGGAAAAGACGAATCAAAATGAGGGAGTAATAAAAGGAAATGGGATACTTCTTTTTCTAACAACTCGGGAAAAAAGGTAAGTAATAATAATAATAACTTTAATAATAACAAAGATAATAAGATAGAACCTTGTCCTACATGTGGGGGGGGGGGGGGGAAACATAAAGGATTATGTTTTAGAAATAAAAATAAATGTTACAATTGTGGACAAGAGGGACACTTTTCTCCATAGTGTCCTCTCCCTAATAAAAATAAATATTTCAACTGTGGTTCGTCAGAATATTTAGCAAGGAACTGTACCAAACCCAAGAACCAGGGAGGAAGGAGAAACAAAGTACCAGAGAATAACAATAATCAGTCAACAGTAGCTGCAGTTGGAGATCAGAGTCGACTAACCGCCAGAACATTTAATGTGTTGGTGAGGGATGCTGTTGCTTCACAGGACATGGTGATAGGTATCATCCCTATCAACATTTTAAATGCATATGTGTTATTCGACTATGGTCCTACTTATTCCTTTACGTCTAATAGTTTTTCTAAAAAATTTAATATACCATGTGAAAACTTAGACATACCATTCTGTGTAGAAATTGTAAAAATGAAAAGATTCCTGTTAAGACTATATATAGGAACTGTAGTATGGATATAAAGGGACACAATTTTCTAGTAAATCTTATTCCAATTTAGTTATGAGAATTTTATGTAATCTTAGGAATGGATTGGTTAGTTAACCATAACGCGATGATCGATTGTCATCAAAAACGTATAAACCTATTGACTGCATTGAAGTCAAAGGTATTGTTCAACGGAGGTTGTTCACCTAAACAATCTCTATGTCTGACCATAACACAAGCAGAAAGATTACTTAGAAAAGGTTGTTCAGGTTATTTGGCATATATAGTTGATACTTGTCAGGAAGGAGTAAAACTAGATCAAATACTATAGTTAAGGAATTTCCTGATGTATTCCTAGATGAATTAAAAGGTCTTCCTCCAGATAGGGAAATCGAGTTTGATATTGACCTTGCACCGGGAACGACACCAGTTTCTAAGGCACCATACATAATGGCACCTGTAAAACTGAAAGAGTTACTAGTACAACTACAAGAACTCTTAATAAAAAGTACATACAACCTTGGGGAGAACCAGTATTGTTTGTAAAGAAGAATGATGGAACCATGAGGTTATGTATTGACAATAGAAAATTAAATAAATTAACCATTAAGAATAAGTATCATTTATGAAGAATTAATGATTTGTTTGACCAATTAAAAGGGCCGAACACTTTTTTAAAATTGACCTTCGGACAGGTTATCATCAATTAAAGGTAAGAAAGGAAGACGTGCCGAAAACAACGTTTAGGACACGCTATAGACATTATGAGTTTCTTGTGATGTCCTTTGGGTTGACAAATGCACCAGCAACATTTTTGGACTTGATGAATCGAGTGTTTAAACTGTGCTTAGACAAATTTATTGTAGTGTTTTATTGACGATATTCTGGTATACTCAAAAACACGAGAAGAGCATGTTGAACACTTGAGAGTCATTTTGGAGATATTACGAAAAGAACAACTTTACACAAAGTTTTCCAAGTGTGAATTCTGGTTAAAGAGAGTTCCGTTTTTAAGTCATGTAATTGACAAGAATAAAATTTTAGTAGATCCAACTAAGATTGAAATGGTTGTGAATTGGGAACAACCAATAACTCCAACAAAAGTAAGAAGTTTTCTCGGTTTAGCGTGTTATTATGGACGTTTCATAAAAGATTTTCAAAAATAGCAACCCCACTAACAAATTTAACTCGAAAGACGGTGAAATATGTCTGTATAGATAAATGTGAAGAGAGCTTCCAAGAGTTGAAGAAACGACTGAGCATGGCTCCAGTGTTGTCCTTACAAGATGATACAAGAGGCCTTGTAGTATTTAGTGATGCGTCACACAAAGGTTTAGGGTGTGTGTTGATGCAACATGGGAAAGTGATTGCTTATGCATCACGACAACTCAAAGATTATGAAAAGAGGTATCCTACTCATGACCTAGAGTTAGCCGCAGTAGTTTTTTGACCTGAAAATTTGGAGGCATTACTTGTACGGGGAGAAGTGTGATATATATACAAATCACAAAAGTCTGAAATATATTTTTACACATAAGGAGTTAAACTTAAGGTAGAGGAGATGGCTAGAACTGATAAAGGATTTTGACTGTGAAATCTTATATCATCTAGAAAAAGCTAATGTAGTAGCTGATGCGTTAAGTAGAAAGAACCAAGAGAAGTTGAACGTAATAACCACCAATGAAAGGTTAATAAAAGATTTTGAAAGACTTGAAATTGAGGTGGGATGTCCAACTACCTCTACCCAAAAGTTATTCATTCTAAAGGGATTTTTGACTCTACTAGATAGAATCAAAGAGATGCAGGAAAAAAGATGAGGATTATCAAAAATGTAAGTCTAATATAACTCACATCAAGAATATCAAATTTAGAATAGACAAGGATGGAATAATAAGATATGAAAATAGAATTTGGGTTCCGTTAAATCAAACATTAAAAGACGAAATCTTAAACGAAGCTCATAATTCTAAATTTTCCATACATCTTGGTAGTACAAAAATGTACAAAGACTTGAGTTGACACTTTTGGTGGTCGAATATGAAAAAGGAAATAGCTGAATGGGTAAGAAAATGTCTCACGTGTCAAAGGGTTAAGGCTGAACATCAAAAGCCGAGAGGTTTACTTCAACCCTTACTAATTCTTGAATGGAAGTGGGAAAATATAACAATGGACTTCGTGGTAGGCCTTCCAGCTACACAGAAGGGCCACAATGCCATTTGGGTAATAGTTGATTATCTTACTAAATCATCTCACTTCCTACCTATTAAAGTTACTTATAACCTAGATCACCTTGCCAAGTTATACATTAATGAAATTATCTCAAGGCATGGAATACATGTTTCTATAGTTTCAGATCGAGACCCACGTTTCACCTAAATTTTTTGGGGAAGCCTTCAAAAATAGTTAGGAACACAATTGAGATTAAGTACAGCTTATCACCCTTAAACTGATGGGAAAAGTGAGAGAACCATTTAAACATTAGAGGATATGTTAAGAACCTGTATCATAAACTTTAAAGGAAGTTTGGAAGATCAGTTACCTTTGGTGGAATTTGCCTATAATAATAGTTACCATGCTAGCATAGGTATGCCACCTTATGAAGCCTTATATGGGAGGAAATGTAGAACACCTTTATGTTAGGATGAGGTCGGGAAAAACCAAATTCTAGGACCTGAAATAATCCAACAAATTACTGAGACCATCATAATTATATGTGAACGATTACAAGCGTCTAAAGATCGACAAAGAAATATGCTGATCCACATCATCAACAACGAAACTTTAGCGTAGGAAGCCATGTATTCTTGAAAGTGTCTCCTTGGAAGGGCAATATACATTTTGGCAAGAAAGAAAAATTGAATCCGAGATTCATTGGACCCTTTGAAATTTTGAGGAGGGTAGGTGAAGTTGCTTATGAGATAGCACTACCCCCTGAGTTAAACCATATTCATAATGTGTTTTATGTGTCCGTATTACGACCATACAAACCTGTATACAAACATGTTATAAACTATGAGCCGATTCAAATCTAAGAAGATCTTTCTTATGTAGAAGAACATGTGCAGATCATTGACAGTAAAGATCAAGTCCTAAGAAATAAAGTGATAGCATCGGTCAAAGTGATTTAGAGGAATCAGAACGTTGGAGAGGCTACATGGGAGCTCGAGGGAAAAATACGAGAGAACTATATCCAACTATTTACTTAACCTGTACTATAATTTCGGGGACGAAATTCATATTAGTGGGAGTGAATGTGAAACCCCAAAACCCTTATAAGATTCGGTTATGTAAATTCAGTTATATTAATAAAATCTCTCCGTTCTGAAAGCATTTTGTGTTATTATATACTCTATTAAATAAATTAGGTCAAATAAATTTTCGTCCGAAAGTTGACGTGCTTGACATGTCGTGCTTAAAAATTTTCTTCCGAAAATGGAATTTTTGGTATATGTATTTTGACAAGCTGCTTTCTTGTCGTGCTTACATTGATAAAACGCTTTGTCGTGCTTGTTAGGATTTGTGAAAAATCTAAGTTAGGAACCCTAATATCAAAATCAGGAAACCCTAACCCTGGATTTATAAACCTTAACCCTAGATTTATAAACCCTAACCCTAATTAGTTAGACTAAACTCTAATTAGGTTATTCTAACACCTAATCATGATTATTAAACTTCAATTAGGTGCTAATAAACATCATTAAGCAATCCTAATAATAAAAACCAAAACCCTAATCAATATTAAAGAGGATTAAGACATAATTAAGCTACTAATTTGTGCAAACTAGCTCACAAGTAGGGTGTTAGTCATCAAACCAAGTTCAAACACACCACATGACATGCTTGTAACTCCCAAGCAGCACAAGTAACAGAACATCAGATATTTAGAGAGGCAAATTGGTGAAAAATTACCAAAAACCCTAGTTTAGAAATGATATAAAAGGCAGCCTTAGTTCAGTGCAAACTCAAGAATTTTCCAAGCTTTTACACTCTTATAACATACCTAAACAAGCCTTGGTGATAGCAACAACAGAATCAGTAGCCAGAAATCAAAATCAAGTAAGAAAAGGTGCAAACCCTAATTTTAACCTAGATCATTGATGTTATATTTAATTTGTAGTTTAGATGTTTAGATATGTGTAATAACATGTTAGTAAATATGATAAGTTGATAGAACATGTTTCTATAACATCTAGATGCATCAAAATGGTGTTTTAAGAAAATTGGAAATTTTGGAAAAATAGGTCTGAAAGTCGAATGTTAGAGCCTGTAGATCCGTGTATGTTAAGAGTTAGGTATGTTAATTGTATGCTAGTTGTAGTATTACATGAGATTTTTAATGTGGAAAAGAAATCAGGTTCATTAGAATCATATATTGCAAGATATAGGTGGTCAAAAGTGGTTGACCGATCACGAAGTTCTGATTTTTGGGTTACCCAGAAATCTCAAGAATAGGTTGAGCCATCTACTTTGACCAACCTCTTAATTGCTTCTTGTTTGTTGTTATGATGTTTAAGTGTAATGAATTAATACCTTGACATACATATTACATATCTATAAAATTCAAACACTAAAATAATCCATAGGATTACCAGAATTAATGGTCAAAAGTCGTTGACCGAGCATGATTGTGTTTTCTGTGTTACCCAGAAAACTTAAGAACATGAAGAACAACCTTTGGCTGTACTTTGAACAACATAGATCTAAACCTTAGAATCATACTCTATCCAAACCAGTGTAACCTATATGTACCTTGTTATATAGACTTCATATTACATCAATCAAAACACAAATCTATCACACGAATTGAAAGATCTATAAGCCACAAAACCGTTGACCGACCATGACTACTGTTATGGGTTACCCAGAAACTCAAGAAGAACTCTAACAGTGACTTTGAGCCTCTATAATTTATTGTTATATGTCGATTAAAGCATGAAATTGGTATGTTATTGTACTATTACATGAGTACTATAACAACCATACACTTCCAAACCCAAAATCATTAACAATAGGAAATTAATTTAAGGTCAAAGTGACCTCTAGGCTATGACCAACTGATTCCCAGAAGCTCAAGAACATCTATAGTGACACTTTTTGTCACTAGCGACAGATAGAAAATAATTTCTAATAAATAAATAAAAAAAATTAGAAATAATTCATAAATAAATATAAATAATTATAAAAACAGTTTTAAAAATTATTTTAAGTTATAATAATTAACTTTTAATATTTTTACATAAATTAAATAAATATTTTATTTATTTGGATATTATTAATAAGTAATTTAATAATAAAGTAATTAGAATAATTATTTATAAAAAATAAATAATTATTTAAAAATAATATTATTGATTTAAAATCATATTAAATGATTATAACATATTTAAAATAATAAACAAGATTCTTATAATATTCTAGGTAAATATTAGTTATTTAGAAATAGAATATAAATGATTTAATCATTTAATGAATAAATAAATATCTAAAAATTGTTATAAGCTTTCGGAAATTATTATAAAAGATATATAAATTATCTAAAAATATAATAAAGTTATAAATAATGTTTAACCGAGATATTAACTTATAAATTAACCAGTAAAGTCTTAGGACAACAAAATCAAATCGAACTTAACCCGAACATAAATAGTTTGTGTATTTGAGTATTGTTATCATACTAATGTGGAAGATTTATATGAATGAACATGTTAGGTGTTTATAAACGAATCGAGTAGCATTGCTTGATCGATCTTCGCTCAGGCAAGTTCCCTACCCTTAATTACTTTCGCAAGTTGCTAAACCCTATTATAATTAGTTGAACAAGATTCCTATCTTGAATTGCTTTTGATATGTATTACCAAACCTAAACTTGAATTACCAATTATTGTAAAGTTATCGCTATAGCTTCAGCATAACTAAGAAATAAATTATTTATTTATATGATATTGTTTATTGAGCACAAACTGTTGTGTCAAACCAAATTATTTTGGTAAGACATCCTATATTGAGTTGTATATCCCAAGAGGGATAAATGTCTGTTAATTGAATCTGACACTTAGTGCAAGTGGGCACAATTAGGATGACATGCATACTCTTAGGATGTTGAATAGGTTAATCCCCTATCTCACATCTGAATAAGATTTCTAAGTCTTTCTGACTGACAAAAATAAAAAGTCTAGAAATGGCTGAAATATAAAAATTCTAAACATGGTAAACAACACTTAATTGAGTTTTGAACTATTATACTTCTTCAAATCCTATATTTTGATAAATTATAAAACCTACTAAGCATGTAATAGCTCACACTTGCAAATCATTCCCTTTGTAGTATTAGATGGTAACCCTGGCACATCTGGAGTAAATAAAAGGAAGTGTCCCTGCTTAGATTAATTTATATTATTGTCTAGCTGAATGTAATACGTTTGTAATAAGAAATTCTTTATGAAGAATCATGTAATCAAACTTTAATATATGATATATAACATCTTTTAATTCTGCAACCGTGTTTCCTTTACATAAATAGATTTAATTAGAATTTTCAATTTAGTTTGAGATCCTTGGGACTATTCATTTGAGTGAGGGTATTAATAACATGGATTGTTCATGTTGTTGTTGATACTCTGGATTTAATATCAATAGGTACTATCAATACGATAGTGTAATCTGCATGATATAAAATATACATCTAAGTGAGGGTATTGGTAATATGGACTGTTCATGTTATTACTAATACTCTAAATTTCTGATAGTCAAATACTATTCATAGATACAGTCTATACATCCATGTGAGGGTATCAAAACACAGCGATAGTTCTCTGGGAAATTGTTATCTATTATGGGATATTATGAACCTCGGATCTATGGGAATTGTATCTTGTAATAATTGTATAGTCGTTCGGTTAAATATAAGCATAGAAAAGGATACCATGGGTGTATAGATTTGAATGCGTTATATTAATTGATTAGTAGTAAGCACCATATCGAATACCGTGGGAGTATAGATATAGGGGCATTACAGGCATGAATGAAACCCTTACTTGAGGTGTGACGCCCCTAAATTCAGACCACACTTGTCTCAAATTTAGTTGTCACGTGCTAACTCTAATAATAAATCAAAATCTCATACAACGGAATAATATAATAAATTACATTGTTATAATATAATTATTCTCGTCCCAAAGTCTAGTAATCGTTACTAATACAATACAACTTAAATTAAACATAGCTTAATGTAACATAGTAAATAAGTTCTTCCACAACATAGTGATAATACAATCCTAAAACTATGAAACTAATTACTTCAAAGCCTTTACTTTACCTTTGTCTTTACCAGAAGGTTCACCACGTTCTACCTTAACTAAAAGTTTTAAGTCGAAGTGATCTTTGAATGAAAATCAATTATAACCCTAATTTCAGAATCGTACTTAAAATTGATTTGTGGACATATACTCCAACTTAAGTATGTGTCAATGATATATCTGAAAACGATTTAATTTTTAATACCTCGATCGGTAAAATCTTGATAAAACACCTCAACAATAATTTCTTTAACCACATAAATAAATCCATCATTTATATCACATAAATAAATATTTCTTTATCATATGAATCAATAATTAATTATTCACAAATAATATTCTGAGAATCCTGATTACCACACTTGATTTCTCTCCTTCTTGGTAAGCAATTAGGTCAACTTTCTAGACATTGCCAATAATGCTATCTAATAATATTATTCAAATAATATGAATTATTGATCACGATTATTGAACAATGATAATATAAAATACTTAACAATTATTGAATCTGAATAATGTAAAAATTCAAAATCTCATACTGACCCGTGTATTCTTGGAATAATATAATAAATTACATAATGTTATAATATAATTATTCTCGTCAATGGAATATTTTATAACCACCTTATTTTGCATTTAAAAGTCTAGTAATCGCCTCCTCCTTATGAAATTTCGTCCTCTAATACAATACAACTTAAATTAAACATAGCTTAATCTATAATATACTCAATAACGTGGTTGGGTCTTTCAAAAGTGCGAGATGAGCAACAATTTTGCCAAGTAAATAAGCAATAAGTAATAAGGCGTTCTTAACAATAATCTCTTCCACATTCCTTGCTCCATTCGAATTTTGTATCACGATAATGGAATAGCGATTCGAGAATATCCCGATAATAGTTTTAATTTACAACCATATGAGTTCAAGGATAACAAGAGAAATATCAATGGTTCTCAATCGATAATAATCTCTATTGTAATGAAAGATATCAATAAGATTCAATGCTTAATCTTACATGGAACCGTGGAACTATATTTGTTTAATAACCAAGAGTTCAAGTAATGAATCTTTAACCCAAAAAAGCGATCTACTAAGGACTATGAACTTCTCCTAGAATTAACAATAATAAAGTGATAATTCTACAAAATGAGTACAACTAAAGTTATTAGCCTAAAGTACGAATTTTACATGCATAACATTTAATCATTCTCATATGCGCGTCGGTTTCTCGACAAATATATAATTCCCCTACCAAGATGGTTATTCATCTCATCAATCGGTTATAAGAGTCCGATTAAAAATTATAACCCTCTGATATATCTCAAAACCCACGATTAAATTTTAATACCTCGATACTGGTAAAATCTTGATAAAACACCTAACAATAATTTCTTCATTTATAACCACATAAATAAATCCATCATTTATATCCACATAAAATAAACTGAATGATAATTAATTAACAAATAATATTCTACAGAATCACAATTATGCCAATGACGGTAGTTCGAGAAGGGGCTTCAGATAAGGACAATTAATAAAGTGATAATTCTATCTAATATTATTCAAATAATATGAATTATTGATACGATAATGGAGATAAAATGATTGACAATTATTGAACAACAATAATATAAAATATCAAGCAGTTGATTATTGAATCGATAAAATAAAATATTGAGTAACCTGTAAAATTATTGAAGTGCCAACTTACACCAAGTTAATTTGTTCATCTCAGTTATAAGAGTCCGCACCAAGTTAATTTGGTTTGGATAGCTTTTGATATTATATCAATAGTCTAGCCGAATCAATGACTTAGATAGCTTTCTTTTAAAGTATATACATGAACAATTATCGTTCGATATCAAAGTTCAAGAACAATTTCATTTCTAAAGTACGAAGTATTAAATTATGAGATATGAATCATACTTTCAAGGATTTTCTTGTACAACCAATAATAGTACAAGCTCAACTAATTCTCAATAAAGAGTAGGGTTTGAGTACTTGCCTCAAGCGTAGTTTACCAAAGTATAGCTTATCAAAACTTTTCAAATCCTAACAAAATATAGTTATGCATATTGGATATTCATTAGTTATGTATACTCATGCATGATATGTAAGTTTAACGCACACATAAAAGTTTAACTTAGTTGTATCACATATCTTACATACTCATATCACAAAATCTATTTATAAGACATCATGAAATCAACCAATATAGTTCGCAATCCTCCTTTGAATCAACGTTCAAAAGCTTATAAACATATATCCCCTTTATGATCTTTATCATTAGCATGCTTATAGATATTTCAAATACTGTGCTTAAACATGTATTTCGGATTTAAACATTAACACAAGCATGCATTACATCTCATTATCACAAACAGATTAGACAGGTAACACTGTAGGATAGCGGAACTACATACGATTAGCTTAGGGACGGCCAAGAAATTGCTGTGAATCCCACAGCCGAATTTGCAGTCGAGTCTTGCATTTCCTATTTCTGCCCCATACTTTAGCATATCTAACCAATTACACTTAACATATATTCATGCTAGGGGACTTGACATAAGCATATGACCATCCTACGTTCACTTTTACATGTCACGGTCTTAGTTTAAGATTTTCATGGAGTCAAGGCCAAATAGGGTCATGTAATCACCTCGCGTACTAATTAGCCTTATGTTCACATAAATAGATCACATAATCTATACTATGCATGCTCATAAATGTTCACACCATTTATTCACAATTTAGCATCGTTTATTACTTTTAAACATGCTTAAACTCATGCTTGGTTTACTTCCATTATGTTTAACATATAGGTATCATGTCTAGAGACATAATAAACATAAACATGCCATCTTAAATCTTCAGAACTTAACTACTCACACTAATGTAACTTAGTTTGAAAATATATCCGAGTTTGCTTTTGAACTCATTTTAAACTTGAACAACTCAATTTTACATATACAAAACGTCTTTAGAGCTCTTTTCTTGTGTAGTTAAGTCATGTTAACATCTTCACAAGGTTAGAACATACATCATGTAATATTCGTGCATATTAGCTTCAATATGTCATGTTTTTCTTTAAAACGTTTGCTAGCTCAAAGTCTAATAACTTGATCATGAACAAATGAACTATAAATCATAATTCATGCTTATTCATGTTCAGAAATCAGTCATGTGTGTATACTATCAAGCTCAGAATTTGCAGAACATGAGTTCCATCAAATTTCATTTTCAAAACTTTAGGTTTTTGTTATAAATCTCCTACTAAATCTTGTTGAACAATTCATATCTCCTAAGGAAGCTTTATACAACATGTTATACTTCTTTTCATGCATGTTTAGGTGTTAATATCAAGTTAGAAACAACACGTATCCAACAGAAAAGCAGATTATGGTTCGGGGATCGATCTTCGCTCATTTGCACCCTCATATACCTTTGGTAGCATTGCTGCTTTCTCCGGACCAAAACCAGAAAGGTACTATATTTGGCAGAGTATCAACCAATCTTCAATTTCTTTCAATTCAGTATACTTAAACTTATTCTTAGAGATTCTATACATGTATACAAACTTCACAAACACTTGATAGCATGATTTCAAAATTAAATTCACAGGAATTTAGTAACATTACTATGATTTAACAAAGTTGGAAATAAAGAACTCAAGACAAGAAAGTACCTTCTAAGAAGCTCAGTTAGCTAAATTTCTTCCTCTTGAGATTGCTAGACTTCTCTTTGAACAACAAACACTCACACTCAATTTCTCAGGATTTCACAGACAAGTTACAACAACGTGAAAATGAATACATAGCTGCTATTTATATAGAGAAATGCATAACCAGTTAATGTTCTTCCACCATGGTTTGAATCAAAGGGAAACAGAAGAGCACACTGGGTATACAGAAGTTGGCCAATCACCACATTCATAACATCATCACTACTAATTCTAGCTTTTAACTGCCGACTAGTTTATATGCAACATAGAGTTAGGCTACTATTCATGTACTGTGATGGGCACATGTAATAACCCGATATTTTCTATATTATTAAATTAGAAATTTTGAGTATAAATTTTTTATTATTATTTTAAAGGTAAGGATATGTGCAAGATAATGTGTATGTATTTATGTGATGAATATAAAATTTATTTATTACATGAATATTTACAAATAATTTTATCTTAGAATTATTGATCATTATAAATTATATTCTTATAATAATTAATTTTATAGTAAAAATGTTTTTATTAATTATTTTCCATAAAATATGATTATTATATTATTTAAATAATATATGAAATGATTATATAATTATTATAATAATTATTTTATTATATGAATTTCTTTCGTAATAATTAAGTTAATTATTTAACCTAATTAGTAACGGTATGTATATGCAAGATGATCAGATATGGAATCCAAACCATACTTTTAGATTTTGATCAAGGAATGAGAATAATAATATAATATTAATTATATTTTGATTTTCAGCTCTTTAAATATGTACTGTATGTACGCATTGTTAATAATTGGTCAATGATGGTGCAGTATTTGAAAACACTAGTTTTGAAGTCAAATGAAACTTTAAAATCAGACTAGTAATTATGTTATGTGATTAATGACATTTAATATTAATTATATTTCAGTGCTATAAATATGTGATGTATATGTGTGGACTATTAATGGTTGGTCAATTATGGTACAGTATTACAAAACCCTAGTATTAATTGGTTTAACCCTAATTTAAAACTCAAACCGGAGTTTATGGTTGGTAAGAAATTATGTTATATGATTAATGTTAATATAAATATTAATTAGAATTAGGGAAACCCTAATTATTAAAATTTGGAAACCCTAACTGTTAGAAAACTTAATAGTTGATAGAAACCCTAATTGTTAACCCTAATTTGCTAATTATAAACCCTAATTGCTAATTTGGCATGCTTAATGATAATTAGTAAAACCTAAACCTAATTATCATGTTTTATGTAATTAAAAACCCTAATCTAATTAAGAAACCCTAATTACAATTTTTAGAAACTAAATTTTTTATTTTAAACCCTAATTAGAAATTCTACAATTTTTGTACTAAACCTTAGGGTTGAACCCTAAGGGTAAAACCCTAAGGGTCAAACCCTAATGGTTTGCCAATTGACCAATGTGCCATAAAAATTCCAAGCCAAATGATAAGTTTACCCCTCTTGCATTATTTAAAGCTAACTTCTAAATCTAGCAAAGATTGAAGTGGTTGACCAACTCTCACTAACCCCATGTGACATTAAACACTAGCAATCAGCTGAATTCAGCTACATACATTGCATACATGTAATATATATAGCATAAGAGAGAGAAAAGTTCACTTTTAAGTCCCATTTATGCACTTACACTCAACCTAGACCCTTTTCTCTCTAACCCACGAATTTCTATTGCATACCAGTCCCAAAACACAGCCCCACTACTTCTCATAACCAATCAAGAGCCTAGAATCAAGAATTGATCATGAGAGGTATAAAACTTAAACCAAAAATCTTATCTTTAATAATGTGTTAGAAGTTATGTTTGTGTTGTATTATGATCTGTATAGTGTCTATAAGTGATCTGGGTTGGCATATGTTAGATCCATATCATCAAAGTGCTCAAAATTTATGTTTTTCAAAATATGGGGAATTTTTTCTTTAGTGGTCTGACAACGAATGTCAGACCCTGTAGATCACAGTCTGTTGTGTGTTTTTGCTGTTGAAATGTTTTAACCTGTCGTCTGTAATGATATCTTTGATCTGGATTTGAAATCATGCTTGAATCAGATCTAGGTTGCCAGATATTCTTGGTCAAACTTGGTTGACCGAGCATGACCAAGAGTTTCTGGGCAACCTATAAACTCCATTCCAGTGTCTGACAAGATATTGCGGCTTAAATCTATCTGATGTTAAGTCTTTTGATGTTGTTGTTGTATCACTATTATACTGTGTTATATGGGCTTCAAATACATGCCTTTATATCACTTATACAATAAATATAATGGGTTGTGTGGAAGGCCAAAGTGGCTAAAAAGACCACGGAAACTATTTTCTGGAATTTATAGAAAATTCAAGAACGCTGTCTTTGACAACCTTTGACCGACGACATGGATCTAGCTATTGTGATGTTGTTAGATCAATTTTATGTATTAGATATGTTGTCTTGCATGTTATCTACAAACTAAAACCATAAGAACACCAAAAAGTAACCAAGATTGCAAGTTGTAGAGATCCAAAGTAGCCATCTGGAACTGTTCTTCATTTCTGGAAAACCCAGAAATGAAGAACAGCTTCTGACATGATTTTTGGAGGCTTGAATCTCTTTTGTTTTATGTTCTTTGATTACGATTGTTACTGATATTTGTAGTATTACATTAATACTACATGATCAAAGTCACATCACACCCAGAAGCTTTATGATCTGTTAGATATTGTTGGTCAAACATACCCTCTTTATCACTGACATGCATTTCTGGTCTTTGGTCAAGAACACGAAGAACACCTATACCAACGGTTCTGTCGCTGTAGGCAGTCTTTAACGATACTTTATTTATAAAATTATTATTTTTATTAAATAAATAGAAAAAATAGTTTTAAATTATTAAAAATATAAAATAAATTCTTAAAAATTATTTTAATGTCTGAAAATTAGTTTTTAATAATTTTTAATATATTTCAAAAATATTTAATATTTTTGGAATATTAAAGGTATTTAATTTATTTAATTATTATATTAAATAAATTATTTAAAAATAATTTTAATACTTGAAAAATCATTTAAAATTATATTATTGTATAAGAAAATATTTTAAGTTATTTTTAATGACTTTTAATATTTTGTGATGAATTTTATTAATTAATTACTATTAATGATAATTAATTTATTTAATAAATGTATTTGATAAATTATGAAAAATAGAATTAATGATTTATAAATCATATAAAATGATTTAAAGGTTATAAAAATATTTTAAGTTATAAAATATAACTTTTGATATTTTGTCATGAAAAATATTAATATTTTAATATTAATGATATTTGATTTATTTAATAATTATATTAAATAAATTAGTTTAAAAATGATTTTAATATTATAAAAATCATTTTAAATGAAATTAAGGTGTTTAAAATATTTGAAGTTATAAAGTATAACTTTTAATATTTAAAGGATAACTTCATTAATAATTTGATATTAATGATATTAATTTAATATTAATGATATTATATTTATTTAATAATTATATTAAATAAATAGTTTAAAAATGGTTTTATTAATTTAAAAATCATTTAAAAGGATATAAATGAATTAAAAATATTTTAAGTTATAATTAATGACTTTTAATATTTTTATAAATAGTACATTAATATTTAAATATTAATGCTAATTATTTAAAAATGATTTTAAATGTTTTAAAAATCATTTAATTAAAGGTAATGGCAATACTTTAAAATATTCTAAGTTATTATAAATAACTTTAATATTTTGTCAATGGTTTCATTAATTGTTTAATATTAATTAAATATTAATGATAATAGAATTATTTGATATTTAAATCATTTTATAATGATTCCTGTGTTTAAAAAATTAGAATAAATTCTAATAATGGTTTAAAAATTATTGTAAGTCATTTAAAAATGATATCAGTGTTATTTAAACAGTCTAAATAGATATTGAACTTTGATATAGAGTCTTAGACTCGATAATTACCCGATAAAGCCGTCGGTACGCTGATAGGTTTCAGAAATTGATCTGGATTTAGATATTTTGACTGTATTAATGTTTGTTTGTGATTCAATGATTGTTGAACATGTGTGACAAGGTGATTAGGTTATGTGCTGACTGTAATAAGTAGTGCTATGTGTTATAGTATGTTATTCTAATCGATCAAATGATCTTATTAATGATAGGTTTCAGTATAAACGATAAAACTAAGTTGTGTAACTGTAAGCAGCAAACCAGGCAAGTATCCAACCTTTGCATTTTCTTTATGTAATGGACACGAGTAAGAAAGTTTTTAGAATTATATTATTATTGTACTATATTATTAACCCTATTGTTATATACATTAAATTCGATCATTATTTATCAACATGATATTATATTATATAATTCAGATATATATTCTGTTCGTTAATTTCTAAATATGGTTATACAAGTGTCCCCACTTGGATAATCATCATATTTAATCACATGATATCATATATTAATATATATATATATATATATATATATATATATATATATATATATATATATATATATATTGATCCCCAATATGAATACAGTAAAAGCCGTCTAAGCTATTTGACCCAACTAGACACAGATTCAAAAATATCGTTGAATATGATAAAAACCTTTTGTATCTAATCAAATTATTTTGATTCGGATTCCTGACTAATTATGAACATCCCGAACACGGGAAAATTTTTATGCGCCAAGGCGGACAAAGTGAACGATAATATCGTTCTTGAATGTAGTATTGATCAATACAGGGTCCATGGGATGTACACCCTCGCGCCCGTAAGTTATGACGGTTTGTAGATGAAGTTCTGTCTAACCTTTTTGAAAATAGAAAACAATGTTCATAGTCTGTCAACTACCCTATATATATAGTCAATGCGTAGTTTCAAAACTTTGATATAGAAATAATATATTGTTATGATTGGTTCAGTTTACTTCATAACTATTGATTTGTTATAGAAGTGATGTACAGAGAAAACATTTAATTCTTTCAGCTAATTATATTTATAATTGTTATTACTTGCTGGGCACTCAAATGCTCATCCTTGCTTAATTTAAATGTTTTCAGCTAAGTGTGAACAAGAAGAAGGTTCGGTCAAGAACAAGTGAAAAGGAAAGAAAATAGTATAAGTTTAATGATATCTTTTGTAATAGTTAGATAATATTTAAACCATGATATTTATTATCTATCATGTAATTTATTGTAGTAAAGGTTGCGTACTTGGGATTAGAATCTGATAAATTTAAATTAAGTTTGATATTCATATTATTGTTATTATTATTAGTATTATTCCACTCATAGAAATGGTATCGTAAAGCACCGAGTTCGGGTTTCAAGTACCTGAATTTGGGGACGTTACATTTGGTATCAGAGCTTTAGGGTTAAAAACCGTAGGTGGGTTAGACCTTAGGCTATAACCTTGGGACAGAGGGAAACGTTGAAAATACAAATAACTCAAATAGAGTTTAAAAGGAGATGAATTGAATCAATTCATCATCAAACAAAATAAAAGATAACTTATATAAAACTATTATTTGTTGTATGTATATACTATGTGTTAATCAAGATAGTTTGTGTGTAAATGTCAAGTGGTAAACCCTCAGATCGTAAAGAAATAATCAACCTCCATAACCGAGCCAATATCAAAGCCAATAGCTGAAATAGAGGCTCACAATGAAAGCTACCTCAATAAGGTGGTTATTTTGGAAAAAGTAGTACTGGACCCAGAAACGGTAGGATAGTAGATAGGTAGAGTATAGTTAATGTCGAGTTTTTAAACTCGTATATTTGTGGTCAGTTCTTAAACTCATAATGTGTTGTAAGTTGGACGAACATGGTATGTTTATGTGTGAATGGATTATTGAGGATAATAGGATTATAGAGAATACTAAGTAATTGATCCTTAGTGAAGGTTTAGGAAATGAGTAGTATTAGTATTACTTGAATATGTTTGATTCTATGTTGCGTATACGATAAGTATGTCTGTGTAATGTAATATTTTATATAAGTTGTGGCAGCGATTCCTAACTTTTGAGTCACAAAAGGGATATCGGATGTTTAAAGCAATATGTGATATGGTATGTCAAGTGCTATGAGTATGAATCTATGTGGGATTAATGAAATAAGTTGGTATAAAGATAATATATATTTATCTGAACACTGGTTAATACAGTAAACCGAGTTTTCAAAATCTAATATTTTGAATACATGATTATTTGAGTAGAAAATTTTGTGTTATATGTTAAACGGATACGATAAGGCTTAGAATGTAAGTTAATAAGGAATAATTTATGATAATATCGCCAAGACGAAAATGAAACCAAAGGGTAGAAGGACCTGTCAATAAAGTTAAAGGACAACCAGACCTGATACAAAATTTTACGAATATGGACGATCAGGCTATGCAGAACAGAATACCAGCCGCGAGAAATTAACCAAATAATCGTTCGGCAAATGTCAAAGACATAAAGGCAATCGTACCGCTATGATTTAGAAGATCAACTGACCCTGTAGACGCGTTTGTGATAGCTGGGATAACGGAGGGGAAAAAGACAGCTTTTGCCACCTATATGATGAAAATGGAAAGGAGATAAAGGAAAAGTTGGTGTGTGATAAGTGTAGGCAGAAGGGACGTGTCTCTCCCAACTGCCCCAATCCAAGAATGTATAATGGGTGTTTTATTTGTGAATCAATATAGCATAAGGTGAAAGACTGTCCAAGAAGGGAAAGGGAGGTAAGGAATGCAAATACGGGAAAAAGGCAGCAGGATATTGGCGACAACGGGACCAACATCAACAAACAAACCAACGAAATCAACAGCAAGCGTCTTCAACGTAGCTGTTCAAGATATTGTGGCAGTCGGGGATGCAACTCCAGGTATTATTTTAATCAATTTTATTTCCTTATATATGATTTTCTTATATATATATAGTATATTATTTTATAAATTATTTTGAAGGAGTAAATTGAGTTCTATTAGTAATCAATTTTTCGTATAAGCAGATAGACAAGCTTTATGCTGAATAGTTAAAGATCAGTTCGATCAATTATGATCGAGATCTAATTGCAATGACTATGTATGTTATGTACCATAGTATGTATAGGTTTTAAAACGGTGATTCCGTGGACGGAATCTTTATAAGGGAGGGTTAATGTAATAACCCGATATTTTCTATAATATTAAATCAGAAATTTTACGTATAATTTTTTATTTTATTTTAAAGGTAAGGATATGTGCAAGATAATGTGTATGTATTTATGTGATGAATATAAAATTTATTTATTTCATGAATATTTACAAATAATTTTATCTTGTAATTATTGACCATTATAAATTATATTCTTATAATAATTAATTTTATAGTAAAAATGTTTTTATTAATTATTTCCATGAAAATATGATTATTATATTATTTAAATAATATATGAAATGTTTATAGAATTATTATAATAATTATTTTATTATATGAATTTATTTCAGAATAATTAAGTTAATTATTTAACCTAATTAGTAATTGTATGTATATGCAAGATGATCAGATATGGAATCCAAATCCTAATTTTGGATTTTGATCAAGGAATGAGAATAATAATATAATATTAATTATATTTTGATTTTTCAGCACTATAAATATGTACTGTATGTACGCATTGTTAATAGTTGGTCAACGATGGTGCAGTATTTGAAAACTAGTTTTGAAGTAAAATGAGACTTTAAAATCTGTATAGTAATTATGTTATGTGATTAATGACATTTAATATTAATTATATTTCAGTGCTATAAATATGTGTTGTATATGTATGGACTATTAATGGTTGGTCAATTATGGTACAGTATTATAAAACCCTAGTATTAATTGGTTTAACCCTAATTTAAAACTCAAACCGAAGTTTATGGTTGGTAAGAAATTGTGTTATATGATTAATGTTAATATAGATATTAATTTTAATTAGGAAAACCCTAATTATTAATATTTGGAAACCCTAAATGTTAGAAAACTTAATAGTTGATAGAAACCCTAATTGCTAATTTGGCATGCTTAATGATAATTAATAAAACCTAAACCTAATTATCATGTTTTATGTAATTAGAAACCCTAATCTAATTGAGAAACCCTAATTATAATTTTTAGAAACTAAATTTTTTATTTTAAACCCTAATTAGAAATCCTACAATTTTTGTGCTAAACCTTAGGGTTAAACCCTAAGGGTTTTCCAATTGACCAATGTGCCATTAAAATTCCAAGCCAAATGACAAGTTTACCCCTCTTGCATTATTTAAAGCTAACTTGTAAATCTAGCAAAGATTGGAGTGGTTGACTAACTCTCATTAACCCCATGTGACGTTAAACACCAGCAATCAGTTGAATTCTGCTACATACATTGCATACATGTGATGCCCCCAAAATAGGTCCACGCGACCCATTATGAGTCGCTAGATATCATTCTATAAAAATCAAATACAAACTTTAATTATACAACTGTTTAACTGTCATGCAGAATACGACCACAGTTAAACTGTGAGTTTTAATACAAATGTATATAACTCTCATGGTGCCTCGACCACAACCTTACAATGGTACTTTACATAAAAGTATAGTCAAAAACTGTTTTAGAAATTAAAATCTTTGGGAAGTGCTCAAGGAAACCTTCGTACATAGGAGGCCAAGAATCTAAGTTATGATAGATATCATATGTCCAGAGAATTATCCGTGGTTGATCCAATAGACCCCAAAGAAAAATGAGAAGATTATTATCATATTCCTTCCAATGGCGAGTCTTCTCTTGACATATAACTATCTCCACCGTCTGCAATTGAACATTATGTTTAAACCAAACTCCAAGATCATATAGGTAGTGCTCGTAGATATAATCAGCAAGTGGATGTGCACAACCCTGTCTTATGATAACACAAGGTTATATGTCATTAGACATCTTGTATGATAGTGGCAAAACACCCTTCCAAAGTTGGGTTCATCTCACCCTATTCGGTTCACCAAAATTAAATATCAAATAATGTATACAATACAACACACTTATCTAAAGTTCTCAATAAAATTATTTTCGTACTATTTAAGGAGAACCTCAAAAGCTATAGACCACCGTTCTATTCTCCTGTTACCCCCACTCGACCCAGCTACACTCTTATTACCTGAAAGGAATTGTGAAACAAAAAGGGTGAGCACAACTAGCCCAGTAAAGAATATCATGACTAAAGATAATTTACATCATCAATAGCCTTCATCAGTAATAAATCAGAGATTTAGAATATATGGTAGATGATAAAACTTTTCAACCATAGTTGCAGCAGAACGAGCAATCCATTAGAAGAGTCAAATAGACCATCAGGTCTATTATCTTCTCCATGTTAAAAGTCCACCAATAATGTTTTATCCCTATAACATCAATCAACAATTCCTGTCCACAATCATATGAATAACTCATAATCATAATTGTGATTCTAAATACCTCTTTGCACCCAGGACGAAGATGATGTTCATCACATATCTTCACCAGAAACATCGAAAATCATGGTTATACCAAATCACAATTCCTGCTCATAATCATACTAATAAATTCATCTTTGCACTACGACCAAAGATATTCATTAACAATTCATATTTGCACTACATGCCAAAGACATACAACTATATTTTAGAATAGTCAAGTAGAGCATGATATCTACTATCTTTTACGAATTAAAAGTGTATGATCAATATGTTATCGCTGAGACTCAGCTTAAAAATAATCCACATCATCAAATCATCCCTGCACTACGGCCAAGGATATTCATGTAATCATCAATGGTCATGATTATACCGAATAATCCACGGTTATAATCATACCAATAATCGCCCATCAATGCAAGACGCGCCATCGAGGACTTTACCACATCATCTATAACATTACGGGTCATGATTATACCGAATGATCCCTGGTCATAATCATACCAATAAACAGTTCATCTATGTACATATGACAAAGATACTCATCAATCAATAGTTCATCTTTGCACGTAAGCCAAAGATATACAACTGTAAAACCAATAATCAACAGTCCATCTTTGCACGTGAGCCAAAGATATACAACTGTAAAACCAATAATCAACAGTCCATCTTTGCACGTGAGCCAAAGATATACAATTGTAAAACCAATATTCAACAGTCCATCTTTGCACGTGAGCCAAACATGACTTTTATCATAATATAAGCATGAGAATGATGACAATGATACAAGCATTAATCAAACGAAATCAAGGATAAATATTAAAGACTTTAAATTTATCCAGAGTTTAAAAATATCCAAATTGTTAACATGATACTGCTTTGTGGAGTAAAATTCAAGAATAATATTCATGTACCAAAAATAATTTGGACAGAAAAGAAATATATTTTTCGGGTAAATAGTACCCCGCAATAGTACCCTATGAATAGTACTTCGAGAATAGTACCTCGTGAATAGTACCCCGTCATGAAAAGTACCCCAAATACCCGAGTGAATAATATTCGGGTGAATAGTAATTTGGGTGAATTATAACCTGTGAATAGTACTCCAACACGAAAAGTACCCCAAATAACCGAGTGAATAATACTAGAGTGAATAGTAACCGGGTAAATAGTAACCCGTGAATAGTAACTCATAAAAAAATACCAAAGAAAATGATATTCCATGACGAGTACAAAAGAAATGATATCTCATACGAGTATAATAGAATATACTAAAATGTAAATGGATTTTCACCCGCCATGCGGTAATCCACGTAGACAGATCATTTCCACAATTTAATAAAGAATTAATACGAAGGATAATTCACCATGCCTACAGTAATCCACATAGACAGGTTATTCCAACAAAATAATAAAGAATGGAATAATGGAAGAATTCACCAAGCATGCGATAGAATCGCATGTATAGGTTATTCCCAATGTAGAATAATAAAGAATGGAATCAGTCAGCCGCGTAATCCACACGCATGTGATATTCCAATAGAATAATAAAGAATGGAACCGGTCATGCGTAATCCGCATGTATAGGATATTCCAACAAAATAATAAAGAATGGAATAACAATGAATTCACCTGCATGCGATAGACAAGACAACATAAAGTTATTCCAATGAATAATAAAGAATGGAATAATAGAAGAATTTTATCATGTATGCGCGGTAGATTGCATAGACAAAAGTTATTCTAACATAATAATAAAGAATGGAATAACAACCCTTACGAGTATTGAAAGAAAATAACTCTCTTCATGAATACGAAAGAATAATACCCCTTACCTTAGAAGAAAGCGGATAATCGGAATAATGAGGTAGTTGATTTCTTTTCTTCTTTCTCTATAATTTCTCTATAATAATTGCTCTATAGCTTTAGTGAATTGGTGAAAAATAATGAAGGAATGAGCTTCTATTTATAAGAAAATATAGTTTCAATAATTGCACATTTTGGGGCTCGAAATATTAAAGTATAATACCTTCCTCTTTTTCTTCATTTTTAATTTAGTCCTGCAAGTATTATCAAACTTGCACCACCTCCCCTAATAGTAAATCTTGTGACTCAATAGTTCTAAATATGTGAAAAAATTAATTACAGTATAATACCTTCAACTATACCTCCATTTTTAATTTAGTCATGCAAGTATTATCAATCTTGCACCAACTCCCCTAATAGTAAATCATGTGAATCAATATTACACACATGTGAACATATAGTTATAAGCATGTGAATTAATAGAAATTAATTGCTCATTTATCCGGTTAATTACCCGATTGGTCAATATAACCTCCAGACATTAATTATTATCGAAATAAATGTCGATTTCCAATAACACTAATAATTCCCACACAATCGAATTATCAATTTCATCTTTAGTAAACACGAACTTATTCATCATTAATATTATAACTCACAATATTTAACAACCAGGTCGTTCCCAGGAAAGAGGGGGCTTTCCGATAAGGATTTCTCCTTATTGGCGCACAATTAGATTATCTAACCTCTCCTTGACAGAACTTCTAGACGTTGTCAATATTGGAAATAATAATATGAATAACTTTGTCGTCTCAATTATTGATTTAATAATATAAAATATTATGGCAATAATTGAATAAAACTGAGTGACTTCTCACGTAAGCATCAATAATCAAAGATACTCTACAATATCGTGTGCTACGATGCAACCACGCGTATTACTATACTTTTACCACCGATTATTTTATGACAACTTGCTTACTTTGAAAAAAATTTCACATATCACCCTTAACTTTAAACTTTTATCAATTTAACTATTTACCAAAATAGAAAAATTGAATACTTTTATTTTACAAAATTGGGGATCTCACAATACATGTAATATATATAGCATAAGAGAGAGAAAAGTTCACTTTTAAGTCCAATTTATGCACTTACACTCAACCTATGGATGATAAGAAATTGTGTTATATGATTAATGTTAATATTGATATTAATTTTAATTAGGGAAACCCTAATTATTAATATTTGGAAACCCTAACTGTTAGAAAACTTAATAGCTGATAAAAACCCTAATTGATAACCCTAATTTGCTAATTATAAACCCTAATTGCTAATTTGGCATGCTTAATGATAATTAGTAAAACCTAAATCTAATTATCATGTTTTATGTAATTAGAAACCCTAATCTAATTAAGAAACCCTAATTACAATTTTTAGAAACTAAATTTTTTATTTTAAACCCTAATTAGAAATCCTATAATTTTTGTGCTAAACCTTAGGGTTGAACCCTAAGGGTCAAACTCTAAGGGTTTGCCAATTGACCAATATGCCATTAAAATTCAAAGCCAAATGACAAGTTTACCCCTCTTGCATTATTTAAAGCTACCTTATAAATCTAGCAAAGATTGGAGTGGTTGACCAACTCCCACTAACCCCATGTGACATTAAACACCAACAATCAGCTGAATTCAGCTACATACATTGCATACATGTAATATATATAGCATAAGAGAGAGAAAAGTTCAGTTTTAAGTCCCATTTATGCACTTACACTCAACCTAGACCCTTTTCTCTCTAACCCATGAATTTCTATTGCATACCAGTCCCAAAACACAGCCCCACTACTGCTCATAACTAATCAAGAGCCTAGAATCAAGGATTAATCATGAGAGGTATAAAACTTAAACCAAAAATCTGATCTTGATTGATGTGTTAGAAGTTATGTTTATGTGTTGTATTATGTTCTATGTAGTGTCTATAAGTGATCTGGGTTGACATATGTTAGATCCATATCATTAAAGTGCTCGAATTTTAAGTTTTCCAAAATCTGGGAAATTTTTTCTTTAGTGGTCTGACAACGAATGTCAGACCCTGTAGATCTCAGTCTGTTGTGTGTTTTTACTGTTTAAACGTTTTAACCTGTAGTCTATAATGATATCTTTGATCTGGATTTGAAACCATGCTTGAATAAGATCTAGGTTGGCAGATATTCTTGGTCAAACTCGCTTGACCGAGCATGACCAAGAGTTTCTGGGCAACCTAGAAACTCCATTCTAGTGTCTGACAAGATATTGCATGGCTTAAATCTGTCAGATGTTAAGTCTTTTGATGTTGTTGTTATATCACTATTATAGTGTGTTATATGGGCTTCAAATATATGCCTTTATATCACTTATACAATAAATATAGTGGGTTGTGTGGATGGTCAAAGTGGCTGAAAAGACCACGGAAACTATTTTCTGGAATTTCTAGAAAATTCAAGAATGCTGTCTTTGACAACCTTTGACCGACGACATGGATCTAGCTATTGTGATGTTGTTAGATCAATTTTATGTATTAGATATGTTGTCTTGCATGTTATCTACAAACTGAAACCATAAGAACACCAAAAAGTTACCAGGATTGCAAGTTATAGAGATCCAAAGTAGCCATCTGGATTTGTTCTTCATTTATGGGAAACCCAGAAATGAAGAACAGCTTCTGACATGATTTTTGGATGCTTCAATCTCTTTTGTTTTACGTTGTTTGATTACGATTGTTGCTGATATTTGTAGTATTACATTAATACTACAAGATCAAAGTCATATCACACCCAGAAGCTTTATGATCTGTTAGATATTGTTGGTCAAACATACCTCTCGATCACCGATACATTGCATTTATGGGCTTTGCTCAAGAACACGAAGAACACCTATACGACGGTTACGTCGCTATAAAGCGATCTTCTTGACACTTTATTTATAAAATTATTACTTTTATTAAATAAATAGAAAAAATAGTTTTAAATTATTAAAATACAAAATAAATTCTTAAAAATTATTTTAATATCGAAAATTAGTTTTTAATAATTTTAATATATTTCAAAAATATTTAATATTTTGGAATATTAAAGGTATTTAATTTATTTAATTATTATATTAAATAAATTATTTAAAAATAATTTTAATACTTGAAAAATCATTTAAAATTATATTATGGTATAAGAAAATATTTTAAGTTATTTTTAATGACTTTTAATATTTTGTGTTGAATTTCATTAATTAATTAATATTAATGATAATTAAGTTATTTAATAAATGTATTAAATAAATTATGAAAAATAGAATTAATGATTTATAAATCATAAAAAATGATTTAAAGGTTATAAAAATATTTGAAGTTATAAAATATAACTTTTGATATGTTTTCATGAAAATATTAATATTTTAATATTAATGATATTAGATTTGTTTAATAATTATATTAAAAAAGTTTTTAAAATGATTTTAATATTATAAAAATAATTTTAAATGAAATTAAGGTGTTTAAAAATATTTTAAGTTATAAAGTATAACTTTTAATATTTAAAGGATAATTTCATTAATAATTTGATATTAATGATATTAAATTTATTTAATAATTATATTAAATAAATAGTTTAAAATGGTTTTATTAATTTAAAAATTATTTAAAAGGGATATAAATGAATTAAAAATATTTTAAGGTATAATTAATGACTTTTAATATTTTGATAAATAGTACTTTAATATTTAAATATTAATGATAATTATTTAAAAATGATTTTAAATGTTTTAAAAATCATTTAAGGGTAATGGTAATACTTTAAAAATATTCTAAGTTATTATAAATAACTTTAATATTTTGGCAATGGTTTCATTAATAGTTTAATATTAATAATAATATAATTATTTGATATTAATATAATTTTATACTGATTCTGGTGTTTGAAATATTAAAATAAATTATAATAATGGTTTAAAAATTATTGTATGTCATTTAAAAATGATATGACTGTTATTTAAACAATCCAAATAGATATTGAACTTCGATATAGAGTTTTAGACTCGATAATTACCCGATAAAGCCGTCGGTACGCCGACAAGTTTCAAAAATTTATTTGGACTTAGATATTTTGACTGTATTAATGTTTATTTGTGATTCAATGACTGTTGAACATGTCTGATAAAGTGATTAGGTTATGTGCTGACTGCAATAAGCATTGCTATGTGTTATAGTATGCTATTCTAATCGATCAAATGATCTTATTAATGATAGGTTTCGGTATAAAAGTTAATGTTAGGTTTGTAATATTCATGAACGCAATCAAATTGCACAAATTTAGCGGAAATGTGTAAAATCAGAGTTTAAAAATTTACAAACCATATACCCGGATCACCCTTTATGCACAATTATTAATTAAACAAAAAATGAAGAACAAGAATCATACCCTTGAAGATTCGAGCTTCCTCAGGTACAAGTTCACCTCCAATCCTTTTCGCGTTCAACTTGAATCCACCGGGTTTGGTTCCTTCGTTTGATCAACGTTAGCCACCTAAGTGTTTGGCCTCTAGAGGTGATCCACCAAGGAAGAAGAAGGATTTAAGAAGATGGGTATTTGGCTAAACCCTAGTTTTTCTATCTCTATAGAAAAGGAGCGTACTCTCCAACCATTGGAATTATATCGTAGTCTTGATATGTGATATAAGACTCCTCTTATAAAGATATCAAGTAACCCTATTAAAATAAGGTATTATTTAATTAAACCCTTTTAATTAAAGGGGCTCCCTAATCTTATTAGGGATAATTAATTAAACTCCTTTAACTAATTTTCCTTCCTAATCCAATTAGGAATAAATGAGAGTACTTATATTAAATTAATTCCTAAACTCTTTTAGAAATTAAAATAATAATAATAATTGTAATAATATTAATAAGACTCCTCTTATTAATTTATATTTAATATTTCTAAAATATTAAATAATAAATATTAAGCTATTTAATTTATTTTATCACCATAGATTAAATTAAATATACATAACATATTATTACGATTATGCCATTAACTTCTTAAATAATTATTCTTCCTTTTATGGTGTGACCCTTTAGGTTCTCCATATTAAACCGGTTGTGAATAAATCAATTAGAACAATTCTAATCTTATTTAAATAAATAAATTAAACAATTAATTAATTTAAATAAATAATATTTATTCTACAATAGGGATAAGCCTCCCTAGCGATCAACGACTTTCCAGATAATATAGATTTTAACATTAATCATAAAAGAACCTTTGAGTAAATAGTTACCGTACAATTCAATCCTTCCACCATACAATGTCCCAATTAAATATAAGACGTGGAATTACTGTCAAGTCTTATTTTATTTAATTATACATATTTCGACTCTTAAATGCACAACTCCAAATAATGCAAATTAGAAACTCCTTTCTAATTTCATTCTGCCTTGGCCAAGGACTACTGGGTTGTCATTTATCGAATCACATATGACATTTCTCTTCTTTTAATAGAAGTGGTAGATTCTTTATTGATCATACATTATCTCCATGTACAACTTATTATACCCAAGCATACCCTTTGATATATCCTAAGGGTCTTAAGGAATAAGTCAAAGTATAACTCATCATACACAAGATACTATGATGATCTCAAGTCCAAGGATCACTTGTACTACTATCACTACATGAATTCCTATTGACAGGCAAGTAAAACTCCATAGGTATTCCTTAGCGAGCCATGTTCAGTGAACTTATTCTCTAATAAGCACCTACATACTTGTTTTAGTGTCTCCACACAAATGATCATGAGATTAATCATCCTCATCCAATGAGCAAGCAACGTATGTACCAATCTATCCGGATTCACTAATCCCAATTTAGTAATCCAACGATTGGGAACTATTTTAGTTTTAAGCTTTTTAAGAATTTAGATCTCATTAGAATGATCATCATCATTATTTTAAAAGCATTGCTTAAAACTATGGGTTTATCACATATTATAAAACAACATCATGTAGATAATTAAAAGCCTTTAATAAATTAATACTCTTTATTTAATAAATGAATAAGATTGTTACAAAGTATATGCTTTATCATCAAACATGATTGGCTTGTGTGCATACTACTTTCAATCTCCCACTTGCACTAAAGTCAATCGTCATGGTATCTCATACTCTTCTTCTCTAAGTGATGATTATCCTGCTGTTGGATAAGCTTTAGTTAATGGATATGTAATGTTGTTTTTGAGAGTTCACTATCTCTATAGTGATTTCCCATCTTTCAATGATTCCTATAATCAAATGAAAGTGCTACAACACATGCTTAGATCCAAGATGAGACTTAGGAACTATTCCTAGTTCTGTAATGAACTTATCATCCAAACAATCAACTTGCAGCTTCATTTACAGCTATATACTTTGTCTTTATCATTAAACCAGCAACCTTTTGCTATTTGGAAGCAAACTCCTTTGCTATCCGTATCAGTTTTGTTCTTATTATCCTTTGTTTTTGCCTTTCTATATACCTTCTTTGAATCGTTCTTCTTTTCAGAAGATCCTTTGGCCCCTACCAGTAAGACATGGTCTTTCTTGGTTGAAAAGTGACTCTCATCATTTTTCAACATGTTAATCAAATCAACGGTCGATATCTAGTTTTTTATATGAAAAATTCACAACAATTGTGAAAGGAGTCCGGAGTGAGTGAGTGCAAGATCAAATCTTGGCTCAACTCTCCATCCATGACAAAACCGGTTGTCTTAATTGATCGGTCAAATTGATTATGTTAAGAACTTTTGTCTGCATACTATAGTGTCATTGGCCATTCTAGATCGGAAGAGCTCCTTAGATATCTCGATATCTATCACCCTACTTTCCTCACCATCAACTACTTGATGTGCAGGAATATAGTAGGAGCATCCATAGTTTCATGTCGTGCCAAGCTCGTTACTTTCATGGATGCGAGCATGATGCATCGAGCCAATCAGGTGCATCATCTTGCCACTTTCTAAAAGTAGCAATCTCTTCCTCGAGGCATTGTCTCGCAACCATTGCGAGGATAGGCGTATTAAGGACATAAGATAACTTTTCACACCATGAGAACTATTCTCAATTCCTTAACCAATCCGCTTAATACGGTTTGGTTAAATAACATCTAATATGTTTCGCAGTTGATAGTAATTTTAGACATTGTAAAATTCTCAGTAAATGAATTTGTAATTAACAACATTTTAACATACATTCTTTTATTAATTACCAAAATAATTTAGGTCTTGTTTTAAATTGGTATCTCCCACTATTTTCTTCAAACTATATTACCCTCACTTATATAGTTCGCAAAATCTAATTAAAGATTTGCTAGTGAGAATAAGGATCCCATTTCAAATGTATATAGCCTTGTGGTGACACAACAAACTATATATAAATAAATAGGTAGACAACTTTTGTCAATTACATCAACTATGCAACTCCTTTTCTTTTGCCTCTTAGATTATTTTGATCAAGTGGTGGCACATCCAATCAAAATTATCCAAGTTAAGTCCGACCTAGCACTCCATATATTCAAAAAGAAAAATATCATCCTTGTGGTGACACAACAAAACAATATTGTTCAATTTTCTTTATAAGCATTAAATGTGATAAATTAACATCTTAAATACTTAATACTTGCCTTGTGGTTACACAACAAACTCATATTAAATATTTAATACTCTATTAATTTTATCATGTTAGAAGGCGACGCTCGATATTCCAAATATCTTTGAACGCTTAGGACTTAATATAAAATTTGAGGGTTTGTTATTAATTTGTCTCATCTTGTTTAAGCATATGCATTATATATATATAAAATACGCGATCATATTAATGAACATGCAAAGCATGTTTGCATAATATATAATATATATAGTATAAGCATGCACATATAGAATACTATATTCTACCCGGATTGATTATGGACTTTTATTCTAGTTTGGTCTACTAGAGCCACCAAATGAACCAAAAGGTCAAATCTTAGGGTGCAAGAATTAATATTTAAATATAACTATTACATTTAAACAGGGCTCCATTATAAACGGTCTTCACGCTTCTCCTTTTCCTTGATCTCTAATTTTTCAAAATTAATTCTAACTATTCCTATTACAAAACTATTTAAAATAAATAGAAACCTTGATTAGCAGTCAAGGGGAAGTACATAGGAGGGAGATAGAATTTACATTAAGAAAAATTAGAGAAGACGATCTGTGCAACCCCATTTAATAAAATCCATACATTCATGCATCCAACTAAAATAAAATCCAATCACATGGTCAATTGTCCATAATCAATCTCATTTATTATCATACATATCACCATATGCATCAATACATAACATTCATCTAATGAATAATAAACATTCAATATATATATTGATATCATTTAATGAGCAAATTTAGTTAGCATAAAAACTAATTTTGAATCAAAATAAACTCCTTTATTTTAATCCAAATTTAAATCAAAATAAAACAATTTTATTTTAATTTATCCAATTTTGAATAAAATAAATTATTTTATTTTAATCAAAATCTTTAATCAAAATAAACTCCTTTATTTTAATTAATTATGGAATCCAATTCCAATTAAAAAAAACTTTATTAAAGGAAACACAGATTTTCTTTCCTATTCACAAATAAACTCCTTTATTTTGAATAATATGAAATCTTATTTCATATCTAAATAAACTCTTTTATTTAAAGAAATTAGGATTCTCTTCCTATTCACAAATAAACTCTTTTATTTTGAATAATATGAAATCTTATTTCATATCTAAATAAACTTCTTTATTTAAGGAAACATGGAATCCAATTTCAACTCCAATTAGTTATCATGGAATCCAATTCCAACTCTAATTAGTTAAGATGAAATTTTAATTTTAAAATTAAAATAAATTTTTATTTTAATTATAAAATTATTAAGAATATATAATATAATATACATATAATATAACTAAACCGTATATATATATATAATATATATATAATGAAACTCATTAATGTGAAACAAACAAGTGACTACATGTATATTATATATATATATATATATATATATATATATATATATATATATTTCAACCGCTAGCGTGCATCATCATGAATCCTGAATATCTTTTGAATTCCTTTTGAAATCCCTTGAAAATGATACCAGGATGGCCACGTGATTATGCCAAACTAGCTTTCCATGTATAACAAAAGTTATCCCTTTATCACGTGAATCAGGATAAACGAAATCAGTATTTTGTGATTTTTTTTTAATAAATTTTATACAAAAAATTATGCTCAATTAAATTGTTCTAAACACATATCAAATTAAAACAATTAATAATTCGCATAAAAGTTTGGCTCTGATGCCACTGTTAGATTTGTAATATTCATGAACGCAATCAAATTGCACAAATTTAGCGGAAATGTGTAAAATCAGAGTTTAAAAATTTACAAACCATATACCCGGATCACCCTTTATGCACAATTATTAATTAAACGAAAAATGAAGAACAAGAATCATACCCTTGAAGATTCGAGCTTCCTCAGGTACAAGTTCACCTCCAATCCTTTTTTCGCTCAACTTGAATCCACAGGGTTTGGTTCCTTCCTTCGATCAACGTTAGCCACCCAAGTGTTTGGCCTCAGAGGTGATCCACCAAGGAAGAAGAAGGATTTAAGAAGATGGGTATTTGGCTAAACCCTAGTTTTTCTATCTCTATAGAAAAGGAACGATTTCCAACCATCGAATTATATCGTAGTCTTGATATGTGATATAAGACTCCTCTTATAAAGATATCAAGTAACCCTATTAAAATAAGGTATTATTTAATTAAACCCTTTTAATTAAAGGGCTCCCTAATCTTATTAGGGATAATTAATTAAACTCCTTTAACTAATTTTCCTTCCTAATCCAATTAGGAATAAATGAGAGTACTTATATTAAATTAATTCCTAAACTCTTTTAGAAATTAAAATAATAATAATAATTGTAATAATATTAATAAGACTCCTCTTATTAATTTATATTTAATATTTCTAAAATATTAAATAATAAATATTAAGCTATTTAATTTATTCTATCACCATAGATTAAATTAAATATACATAACAATTATATTATTACGATTATGCCATTAACTTCTTAAATAATTATTCTTCCTTTTATGGTGTGACCCTTTAGGTTCTCCATATTAAACCGGTTGTGAATAAATCAATTAGAACAATTCTAATCTTATTTAAATAAATAAATTAAATAATTAATTTATTTAAATAAATAATATTTATTCTACAATAGGATAAGCCTCCCTAGCGATCAACGACTTTCCGATAATATAGATTTAAACATTAATCATAAAAGAACCTTTGAGTAAATAGTTACCAGACAATTCAATCCTTCCACCATACAATGTCCCAATTAAATATAAGACATGGAATTACATATCAAGTCTTATTTTATTTAATTATATGTATTTCGACTCTTAAATGCACAACTCCAAATAATGCAAATTAGAAACTCCTTTCTAATTTCATTCTTTGGCCAAATACCGGGTTGTCATTTATCGAATCACATAGGACATTTCTCTTCTTTTAATAAGTGGTAGATTCTTTATTGATCATACATTATCTTAATATGTACAACTTATTATACCCAAGCATACTCTTTGATATACCCTAAGGGTCTTAAGGAATAAGTCAAAGTATAACTCATCATACACAAGATACTATGATGATCTCAAGTCCAAGGATCACTTGTACTACTATCACTACAGAATTCCTATCGTGAGCAAGTAAAACTCCATTAGGTATTCCTTAGCGAGAGCAATGCTCAAAGTGAACTTATTCTCTATTAAGCACCTACATACTTGCTTTAGTGTCTTCACACAAATGATCATGAGATCAATCATCCTCATCCAATGAGCAAACAACGTATGTACCAATCTATCCGGATTCACTAATCCCAATTTAGTAATCCAACGATTGGGAACTATTTTAGTTTTAAGCTTTCTAAGAATTTAGATCTCATTAGAATGATCATCATCATTATTCTAAAAGCATTGCTTAAAACTATGGGTTTATCACATATTATAAAACAAAGATCATGTAGATAATTAAAAGCCTTTAATAAATTAATACTCTTTATTTAATAAATGAATAAGATTGTTACAAAGTATATGCTTTATCATCAAACATGATTGGCTTAAGTGCATACTACTTTCGCTAAAACAAAGTCACAGAATCGTAGCTGTGTAAAGCAGACTGTATAAGTATCCGACCTTTGCATTTTCTTTATGCAATGGACATGAGTAAGAAAGTTTCAGAATTATATTATTATTATACTAGATTATTAACCCTATCATTATATACATTATATCGATCATTGTTTATCAACATAATATTATATTATATAATTCTTATATATATTCTGCTCGTTAATTTTAAATATGTTATACAAGTGTCCCCACTTGGATAATCATCATATTTAGTCACATGTGATATATATATATATATATATATATATATATATATATATATATATTGATCCCCAAAGATGAATACAATAAAAAGCCGCCTAAGTTTATTTGACCTAGCTGACACATGATTGTAAATATCGTTGAATATGATAAAACCCTTTTGTATCCAATCAAATTGTTTTGATTCGGATTCCTGACTAATTATGAACATCCCGAACACGGGAAAATTTTTATGCGCCAAGGCGGACAAAGTGAACGATAATATCGTTCTTGAATGTAGTATTGATCAATACATGGTCCATGGGATGTACACCCTCGCGCCCGTAAGTTATGACGGTTTGCAGATGAAGTTTTGTCTAACCTTTTCGAAAATAGAAAATAATGTTCATAGTCTGTCAACTACCCTATATATATGGTCAATACGTAGTTTCAAAACTTTGATATAGAAACAATATATTGTTATGATTGGTTCAGTTTACTTCACAACGATTGATTTGTTGTAGAAGTGATGTACAAAGAAAACATTTAATTCTTTCAGCTAATTATATTTATAATTGTTATTACTTGCTGGGCATTCAAATGTCATCCTAGCTTAATTTAAATATTTTCAGCTAAGTGTGAACAACCAGAAGGTTCGGTCAAGAACAAGTGAAAAGGAAAGAAAACAATATAAGTTTAATGGTATCTTTTGTAATAGTTAGACAATATTTAGACCATGATATTTATTATCTATCATGTAATATATTGTAGTAAAGGTTGCGTACTTGGGATTAGACTCTGATAAATGTAAATTAAGTTTGATAGTCATATTATTGTTATTATTATTAGTATTATTTCGCTCATAGAAATGGTATCGTAAAGCACCGAGTTCGAGTTTCAAGTACCTGAATTTGGGGGCATTACAACACAGATTTTGGGACACGATTTTAATCACATCACTTAGTTATAAAATGCTTAGTTTGGTTCCTTGAATTTTTAAAATGTAATTTTAATGTACAATTGTTACTACAATATGAAAAATTAAGGATTTAATATATACCTAAATCATATAATCCATGTACATTGGGTCCACATAATTAATATTTATAACATGTAAGGTCTCAATTAAATTGGTAACTAATAATTTCATATCTCATTTTACTATTTACTTACACATTGGTATTGAAATAGTACATATTTATTTACTTCCATATTTTAGAGTAAATTTAATCATCTCATCACACATGATGGCAACAAAACTTATTTAAATCAACTTTATGATTTAATTACCTTTACTATATAATTTTTGTATAGCATTAATCCCAATTAAATGTGACACCTCATTTAATCTTATGTAGTAAGTAATTATATGATACTACTACCCACATTTTCCCATAATAGACATATACTGGCATGAAATAATATTTAATAATAATGTTCACTTCAATAATAATGGTAATTGGTCTATTATTTTACTCATTCTTTATTAATGCTAACATCCCATCTCATGCACACAGTAGAAATTATTTTCCAAGTGTTGTTATATCACAAGCAATTGCTGCTTAGTTTATAGATGTATGGGCGATCCGCGCCTACTCTAGGAATTTCTTAGACTTAGTCATTGTTCATATTAATTAATATTTTTACTTAATAGATAGTACACTTATTTTATTATATTGCCACACTAGACAATTAAATATAATTACATAAATTACTTTACTCATTAGTATTCTATCTCAATAATTATTAATTAATAATATGATATTTAATTATTCACTTCTCAATTCATTTATTCCTTAATTAAATTAAACCACTTTAAAATTCCATTCTCATGCCACACAAGGCATTTCACAGTTCTCATCACAACTTTACATTTTTCTTAATTCTTATAAATTCAACTTGAATCAATTGAATTACTCATATCACAACATATCGATATTTATATTCAAATAAATATTTATATTCTTATTATATCAAAACAATTATTTATTCATTAAATTATCGGTTCTTACATCCTCCCCCCTTATAAAAATTTCATCCTCGGAATTGGTACAAGGGTATACAAATAGATAGGGATAGTCCCTTTGCATCTTATCTTATAATTACCACGTGGCCTCCTCGGCGTCTTGGTTTTGCCAAAGTACTTTTATAGACGATATAACTTTATTTCTTAATGTCTGTTCTTTTCTATCTAATATTTGGAGATGAATTTCTTCTTGAGCCAGATTCTTCTCCACTTGAATGGGCTCGTAAGAAATCATGTGTTTGTAGTCGGGCTTATATGGACGCAACACGGAGATGTGAAACATATTGTGGATGTGCTCTAACTCGGGTGGTAATGTAACTTTGTACGCCACTTCGCCCACTCGTTTTAGTATCTCGAATGGTCCTATGAACCTCAGACTCAATTTTCCTTTCTTATCGAATCGTATTTTTCCCTTCCGGGGAGATTCTTTTAGGAAAACATGACTTTTGACTTCAAAGTCGCGATCCTGATGATGCAAATTTGCGTACTTCTTCTGGTGATCTTGTGCAGCTACTAGTCTAGCTCTTATCAATGTCACCACATCTGTGGTTTGTTGAACTAATTCCAGCCCTAGCATCTTTCGCTCTCTGACTTCATTCCAACACAACGGTGTTCTACACTTTCTCCCGTAAAGAGCTTCGTACGGTGGCATGCCTATACTCGTATGATAACTATTGTTATATTCAAATTCCACTAGGGGTAGGTGATCGTCCCAACTTTCTTTGAAGTCCATCACGCAAGTTCTAAGCATGTCCTCCAACGTGTGTATCGTTCGCTCACTTTGTCCATCTGTCTGTGAATGAAAAGTGGTACTTAACCTCTGCTGTGTTCACATCCTTTCTTGCAAGCTTTTCAGAATTTTGACGTGAAGCGCGGATCTCGGTCAGAGACAATCGATATCGGCACTCCATGTCGTGAAACAATTTCCTTTACGTACAGGCTCGCTAGATGGTTTAAAATATATCAGATTTTGATTGGTAGAAAATGAGCCATCATCGTTAGTCGATCTACGATAGCCCAAATGGCATCAAAACCTTTCTGCGTGACTGAAAGTCCCACCACGAAGTCCATCGTAATGTGCTCCCATTTCCACTCTGGTATCTTTAACGGTTGAAGTAGACCACTCAGCCTCTGATGCTCTGTTTTGACCCATTGACACGTAAGACATCTACTAATGCACTCCGCGATTTCTCGTTTCAGATTGGGCCACCAATAATGTTGCCTCAAATCCCGGTACATCTTTGTGCCTCCTAGATGAATGGAATACGTCGTATTATGTGCCTCATATAAAATTTCTTCCCTCAACTTGGTTACCGCTAGCACCCACACTCTCCCTTTGAATCTCAAAATATCGTCTCTATCCATCTTGAACTTTTCTTCCTCATTTTCTATGATCCTTTTCCTGATTTTCTCGCATTCGTCATCTTTCTCTTGTGATTCCTTTATTCTGTCTAATAAGGTTGGACGAGCTTCCACTGCAAAAAATCTATCTTCAGACCTTTCCAGTCCCTTTACTTCTATCTCTAATTTCTCCATATCCCTTATTAACTCCTTCTGAGTTGTTAATTGAAATAACTTCTCCCTTCCCTTCCTACTCAGCGCGTCGGCCACTACGTTTGCCTTTCCCGGGTGATAAAGAATATCGCAGTCGTAATCCTTGATTAATTCTAACCACCTCCTTTGACACATAGTTAATTCCTTCTGTGTGAAGATATAATTTAGACTCTTGTGGTCTGTGTATATCTCACATTTTTCTCCGTACAAATAATGCCTCCAAATCTTTAACGTAAAAACTAATGCCGCTAACTCTAAGTCATGAGTAGGGTTGTGATGCCCCCAAAATAGGTATACATCACCCTTTATGAGTTGCCAAATACATGGTACATAATATAAATACAAACTTAATTATACAACTGTCGTGCAAAATATGACAACACAATACCTGAGAGTTTTAGCATGAATATTGTCTTCTAGACAATATCCAAACTCAAATTCAATATCATTACAATTATTATCACACTATTTTACAGAATAGTGAGGACTACTAATGCAAACATCTGGACCGTCACTCCATTCCCCGACTAGTCCCTGCTATATTCTCATTTCCTGAAGAGAACAACGAAAGAAAAAGGTGAGCTCAACTAGCCCAGTAAGAAATATTATGACTAAGATAAATTATCCTTTGCCTTAAACAATATAACGACTGATAGAATAAAATAGACAATAAGTTTTAGATCAATAACTGCATCAGAATAAGCAATCCATTAGAAGAGTCAAGTAGAGCATGATATCTACCATCTTCTATTATTTAAAAGTTTATCATCAATTTTATCGCTGAGACTCATCTTAATAAATAATCCACACCATTGAATTATCCAAGCACTACAGGCCAAGGATATTCATTAGTATCACGACCACGAATTATCCATGCACTACAGGCCAATGATATTCGTGTTTTCACCAATGGTCATGAACATGCCAAACAATAATTCATCTTTGCACCCTTGGCCGAAGAGAACGCATGGTCATGATCATACCAATAACTGTCGCTGAGACTCAGCTTCATAATCCACATCACTTATAACATTACAGGTCATGATTACACCGAATAATCCTTGGTCATAATCATACCAATCAACAGTTCATCTTTGTACCCTTGGACGAAGATGACTTTCATCACAATATAAGCATGATGATGATGAAAATGATATAAAAATTCAATCAAACGAGATCAAGAATAAATATTAAAGATTTTATAATTTAATTTATATCGAATTCAAGAATATCTAAATTATCAATAAGATACTGCTTTGTGGAGTAAAATTCAAGAATAATAATGTATCAAAAATGATTTGGACAGAAAAGAAATCATTTTGTCATGAATAGTACCCCGGGCGAATAGTACCTGAGTGAATAGTATCATGTGAATAGTACTTTGTGAATAGTACCCTGTGAATAGTACTACAACATAAAAATGTTAAAACTTATCAAGAATGCTTAGAATAATATTTCCATGAAAAGATACTGGATGAAGCGCAAATATCAAGGATATTCTACTAATTTCATGGAGTATAGAAGCCAAAACTTAACAAAATGAGTGTAAAATTTGAAATCTGTTACGAAATAATATTACTACAAAGTATGGAAGAAAATATTATTTCTTACGAATATTGAACAAAAAAATATCCATTACAAATGTTGAATGAAAATAATATTCCTTATGAATATTGAACGAAGATAATATTCCTTACGAATATTGAACGAAAATAATATTCCTTACGAATATTGAACAAAAATAATATTCATACAAATACGAAAAATAATATCATAAGCGAATATGAAATAAATAATACCGCTTACCTTAAAAAGAGAGCAATTTTGACTGGTATAGCGGATATATTCTTGAAGAAAACTTTCACTATTTTCTACAGTCCAAGCTTCCTAAAACTCGGAAGAAATACGCTCAATATTATAGAAGAAGAATTCTCTGATTCTGGTGTAATTTTTAATTCTAAACTAAACATCCTATTTAAAGGAGAATGGAAGGATACTATTTGAAAAGAATTCACGGGTGAACAAAAGTTTTTATTCTCGGGCGCGACTTCGCTGATTTCATGTGTGTGTGTGTGAATATATATATATATATATATATATATATATATATATATATACACACACACACACACACAAAACACACATATAGGCAAAACTAATGATTTAGCCACTATAGTTGGCAAGTTTTACTTAATTCATCACAGGACTTTTAATTTTTTAAATTACCCCATTAAACTAATTAAAATTTTACAATTGGGCTACTCTGTTAACTCAACTTAACTTCTGTTAAATTGATTTGGGTTTTTTTCTACGTGGCTTTTAAATAAAAAAGAAAAAATAACAAAAATGACATGGCTGAACATAGGTGGAACAACTTTTAATCCTCCACATTTCTCGATTATTGACAATTAAATGGTACAAGTGATCGAGTAGATGTACATTGTTGGTGTTATACTGGAATTGAGCTTGATGATTCAATTCAAGAGGAGAGTGTGCTTGCAAGAAATTAAACACTGATGTTTCAATTTTATCTACCATTTCAGATTCACTTACCAATTCAATTTCATCATTACAGAAATATTGTCGGAGAAACTTTTTGATTAATTTCAACAGCAAAAACAACGGGATTTAATTCTCAAACATCATTATATCCTTGGTCAGATTTGGGATTTTTATAACTATAAATATTATTCAAATGATCAAACAAGAAGAGGCCATCAATAGCGAAGATCAAAGCCAAGGTATCGCCATCAACATCAATGTACTGATCATAAAATCCACGAATGACAAACTCAGTTTCTTTGACTATTTTGAACCAAGAGCTCCTTGGAATTTGCGATTGGGCTGGCCGTGAGTACCCTTTTGGCTTCAGCGAGTTTGTGGTTCTGCATCTTATAGAAGTCTCCATAGAGATGATGATACGAGCCGAGGCCTATCTGGTGAGGGAAGTAAGGGTTTATGGCGGTTTAGGGTTTGGTAGTCTTGAAAGATGCAAACATTAATATCGATAATGGTATCTTTTTCTTGGTTTAGGTTTTCATTCATTAGGTTGAGTTAAGAGACTAGCCATGTCATTTTTGTTATCCACCTATGTTCAGCCATGTCATTTTTGTTATTTTTCCTTTTCTGTTTAAAAGCCACGTAGGAAAAAAACCCAAATCAATTTAACAGAAGTTAGCCTGAGTTAACAGACTAGCCCAATTGTAAAATTTTAATTTGTTTAATGGAGTAATTTAAAAAATTAAAAATTTAGTGGTTAATTAAGTAAAACTTGCCAACTATAGTGGCTAAATTATTAGTTTTTGCCTATATATATAATATAATATAATATAAACTCCTTCCCTTGCAAGGCATCTCCCCCACCCCCTTTTCTTCTTTTTTTTCATCCCACCCGTATAACACATTCACACACACACACACACACACACTTTCCCACCCACACATCACTTTCACACACATGAGTCTCACACACATCACATTTTCCTCCACCACCACTTTGTCAACTTACACACACACACATGTCATATATATATATATATATATATATATATATATACACACACACACACACTTTATAACTTCCTTCCTATTATTTTGAAAAATGAGTAAGTGGGGGTCCAAATAATAAGCAAAATTTACAACAAATTCCTCATTAAAATCCCTTCAATATTTTTAACAATATTTATTCATCATTATTATAACTCACAATATTAACAACAAGATCGTTCCCAGGAAAGAGGGGGCTTTTCGATAAGGATTTCTCCCTATTGGCGCGCAATTAGGTGACCAAACCCCTTTCCACGACAGAACTTTCTAGACATTATTAATTATGCAAATAATAATATGAATAACTTATCATCTCAATTATTGATTTAATAATATAAAATATTAACAATAATTGAATCAAATAACATGAGATACTATGTAACAATTACTGTTGTAATTATTGAATAAAACTGAGTGACTTCTCACGTAAGCATCAATAATTAATACGATGTGCTACTATGCAACCATATGTATTACTGTACTTTTACCACTGGGTATTTCAATAGTTAACAGTAAAACTTTCACCGTTATTTTCATAAAAAGATATTTATGTCATTTTTAACTACGACAATAATTCCGCTAGGGTCCATTAATAATTATACTGTTGCATTTAATATTCCTCGATAAAGTTTAATATTCTCCGACCAATCGAATATTTTATAACCACTTGCTTACTTTACAAAATTTATAAATATTACCTACAACTTTAATATTATATCAAATCCACACCTTAATATTAAAAAATATTTAGAGAAAATTGATCTTTATTCAAAAAATTTGGGGTCTTACAAACTCCCCTTCTTATAAAATTTCTTCCTCGAAATTGGAGTACATACCTGGTATGTCAAACATGTGAGGATACCTCATCAAATTCTAACCCTTGAGGTATAACCTTTGAGCATAGAATAAGTTCCTTCTTATCCAAGATTTTAACTTGTATTTCCTCAAACGTTAAATCTTCTGCTATCTCGTCTAGTTCTAATTCAACAATGTGGTTTGGGTCGTCCACATATTTACATAACATCGATACGTGAAAAATGTTATGAAAACGCGACATACTTAGCAGTAAGGCGAGTCTATAGGCCACAATTCCTACTCGATCGAGGATTTCAATTCGACCAATAAAATCGAGGGTTGAGATTTTCTCTCTTTGTTGATTCTTGCTTCTAGAATAATGCCTTCTTGAACCTTCTTTTTCACATTCATCAGCTCTGAGTTTGTAGCTTGAGCGACTTCAACTTTATAGATTAAAGTCGATTCTAATTGTATACTCGCTATCTTCACGTAGGTTCCTAGAGTCTTTAACTCTATCTTCATCACTTGAAAGTTATACGAAATGGGTTTTCGGGTTAGCAATATCACACTTGTAAACACATACGATCTTCTAATTAACGCGACATCTACTATGTTCGCTCTTCCACGATGTAATTAAATGGTATGGTCATAATCTTCAATAGCTCGAGCTAATGTCTTTGGCACATGTTACGTTCGTTTTAGGTTAATAAATATTTGAGGGTTTTAGAAATGGGTTTTGTACTGGGGTCAATACAAAATTTGATTTCATGCTTTGGGGGTAGGCTAGGAAGTTCTTCGGGGTATATGTCAGGAAATTTATTAACGATAGAAATATCATTAAAAATAGTGACTCTCATCCAAGACTTGGATAGCACGTCACATTGATACCTATCAACTTGCCACCGTTATTCACAGCATTTCCTACAGAAAGTCTGGCTTCGGTGCATTCCAAGACTTGGAAGTCACCAACAAAAGGCTCGGGGCTCTTTACTTATGGTTTGATATGACAATGATTAACTTTAGTGGTTTGGTTACTTGAATTTGCATTACAGGTTTGTTAGGAAGGTTAACAACCTTACGAAAATAATTAATTTTAGCATGATAAGTAGTTAACCAGTCGATTCCTAAAATCACCTCAAAGGTAAGTATTTTCAAGGAGATATGATCGACAGATAATGTGAAAGTGTCGATTTGAATAAAAAAAGATTTATAAATAGTGGAGGTAACGAAGGTTTCTCCCAACAAAGTTTCAACAGACAACTCAAAGTCTAATTTCTCAAAAGTCAAGTTCAAACATTGAACATAATTAGGTTAAATAAAAGAATGGGTAGAACCGGTATCTAACAAGGTATAGACTTCACAAAAGTTTATGATTAACTTACCCGTGATAATTTTGTTTGGGTTTCTCGACAAACGCTGTCACTTAAACTACCGATTTTAACTTGTCTGGGACATCCTTTGGCGTCACTATCCCAGCTAAACTTGACTTCACTACGCGACAAAATCGAGCTAGGTGACCTTCTCTTCCGTAATTAAAACACGCTTTGGGTTGCTTCATACAGTTATGACATATGTGTCCCTCATGTCCACATTTGAAACATACGACCAATGGTTGTTCTCCTTCCTTGGAAATGGGTGCTAGTGTTGTTGTCTTTCCATCACTATTGAACCTCCTCTTCTTAAAGTTGTTCTCACTTAGTTCACATTTCCTATTATCTTATCCATGATTACCACCCAAGTAGTTACCATTTCTTGCATGATAATTTCCTCCACGATGGTTATCGTTGTTTCGATGGTCGTTGCCACCGGTACGATTATTATCGTGTTGTTGGTCGTTGCCTTTTGGTTAGGCTGACTCATTATCGTGTTCCAATAACTGAGCCCTATTCATAACATCTAAATATAAACAAAGTTTGTGAGAAATAAGGTATTGACGTATTTCGGGTTTCAAACATCTTAGAAATATCCGCGTCATACGCTCCTCATTATCTACCAAATGAGATGCAAACCGGGATAACTTCGCAAATTTAGCCTCGTACTGCGATACAGTCATATTGTTTTGCTCTAGCTTGATGAAGTCAACCTCCTTCATGTGACAAATACTTTCGGGAAAGTACTTGTCGTTGAACAATTCTTGGAGCTTCTTCTAAGATATCTTGAGTGCGGCAGGTTGAGTTCGTGTTACAGATTCCCACGAGTAGTCTGCTTCTTCACGCAACATAAAGGCAGCGAAGGGAACCTTTTGCTCCTCTGAGCGTTCCACGACATCAAATATCTTGGTGATCTGCTTTATTCACGTCTCTGCCTTAAGTGGTTCTAGCTTTCCCAAAAACTCCGGCAGTCCCAGCTCCTTGAACTGTTTAACAATGACCAGCCGTGAGTTACTAGTGTTTCCACCGACATTTTGAACAAAAGTCTCTCTCGTTTGGTTTTGAAAAAATTCTAAAAAAATCTTAAACGTACCATCGTTCATCATTTGGTCAGTGTTGTTGTTTACACGAGGATTATTGTCTTCCTGATGCACATTATCCTGGTTATTGATCAGCGGTGACTCAACGGTCTCATGTGCTCCATTGCTTATCTCAACATTTTTAGATGCCATTTTTGTGACGCCCCCAAAATTGAAATTAGGTATACATCACCCATCTTGGGTAGTCAGATACATGGTACAAAATTTAAATACAACTTACTAATATAACTGTCGTGTACAATACGACATAAACTGTGAGTTTGAATACAAATATTCTCTACTAGATATTATACAAACTCAAAAGGAGTCCTCATTACAATTATTATCACACTATTTCACAGAATAGTGAGGACTACTAATGCTATCCTCTCGGACCATTACTCCGCTCCCGACTCGTCCCAGCCTATGTTCTCATTTCAAGAGAACAAAGGAAAGAAAGGGTGAGCTCAACTAGCCCAAGAAGAAATATTATGACTAAGATAATGCGTAATAAATTATCATTAGCCTTCAACATGTTGTTAAACCGATAAAATATAATAAACATCAAGTTTAATCTGCAATGAACAAGCAATCCATTAAAAGAGTCAAGTAGAAAATAAAATCTACTATCTTTTATGATTTAAAAGGTTTTTCATCATCGTTATATATTTGAGACTCAAACTTTAATAAATAATCCACATCATCGAATCATCCTCGCACTACTACCAAGGATATTCTTTAGTATCACGACCACAATTATTCATGCACTACGCCAAGAATAGTCAGTGTATTCATTAATGGTCATGATCATGCCAACAATCGCCCATCAATGCACTACGGCCATCGAGGATTTTTACCACATCATTTGTAATATTACTGGCCATGATTACAACCGAATAGTCTCTCGGTCGTAATCATACCAAGTCCATCTATGCACTATGTGCCATGTATTGACTTTAAAAAAAATATAAATATGAGGATGATGACAATGATATAAGAATTCAATAAAACAAGTTCAAGAATTATTTTATCCAGAATTATTAACGCCCAAATTGTCAACATGATATCGTTTTGTAGAGTAAAATTCAAGAATGATCAAGAATATTTCCATGAAAAGATATCGATGAAACGCAAATATCAAGGATATTCTACTAATTTCATGGAGTATAGAAGTCAAAGTTTTAACCAACTAGGTATAATAAAGAATGGAATAACAAAAGAAATCACCATGCATGCAAGATCAGATGACAAAGTTATTCCAATGTAATAATAATAACGGAATCAGTCGTGAAATTCACAATCGATGTGATGTTCCAATGTAATAATAAAGATGGAACTGCATCCTGTAAAAAACACACGACATAGGATATTCCAATGTAATGATAAAGACGGAACTGTGTCCGGCGTAAAACACATGCATGTGATGTTCCAATGTAATAATAATAAAGATTTTAACCAGTCCGGTGTAAAACACATGCATGTGATGTTCCAATGTAATAATAATAAAGAGCGGAACTGTGTGGGTGTAAAACACACATGATAGGATGTTCCAATGTAATAATAGAAGAATGTCACCAAGTATAGGGTAAACCACGTATACAAAGTTATTCCAATAGAATAATAAGCAATGGAATAACAACAGTTCTCTTCATGAATAAGAAAGAATAACACCCTTACGAAAGTACAACAAATAATATTCCCTACCTTAGAAGAACTAAATATTGGCAAAGTGAAGTAGCAGAATACTTTTCTTCTTTCTCTCTATAGTTTCTCTCTCTAGAGTTTCAGTGAATTCATAAGAAAATAATGAAGGAATGAGCTTCTATTTATAGGAAAATAGAATGCATAGTAATTAATCCATGAACGGTATTCAGATTGATTTACTTTTAATCTGACGGTCCATATTTATAGCAAAATCTTTTAAATAAAATATAATATATTCTATTTATATAAAAACATTTTACTATGCAAACACTATGCAACACTATGCAAAACACTATACAAAACACTATGCAACACTATGCATAATAAAATATAATATATTTTATTTATGTAATAACTTTAATAAAGTATTCGCTTTTATATAAAAAGATGTTTCGCTTTTATTACGTTAATAATACTTAATAAAACAAAACGTCATTATCGCTATGATAATTCATATTATTAATCGATAATAATGGAATCAAACCGAGTGACTTCTCACATAAGCATCAATAATCAATACCGCAAGTGCTACTATGCAACCACACGACATCGCATTTTTTTTACTACCGAAAGTAGTTCAACAAAGATCAACCAGAAAACTTCCGCCGTTATTTCAATAAAATATTTTTGTCGCTTTTCAATCCGATAATAATTTCATTTGTGGGGTCCACCAATGATTGAGCCGTTATGTATTTAATATTCCTCGCTAAACCGAATATTCCCCACCAATCGAATAATATAACCACTTGCATACTTTGCAAAATTTATAAATATTACCCACAACTATAACATTATATCAAATTTATTCCATAATATTCAAAAATAATATTTATAGAAAATTCATCTTTATTTATAAAAGTCGGGTCTTACAACCTCCCTTCTTATGAAATTTTGCCCTCGAAATTAGGGTACGATCGGTATGTCAAGAGGTATGGATACCTTGATTTCATTTTAGATTCTAACTCCCAAGTCATTTCCTCAACATCGTGGTTCCTACACAAAACTTCGATTTGAGGTATAACCTCGAGCGTAGAATATGTTCCTTCTTATCCAAAATTTGAACAGAACCTCTTCATACGCCAAATCTTCCGCTATTTCGCTCGATTCTAACTCAATAATATGGTTCGGGTCTTTCACATATTTACGTAATATGGATATGTGAAAAACGTTATGAACATTTAGACATATTTGGCAGTAAAAGTTTAGTCTATAGGCCACAGCTCCTACTCGATCGAGGATTAAAATGGACCGATGAATCGAGGATTAAGTTTTCCTCTCTTTCCAAATCTTGTAACTCCTTTCCATGGAGCAACTCTTAACAACACATGATCTCCTATATCGAATTTCACGCCCTTTCGATGAAGATCAAGATAACTCTTTTGTCGATTTTGTGAGGTTTTTATACGTTGTCGGATCGTTTGAATCTTTTCCGTAGTCATGCGTACAAACTCCGGTCCCAACAACGTTGCTTCACCCACCTCATCCCAAAGATATACCGAGAACGACACTTTCTTCCATACAACGCTTCGAATGGAGCCATGCCAATACTTGCTTAATAACTGTTGTTGTAGGAAAACTCCACCAATGGTAAGAACTTGTCCCAACTCCTCTTGAAATCAAGGACACAGAGTCTTAATAGATCTTCAAGAGATTGAATAGTCCTCTCCGATCGTCCGTCTCATTCGAGGATGATATGCCGAGCTAAATCGTAAGTCCTGTGCTCATAGCTTTTTGCAAACCAACCCAAAATCGTGAAGTGAATCTTGGTCTCGATCAAAAACTATGGATACCCAAGATACCATGCGATCTTATAATCTCGCTTATGTACATACGGCAGCAAGACGCTCAAGTTTATAAGTTTCTCGTATCGGTAAGAAATGAGCAGACTTGGTCAATCTATCAACAATGACCCAAATCGCATCAACGCCTTAAGAAACCTTAGGAATACCCCAGAATCGAAATCCATGGTAATGTGCTCCCACTTCCATTTTGGATTTTCAAGTGGTTCTGAATGGACCTTTTGGTACTTGATGCTCCGCTTTAACTCGTTGACAAGTTAGACACCTTGAGATAAACAGTGCTATCTCTCTCTTCATATTGCTTCCACCAAAATGTATGATTTAATATCACGATACATTTTGGTACTCCTGTGATGGATTGCAAATGGTGTGTCAGTGCGCTCCATCATGATATTATACTTTAAATCGTGGTCGTTAGGAACAAAAAGTCCGGAGTTGACTCAAGTATTCCTTCTTCATCGATTCTTGCTTTTAAGATGATAGCACCTTCTTGCACTTTCTTCCTCATACGATCACTCCAGTCCAGTAGCTTGAGCAGCTTTAACTTTATCGATTAAAGTTTGGTTCTACTCAGATATTCGCTTATCATCACACGCGTCCCTCAAGTCTTTAACTCTATCTCCATCCTTTGCAAGTCACAAAATGGGCCTTTGGTTGACAATAACATACTCAGATACTTGCATACGATCTTCTACTAAATGCGCCAAACTACCACGCTCGCTTTTCCAGATGGTATTGGATGGTATGATCATAATCTTTCAACAGCTTCAAGCCAACGTCGTTGTCGCATGTTGAGTTTCTTTTGAGTGAAGAAATATTTGAGGCTTTTAAGATCCGTAAAGATTTCCACTTTCTCCCCATACAAGTAATGCCTCCAAATTTTAAGTGCAAGAAGATAATAAATGCTAACCCGCATCATGAGTAGGATAATTCCTCTCATATTCTTTGAGTTGTCGCGAGGCATATGCTATAACTTTTCCATGTTGCATGAGAACACATCCCAACCCTTTTGCCCAAGTATCACCGTAGATGACAAATCCCTTCGAGCCGATGGTATTGTCGTAAGTGTTGAAATAAGTCTCCTCTCGAGTTCTTGAAAACTCTTCTCACATTCTTCGCTCCAACCGAACTTTGTATCTTTTCGAGTCACCGAGTCAATGGAGTAGCGATTCGAGAAAATCCTTCCACGAATCTCCGATAATAACCAAATTTAAACCGAGAAAGCTACGATTGATTTGGCCATCGATTTAGGTTGTTCCCTACTTTGAATAGCTTCAATCTTTCATTGGGTCAACAGATATTCCATGACTTGATACCACGTGCCCAAGGAATGCTACTTCTTCAAGCTTTTAACTCGATTTCTTCAACTTGGCATAAAGCTTATATTCACGAAGCTTTTAGAGTGTCACCTCAAGTGTTGCTCATGATCTTCACGGCTTTTGGAATAAATAAGGATGTCATCAATAAAGACGACCACAAAGTGATCTAAATATTCCTTGAATACTCGGTTCATCATATCCATGAAGGTAAAGAGGAGCATTAGTCAATCCAAAGGACATGACTAGGAATTCATAATGCCCGCATCGAAGTTCTCAAAGCCGCCTTTGGAATGTCGTGGTTCTAATCTTCAATTGGTGATATCCTAACGAAGATCAATCTTTGAAAAGAATTTGGCTCCTTGAATCGGGTCAAACAGTCATCAATACGTGGCAATGGATACCTATTTTTGATGGTGACATGATTCAACTCCCGATAATCAATACAAAGTCGCATACTCCCATCTTTCTTCTTCTTCACGAATAGAACAGAGCACCCCAAGGAGAAGTACTAGGACTAATAAAGCCAATGTCTAACAATTTCTCGTAGTTGGGTCTTTAACTCCTCAAGTTCAATAGGAGCTATTCGATGGGGGGCTTTGGAAATAGGTTTTGTACCGGGTTCAAGGTCGATACAAAATTCAATTTCACGCCTGGGGTAGGCCAGAAGTTCTTTGGGAATACGTCAGAAATTTATTAACAATAGAAATATCGCTCAAAACCGACGTATTTTTGTTTAAACTGTGATATGAGCTAAGAAAGCTTGACATCCGCTTTTTCAATAAACGAATAGCTTTATGGCTTGAGATGACCGTGATTGATTTTAATGGTTTGGTCGTTTGAATCAAGCATAATAGGTTGATTAGGAATATGAAAGCTAACAACCTTATTTAAAATAATCAATTTTTGCATGATAAGTAGTTAACCAATCAATCCCTAGAATCACGCCAAATGCAAGTATTTTTAATGAAATAAGATCGACAGGTAATGTGAGGGTACCGATTTAAACCAAACAAGACTTATAAACAGTGGATGTAATGAAGGTTTCTCCCAACGGAGTTTCCACAGATAAGTCAAAGTCTAATTTCTCCGGAGTCAAATTTAATCGATGAGTGCAAGTAGGAGAAATAAAAGAATGGGTAGAACCGGTATCAAATAAAGTAGAGACTTCATTAGAGTTTATGATAATCTTACCCATGATGACCTCATTCGGGTTCCTTGCTCTCTGGGAGGTCACAACAAACGCCTCCTCAGACTTTACCGGTTTTGACTTTTTTCGGGACTACCTTTGGTGCCTCCATCCTAGTTGAATTTGTCTTCAGAAATACAAAATCGAGCTAAGTGACCTTCTCTTCCACAATTATAACATGCTTTGACTGAGCATGGCACAGTTTGATCGATGTGTCCCTCTCCTCCGCATTTGAAGCATATGATAGGTGGTCTTTATCCTTCCTTAACAACGGTCTTTGGTCCGACGTCTTTCCATCATTGTTTAATCTCCGTTTTTGAAATGTCCATTCTTATTATTTTGGCCCCGATTACCACCGGCAAGTGGTTACCATATCCGCCCAGTTGATTCCCTCCACGCTTGTTGTCACCGCTCACGACTACTACTCGCCGGTATTATAATTTTGCTTACCGCTCTTTTAGTCAAGGCTGACTCGTTATCGCGCTCCACTAATCGAGCCCTATTTACAACATCCGAATACAAACACAAGTTTATGAAAAATAAGATGTTGACGATCTCCGACTTCAAACCTCTTAAAAACATTCGCCATTCTTTCTTCATTATCCACCAAGTGGGACGAAATCGTGATAACTCCGCAAATTTTGCCTCAGATCGCGATATTGGTGATATTGTTTTGTTCCAACTTGATAAACTCCACCTCCTTCATATGGCGTAATACTTTCGTGAAAGTATTTATCGTTGAATGTACTCTCGAACTTCTCCCAAGATATCTTCAAGACAAAGAAGTTGAGTACGTTTTACCGATTCCCACCAAGAATCGCCTCTCCGCGCGCAATATAAAGGCAAGAAGGGAAGCTTTGCTCCTCTGAGCATCCCAAGATATCAAATATCTTGGTAATCGCTTTATCCATGCTTCCGCCGTAAGTGGTTTTGGCTCTCCCTTAAACTCCGGTGGTCCCAGCTCCTTGAATTGTTTAGCGGTGATCGCCCGAGAGTTTTCCGTGTTTCCACCCCACTTTTGGGATGAGTCGCTCTCGCTCATTGTTGCATAAATTGCATAAAGCCTCTCGAACATTTGATCATTCATCATTTGGTCGTTGTTGTTGTTTGCAGATGAGGATTGTCGCCTTCGATGCACATTATCTCGATTATTGATATGTGGCGAATCAACGATCGCTCGTGCTCCATCGCTATTCTCAACATTCTCGATGTCATTTTCAGACATCGCCACAAAACAAAAGGTTAATCGACATGTAACAAATTATCCCTATATTCTCGACCCACCAATAAAATAGCACATAAACTTAGGTAGGTCATACTAGCGAAGGTATTCCCTGCTCTCCCTCCTAGTACTATTCTCACATCTTAGCTGTGGATCATATCCCCAAGCTCGATACCAACCGTGACGCCCCAAAATTGAAATTAGGTATACATCACCCATCTTGGGTAGTCGATACATGGTATGTAATTTAAATACAACTTACTAATATAACTGCTGTGGGTAATAATACGACATAAATCGTGAGTTTGAATACAAATATTCTCTACTAGATATTATACAAACTCAAAAGGAGTCCTCATTACAATTATTATCACACTATTTCACGTAATAGTGAGGACTACTAATGTTATCCTCTCGGACCATTACTCCGCTCTCGACTCGTCTCAGCTTTATGTTCTCATTTTCACGAAGAGAATAAAGGAAAGAAAGGGTGAGCTCAACTAGCCCAAAGAAGAAATATTATGACTAAGATAATGCAGAATAAATTATCATTAGCCTTCAACAGTTGTTAAACCGATAAAATATAATAAACATCAAGTTTAATCTGCAATGAACAAGCAATCCATTAAAAGAGTCAAGTAGAAAATAAAATCTACTATCTTTTATGATTTAAAAGGTTTTCATCATCGTTATAAATGAGACTCAAACTTTAATAAATAATCCACATCATCGAATCATCCCCGCACTACTACCAAGGATATTCTTTAGTATCACGACCACAATTATTCATGCACTACGGGCCAAGAATAGTCAGGTATTCATTAATGGTCATGATCATGCCAACAACTATCCATCAATGCACTACTACGCCAATCGAGGATTTTTACCACATCATTTGTAATATTACGGCCATGATTACAATCGAATAGTCTCTCGGTCATAATCATACCAAGTCCATCTACGCACTATGTGCCATGTAGATGACTTTAAAAAAATATAAACATGAGGATGATGACAATGATATAAGAATTCAATAAAACAAGTTCAAGAATTATTTTATCCAGAATTATTAACGCCCAAATTGTCAACATGATACTATTTTGTAGAGTAAAATTCAAGAATGATCGTAAGAATATTTCCATGAAAGAGATATCGATGAAACGCAAATATCAAGGATATTCTACTAATTTCATGGAGTATAGAAGTCAAAGTTTTAACCAACCTAGGTATAATAAAGAATGGAATAACAAAAGAAATCACCATGCATGCGATCAAGATAGACAAAGTTATTCCAATGTAATAATAATAACGGAATCAGTGTCGTGAAATTCACACCCATGTGGATGTTCCAATGTAATAATAAAGATGGAACTGCATCCGGTGTAAAAACACACGATAGGATATTCCAATGAATGATAAAGACGGAACCAGTCGGTGTAAAACACACGCATGTGATGTTCCAATGTAATAATAATAAAGACGGAACCAAGTCGGTGTAAAACACATGCATGTGATGTTCCAATGTAATAATAATAAAGACGGAACCAGTAGGTGTAAAACACATGCATAGGATGTTCCAATGTAATAATAGAAGAATGTCACCAAGTATAGGGTAAACCACGATACAAAGTTATTCCAATAGAATAATAAGCAATGGAATAATAACAGCTTCTCTTCATGAATAAGAAAGAATAACACCCCTTACGAGTACAACAAATAATATTCCCTACCTTAGAAGAACTAAATATCGCAAAGTGAAGAAGTAGTAATACTTTTCTTCTTTCTCTCTATAGTTTCTCTCTCTAGAGTTTCAAAGTGAATTCATATGAAAATAATGAAGGAATGAGCTTCTATTTATAGGAAAATAGAATGCATAGTAATTAATCCATGAACTATCCGCATTGATTTACTTTAATCGATTTTATCCATATTTATAGCAAAATCTTTTAAATAAAATATAATATATTCTATTTATATAAAAACATTTTACTATGCAAACACTATGCAACACTATGCAAAACACTATGCAAAAACACTACGCAACACTATGCATAATAAAATATAATATATTTTATTTATGAATAACTTTAATAAAGTATTCATTTTATATAAAAAGATGTTTCGCTTTTATTACGCTAATAATACGAATAAAACAAAACATCATTATCGCTATGATAATTCATATTATTAATCGACAATAATGGAATCAAACCGAGTGACTTCTCACATAAGCATCAATAATCAATACCGGTGTGCTACTATGCAACCACATGTACATCGTATTTTTACTACCGAAAGTAGTTCAACAAAGATCAACCAGTAAAACTTCCGCCGTTATTTCAATAAAATATTTTGTTGTTTTCTCAATCCGATAATAATTTCATTGTGGGGTCCACCAATGATTGAGTAGTTCAGTCATTTAATATTCCCCGCTAAACCTAATATTCCTCACCAATCGAATAATATAACCACTTGCATACTTTGCAAAATTTATAAATAATACCCACAACTATAACATTATATCAAATTTATTCCATAATATTCAAAAATAATATTTATAGAAAATTCATCTTTATTTATAAAGTTGGGGTCTTACAATTTTACTGTCACAAAATAAGGGTTAATTAACATGCCACATATTATCCCTATATTCTGACCGACCAGTTAAATAACAAATAAACTTAGGTAGGTCATACTAGCGAAGGAATTACCCGTCTCTCCCCTCCTAGTTCTAGTCTTACATCTTAGCCAGGGATCATACCCCTAAGCTTTGATACCAACTGTGACGCCCCCAAAATAGGTATACATCACCCATTCTAAGTCGCCAAATACATGGTATAGAATAAAAAATACAAACTTAATTATACAACTGTCATGCAAAATACGACAACACAATAGCTGAGAGTTTTAACACGAATATTATCTTCTAGACAATATCCAAACTCAAATTTAATATCATTACAATTATTATCACACTATTTCATAGAATCGTGAGGATTACTAATTAAAACATCTGGACCGTCACTCCATTCCCCGACTAGTCCCGACTATATTCTCATTTCCTGAAGAGAACAATGAAAGAAAAGGGTGAGCTCAACTAGCCCAGTAAAAAATATTATGACTAAGATAATGCATAATAAATTATCCTTAGCCTTCTACAATATAACAACTGATAGAATATAATAGACAACAAGTTTTAGATCAACAAGTGCAACAGAATAAGCAATCCATTAGAAGAGTCAAGTAGAGCATGATATCTACTATTTTCTATTATTTTAAAGTTTATCATCCATTTTATCATTGAGACTCATCTTAATAAATAATCCACATCACTGAATTATCCATGCATTATGGGCCAAGGATATTCATTAGTATCACGACCACGAATTATCCATGCACTACGGGCCAAGGATATTCATGTTTTCACCAATGGTCATGAACATGCCAAACAATAATTCATCTTTACACCCTTGGCCGAAGAGAACGCATGGTCATGATCATACCAATAACTGTCACTGAGACTCAGTTTAATAATCCACATCACTTGTAACATTACAGGTCATGATTACACCGAATAATCCCTGGTCATAATCATATCAATCAACAGTTCATCTTTGCACCCTTGGCCGAAGATAACTTTCATCACAATATAAGCATGAGGATGATGACAATGATATAAAAATTCAATCAAATGAGATCAAGGATAAATATTAAAGATTTTATAATTTAATTTATCCAGAATTCAAGAATATCTAAATTGTCAACATGATACTGCTTTGTGGAGTAAAATATAAGTGTATCAAAAATTATTTGGACCAAAAAGAAATCAATTTTTGTCATAAATAGTACCCCAGGTGAATAGTACCTGAGTGAATAGTACCCCGTGAATAGTACTTCGAGAATAGTATCCCGTGAATAGTACTCCAGCATAAAAATATTAAAACTTATCAAGAATGCTCAGAATAATATTTCCATGAAAAGATACTGGATGAAGAGTAAATATCAAGGATATTCTACTAATTTCATAGAGTATAGAAGCCAAAACTTAACAAAATGAGTGTAGAATTTGAAATCTGAAATGAAATACTATTACTTACATACTACAGAGTATGGAAGAAAATATTATTTCTTACGAATATTGAACAAAAATAATATCCCTTACAATTATTGAACGAAAATAATATTCCTTACGAATATTGAACGAAGATAATATTCCTTACTTAATATTGAAGCTAAGATAATATTCTTTACTTAATATTGAAGCTAAAATAATATTCCTTACTTAATATTGAACGGAAATAATATTCATACAAATACGAAAAATAATATCATAAACGAATATGAAATAAATAATACCCCTTACCTTAAAAAGAGAGCAATTCTGACTGGTATAGCGGATATATTCTTGAAGAAAACATTTACTATTTTCTACACTCAAAGCTTCCTAAAACTTGAAAGAAATACACTCAATATTATAGAAGAAGAATTCTCTGATTCTGGTGTGATTTTTAATTCTAAACTAAGCTTCCTATTTAAAGGAGAATTGAAGGATACTATTTGAAAAGAATTCTCTCATTTTTGGTGTGATTGAACAGAAGTTTTTATTCACGGGCGCGACTCGCTGATTTCACGTGAATTCTCTGATATTCACTATTCATTACTATGCAATAAAATATTCTAATAAAATAAAAACTTTTGATATATATATATATATATATATATATATATATATATATATATATATATATATATCCACCCTCCCACCCTACGTGCATCATCAAACCACCTCCTTTTTTTTCTTACGTGGCATCCCCAACCCACATGTTATAACACATTCACCTACACACATATTATACTCCCTCTTTCTATATATATATATATATATATATATATATATATATATATATATATATATATATATATATATATATAACTCCATCCTTCCAAGGTATCTTCCCCACCCCTTTTTTCTTTTTTTTTTTTCATCCCACCCATATAACACATTCACACACACACTTCCCCACCCACACGTCACTTTCACACACATCACTCTCACACACATCACATTTTCCCCCACCACCACTTTTTCAACTTACACACACGGTGCACACACACATATGTCATATATATATATATATATATATACTTTATAACTTCCTTCCGATTATTTTGAAAAATGAGTAAGTGGGGGTCCAAATAATAAGCGAAATTTATAACAAATACTTTATAAATTTTACCCACAACTTTAACATTATATCAAATCCACACCTTAATATTAAAAAAATGTTTTGAGAAAATTAATCTTTATTCATAAAATTTGGGGTCTTATAAGGGTATCATTTTTCATAATCCTTCAGCTGTCGCGACGCGTATGCAATGACCTTGCCATGCTGCATTAGCACACAACCAAGTCGTCTGTGCGACGCATCACTATACACTACAAATCCTCCCTTATCATCAGGTAATGATAATACAGGCGTTTCACTTAGTCTCTTCTTCAGCTCTTGGAAACTTTCCTCACACTTGTCCTTCCACACGAACTTCACCATCTTCCTCGTTAAATTGGTCAACGGGGTTGCTATCTTAGAAAATCTTGGATAAATCTTCGATAGTACCCAGCTAACCCTAAGAAACTTCGTACTTCGGTTTGCTCCCAATTACTTACTACTTCTACCTTTACAGGGTCTACTGAAATTCCATCTTTATCCACCATATGTCCTAAAAATTGAACCTTCTTCATCCAAAATTCACACTTAGAAAATTTTGCATACAACTTCTCGTTCCTTAGTGTCTCCAAAACCATCTTCAGATGTTCAGTTTGTTCTTCTTCCATCTTTGAGTAGATTAAGATATCGTCGATGAAAACTACTACGAATTTACCTAAGAATGGTTTGAAGACTTAGTTCATCAAGTCCATAAATGCTGCCAGAGCATTTGTCAACCCGAATAACATTACTAAAAATTCAAAATGTCCGTAACGAGTTCGGAATGCCGTCTTTGATATGTCTTCCACCTTCAACTGGTGATAACCCGTTCGTAGATCTATCTTCGAAAAACACTTTGCCACTTTCAGTTGGCTGAAAAGGTCGTCTATCCTCGGTAATGAATATCTATTCTTAATATTCACTCTGTTAAATTCTCGATAATTGATACAGAGCCTCATCGATCCATCCTTCTTCTTTATAAACAACACTGGTGCTCCCCAAGGAGACAGACTCGGTCGTATGTAACCTTTATCTAGCAACTCTTGCAATTGTATCATCAATTCCTTCATTTCTACTAGCACCATACGATATGGGGATTTCAAAATTGGTGCAGTTCCCGGTGCTAAATCTATTACAAATTCAATTTCTCTGTCTGGTGGAAGACCAGGCAGATCGTTCAGAAATACATCTTGAAATTCTCTCACTACAGGTGTATCTTAATTTCTACTCCCTTTTTCCAGGTATCCACTATATAGGCTAGATAACCTACACATCCTTTCCTTAACAATCTTTTGGCCTACATCATCGTAAGGAAACACGATTGCTTAAGCGATGAGCTACCATAAAATACCACCTTAGACTTATTCGGAGGCTGAAGGTTTACACTTTTATTTTGATAATCAATTATCACCACATGGTTATACAACCTGTCCATTCGAAATATTACATCAAACTCTCCCAATCTTATCGGGATCAAGTCTATGCTTAGTTCATGATCTCTAATATTTGTGTGACAATTTCGATAAATATATTCTATAGGGATTACTTCCTTATTCGTAACTTTTATGTTCAAAGGATTTCCTAATCATTCTCGGAGTAAATTAAGTCGACTAGCAAATTCCTCATAAGCAAAAGAACAGGTGGCACCCGAATCAAATAATACATAGTCATTTATATTATTGATTGGGATAATACCTAACACCACGTCCTTCCTAGCTACTATGTCTTTGACAGTCATATTAAATGTTATGGCAGTGGGACGGTTGGATGGCGTCGGTCCGGCAACCATCAATTTTACGTATCCCCCTTGCTGGCTGGTTCCTCCGCCACTTCCTTTCTTCAGGAAATCTTTGATCAGGTGTTCAACCGAGCCACAAGTGAAACAACCTTTGATCTTCTTCGGCATCGGGCAGTTGGGTGAAATATGCCCCTCTTGGCCACAGTTTGTAACAAACACTGTACCCTTTCCAACACTAGCTCTGGTGATACTTCCCACACTTTAGGCATCTCTCTGTCTTCTTCTTAAATTCTCCACGAAACTTTCCCACTTGATTGTTGAAATTTTTGTTGTTGTTCTCCCACTTCCTTTTTCCTAAGTTACTACCTCTATTACTGCTTCCTCCTCGGCTATCTCCATATGTGCTCCTTCTTCTCCTTGTTGTATAAACTTAAAGCTTCACTACCTCCCTCTGCAATAATAGCCTTCTCTAGCAATGTTGCAAATGAATAAATCTGAAGAACTGACACCTTGTTAAACAACCAAGGCTTCAGTCCTTGCTCAAAATGCTTAGTTTTCCTCTCTTTATCTACAACTTGGTGTTCTACAAAACAGGCTAGCTCATTGAACTTTGTTGCGTATTGCGCAACCGTCATATCTCCCTGCTTAAGTTCTAAGAACTTTACCTCCATCCTTTTTTTCATGCTCTTTGGGAAGTAATTCTTGAATAACAAAGTCTTAAATCTCTCCCAAGTTACTATCCCTTCTCCTTCTCTCTACTAATTCGCCTCCCATCAATAGTTCGCTTCGCTTCTCATCATGTAGGTTACAAACGCCATCTTCTGGTCTTAACCCACACGAGCGATGGTGAAAGCTTTCTTTGTTTCCTTGATCCACATCTATGCCACGATCGGATTAGTAGTGCCTACGAATTCCGGAGGTCCTACGCTCCAAAAATCCATAAAGTTTGTGACTGGAGCTGCTTGGGGATTGGATGGTACTGGTACATTTCTTCCCCTAAGAGCTTCCCTTAACAAATCTACTAGCCTTTGTATAGGGTGTACTGGTCCTCTCTCATCATTGACCGACTCTTCTGGTGTAGTTATTCTACGTCTGGGCGTCAATTTTCTGTATCACAAAATTTTCATTTTTATTATTTATTTATTTTACTTAAACATTTCTCAAAGAATAAATTTATAACACGTTTCTGAAATAAGATCATTTATATTCATATGAAAATTCATTACATCAATATGATCATCCCTAGCATACTTCGATAAATGACACAACATATCCCCCAATATCACAAAATATGGGGACAACCATTAATCATACCTCCCCTCTAACATTTTCAAAAGTTTGGGGTTTACAACTATCTCACATCTTACACAAAAGACTGAGATTACAACAATAGGCAACACATCTCATAAATGTAATACTATAACTACTAAGTTTCTACATCTAGACTCAATTTAATATTTTGCGCTCCACGACACTCTGGTTCTCCTTCTGGGTTATATGCACCACCAAATCTTGGCTTATTGTGTGCCAGGTATGTCCCTGCTCTGTTGGGTAGTGATTTACCCCAACAATTAATCTCTCCATAGCCGTGCGCATAGCATAGCCCATCTTGTTCATCTTCCTCCTTTTGCATCTCACCTCATCTTCTAAGTCGTTAGCCCAATCATTAGTTTCTTCCCAATTCTCCTCGAAGTGGATCATATCCATCACCTCCATCTCTAACTGAGTACGGAGAGCTTCCTTCTCTGTCCTCTCACTCAACTCTCTCTGCTCCATCTCTTCCAACTTCCCTGCCAAGTCGACATTCCTAGCCAACGACCTACGAAACAAAGTCCCCATCTGGACCCCTTCCTCCTTGCGATGAGTAATCTCCACCTCCATCTCTTGCATTACTAACAAAAAGGACTCTAACTCATGCAAGCATACATGGGTCAAGAAGTAGTACATAGTAAGAAAAGTATCGATCCACGGAGAAATGTTTTAAATCTAAATTATCATTCATCAACTATTTCACTATTTCTATACATTTAAACGAATAACTCACAATTATAATTAATTCTAAATTCAATTCATGAATAAAAATATAATACTAAAAATAATGTAATCAAATATGGAAAAGAATGGGATTCTAATTTCATTTCATATTTCATCCAAATTGCAATCATCATGTAATGTTTAACGATTTATCATGGAAAACTAGTCAAGAGCACAATAGTGGACATAACCATTTTTTAATGAACTATAACCAATTCACATAACCTCGACAAATGATAGAATTCATGTAAGCGACACTATTACCAAAATCACTATGTCTATGTGAGATTGTAGCAATAATGAATTAAGTCCAGGCTCTTTTCATGACTACACACGGTGAAACGGTATATGTCTATCTGGTTCATGAATTACAAAACTTAACAAATCTGTCTCATAAACATATGTCATTATGATTTAATCCATACTCATATTCCATCTTTCAATTCCATATAAGCATACAAGGTGAATGGAGATCAAACATTCATTAGTTATGCTTAATCATAATGGTTAATCCAATGATAAACATACAACATTACAATCATATGTATAAATTTAGACTACATATTAAAATCCATTAGAATCCCATAATGGAATTTAGTTATTTTCTGAACCAAAAGCCATTATGGGATTGGAGCAATGCATAAACTTAAATACTGTAACAAAAGAGATTAGAGAAATGATAAACAAATCTATTAAACCTAATTGCAGAATCTGTTCCACAATTGTTCCAATGCACCAATAATCTCCAAAATTGACAACTAAGAATTATTGAATTAACAAAGATGAAGAGATAATATAAAAATATATCATGTGATGATCAAATCCTCTCTAGCCTAGTTAAAACTTTAGAACCCTAATAGTCATAATGAAAAACTGATAAAAGACCCTCAAAAACATGTCTGGTACCAACAACATCGTTCAGTTAAGCCTAAAGCGCTCAAATTTCAAATTACAAAAAGTTAACAAAATAGCTAGCAGAGGACTCGCGTGGTCGTGCGAGATTATAGTGTAGAACGAGTGCGGGTGCGCTGTGGAAATGCCTGTCAAGGTCTTGGCACGGGCGCGTGATATTCCTTTTTTGCTAGGGTGCGACAGTGCAATGGTGCAAGGCAGTCTCTAATTTCATGTGGCGAGGGTGCACGATATTAGGCTTGAAAAGTTGCGCGGCCGTGCTACTACTGCTTTCTATCTTCTATTGTCTTGCTGCTGATGCTTCTTGTTCATTGTCATTCGTTTTTCATTCCTTCTCTTCTTCACTACATTCATTCACTGCTTCAGTCCTCATCCGCTCAAGTTTCTCTTGCTATGCCTTTGCTAGCTTCATGCCACCATGCCAATCCATGCTATAGGAGTTCCAACTACAAGTACTGTAAAATAAACATAAAATGCAACTAAAACATAGTAAAAGCTACTTGAGATAGCATAATTCTAGTGATTTGGCACCCAATAAGTAGGTATAAAACCTACATATCAAATACCCTCAAACTTGAACTATTGTTTGCCCTCAAGCAATGCATACGACAATAAATAATGCAATGCAACTACATGCTATGCAGACTAAACTATGATGCAAATGATTCCTAAGTTTTTCCACCTAAAATGGAATTCCAATCTAATGTGCCTTAGTGAATTATCCAGATTCAAGAATAAAATGTCAAATTAAGCTATAGACATAATATCATACACTCAAATCTTCCATACTCACTATAAAGATATTGTGTGTGTGTGGTGTTCACCAAAACTTGACAAAAGCAAAGAATACACATGTTATACTACTCAAAATAGAAAATTACAGTCTAAATCAAGATTCATGTATACTAAACAAAAACTGCTCCAAAACATTAATACAAACTAAGGTTAAACAATGGGTTTAATTTGCTATATTTTTACTCACGAGGGCGATTTTTGCACTTTCTCGCTGTGTTTATTGCTATATTTTTTATGCAGCGAGTGCGTTTTATGCTCCATCTAGCCCCTTCCAAGGATTAAATAATTCAGCTCAAGAAGGTTCCAAGATAGATTTTTCTTTTTCTTTTTTTATACACAATAAGCATACCCATGTGTTCCCAAAGTTTGATTATCAATGTTTTCATAGCCTAAGTTCAATTTCTACACAATTCTCTTTTTTAACAACTATATTTTCTATTAAGCAATAAAAACACATCACTCTTATACCAACAAGCATATGTGAACACGTATATTCTAACCGAAAGCATCTAAACAATAGGCATGGATTACATTATGTAAAACATTATAGCTAAGCTAATGTTATCCACTAAATTCAACAATCCTTCAAAATTCAATTTCATCATTTTCTAGACTAAAACTCCATAAAGCTCGAAATTTGGGACATACAACTAAACACATAAATAAAACATATAATAACTACTAAAAAGAGAAAAAATTTCTGCAATTATTTACTAACACATAATCATGCAAAAATATGCAAATTAACTACATGCAACTACACTACTACCCAATACCCCCAAACTTAACATATTCATTGTCCCAATGAATGAAGGTATAGGGTTTAAAGAAACTACCCTAATGATCAGTTGCACCACCCTCTTCACGTGGTGAATCCGGGGGTGGAAATGGCATGACTGTCCCAAATTGTTGCCACTCGAGCATGGTACCCTGCTGCGCAAAAGCCTCTGCTAGAGACCTCATCAAACCCGTAGAAAATGCTGCAAAATTATCATACATAACATTGACCTTCCTCTCCAACCTTCGGAGCTCACAATCATCAATAGCAACAGTGGCTTAAGTAGAGGTGCCTGCTTTATTTATCTTTGAAGGCTGCGGTGATGGCGCCGATGACGCGGGATGAAGGATGAAACCCTTACCCCTTGGGTACGAGGTACCTCCTGCCCAATCTTTGAATTTTGCTATCGTGGCGTGAGTGATATCTTGACTTGGATATTGCAACTGTTCATATGTCCACCTAACTTCTGCCCGAGCACACAATTGAGCAACAATCGAGGCAGGTGGTATACTTCCTGTAGTGCTCCCCCGCATATAACGTAACCTGTTTTGATTAAAGAGATGACCAACGTCAATGTATTTCCCTGTAAAAATCCCCCAAAAAATGATTGCTCGCTCAGTTGTAATCTCATGTTGATGGGATGATGGCATAAGTTTTGCACAAACAAAGAGATTCCAAGCCTTGGCATAACGATTGAGAGTTGAAGCCGGAAAGGTCCTGGGCTGATTAGTGTCTGTCTTGTAAGTCCATTGTGTCCCTAGTATACACAATTCAGTAATGACCTAATCTAGGTCTGTCTCCATTCGTTCTTCCTCAACCCAATTTGTACGTCCAGTTGGAGGGTCGGGTAAATTGAAGACGCCACAAATTGCCCTTGGGCGATAATCTACTTGAACCCCTCAGACAAAAGAAAAACCACTCATTGTCTCCTCTGCATTTGCATAAAATTCCCTTACAATGGCCATAGGTGCAACCATGGGTGTAAAGCAGACTCCATGCCAACATCTTTCCCTGATAATATCTTTCAATTTCCCATCTTGTGCCTCTGGCTTGAGTCCTCTCTCTCTATTAAATGATTTAGCCACAATTCTGTAATACTCTAGATGGGCATCAAGACTGAAAAACTTGGAAAAATCCACATTGTCACCACTCTGGCTACTTGTAGAGGATGACTATGGATTACGTAAACGAGCTCATTTTGGACCCATTGTCACTGATGAAAAGAAAAACTCCAAATTGAAAAGAAGAATTGGACTGAGAAAATATGTGCACTGAACTCCCCCAAATTTACTATTTTCACTCACTTTCTGAAGAAACCCTAACTTCTCTATGACTGATTATAGGATAAAGATAGAAGTTTGCATATGGATAAGAGGATGGAATGCGTATATAATGGGGTGAGGAGTTACGAATTTGAAATGGAACGGTTGGGAGAAGAATCGTGCGTCTATAGAGAGAAAGGGATAAGCATGATTCAAATGTAACTGATATAAGAAATGGGAAAAGACACGTCTTTAAAAACACAAAATTTTTTCAAAATCCGGTCTCGGGCGTGGCCGCGCAGTTTTTGAACTGGATAGTGGTACGGGTGCGCGATAGGTTATGTCAGATAGAAATATATGCAGGCACGCCATTTCAGATCGATTTTTTCTATGGCAACAAGGCTACCATGCATCCTACCATACCGATCTTTATCTTTAAAAATATCAAAGCAGCTACTAATAATCTCTAATGCACCTATACAAAGAACAAATATTAGTATAAGAAATATCAAGTCTCCAAAATCAAAACATGAACTAATGACTATGCATAAATGACTATCCTAAAACAATACTTTCTATGGTACGCTTAATCATCATCATATGCACATTCAGCTCGAATAATACTTATTCCACACTTGTTATGCTATAACAACTAACATGAAATGAGATATAAAATATGATCAAAACAAAATTAAACAAGAGGTAAGGATAGAAATAATGGGGTGCCTCCTATTTAGCGCTAAGTTATAGTCCATTAGCTTGACTATCTCCGATTAAATCATGTTGAAGAAAGAATGGAGGTGATTTTCTGCCTATCAAACTCACCACCAAAATAATGCTTAAGCCGTTGTCCATTCACTTTGAACGGCTTGTTTGTGAATTTGTCAAATACCTCTACAGCACCATGTGGATAAACTGTCTTCAATGTAAATGGCGCTGACCACCTTGATTTGAGCTTCCCAGGGAAGAGTTTAAGTCTTGAATTAAACAACAGAACTCTTTATCCCAATTCGAATACTCTCTCCATAATCTTGCGATCATGTCATTTCTTCACCTTTTCTTTATACAGCTTGGAGTTTTCATACGCCTGCAATCTGAATTCATCTAACTCATTGAGTTGGAGTAGGCATTTTTCACCTACAACCTTCAAATTAAAGTTGAGCTTCCTGATTGCCCAATACACCTTATGCTCAAGCTCCATGGGAAGGTGACAAGCCTTTCCATAAACCAGCTGAAACGGTGACATGCCCAATGTAGTCTTGTAAGCAGTCCTATACGCCCATACAACATCATCAAGTTTTAATGACCAATCCTTTTTTGTGGCGTTCACGACTTTCTCCAAAATTCTCTTTACTTCATGATTTAAAACCTCTACTTGGCCATCGGTTTGAGGATGGTAAGTTGTAGCAATACGATGATTTACCCCATACTTAGCCAACAAAGTTATAAACTACCGATTACAAAAATGACTGCCTTCATCACTAATAATAACCCTTGGAGTCCCAAACCTTGTAAAAATACTTCTTTGTAAAAATCACAGGACCACTTTGGCATCATTAGTTGGAAGAGCTGCCACTTCCACCCACTTCAAAATATAGTCGACTGCTAACAAGATGTATAAATTTCCACATGATGAAACGAAAGGGCCCATGAAATCTATCCCCAAACATAAAAAATTTCAACCTCGAGGATCGTGTTCAATAGCATCTCATTCCTTTTCGATATATTCCCAACTCTTTGACATCTGTCACATCTCTGGACAAAACTATAAGCATCTTTAAAAATCTTCGGCCAATAGAATCTGGCTTGTAACACTCTAGCTGTTGTTCTTACGCCACCGTAGTGACCTCCATATAATGAAGCGTGGCAATCTCGCAAAATCCCCTCCGTCTCACTATATGGGATACATCTCCTTATCATCTAATTAGCACACTGTTTGAACAAATATGGTTCATCCCATATAAACCACTTCACGTCATGCAAAAAATTCTTCTTTTGATGTCCAACTAAGTCAGAAGGGATCATCATACTCACCAAATAATTAGCATAGTCTGCAAACCATGGCACTTCCCCTTTCACCACAAATAATTGTTCATCGGAAAGGACTCATTAATCACAATCTTGTCATCTACCTCCCTTCTCAAATTTTCCAGTCGAGATAACTGGTCTGCCACTTGGTTCTCAGTATCCTTTATGTCCTTAATCTACAAATCAAATTCCTACAACAGAAGTATCCATCTAATCAAATAAGGCTTTGCATCCTTCTTTGCCACTAAGTATCGCATTGCCGCATGATCCGTGTACACTATCACCGTTGCACCAATCAGATAAGCTCAAAACTTGTCAAAAGCATACACAACTGCCAATAATTCTTTCTCTGTGGTGGTGTAGTTCAACTGAGCATCAGTAAGGGTCTTGCTCGCATAATATATCACATGAAAAATCTTTTCCCTTCTCTGGCCTAAAACAGCCCCCATAGCATAATCACTGGCATCACACATCAACTCGAAAGGTCGGTCCCAATTCGGTGCTGTAATCACTAGTGCTGAAGTTAACTTCCTCTTTAAATTCTCAAACGCAGACAAGAAATCCTCATCAAATTTGAACTGTGCATCCTTCTCCAATAAACTGCAAAGTGGCTTTGTTATCTTAAAGAAATCTTTAATGAATCTGCAGTAGAAGCATGCATGTCCTAAAAAACTTTGAACACTTTTTATAGAAGTAGGTGGTGGCAAATTCTCAATAGTCTCCAATTTGGCCCTGTCCACCTCTAGTCCTTTCTTCGACACCTTATGTTCCAAAATGATTCCTTCTTGTACCATAAAATGACACTTTTCCCAATTTAACACCAAGTTTGTCTCAACACATCTTCTCAATACCATCACTAAATTTTCCAGACACAAATCAAAAGAATCACCAAATACTGAAAAATCATCCATAAACACCTCCACATTATGTTCCACCATATCCGAAAAGATAGCCATCATACATCTCTGAAAAGTGGCTGGAGCATTGCGCAGACCAAAAAACATCCTTCTAAAGGCGAATGTACCATATGGACATGTAAAAGTTGTCTTTTCTTGGTCTTTTGGAGCTATCATAATCTGATTGTAGCCTGAATACCCATCTAGAAGGCAATAAAACTCATGACCCGCTAATCTATCCAACATCTTGTCAATAAACGGCAGTGGGAAGTGATCTTTCCATGTAGCTTTGTTAAGTCTGCGATAGTCCATGTAGACTATCCACCCCGTCACTGTTCTCGTCGGAATCAACTCATTGTTTTCATTAGAAACTACGATCATACATACCACCCTTCTTCGGTGCACACTGTACCGGCTCACCCACGAGCTATCTGAAATCGGATAAATAATGCCTACATCCAGCCATTTCAACACTTCCTTTGTGATATCCCAAATCTTTGAGAAATATTAAAATAAGAATTAAATAAAGAAAATTCTTATTAGATAATATGTTATGTGCACTACTACAAACAGTAAATAGACAACGTGGAAAAAATGTTGTGGTTTCAGTCAGAAAAATGTCGTGGTTAAGGGTGTCATCTATTTGATACCCTTACACAACATTTTTAAAACTTTGTAGTTAAGCACATTACACAACGTTTTTTAAGCAAAAAGCGTTGTAGATTTGTTTTCCATAAATTAGCAAATGCCTAAAAATGTTGTAGAAGGTATGATTCCACAACATTTTTTGGATAAAATGTTGTAGTTTAATATATCCGACAATGTTTAGGCACATTTACACAACGTTTTTAAAATGATGTAGATTAAAAAAAAGAAAAAAAAAGTTGTAGTTCACCTACATTACCAATGCACCTGCAATATGCTAATGCATGAAAGATTAAAAGAGTTGTAACTTCAATCATTTATTAAAGATTCCAAGTAATCCAACCACACACAATTCTACAGTTTCCACAAACATTCTTATCTTCAAAGTATGACAAGACATTAGCAAATAGAGGAAAATTTCAAAAATTCCAGAAAAATAGATAGACATAAATTGGGAGAAAGGTATAAACCCCTAAAGCCAATAGAATCATCAAGATTCGAGACCTCCAAATTCGAAGCCCCAAAGATTTCAATTGTCAAATCCCCTAAAATTAGCAGAATGAGGAGCCTCTCTCTCTAACATTCCCTACTTGGAACCCTCGAGGATGCACTCCCAGTCACCGAGTCACGTTTTTTTATAATTTTAAGTTTTAGCTTGAGCGCGTTTTTTACACCGTGTTTTTTAACTAGATAACATTTTTTTTAAAAAAAACGTTATCTAGTTAAAACCAAAAAAATGCCCTTTTAAATAGATAACATTTTTTCATATATATCTACAACGTTTTGATAAAAAAACGTTGTGAAAAAAAATACCACAATATTTTTTATAAAAATGTTGTGGTTTAAGTGTTGTCTATTTACTACTTTGTACTAGTAGTGATATTGTAGCGCACAAAGGAATATGTGATATGCTATATGTGATGTTGTGTATAATAAATATATTAGAATTATATATTTATTATATTTAAGTATAGTGTAGGAGTAAATTACTAAAGGAAAAATAGATGGATAAAATTAAAATAATTTATAATATTAAATAATTTTAATGTGGTAAATTAGTGGCATTAAATATACTTCATGTATAACCACTATTTTATTGAAGAAATCATATATTATAGTATTTGAGTGTAATGCATGCATGTATTTAATGAGGTGAATATATTAATATATTTACTATGCTTAAATAAATTGGGAAGACAATTTATAGAAAGTAAAGAAAACAATTGAATATATGATATATTATTATATGGATAATTATATAATATTTAATATTATACCAAATGATGTAAAGTAAAAAATATGAGATGAGATCCAATATGTAAAAAAATATATATTGGTATCAACTAGTTAGTAAATAAAATTCATATTTGAATAAATGATTGAATATATTAAATTATATATTTAATATATAAATAAATTGTTTGAAAACATTTTATGGAGAGAAGGAGGAAACTAAATTTAATTATACAATATAAATTGTATAATTTAAATAAGTTATTTAAACTAGGTATGATAATTAAATAACCTAAATGGTTATTATTATTTAGTGGTCCTAGTATTTTAAGTATATACTAGTGACCTAATCTAAGAGATTTGTGGACCATGTCCGAATTTATTAAATTATTTGTATGAATAGGTGAGTAAGTGAATATGAATAGTATGTGATTTGTTTATATTTGTTTATGATATAAACAAATAAAGAAACTAATATAATCCTAATTATATATTATGAAGGAAGAATTGAATAACTTAAGGGTTATAGGATGAGAGAATTATGGTATTTAAAATATATACTAATCCTAATAGATTTATTTTATATATCTCAATTAATTAATTTTATAAGCTAATTAAGGTAAGACTAATTAGTTTAAGAAATAAAATGTATTTGGGTATGAATTTGTATTTCGCTTAAGTACATGGATACCCTAATTAAATATTTAGGGTGGGATAAGATGGAAATGATTGAAGTATGTGAATTTTACATAGCCCAAAGAATTATTAGGAAATCCAAAAGATTAAATGAGTGGCCCAATTTTTTAAGCCCAATGAATAATGGGAATTTTGGACATTTAGTAAAATAATTAAATAAAATGTGGAAGGAGAAGAGGCCACATGGCCGGGTATAGTAGTGGAGGAAAAGGAGAGATATGTAGATATTTTTTTTACATATCTTATCTCTTATTTTTCTCTCATCTCTTCATTCTTATTTTCCTTATTAGCTAACAAAAAGAGAGAAAGCCAAGAGGGAGAAAGAAGTGAACGGGAGAAACCGTGAGGAAGAGAAGGGGAGAGGGGCGGCAACCCCATGAGGGAGAAGAAGAGGAGAGAGAAGATCCTCCATGAAAGAAGAAGAAGAAAAAAGATTTTGAACAAAGGTAATTAGTTTATGTAATTGATTTTAGATATTCTAAATCAAAGCTTGGATTTATATTTATAAAATCAAATACAATGATTATACATTTTGATGAGTGTTTTATATTTAGATTTACCCATATTGTTTGTTGATTTAGTTGGAATTAAAAGAAAAGAAAAATAAATTTTTCTAGTTTAGAAACCCAAATTTCTTTGTACTTTGAAAATCCACCGTTTTAAATCTATAACTTTTTTTTGCGATCCGTCAAAGAGGGGTGATAGATATGTAAGTTATGTAGTAAACCCAAGTGATATCACTCAAAAATGTTGAGTTTGCAAGTTGTAGTGACTGATTTTGCTAAAAAAAGTCCCATTTCTGAAAATAGGAAATAAACTATTTGGGACAGTTTCTGTCAGGGGCATTTTTGTCATTTTTTGACCCTAAAAAATTCTAGAAAATTTTGAGATGATAAATTAATGAGTTGTCTAGATTGCGTCCAAAAATGGTAATTTTTGTATGTATAGATTAAGAGTTATGGATTTTACAGAAAAAAACTATTTTAAAAGTAAACTCTTATAACTTCTTGTGGTTAACTCAAAAATTGGTGAAAGTTTTATTTGGAGTACATGTATATAACAGGAGTATACCCTGTAAGTTTCGTAATTTTTTGACAAAAACATAGTTTATAATAAATGTCGCAAGATTTGACAGATTTGGCCATTTAAAAATTTGTAAATGAATTTTAAAATTTTTGGGAAAAATATATGTTCAATGTGGGATTATATTCTACCAAATCCCAGATTTTTTTTTTTTGGAATTGATTTGGTATTTTTCATGAAAATAGATTAGTTATGAACATGTGATTTAAATATGTTATGTGAAGTTGAAAATTTGGAAAATAGGATTTTATGGTTTGGAAATCCTATATAAGGAATATGCAGATTTTTTATGAAGGTTTTGATCATTGGTGATGAAATCTTATGAGTATGACATTTTAGAATGATTAAATGTATTAATTAGTAAAGTATAAATAATTAAAATAAATTGTTTGTAAGTTTAAGAAATGATTAAAATACTAGATTATGATATTATTAAGTGATTGATAATATTTGGATTAAAGTTTTATTAAATCATGGATTTAAAATATTAATAAATGAATTTAATGTAATTAAATAATTAATAATATTAAATGGAGTTTAAAAGAGGAGTTAAGTTAATTTGACATTCAATAGGTCATATTGAATGTATAGTATGATGAATTGGAAATTTAATATGTTTGGACAAAGGATATAAAATAAATAAGTTGATTAGTATTTTTCGTAAAAAAGATATTGAATCCAGCTTGTTGGATTGAAGGATTTTTGAATCCAGGCTTGCTAGATTGAAGGATATTGAATCCTGCTTGCTGGATTAAAAGATTTATGAATCCAGGCTTACTGGATTAAAGGATTGGTGAATCCAGGCTTGTTGGATTGGAAATCAGTTGAATTCAGGTTGTTGGATTTGGGATCTAGTTTGCTGGATTGCAATCTGGTTTGCTGGATTGCAAATCTGTGTTACTGGATTAGTATTTAACTTATTAGATGTTAAAGAAGAAGTTATAATATGAAAGATTACAGTGTTAAATTATAATGTATATGATATAGTGATTGAAGAATTATTAAAGGAAGATAATAATAATGATGTGTTAGGATGTTATCTAATATTTGATTTTTGTGATGAAGTGTTAGATAATATATGGATAAAGTAATAGTATTATGAGCTAACATGTATGTTATGCTAATTGAAAGATCAATCTTATAATTGATATGTCTTTCATGAGAGATTAAATTAGATTGCTTAGCGGTAATCAACGGTACAAACAAGTTTCCTAACTCAACTTGAGTTGTTATTGTAAAGCATGTTAGTGGTTAATCATTGTTGATTATACCACGTCTATAATTTATTGAGTCGCACTCTGTGCATATTGTACGTGTTCATCAGGTATGAAAGGCTGATCACCTTCATTACCATTTGGTCTACTTGAATTATTCAGATTCATTATTGACATTAATTCTTGTCGTCCTGATCGTTCAATTATGAAATTTGATTCCTGCTAGTTCTCAATTATTATATTGTTGAACGTAGCCAGCCTTTTGTTCAATTCTTTCAATCATGATATATCCTCAATTAAACCTATACTTGCTGGGTAAACTTGTTGCTCACCCTTGCTATATCATGATAAATTTTTTTGATTAAGATGAAAGCTCGAATAAAGACAGAAGCAAAGGCAAAGTGCAAGATTAAATTATGGCGCAGTTAGATCTATTAAATTTTTTGATGAAAATAACATTGTAAACCTTTTTAGATATTGAAGGTATGTATTTAGTTAAGGTTGTAGACCTTGGGAATGATGTGTAAAAGTTTAATGTATAAACAATTTATCTTTATATCTTCTGCAATAGTTATAAAAATGATATACCAGATCTTAGGTAAAAAGTACCCGAATTTGGGGATGTCACAGGTTGGTATCAAAGTCGTTGGTTATAAACCTTAGGTAGGGGTACCTTAGGCTATAGCCACGGAGAGGATGATAAGGAATAACCTCAGATCGAGTTTAAGTGATAAGAGATGAATTTAGGAAATTCATCATTAAAGTAAAGAGAAAAATAAATAAGATTCAAGGAAGAATCTTGAAGAGATATAAAGATAAGAATCTGGAGTTACCTGACTCCAGTAATAAAGATGAAAAGTGATAATAAATAGACGATGTCTATAAGATGAAAAGTGTAAATAAAATCATAATATAATATGATTAAAGAGAAGAATAAGAAGATTATAGTATAAAGCGATTGTAAGTATAAGGAGAAATGATTACAAAATAAGATCACGACGTTATCAAATTAAATTTTTGAATAACATATGATATGTTAAGTGATTGGAATGATATAGCTTGACGCTATAAAGATAAGGTACTATGAAATGGTACGATGTAAACTCAGAAAAGAGTGGTAGATGTTAAGATACAGATTAAAGAAAATTCGTATTAAGAAAAGAGAGAGTTAAGATTATGTGGGATTTTAATTGAGGACTGATGTCAGCAACTAAGTTATATGATTCTTTGTATGGGTGGGGAATTTTTACTTGGTTTTAGAACCGCTTAGCTTCCTGGTCGATATAGTGGTTAGGTTGACCAATTCTTTGTATAGGAGGGGAATTGTCTGCTTAGCTTCCTATATTGATTAGTGGCCGTGTTTGGTTTAACGACCCCTTAGCTTCTAGTATTAATAATCATTGAAATATTTGTGTCGCGCTATTTTCTATATAACATGTTGAGAAGGTGATTCTTTTCTCATATGTATAACGGATATTTGAGTATAGTAGAGGATATAAGGTTAAGTTGCGAGTTCTTAAAACTCATACTTATGGTAAGTTCATGACTCATAATCATATGGTATGTTTTGAACCCCTCAGCGAATGGACGCCTATGGTTTGACTAGGATAAGTTCTTAAACTCATATGATTGTGGCAAGTTACTGAACTCATAATGTGTGGTAAGTTTGATGAACTATACTGGGGTATAGAAAGTTGTGAATGGAAAATTAAGGATGATAGAAATAGATAGAATTATTAAGCAATGGATTATTAGAGAAAATGAAGTTGATGGTGGAAGCATAGGTATTCCAAATCTTCTAGCTATGCTAGACTTCGAAGTTTTTGACATCAAGCTAAATTCGCACTGATGTGCCTTTAAAAATAAAAAAAAAGAATTTTGTTATCCTCAACACATGGTGACAAGTGTGTAGGTGTGGACTTCGGGCCACTAAAACATCGTTACCTGTTGTAGCTTGATGACACCAAAAATGATTTTCAATGGTTTTAAACTGTTTAAAGAAGAGCCTATGCTAATTGATTAGGCTAGACAAAAATGATTTGAATTATCAAAATGTATTTTATATATCATTAATGCATCATGTAACCTGGTGCAGAGATGATAAAAATGATGGAGTTATCAATGCAGAATTACTTAGTGTTGGATGTGATCTAAGGATCGTCAGCCCACTATGAAATGATGTAGTACGACAAAGTCACAAAATGATGAAATCCTAAAATGGACTGTAAATACAGTGCGGTATCATGACGTCATAAAATGATTTAAGACTTTTAAAGGTAAATTATTGCCAACTGAATTTGGCTAGCAATGTTTCGATTGTAATTCGATTTATTTGATATACGTCTAAGCTATTTGATTCAGCTAGACAAATGTTTATGAAATTCAAAGTATTCTTTGAAAGCTTATGTTGAGCCAAATTGTTTTGGTACGAAATCCTATAATAAGTCTCAGATGAACAACCTTGAAAATGGGGATATACTAATTGGATAAAATATTCCAATCTAAGAACGCATATAGTCGTTCCAATTACTAAGGTACAATAGACTGATCATCTTGAGTACCCACACCTGTAGTTTACCTTCTTTGTGATTGTAAACATACCTAACAGAAATGTTTCAGAGGTAGAGTACCTTTCTTATTTGAAAGAGGTAGTAGGTAGAAATACCTCTAAACCTCAAAGTTCATGGTCTATATGACCCCTCAACATGATATAAAAAGAAAAAAAAATCTTGAATAAAACTTTTTAGATTATTGACACTTCTTCACAGTTATTGAACAATTGTGGAGACTCCTAAATGGTTGGAAGATGTAAACTCCTAGTGGGTAGTTATGGTAGAATGTGATGGTGGAATAAATTCTCATGGAAAGAGATATCATGTACTCATTAATCGAGAATGAAAACTGATGAGATAAAATAAAGGTTATTATGACAACCTAGTTTTGGTGAATGTTTAGAAGATGTAAACTTCTAGTGAGTAGTTATTGTGAAGTGTGATGATAGAAGAGAAATCCTCGAAGGAGAAAATTATAAAGGTTAAGTTAAAAACCTAGTTTTGATCAATATAATAAGCAGGGATTGGTATGCTATAATTTTGAGGACGAAATTCTTAGAAGAAGGGGTGAATGTGATAACCCAAATCTTTGAGAAATATTAAAATTTGAAGTAAATAAAGAAAATTCTTATTAAATAATATGTTATGTGATATTTTAGCGCACAAAGGAATATGTGACATGCGATATGTGATGTTGTGTATAATAAATATATTAGAATTATATATTTATTATATGTAAGTAAAGTGTAGGAGTAAATTACTAAAGGAAAAATAGATGGGTAAAATTAAAATAATATATAATATTAAATTATTTTAATGTGATAATTTGGTGGCATTAAATATACTTCATGTATAGCCACTATTTTATTGAAGAAATCATATATTACAAGATTGAGTGTAATGTATGCATGTATTTAACAGAGGTTAATATATTAACATATTTACTACAGATTAAATAAATTATGAAGACAATTTATTGAAATAAAGAAAACAATTGAATATATGATATATTGTTATATGGATAATGGTATAATATTTAATATTATACCAAATGATGTAAAGTAAAAATATAAGATGAGATCCAATATATAAAAAAAAATATATTGGTATCAACTAGTTAGTAAATTAAATTCATATTTGAATAAATGGTTGAACATGTTAAATTATATATTTAATATATAAATAAATTGTTTGAAAACATTTTATGGAGAGAAGGAGGAAACTAAATTTAATTATACAATATAAATTGTATAATTTAAATAAGTTATTTAAACTAGGTATGATAATTAAATAACCTAAATGGTTATTGTTATTTAGTGGTCCTAGTATTTTAAGTATATACTAGTGACCTAATCTAAGAGATTTGTGGACCATATCTCAATTTATTAAATTATTTTGTATGAATAGGTTAGTAAGTGAATATGAATATTATGTGATTTGTTTATGATATAAACAAATAAAAGAAACTAATATAATCCTAATTATGTATTAGGATGAGAAAATTATGGTATTTAAAATATATACTAATCCCAATAGATTTATTTTTATATATCTCAATTAATTAAATTTATAACCTAATTAAGTAAGACTAATTAGGTTAAGAAATTAAATGTACTTGGGTATGAATTTGTATTTCACTTAAGTACATGGATACCCTAATTAAATATTTAGGGTGGGATAAGATGAAAATGATTGGACTATGTCAATTTTACATAGCCCAAAGAATTATTTGGAAAGCCAAAAGATTTAATGAGTGGCCCAATTTTTTAATCCCAATTAATGATGGGCATTTTGGACATTTAATAAAATATAAAAAAATGTGGAAGGAGAAGAGGCCACATGGCCGGGTATATTAGTGGAGGAAAAGGAGAGATATGTTGTGATAACCCCCAGTCCGGGTCTCAAATCCCCACGGATCTGATATACTATTTCTATAACTATTACGGAAGATATAAACATAAATTGTTTATACATTAAACTTTACAGACTAATCCCAAGGTCGAGAACCTTCACATAAACCTGAATCAATATCCTATCTAACATACAATGTTATTATTATACAATATTATTACAAATCTAGCTGCACACATAGTCTCAAGTTGAACTTGGCTTTGACTTTTCCTTGTATCCGACGTATTTGTCTTACTCTGCAATGTTTATCATGATATAGCAAGGGTGAGCATAAGTTTGCCCAGCAAGTATAAGTGTATTTAAGGATATATCATGGTGGAAAGAATTGAACAATAAGCTGGCTATAATTCTATAATATAATTGAGAACTAGCATGAACAAACTTTCATAGCTAAATGAACATTGAACATGAACATAGCAATTATATCTGGACCGAATGGTAATGAAGGTGATCAGCCTTTCATACCTAATGAATACATGTAATATGCACATAATACGATTCAATAATTCATAGACATGGCAATCAGTAGTGATTAACCACAAGTATATTTGAATGAAACAACTCGAGGTCGAGTTAAGAAAAACATGCCTATTCGGTCAATTAATGTTATGTAATTTATTAAGCTTTGTCTGAAGACCTAATATAGATAATACCGATCTTCAAATATTAGAATAATATCATCACAGTATAATACTATAATATATAAACATAGAATAACCTAAACACATAACTCTATCAGTCTATACAGCACATAAGACTTAGGGGGTGTTTGATAAAAAATGAATGAATCTGAATCTGAATCTGAATCTGAATGAGCTGAATCTGAATCTGAATGAGTTGAATCTAAATCTGAATGAAAAAGTTGTTTGATAATTGACATGTTTGAAATATCTGAATGACAAAACTTTATTATTTGACCCTTCTGAAATAATTCAAAATTGTTGTAAATTTATTTAATATTACTTAATATAATAGTTAATTTTTTTTTTACTTCATTTAGCTGCTCATTCAGCAATTCAACTCAAAAAATCTGACTTAGCCATTCAGCTCGTCCATCTTACCGATTCACTATTCGGAGATCAAAAAACAAACGCGACCAACCGATTCAATGAATTGATTCACTCCATTCAGCTCTAAACAAACAACCCCTTAGTATCAAGTCGAACTATTTCAGTTTGAATTAAATCTGATACAATTCCGACATCCCGACTGTTGGAGTGTGATTATTTGGGTTTAACCAAGGTGTAACCCAATTTATTTAATGGTCTAGATTAGGTGTTGACCCATAATATATTTATTTTGGCAGCGAGAGTCCTTATTAAAATAAGATTGTGTTTCCTTATTTGGTGAGATAAGAAGGTTTAATTTGGAAAGGAATCTATCATCCATTAATTGTTGTTATAAGGTGATTCTACAAAGGACTCCTTCTCTTAGTTGGATGCGGGTGGAGGTGAATTCTATATATACGGCTACAAGCTAGAGGAGAGGGGCACACCACACGAGGGAACATAAGAGATACAACATAAATACACAACTTGTACTCCCAATATTATTATATTGGATTACTCTCTCTCTCTCTGTGGTTTTTTCCCAATTGCGTTTCCACGTAAAATTCTTGTGTTTATACTTTATATTCCTTTATTTATTCTTATGTGAGTGTATTTAACAATACAATCAACCATTGGCACAATTTTGGCCTGCTATTTTGGGTGATTTCGTCAGGCGTACAAAATTTAGTGTTAACATTGGCACCGTCTGTGGGAAACAAGATACTTGTTCTAGTGTCGATTTAAAATCACCGATTCATCAAAAGAGATAAGTGATTCTTTTTTATTAAATTAAATATATACTTGTACGGGTGTATATATGTATTTTGCCAAGAGCAATTGAAGCATGATCATAGTTGATTATTGATACAACTTTATATATTCTCTCTCTTATATTATGCATGTAGCGGTAGTATTAACATGATGCATGTAAAATCTAAACATTAACACTTTGGTCCAGGTGATTATAAATTGGTGCTAAGTCACCACTCTAGTAACGAATTCAGCCAGCATAAAGATAAAAGTTTAAGCTTTTATATCATTAAAGTGCTTTAAAGGCGGCTTCGGTTTCATCATCAACCACAGACTGAAGGGACATGCCCATGAAATTGTTTTTCAATAAAAGTGGCAACCAATAGCTATGCATGGTGCACGGTTTCCAATCTTCGAGTTAGCTGGGATTAAAAATGGCGCAAGCATGGTTCGGCGACGGACCAAGTAGTAATAACACCAAATGTCCTTCGAGAAGGCTTTGATCTCTCGAAAGGATAAACATTCTATGGATAAAAATCTGGAGGATAAAAATCCGTAGGATAAAAATCCTGAGGATAAAAATCCCGAGGGTAAAAATACCATGGAGACTTTTTGAATACTCTCTTATAAATAAGTTCCTTATAAATAAGTGACTGGGGGGCAATGTTGGAGTGTGATTATTTGGGTTTAGCCAAGGTGTAACCCAATTTATTTAATGGTCTAGATTTGGTGTTGACCCATAATATATTTATTTTGGCAGCGAGACAGTCTTTATTAAAATAAGAGTGTGTTTCCTTATTTGGTGAGATAAGGAGGTTTAATTTGGAAAGGAATCTATCAGCCATTAATTGTTGTTATAAGGTGATTCTACAAAGGACTCCTTCTCCTAGTTGGATGCTGATGGAGGTGACTTCTATATATATGGCTACAAGCTAGAGGAGAGGGTCACAACACACGAGGGAACACAAGAGATACACCATAAATACACAACTTGTACTCCCAATATTATTATAGTGGATTACTCTCTCTCTCTCCGTAGTTTTTTCCCAATTGAGTTTCCACGTAAAATTCTTGTGTTTATACTTTATATTCCATTATTTATGCTTATGTGAGTGTATTTACCAATAAAATCAACTGTTGGTGCGATTTTGGGCTACTATTTTGGTTAATTTCGTCAGGCATACAAAATTTAGCATTAACATTTGGCGCTAGAAGGAGGGCTTTAGTGCTTTCTGTAATCACAGTAAATTTTTTCGGTTAAAGGTCATGGCGAGCAGGGATACAGGTGCTTCTAACCAGGAAAAGGCAAAAAAATACTATAACACCCAAGTGAGAGGGTCTGTCAAAGACAGACTGGGTTCCAGAATTCATGGGGATCAGGAGGAACCGACCCCTTCCATCCGGCGTAAACTCTTCCATGACAACCAACACACGCCCAATCAAGTAAGTCAAGCTGATGAAAATCACTTTCGGGCACACGAGGGACAAGGGAGAGACTGAGCAGAAGGCAGCCGAGACCAGAGGGAGTTCATTCTTAAGAAGAAGATGCAGAAAAACAAAGACGGCATGATGGCCTTGCGTCTTCAGCAAGAAGAGCTCGAGGAGCAGATGGCGAAAATGGTTGGAGATCAGGAAGCATCCTCAAAAAGGCATAGGCATCGGAGCCGATCCCGGTCACCCCGTAGGGGAGAGGCGGACAAAGAAAAGAGTAGGCTCAGAAGCCGCTCCCGAGATGGCAGAAGTCGAAGAAGGAGCCGTTCAGTAGATCAGAGATTAGAACATCTGGGAAGATCGGGACAGAGGAGGAGGGACGTGTCTCCTGGATATGAGAGGGACCGACCCAGATCATCCCCTCGTAAAGAGGAGTCTGACTCCCTTGCTCAAAGGGTGTAAGAGTTGGAGAAACTGCTGGCGGCAAAGAGTTCTATGGGAACGCCTTCGACTTGCATAGGATCGGCCTTTTCACCCGAGATAAATCATGTCACCGCTAACCCTAAGAAGAAGATTCCCCTGATGGAGACATATGATGGGCTAGGAAACCCCTATGATCATTCAGACGGGTATGACAGATTGATGACCTACTATGGAAATTCAGACGCTGCTAAATGCAACATGTTTGCAACAACCTAGAAGAAGAGTGCCCGGGAATGGATGGGGACCTTAGCAGCTGGATCAATTAATTCTTGGAGTGACCTTCGGGAGAAGTTTCATGATCGGTTCAAGAGTAACAGAAGACGAGGAAAGATTATTGCTTCCCTCATACAGGTTCGACAGAAGGCAGATGAAAGCCAAGGCCATTACGTCAAGAGATTTAGGTTCGGTAGAAGAGTTGAACTCTCCACAGGCCTTGGGATTTTTCACGACTGGTCTGGATATTGAGAAGTCGAAGAAACTGATGAAGGATCTGGTAATAAACCCTCCGACAGATTTGACAGAAGCTTTCCATCGAGCCGAGGGATTCGTAGCGATTGAGGAGGCTATGGGAAACTTCAAACCGCACTCCCAATTTTATGAGAAGTCTAAAGACCGAGACAAGAAGACTTATTAGCGGTCGGACAATTAGGGTAGGTCGGATAGCTTTGGAAGAAAAAACTATAATGGTGGAGGTTCGGGCAGTTGCTGACCAGCTTTCCCAAACAGAAATGTCAACAAAGTCTACATCGCCCTCAACATAGATCGAGCGAAGATATTGGAGGAGATGCGGAATAAAACATTTTTCGAGCCATGTTCAACGCACCCGAAGCCTGATAAGAGAGGTCGGGACAAATACTATGAATACCATCAAAGTCGCGAGCATACGATAGAGATGTGTAATGATCTGAAGGATTTGATAGGGAAGAATGTTCAAAATGGGCAATTAGTATAGTATGTGGTTTGTTGGGAAGGTTTAGAGGCACCTCGAGAGGAAAATAGAGGACCGACTCGCGAAACATAGTCAAAAATGAACCCGCAACACAGAGGTGTGATTGATGTAATTTCGGACGGTTCGGTAAGATGTTTAACCGGGAAGAAGAGAATTGGACACCTCGAGGCTGTGTTGTCGGTAGCAGGATCCTCGCCAAGGAAAGAGCGGGCCTACCTGGGGGTATCCATCTCTTTCTCAGATGAAGATTCTCCAACAGATCTAGTAGAACCACACGATGGGGCGTTGGTGATAATAACACAGGTCGGGCCAATGGACATGAAGAGGATAATAATCGATAATGGGTCCTCGATTGACATACTGTACACACATGCTTATCAAAGGATGGATCTGGAAGGGAAAAATATGGAGTTGGGTGGAGAAGGCCCGTTGTATGGTTTCAGTGGGGGCCCGGTGCACGTGTTATGCATCATCGAACTGCCCGTCAGGTTCGGTAAGACTCCCCAACAGGTAGAGATAATGGTCAAATTCTTTATGGTACAGGTGGATTCGGCGTACAATGCTATATTGGGTAAGCCGATACTAGCAGTACTGCAAGCCGTTACGTCCATCCCCCATTTTAAGATCACGTTTCCGACACCGAACGGGATAGGGGAGGTAAAAGGGGATCTTGATATTGCCCGAAGGTGCTATCGGAACACATTAATCTCATCGGGGGTAGGGGTCAGCAAGCAAAAATAGACAATGGCCATCGAAATAGAGCCATTCACTGAGAGCAGCACAGAACCAATGGCCCTACCAGCCGAAGAAACTGAAGATGTAGAGTTGGTCCTAGGCAATACAGAGAAGTTGATCAAGATTGGGTCAGGACTAACAGAACCACTATGGATAGCACTGGTAGATCTGCTTCGGGAATATGTCGATATCTTTGCATGGGAACCTAGCCATATGCCTGGGGAAAGTGAGTTGGTGGCTTTACACAATCTGCATGTAGACCCGAAGAGAAAACCAGTGATACAGAAAAGAAGGATTTTTGCCCCAGAAAGGCAGAGGATCATAGATGAGGAAATTGATAAACCACTGGAGGCAGGATTCATTTTCAAAATTGACTAACCTGGATGGTTGGCTAATACGGTATTGGTTCAGAAATAGAATGGGAAGTGGAGATTATGTATCGATTACACAGATCTAAACAAGGCATGCCCAAAAGATTTCTATCCTTTGCCCAACATAGACCAATTGATTGATGCCACTTCGAGGTACGTCATGTTAAGTTTCATGGATGCCTTCTCAGGATACCACTAGATTTCAATAAGCAAGGAGGACATCTCGAAGACCAGTTTCATTACTCATCAGGCCATCTATGCATATCAGAAGATGACCTTCAGATTGTTAAATATCGGGGCAATAATCTAGCGAATGAAGAACTTTGTATTCAGAAAGCAGCTAGGCCGAAGCATGGAATTGTATGTGGACGATATGATTGGGAAAAGTATGTCAGCCCGGGACTATCTGGAGGATCTAGAAAGCTACTTCGAAATAGTAAGAAGGCACAAGCTAAGACTAAACCCGACTAAATATACCTTCAGATTAGGGTTATGAAATTCTTTGGGATATCTAATCAGTAAGAGAGGTATTAAAGCGAATCCGGAGAAGATTCAGGCGATCTTAGACATGAAATCTCCAAAGATATACAAAGATGTCCAGAGGTTGACGGGCCGAATAGCTGCCCTTCAAAGATTTGTGTCGAGATCAGCCCAAAGACGTTTACCCATCTTTGACACTCTCAAGGGGTCGAAGAATGAGAAGAGCTTTTAGTGGACCTTAGAGTGCGAAGACGCATTCCAAGGGATCAAGAAATATTTGTGTTCGACACCTTTATTGATGAAGCTGATCCCTTCGGAACCTTTGTATCTATATTTGGCTGCAAGCTCGATGGCCGTGGGAGAATCATTGGTCAGGGATAAGGGGGGAGATAGTTCTCGGTGTACTACGTCATCCAGGTTCTTCGGGATACAAAGACAATATACCCAAACTTGGAAAAATTCGCATACGCCTTGATTACTGCCAGTAGAAAGCTGCGTCATTTTTTCTAAGGTTAGTTGGTAGTGGTATATCTGAGATCACCATTAAAGAAAGTCTCGCATGCCGAAGTGATGGGTCGGGTTTCTTGCGTGGCGATGGAATTAACACAATTTGCTATAGAATACCATCCCTGAACAACAATCAAAGGACATGCATTGGCAGACTTCATAGTATAATGTTCTTTCACCGAACTAGACGTGAATACCATTATCGAAGCTCAGCAGGTGACAACTTTGTGGACTTTGTATGTGAATGGGTCATTAACTTTGGACATCAGTGGAGTAGGAGTTATATTGACAAGTCCCGAAGGGTTTAAATTCCAGCAAGCCATCTGATTCCAGTTTAAAGCTACAAACAACGAAGCAGAATATGAAGACATTTTAGCTGGACTTTGGTTGGCCCGAAGCTTGGAAGTGCAGAAGCTAGTCATCTATAGCGATTCCCAGCTGGTGGTTAAGCAGATATCGGGGGAGTATGAAGCTTGGGGGGCAAGAATGTCAAAATATCTGGCCGAAGTGAAAGATACACTCATGTACTTCAGCACACATAGTTGTCAAGGGATCGATCGGGCACACAATACGGTAGCAAATGCTGCCGCGTGGCGGCAACCATCGATGCTAGTTCATTCAACGGTCAAGATAATGAGAGTTGTTGGAGCAACCAAGCGTACCAAAGGCAGATGTGATAGCCCTGGACCGGCTCGATTGCTGGCTCACACCTTATATCTCGTACCTTGCTGATGGGGTTCTACCTTTGGACTGAATACTAGATAAGAAGATTAAGAACATGAGCTCAAATTTTGATCTTATCGATGGAGATCTATATCGAAGGGCTTTTAGTTCTCCACTTCTCAAATGTTTAACACCCTTAGAAGCAGATTATACACTTCGGGAGGTGCACGAAGGAATTTGTGGAGATCACATGGGGGCCAAGTCATTGGCATATAAGATTCTGAGGCATGGATACTATTGGCCGACCATCTACCAGGAAGCCAAAGATTTTGTCAAAAAGTGTCCGAAATGCTAGCTGAACAACACCATCCCTCATCAGCCTCCCAAAGAAATATTTTCGATCTTATCCCCGATTCCATTTGCCATATGGGGAATTAACATCCCGGGGCCTTTGCCGAAGGCCAAGGGACAAGTCAGTTTTGTGATCATGGCCATCGACTACATGATGAAGTAGGTTGAAGCTAAACCTCTGTAGAAGATCACCGAACAAGAATGTTTTAAGTTTTTTAAGGAGGGCGTTGTTCATCGATTCGGTATCCCAATGGCAGTGGTTTCGGACAATGGCAGGCAATTTGTAGGGTCAAAATTTGAAGCTTTTCTAAAAGAATTAGGGATTTAGCACCGAAAGACTTCAATCTCTCACCCTCAATCGAATGGTCAAGTAGAAGTCAGCAACCGAACCCTTCTTAATAGAATTAAACGGAGGCTGGACGAATTAAAGGGTCGGTGGCCAGAAGAACTACTAAGTGTTTTGTGGGCTTATCGGACAACTCCGAGAACAAATACCGGGGATTCACCATTTCGATTGGCATATGGGACCGATGAACTCATACCTGTTGAAATCGGATCTCCTACTCTTCGGGTCAGCCAATATAAGGAGTTGTACAACGACTAGATACTATAGTTGAATCTAAATCTTTTGGAAGAAGTTTGGGACTTAGCTTTGATAAAGTTAGCAATTTACTAGAAGAGAACAACCCGACACTATAATCAGAAGGTAAAGCAGAGGAGATTTGAGGTCGGAGACTTAGTACTTCGGGAGTCGAAGGCATCAACCCCCCTAGAACACCGGCAAGCTGATGCCTAACTGGGAGGGACCTTATGAAGTGGTAGAAGTGCCGATGTTAGGTACATACCGGCTTTGAGTAATGGATTGTTATGAAGTGAAGAATACATGGAATGCTGGAAGACTTAGAAAATTTTACCAGTAAAAGTTATCTCATTCTTTTCTTTGTTTGTATAACTGTTTTATTTATCAATGAAATAAATGAGATTTTTCTTTGAAAACGCTTGTACCTCATTTATATTCATAAGATTTTACATACCAGATTAGATAAACTTCAGACTCAAGCCGATCAGAAAGTTCAAACTAACAGAACTGATCGATAAAAGTAGCAGGCACAACTGATCGAGATAACCACCAATCGAATCAGATAAGCTTCAGACTTAAACCGATTAAAAAGTTAAAAATGACATAACTGATCGGTAAAAGTCACTGGTATAACTGATCGAGAAAACTAAAATTATTCATCATATGAACTTCGGGCACAACACGATCAGAAATTTCGAAACAACATAACTAATCGAGAAAAGTCACAAGTATAACTTGATTGAAAAAATTTACAAACAAAAATTTTGTACTTCATTCATATCTTCAAATTTTTATAAAACCCAATCATACAAGATTTGGGCAAAGTATACATAAAGAGAAAAAAATGAAGATTACAAGAATTACAAGTCCTAACAGAAGCTATTCCGGAGGAGGCTCATCCCCAGTCTTGGATTCTTCGTCCGAAGAGTCAAGGACAGAAGCATCGAGTCCAGCAGCAGTTAACTTTTCCCGAGCCTTTTCCAGATAGGTTTTATAGCCTTTAGCGAACTGAGCCATGATTTTCTCGATCAAGGCAGGGGATTCTTTATATTCTTCAATCGCACGCTGCTTGTCTTCAGCACGTTCATCATTCAAGGCGTGGTTCTCCCGGATCACGTGCATTAGCTTACTGGGCATCCCATTGAACTTCTCCTTGAGCTGATGAAGCACCTGCAACTGTTCCTTACTCTCTCCGGACAGATGATCTCTCTCCTCAAGAAGCTTCTTGGCATGACCTTTGAGGCCGACGAACTCCTGCTGAAGCAGCGAATATTCTTCTTTGAGCTCATCGGCCAGATGTTCCGCCTTGGTCGCCTTTTTCCGGGTCTCGACATGGATATCCTTTTCTTTCTTCAAGTCCGAGTTCAGACCTCGAACCTTAGCCTCGAAAAGTAGCACATCCGACCTCAGCTAAACTTCCTTTTTGGTCGTTTGAGCAAGAGGCAGAATGGCTCGGGCGAGGACGGTGTTGGCCTACAGCAAAAGTAGCATATCAGCTATGAAGAATAAAGCATGACGACAACAAAAGAGGTTAACCAATTTGGGAGTTACCTAGCACTGAGCACGAACATAGGTTACGAGATACTCTTCGGAAGAGAATCCCTGAAAACATTCGTAATCACCGGGAAGTTTGAAATGATCGAACAGCTAGAATGGAAACACTTTCGAAGGGCTCTTCGGCCAACAAGTAGTCGGCGTCCCTTGGGAAGAGCTGGCCTTAGACGTGGGGTCAAGGAAGGAGGAAGGTTGGCATCCACTACTGTGACACCCCCAAATCCGGTACTTCCATTTCCACAGGATTTGGTGTTCACTGTACAAGCATCATCTATCTATCTACCCGTAAATAAATGCAAACTATGCAATAGAATTAAATAATAATAAAATCTCTCCCCTTATGGGGTTACATCAACTGAATAATAAATAAATCCCAGGTTACTTTAACCTTAAAACATCTATGTGGAAAACATAAATAAATAAGTCTTAGTAACATCAATTCTAATTACATCACATAACCACATTAATAAAACAGTCTTCATTACTTACTAAGCTTGCCCTTGCCCTTACTAGTGGAAGGTTTGTCTGCTCTTTCGTTCCTAACTGCAATGTTATTATTACGCAAGAGTGAGCACGATTGCCCACAAGTATAACAATATAACAATGAATAATAACATGCGAGAGAAATAATAACTTCTGATGTAAAGCTCAACTTTTGAATCAAGAATGGATAATAAGAATCAAAAGAAATTCTGAGGGTCATAAGACCTTGAACTATGTCCTATGTTGTCAAGTGTTTTTACTTGAAACCTAACAGTCATAAGACTATGGACTCTTCTTCTCGTACTTAAGGGGATTAGCCCTTAGTACCATACTGTGCACAATATCTTAACGCTAAAGCGTAAATAATCCCCCCATATCTGAGGTTGTTCATCTCGGTTTGACATTCGAGTCCGCACCAAAGGAAGTTTGGTTTGGATAATTCATCGAGGATTACGAAATTTAGAGCGCTCATCAACTATGGACTAGTCGAATCAATAAGGGTTCGCTAGTCTAACAAGGTTTAACAGTAAATGAATATTTTACTTGAATAACATCTCAAAAGGTATACAATAGAATAATTATTGTATAACAACATCAGGCTTGAAGATTAATAAACTTTAATATCCAAGACAGGCTTGATCTATAATAATGAGAACTTGCTCAATATCAAAAGTGGAATTAATCAATTTATATAACGATAACAAGTAAGGTTATGAAACTTGCTCAACGAAAGTTTAGGGTAAGAAACTTGCTCAACGTAAATGTAGAGTTAAAAAACTTGCTCAATGTAACAAGATAAGGTTTAGAAACTTGCCTCGTTCGTAGATTACACGTTAATAAAACTCGTTCTTTAATTTAAATCCTATATATCATTCATGTTCACAACACCAATCAATTATCACGTAATAAACAACACAAGTTTATTCTTTGTCTAACTTGAGTTCATGACTATACTTAGTCGATTACTACACTTATTGTCAAAAATTAAGACTTCACAAATAATAAGGTAACTATGCATTTGATCATTCCATTCTCACGTAATTGTGTTATGGAAATGTTAAGAATTTATTTTAACATCTCATTATAGGTCTAACAAGTCTTTATAATCATTAGACTAAGTTGCTATCACATTTCCATACTTTTACACTTTTAAAAACTCATTTTCGATTATTTCGCTAAGTAAGTATTTGTATTTATTGCACTTTTACTTTATATCTTATGTCTTGGTGTCACATGGCTGTGGTGGTCTTCTTGGCAATACAGTGTGTCTATGGCGTTGTGGCGCTGAGTCTCGAGCCTGGAGTTGCACTTGCATGACACTCCAGATTCTAAATTTCCAGTTCACGAAGAACATAGAATTCAGCAAAATAAACTCTACGTGATCATTAATTTCACCAATTTAAACATACCCACATGTTAGAATTTATACATAACCATTACCCAACATATATAGAGTGATTTTAAGCCATTAAAACACATAATCATAGAATTAGAGCATGCAAATTGTACTGTTCTTGATGTTCTTGAAGTTCTTGAACAAAAACATGGATTTTAATGCTACGGATTCGTTATAAAGCCAAATCCAACAATTCATGTTTTATTTTGTTCATTTTAACATGCATAATCATATCAATGTGTGAATTTTACAAAATAAATTATATTTGACATATAAAAATCACGTATAAGGCTATATGGGCATATATCAATACTACAATGTAATCGTATACTATAAAATTTCATGAGGCCGATGATATGATATGGAATATATATATATATATATATATATATATATATATATATAAAACATGCCGCTACTCGAATTATTTCATATATTCTTATAACAACTTTCCAATTTGCAGAGATTCACACAAGACTTTAAGCCATATTCATGAAACTTAAAAGACGTAAAATAAGAATTTGAGTTGAAGAGAATTACCCAAGCGTAGATTAAATAAAATGACAATTCCCTCTACTTCAATCATAGAGTTTCTCCCAATCTCTCTCAAAATTTCTCAAACTCTCTCTTTGATTCTCTCTGTTAAGCTCTCTAGACTTAGGCAAATAATGAAGAAGAAAGAAGAAGACGTATTGTTAATAAGGAGAAGAACTGACGCTCGTTGGTGGTCAGTTACCCAGTCATGGGTAACTTCCCTCAACCCCCATTAAGGCCATGTTTGGCTAGCATACTAGGTTTCAAAACCCATTATTTTAATAAAACCTTATCATATAGTTTTAAAAAATGTCACATCCATATAAAATAATTATAATATCTTATTTAATTTACTTTAAATAAAATATAATAATTTCTCATTAATACACATAGTCACATAATTCAAATTCTCTTTGATTAATAATGTCAAGTTATTAAATCTCTAATTAATAATTAAATTAATTAAAATAACACAGTCTTATTAAATATTTCTTTTAATTCAATAAGCTCACATAATCATACTTGAATAATAAAATTCTCCACATTAAATTCATAAATGTAACACATATAATTAAATTAATCTATCACAACTTCATCAATTAATTATTTAATCTAATAATTAATTCATCAAAAAATATTTATTTAATCCAATAAATATTTAAATTAAATTACAAAATCTCGGTTGTCACATCTTTCCCCTTTTAAAAGGATTTTGTCCTCAGAATCACAACTTAATAATTCATCCCGTTACATTCTCCCCCCCTTACAAAGATTTTGTCCCTAGAATAGCTAATAACAATCTAAGTAAACAAATGAGGAAAATTTTTCATCATATTCTCTTCGAGTTCCCACGTAGCTTCTTCAGCGTTGTGGTTCCTCCAAATTACCTTAACAGAAGGTATTACTTTATTTCTCAAAACTTGTTCTTTTCGGTCGACAATTTGAATAAGAATTTTTTCGTAAGACAAGTCTTTGTCAAAATGTAGGGGTTCATATTCAATCACGTGCTTGTAATTGGGTTTGTAGGGTTGTAGGACTGAGACATGGAAAACATTGTGGACATTCTCTAGAGATGGAGGTAAGGCTACCTCATAAGCAACTTCTCTGACCCTTCTCAAAACTTCAAAGGGTCCAATGAATCTTGGGCTCAATTTCCTTTTCTTTCCGAATCTGATCTTTCCCTTCCAAGGAGAGACCTTTAAGAACACATAACTACCTGGTTCGAATTCAACATTCTTACGGTGTGGATCGGCATATTTCTTCTGTCTGTCTTGGGCTGCAATTTATCTTGCTCGAATCACTTTGACTATCTCTGTTGTTTGTTGTACCAATTCTGGTCCTAGTAATTGTCTCTCGCCAACTTCATCCCAATATAGTGGAGTTCTACACTTTCTACCATATAACGCTTCATAAGGCGACATTCCAATACTAGCGTGGTAACTGTTGTTGTAACCGAACTCTACAAGCGGTAAATGGTCATCCCAATTTCCTTTAAAATCCATTATATAAGCTCTTAACATATCTTCTAATGTCTGAATTGTTCTTTCACTTTGTCCATCTGTCTAAGGGTGATATGCTGTGCTCATTCGCAACTGTGTACCCATGCATTCCTGTAAACGTTTCCAGAAGTTCGACGTAAAACGCGGATCTCTATCAGAAACAATTAACACAAGAACTCCATGCCTTGAAACAATCTCTTTCACATATAACCTTGCCAACTGATCTAGGTTGAATCTGATTCTGATCGGAAGGAAGTGTGTGGATTTCGTCAATTGATCAACAATAACCCATACTGCGTCGTAGCCTTTCTGAGTCGTCGATAGGCCAACCACGAAATCCATCGTAATATGTTCCCATTTCCATTTTGGAATCTCTAAAGGTTATAGCAATCCACTCTGTCTCTGATGTTCTGCTTTTACTTTCTGAAATGTAAGGCATTTGGTAACACATTCTGCAACCTCTCGTTTTAAATTTGGCCACCAAAAGTGTTGTCGAAGATCTTGATACATCTTGGTGCTACCAAGGTGAATCGAATATCTTGAGTTGTGAGCCTCGCTCAAAATTTCTTCCTTAATCTCTGGTACTGGCGGTACCCAAATTCTGCTCTCAAATCTTAGTAGTCCCTAACTGTCTACTTTGAATCTAGGTTCAGTCCCTTCAGATATCTTCTTCTTCACTTTCTCACATTCTTCATCCTAAAGTTGAGCCTCATTAACTTTATCCAGTAAAGTTGTACCAGCTTGCATCTGGAACAGTTTCTCGTCAATGTCCATAGGATACTTCACTTCCAATTCTAGCTTCTCCATTGCTAAAATTAGTTCCTCCTGAGTGGTCAACATCATCAATTTCTCCCGACCTTTTCTACTTAGGGTGTCGGCCACCACATTTGCCTTACCAGGATGGTATAAAATCTCACAATCGTAGTCCTTAATTAACTCCAACCACCTTCTTTGGCGCATATTCAAGTCTTTTTGTGTAGAAATATATTTCAGACTCTTGTGATCTGTATATATTTCACACTTCTCCCCATAGAGATAGTGCCTCCAGATTTTCAAAACAAAAACCACTGCAGCTAACTCCAAGTCGTGGGTCGGATACCCCTTCTCATAATCTTTCAGTTGTCGTGACGCGTACGCAATGACTCTACCATTTTGCATAAGCACACATCCAAGTCCTTTATACGATGCATCATTATAAACCACACAATTTCCAGTATCATCCGGAAGAGATAACACAGGTGCTGTACTCAACCTCTTCTTTAATTCTCGAAAACTTTCCTCACACTTCTCCGTCCAAACGAATTTCATCGATTTCCTAGTCAAATTCGTCAGCGGAGTTGCGATCTTGGAAAAATCCTGAATGAATCTTCAATAATAACCTGCCAATCTAAGAAAACTTCTTACTTCCAACGGCATCTTCGGCTGATCCCAATTAATCACAGCTTTGACTTTGGAGGGATCCACCGAAATTCCGTCTTTATCAATCACATGTCCAAGAAATTGTACTCTTTCAATCCAGAATTCACATTTTGAAAACATAACATACAACTTCTCTCTTCTCAATGTCTCTAATGTTAACCTCAATTGCTCTTCGTGTTCTTCCTTGGTTTTTGAATATACCAAAATGTCATCTATAAATACTACTACGAATTTGTCCAAAAATGGCTTGAACACTCAATTCATTAAGCCCATAAATGCTGCAGGAGCATTCGTTAGACCAAATGACATTACCAGAAATTCATACTGACCGTATCGTGTTCTAAACGCTGTCTTCGGTACATCCTCTGGCCTCACCTTCAATTGATGATAACCACTTCTCAAATCTATCTTTGAAAAATATCTTGCTCCCTTTAACTGATCGAACAAGTCATTGATTCGTGGTAATGGATACCTATTCTTAATCGTGACCTTATTCAGTTCTTTATAGTCTATGTAGAGTCGCATTGTTCCATCCTTCTTCTTCACAAATAAAATCGGTGCTCCCCACGGTGATACGATTGGTTGAATATACTTCTTGTCCAGTAATTCTTGTAGTTGGACCATCAATTCTTTTATCTCTATCGGTGCCATTCGGTACGGTGCCTTCGATATTGGGGCCATTCCTGGAGCCAAATCGATCACAAATTCAACTGCTCTGTCTGGAGGAAGTCCTGGCAAATCGTCCGGAAATACGTATGCGAAATCTCTCACTATCGGAATCTCATCTATTTTCGGATTCTCTTTACGACTATCGACTATGTAAGCTAGATATCCTACACATCCTTTCCTTAACAATCTTCTGGCTTGCATCATCGTCAGATAACTCGCTTGTCTAGGCGACTTGTTACCATAAAACACAACCTTTGACGGAGTCATAAGGTTAATACACTTCTTCTGGCAGTTAATTATCGCCCCATAATTAGATAACCAATCCATACCCAAAATAACATCATATTCTCCAAGTCGAATAGGGATAAGATCTACGTTCATGATGTTACCCTTAATATCTACTCTATAGTTCTTATGCACATACTTAACAGGGATAATTTCTCTATTCGCAATTTTTATGTTCATGGGGTATTTTAACTCGTCCTTAAACAATTCTAAGTTCTTAGCGAAGTCATTGGATATAAATGAACAAGTAGCACCTGAATCAAATAACATATAAGCATTAACTTTATTGATCGGAATGATACCTGACATCACATCGCGAGACTGTACCGCGTCCTGCACTGTCATGTTAAACGTTCTGCACTGTCATCTGGATACAAACACAGTTTATGAGAGATAAGGTATTGACGTATCTCGGGTTTCAAGCCTCTTAGAAACATCCGCGTCATTCTTTCATCATTATCAACCAAGTGGGATGCAAACTGAAATAACTCGGTAAACTTAGCTTCGTACTGCGCCACGGTCATATTATTTAGCTCAAGCTTGATGAACTCTACCTCCTTCATGTGATGAATACTTTCAGGAAAGTACTTGTCGTTGAACAGCTCTTGGAACTTCTCCCAAGACATCTTCAGTGCAGCAGGTTGAGTACGCTTTACAGATTCCCACTAGTAATCTGCCTCTGCACGAAACATGAAGGTGGCAAAGGGAACCTTATGCTCCTCGGAGCATCCCAAGACATCAAATATCTTGTTGATCTGCTTTATCCACGTCTCCGCCTTAAGTGGTTTTGGCTCTCCAAAAAACTATGGTGGTCCCAGCTCCTTGAACTGCTTAGCAGTGACCGACCGCGAGTTGTCAGTGTTTCCACCTGAATTTTGGACAGGAGCCACCTTCACCTGATGTTGCATGAATTGTATAAATCCTCTAACCATCCCATTGTTCACAATTTCATCGGTGTTATTATTCTCATGAGGATTATTGTCTTCCTGTTGCACATTACCTTGGACATTGATTATTGGTGACTCAACGGTCTCACGTGCGTCATTGCTTATCTCAACATTTTCGAATGCCATTTTCAAATACTGCATCAAAACAAGGGTTAATTAACATATCACATATTATCCCTATACTCTGACCGGCCAATTAAATACCAAATAAACCTAGGTAGGTCATACTAGCGAAGGAATTCCCCGTCTCTCCCCTCCTAGTTCTTATCTCACATCTCAACTAGGGATCATATCCCTAAGCTTTGATACCAACTGTGACGCCCCCAAAATAGGAATACATCACCCATCTTGAGTCGCCAAATGCATGGTACAAAATACAAATACAAACTTAATTATACAACCGTCGTGTAATATACGACAATACATAAACTGAGAGTTTTAATAGGAATATTGTCATCTAGAAAATATCCACACTCAAAGGAGTCCTCATTACATTTATTGTCACACTAATTAAGAGAATAATGAGAACTACTAATGCTATCATCCGGACCATCACTCCTTTCCCCGAATCGTCCCAGCTATATTCTCATTTCCTAAAGAGAACAGTAAAAGAAAGGGTTAGCTCAACTAGCCCAGTAAGAAATATTATGACGATGATAATTTAGATTAAATTATCAATAGTCTTCAACAATGTTAAACTGATAAAATACAATAGACATCAAGTTTAGCTGCAGCAGAATAAACAATCCATTAGAAGAGTCAAGTAGAGAATAAAATCTACTATCTTCTATGGTATAAAATGTTTTCATCAATTTTTATGGCTGAGACTCAGCTTAATAAATAAAACACACCATCTAATCATCCATGTACTACGAGCCAAGGATATTCATTAAATCATCAATGGTCATGACTATACCGAACAATCCCTGGTCATAATCATACAAAAACTGTCCATCAATGCATTACAGGCCACTGAGGACTTTGACCATATCATTTATAACATTACAGGTCATGATTATACCGAATGATCCCTGGTCATAATCATACTAAGTACATCTACGCACGTAAGCCAAATATGACTTTCATTTTAATATAAGCATAAGGATGATGACAATAACATAATAATTCAATAAAACAAGTTCAAGAATTAATTTATCCAGAAATTAATAACGTCCAAATTGTCAACATGATATTTCTTTGTTGAGTAAAATTCAAGAATGCTCAGAAAAATATTTCCATGAAAAGATACTGAATGAAGCACAAATATCAAGGATATTCAACTAATTTCATGGAGTATAGAAGCTAAAAATTTAACCAACTTAGTATAATAGAATATATGAAACTGCAAATGGATTTTCACCCGCCATGCGGTAATCCACGTATACAGATCATTTCCACAATTTAATAAGGAATGAATACAAAGGATCATTCACCAAGCATGTGGTAATACACATAGACAGGTTATTCCAACAGAATAATAAAGAATGGAATAATGGAAGGATTCACCATGCGTGCGATAGGATCAATGCATGAGTTATTCCCAATGTAATAATAAATAATGGAACCGAGTCCCAGGCGAACGCCAAACAAACAGTATATTCTAACAGAAGAATAAATAATGGAACCAGGTCCGGCGTAAACGCACAGACAGGATATTTCGACAGAATAATAAAGAATGGAATATCAACAGAAATCACCATGTATGCGATAGACCGCATAGACAGTTTATTCCAACAGAATAATAAATAATGGAACCAGGTCCGGTATAAACGCACAGACAGAATATTCTGACAGAATAATGACGAACGGAATAATAAAAGAATTTCACCATGTATGCGGTACGTTGCATAAACATGTTATTCCAACATAATAATAAAGAATGGAATAACAACAGAATTTCACCATGTATGCGGTACTTCGCAAATTGAACAATATAATCTCCAGACATCAATTATTGAAATAAATGTCAATTTCTAGTAACACAAATAATCCCAGCACAATGGAACTATCAAATTAATCTTTAATCAACACGAACTTATTCATCATTAATATTATAACTCACAATATTTAACAACCAGGTCGTTCCCAGGAAAGAGGGGACTTTTCAATAAGGATTTCTCCCAATTGGCGTGCAATTAGGTGACCAAACCTCTCATTGACAGAACTTCTAGACATTGTAAATATTGCAATTTAATAATATGAACAACTTTTTCGTCTTAATTATTGATTTAATAATATAACATATTGTGCAGATGATACTGTGACAATAATCAAATCAATAATATGAGAGATATGATGCAGCAATTACTGTAGCAATAATTGAGTATAACTGAGTGACTTATCAAGTAAGCATCAATAACCAATACCGTGTGCTACTATGCAACCACGCGTATTACTGTAATTTTACTACCGGGTAGTTCAACAGTTTTTAACGGTAACACTTCCGCCGTTATTTTTATAAAAAGATAATTATGTCATTTTCTTACTACGACAATGCTTAAATTGTGGGGTCCACCAATGATTGTGCCGTCGTACGAATATTCCCTGTTAAAACGAATATTCCCCGACTAATCGAATATTATATAACCACTTGCTTACTTTGCCAAATTTGTAAATATTACCCACAACTATAACATTATATTATATCCACACCATAATATTCAAAAATATAATTCGAGAGAAATTAATCTTTATTCATAAAAGTTGGGGTCTTACAATAATGACATAATAATTCAATAAAACAAGTTCAAGAATAAATTTTAAAGATTTATAAGTTAATTTATCCTGAAATCAATAACATCCAAATTGTCAACATATACTTCTTTGTGGAGTAAAATTCAAGAATAATATTCACGCACCAAAAATAATTTTGACAGAAAAAAATCAATTTTTCATCGTGAATAGTACCCCGTGAATAGTACTTCGGGAATAGTACCTCGTGAATAGTACCCCGACATGAAAAGTACTCCAAATACCCGAGTGAATAATATTTAGGGGAATAGTAATTTGGGTGAATAGTAACTCATGAAAAGTATTCCGGCATGAAAAGTGCCCCGAATACCCGAGTCAATAATACTAGAGTGAATAGTAACCCGTGAATAGTAACTCGTAACAAAAAATACCAAATAAAATGATATTTCGTGACAAGTACAAAAGAAATGATATCTCATACGAGTATAATAGAATATACGAAACTGCAAATGGATTTTCATTCGCCATGCGGTAATCCACATAAAAAATAATTTCCACAATTTAATAAAGAATGAATATGAAAGGTCATTCACCATGCATACGGTAATCCACATAGACAGGTTATTCCAATAGAACAATAAGGAATGGAATAACAAAAGAATTCACCAGGCATGCGATAGACCGCACAGACAGGTTATTCCAACAAAATAATAAATAATGGAACCAGGTCATGCATAAATGCACAGACATGATATTCCGATAGAATAATAAATAATAGAACCAGGTCATGCATAAACGCACAGACAAGATATTCCGACAGAATAATAAATAATGGAACCAGGTCATGCGTAAACGCATAGAGAGGATATTCTGACAGAATAATAAAGATTGGAATAATAGAAGAATTTCACCATGTATGCAGTACTTCACATAGACAGGTTATTCCAACATAATAATAAAGAATAGAATAACAGAAGAATTTCACCATATATACGGTAGTCCGCGTATACATGTTATTCTAACAGAATAATAAGGAATGGAATAACAATAGCTCTCTTCATGAATACGAAAAAAATAATACCCCTTACCTCAAAAGAAGACTGGATACTGGAATAGTGAGGTAGCAGACTTCTCTTCTTATTTCTCTTTATAATTTATCTCTATAATAATTGCTCTAAAGCTTTAGTAAATTGGTGAGAAATGAAGGAAGAATGAGCTTCTATTTATAGGAAAATATAGTTTTGATAATTGCACGTTTTGAGGCTCGAAATATTACAGTACAATACCTCTAACTTTTCTTTCATTTTTAATTTCGTTCTTCAAGTATTATCAAACTTGCACTACCTCTCCTAATAGTAAATAATGTGAATCAATAGTTCTAGATATGTGAAAATACGAATTACAGTATAGTACCTCCATCTATACCTCTATTTTTAACTTAGTCATGCAAGTATTATCAATCTTACACCAACTCTCCTAATAGAAAATGAATGTAAATCAATAGTACACACATGTGAACAAATAGTTATAATCATGTGAATCAATAGCAATTAATTGCTCATTTATCCGGTTAATTACCCGATTGGTCAATATAACCTCAAGACATCAATTATTATCGAAATAAATGTTGATTTTCGCTAACACTAATAATTCCAACACAATGGAACTATCAATTTCATATTTAATCAACACGAACTTATTCATCATTAATATTATAATTCACAATATTTAACAACCAGGTCGTTCTCAAGAAAGAGGGGGCTTTCCACTAAGAATTTCTCTTTATTGGCGCACAATTAGGTGACCAAACCTCTCCTTGACAGAACTTCTAGACATTATCAATATTGCAAATAATAATATGAATAACTTTGTCATCTCAATTATTGATTTAATAATATATCATATTATTCAGATGATACTGTGACAATAACTGAATCAATAATATGAGAGATATGATGCAATAATTACTGCAGTAATAATTGAGTATAATTAAGTGATTTCTCACGTAAGCATCAATAATCAATATCGTGTGCTACTATGCAACCACGCGTATTACTGTACTTTTACCATCGGATATTTTATGACAACTTGCTTACTTTGAAAATTTTTCACATATCACCCTTAACTTTAACCTTTATCAATTTAATCATTTACTAAATAAAATAATAATTAAAAAAATTGAATACTTTCATTTCGTAAAATTCAGGGTCTCACAGTTAGTATATCAAATGACTAAAATGCCCCTCACCTATTGGGCTAAATGTTGGGCCATTCCTATAATCCATTGGGCTCTCTTCTTAACATGTTTGGGCCATGTAATTTATATAGTCCAATACCTTTAATTCTATCCTTTCCTAAGTATTTAATTAGGGTTTTCATATCCTCAATTATAACATAAATTCTTACTCATGCACATTTATTTTCTTAACCCAATTAGACTTGCTATAATTAGGTTATAAAATTAATTAATGGAGATGAATAAATAAATCTATTAAAATTAGTATATATTTATATACTAATATTCTCCCGTATCATAACCCTTAAGTTATTCAATTTTTCATTCCTAATATATAATTAGGATTACCTTTTTATGTTTTCAAAATCAAAAATTAATATCTCTAAAATATAATTAGGATTCTATAATTATACTAAGATTTCCTAATCATTACTCTAATTAATCTTATAATCAATACACTTAAGTCTCTGAGATCCCAAGTTAGGGTTTCATATAAATCGTTAGAATTTTCTAACTGAACGTTGACGTTCTAAATATAATATTGGGGTTTGACACTTATATAGGTTATCTGGTCAACCCTTGACCCTTAACCACATTCTGTACACATATAATACCATATTCACAGAACATATACACATATACACTTAATCCTGAATAATTCATCAAAATCCTTCACAGAATTTTGAAATCCTCAAAATTCCTTCCAAAAAATGTCAAATCTATCATTTAAGATTTTAATAAATTGTCTAAATTCTCAGGTTGTCACATATGTAGATATTTATTTTACATATCTTATCTCTTATTTTTCTCTCATCTCTTCATTCGTATTTTCCTTATTAGCTAAGAAAAAGAGAGAAAGCCAAGAGGGAGAAAGAAGTGAACGGGATAAACCATGAGGAAGAGATGGGGAGAGGGGCGACAACCCCATGAGGGAGAAGAAGAGGAGAGAGAAGATCCTCTATGGAAGAAGAAAAAGAAAGAAGATTTTGAACAAAGGTAATTAGTTTATGTAATTGATTTTAGATATTCTAAATCAAAGCTTGAATTTATATTTATAAACTCAAATACAATGATTATACATGTTGATGAGTGTTTTATATTTAGATTTACCCATATTGGGTGTTGATTTGGTTGGAATCAAAAGAAAAGAAAAATAAATTTTTCTAGTTTAGAAATCCAAATTTCTTTGTACTTTGAAAATCCATCGTTTTAAATCTATAACTCCTTTTTGTGATCCGTCAAAGAGGGGTGCTAGATATGTAAGTTATGTAGTAAACCCAAGTGGTAGCATTAAAAAATGTTGAGTTTACAAGTTGTAGTGACTAATTTTGCTAAAATAGTTCCGTTTTTGAAAAAAAGGAAATAAACTATTTTGGGGCAGTTTCTGTCAGGGGCATTTTCATCATTTTCTGATCCTTAAAAATTTTGGAAAATTTTGAGATGATAAATTATTGAATTTTCTAGATTGTGTCGAGAAATGGAGATTTTTGGATGTATAGATTGAGAGGTATGGATTTTACAGGAAATGACTATTTTAAAAGTAAACCCTTATAACTACTTGTGGTTAACTCACAAGTTGGTGAAACTTTTATTTGGATTACATGTATATAATAGGAGTATACCTTATAAGTTTCAAAATTTTTGGAGAAAAGCACAGTTTATAATAAATGTCGCAAGATTCGGCAATTTTGGCCATTTAAAAATTAGTAAATGAATTTTAAAAATTTCGGAAAAAATATATGTTCAATATGGGATTATATTCTGCCAAATCCCAGAAAAGAAATATTTTTGGAATTAATTTGGTATTTTTCATGAAAATATATTAGTTATGAACATATGAATTAAATATGTTATATGAAGTTGAAAATTTAGAAAATAGGATTTTATGGTTTAGAAATCCTATATAAGGAATATGCAGATTTTTGATGAAGGTTTTGATCATTGGTGATGAAATCTTATGAGTATGGCATTTTAGAATGATTAAATGTATTAATTAGTAAAGTATAAACAATTAAAATAAATTATTTATAAGTTTAAGAAATGATTAAAATATAATTAAAATATTAATAATATTAGATCATGATATTATTAAGTGATTGATAAAATTTGGATTAAAGTGTTATTAGATCATGGATTTAAAATATTAGTAAATGAATTTAATGCAATTAAATAATTTATAATATTAAATGGAGTTCAAAAGAGGAGTTAAGTTAATTTGACATTCAATAGGTCATATTGAATGTATAGTATGATGAATTAGAAATTTAACATTTTTGGACAAAGGATAGAAAATAAATAAGTTGATTAGTGTTTTTCGTAAAAAAGGATATTGAATCTAGCTTGCTGGATTGAAGGATTTTTGAATCCAGGCTTGCAGGATTGAAGGATATTGAATCCAGCTTGCCAGATTGAAAGATTTATGAATCCAGGCTTGCTGGATTGAAGGATTGGTGAATCCAGGCTTGCTGGATTGGAAATCAGTTGAATTCAGGTTGCTGGATTTGGAATCCAGATTGGTGGATTTGGAATCCAGTTTGCTGGATTACAATCTGGTTTGCTGAATTATAAATCTGGGTTGCTGGATTAGTATTTGACTTATTAGATATTAAAGAAGAACTTATAATATAAAAGATTACAGTGTTAAATCATAATGTATATGATATAGTGGTTGAAGAATTATCAAAGGACGTACAATCTTAGCTGGATTGTCAACGGTCTGCCTTAGCCTTTCCTTTATCCTTAGAAGATCCTTCAGGACGTGCAATCTTAGTTGGATTCATTTGGTTCAAGCAAGAGTGAGCATGACTAGCTCAACAAGTACAACAATTCCATTTAACAGTATGCTTGAATCATACAAATCATATATCTTCAATAACTGAACAATAGTTATGAAGTACTATTGATAATTGAAAATAACACTTCTTTTTTCTTAAAATGTTTTACAATGGCAATATTCAGTAAAACATCAATTTCAGTCCAAGACATTGAGCATTTCATACTTTCTTTGAAAAGGATATCCTGACACAAAGTCCGTAAGTCCGACATTTCTTACGAACACGTCTAGGTGATCAGCCTATAGTACTCTATGTTGATCAACACTACATTTATTAAACGTCACGTGCCTGTCGTTTGACGACAAAACATTTTAGCATACTCAGTCTTCATTTGAAAACCACACCAATATACCTTGGTAAAACATTTACCATACATTGATAGATTATAAGAAATTCAAAACATCTTAAGTCTAGCCGAAAGGATTGGCTTTGACTTCATAAGACATTAGTTCATGCGTAAGAGTACATGAATCACAATGCTTGTCCAAATTGAACTGAAACAAGGGTTAGAATACTTGCCTTCAGCATCTGCTACTGTATAATTACTTTCTGTTTGGGTCTTTAAAGTCTCTACAATACATGATCACATAACGTACCAAATTAGTTCATATATAATCAAGTATGTGCACGACTATATCTTACCCTTCTTCTCAATCTAATCATTACTTAGATTTGTTACTATTGGTTCGGGCTTGCTGTTATAGTTTACATTCACATTTGAGTATGTTTATTATAAACCTTTAGTTATAATACTTAAGGTTTATAACATTTTAAACAATGTTACATTAAGTCAATTAACTTTGTACTTCATTATTAAGCATGTGCCTTTCTTTACTATGCAAATCCTAGGGTTGGCACTGCGGTGCCACCCTTTCTTCTCTGTGTCGCACTGCGACGCCAAACATCAGTGTCTAAGGTTCGGACTTGGCCATGCGGCGCGAGTCCTAGTTAATTCTGCCGCGCTGTGATGTGAGACTTTAGTAGGTGATGGCATCAGTATCCAGTATTTGCAAATACCACCAAAATGCCTTGGTCATGGCCACATGACACCATTTCTGTGCACCAGATAGTTGAAAGTTTTTTTTATTTGCATAATGAACTTCCTAGACTCCAAACTTGATCATTTTTAGTCCAAATTGGCTTGTTCAAAAGCTATTAGCTCATAAATCACACACTCTACGTGTTCATGCAAGAATTTTATATTTTTGACTTTGTTTACTAAAAATTCACCTATTGGTCCATTTTTAAGAAAAATGATAAACGTTCGTGAACGTTCAATGCTCGTTTCTTCATTCTAAGTCAAAATTCGGCCATTTTTGAGTCTGTAACTCTATAATGCCAAATAAGACTTGTTTCCATCGAAAACCAATGTTTCCGATCTCAATATTAAAATCTAACCTCTAATATGAGAATTTCACAAATTCGACGATTATCGTCCAATCGTGAGAATTTCGGCATAACTTTGTTACTTATGATTTGATTATCATTTCAAATTGATTCTATTCATCATATAGACATGTCAACCTACATATTACATCAACTTATTTTCATGATAAGTTATAGCTTATTCTTCATGAGTTTATAACTTATCAAAGTATAAACTACTTATAGTTTCTATTCTCATGTCTTATGATAATTTAAATCCTTTATTCATCATTCTTACATACTTTCATCTTGTTAACAACATTCATGCAAATATGACACCAGTCTTACAAGTTCTTACTTAATTCATAGCTTATCTATGAACAAGGTGCTTATTCTATGCTTATTAGGACTTAAGTCCTTATTTTTATTCATTCTTATCATTCTTAACATACATGTTCATTAAGTTACACTTCTCTTATCACCCTACAATGATAGAGATGGAAGATATAATATCATAAGATCATTTACCTTTGATGACTAACTTCCTTCCTCATGAAAATTTAACAATGGAAGTTTGACTTAATAGTGCTTATTCTCTCTGACACTTAAGTTTTTTTGTAAAGAAAGTTGTTGCATAATTTGAACAAGCAAATAATGAATTGTAAGCTCGCTATTTATAGAGCTTCCACGGTTAGGGAAATGAGTCATTAAGATATCCACCTCCTTTACAAACCTCCTTACTATTCACTTACTTAACAACTAAGTAATCTTGCTAGCCACACTAATTACTTGGCCTCCACAATAAACCCTTGGTCACCAAGATCACCCATGGGTTGCCCCATGGATCTAGCTTTACCCATTGGATTATAGCTTTGGGCCTAGTTTAATTATATAGCTTATTCTTGTGGGCTTGCATTAATTTGTTTTGGGCCTCACATTAACCACCACTTGGGCTTACACCTTAATGTTTATTGGACTATTCAATTGTTTACATAATTATACTAGTCCATGTCATTTAATTAAAAACCTTATCAAATATACTATACGTATAATTCTCGTATTCTAACTCGAATACTAATTTATAATATACGGAATATCATCACTCCTATATACTTGTATAATACTTCGTATCATACTCCTATACACTACCTCGCACAATACATATGTATCATACGATCAGTACATTAGAATCTTAATACTTGATTTTCCTAACGTCCTCAAGCTAAGTTCACATGTGAAATATTGGGTTTCCATACTTAGATTATTATTACATAATCCAACTCACTTTGATATTCTATCGTTACATATTTCTCAAAAATTCAAAAATAATTCCTGAGCATAAATCGATGAATAATGTTTTTCGGAAAAAATTTCTGAAAACTTTTATTTTTGTCTTGGAAATTCAAACACTATAATTCATTCACGTAGTCAAAATACTACAATTTTCTAACGTTTTTAGGTTATAGAATGACATTCATCTTACTAACACATAATAATAACAAATAATATAATTTTATTCATTATTTTATTAAATAAAATTATTTTACAAAGGATTCGAACTTCTCGGTCGTTACATTCTTCCCCCCTTATAAAGATTCTGTCCCCAAAATCTCGTCTCACATTACACAAGTAATTAAGGGTAATCCTTCTTTATCTTTTCTTCTAATTCCCACGTTGCTTCTTTTGCATCGTTGTTCTTCTATATCACTTTCACGGAAGGTATGACTTTGTTCCGTAGAACATGTTCTTTTTTATCGATAATTTGAATTGGTGTTTCTTCGTACGTTAATTCCTTCTCGATATGAATAGGCTCATACTCTATTACTTGCTTATAATCCAGCTTATAAGGACGCAATACTGATACGTGAAATAAGTTATGTATTCGTTCTAGGTCTGGAGGTAACGCTACCATATAAGCTACCTCACCTACCCGCTTTAACACTTCAAAAAGGTCTTATAAACCTTGGACCTAACTTTCCCTTCTTTCCAAAGTGTATCTTTCCTTTCCAGGGAGATACCTTTAGAAACACATAAGAGCCTACTTCAAACTCCCTAGTTTCTTGATGTGAGTCGGCATACTTTTTCTGTCTGTCCTGAGCTGCTACGAGACACATTCGTATTAACCTCACCACATCTGCTGTTTGTTGCACCAATTCTGTCCCTAGCATTCGGCGTTCTCCCACTTCGTCCCAACACAATGGTGTCCTTCACTTTCTTCCGTATAAAGCTTCACAAGGCGGCATACCTATGCTTGCATGATAACTATTGTTATATGCAAACTCTAATAATGGTAGGTGATCATCTCAACTACCATTAAAATCTATGACGCAAGATCTTAACATATCTTCTAATGTCTGAATTGTCCTCTCGTTCTGTCCATCGGTTTGTGGATGATACGTCATACTTAGCTTTAACTGCGTCCCTAATTGCTCCTGCAGACTCCTCCAGAAGTTCGATGTGAATCGTGGATCATGATCTGACACAATCAACAATAGTACTCCATGTCTGGATATTATTTCATTAACATAAAGTTTAGCCAACTGGTCCAAGTTATACTTGACCCTAATTGGCAAAAAGTGAGCTCCCAAATCGCATCATAATCTTTCATTGTAGTCAGAAGTCCCATCACAAAGTCCATCATCTCCAATGATTGTAACAAGCCACTTGGACGTTAATGTTCAACCTTAACTTTCTGACAAGTCAAGTACCTACTTACATAATCAGCTATCTTTCTCTTCATGTTTGGCCACCAAAAACTCTTTCGAATGTCTTGATACATCTTAGTACTACCAAGATGAATCGAAAACCTCAAACCTCAAACTATGAGCCTCTTGTAATACATGCTCCTTTAATTCCGTCTCATTTAGAACCCAAATTCTTCCTTCAAATCTCAACAACCCTTCATTATTAAGACTATACTTAATATCTTTTTCATTGGTTAGTCGCTCCTTTACCCGGTCACACTCATCAATTTTGAGCTGAACCTCCCTGACTCTTTCTACGATGGTAGATTGAATCTCTGTCGCAAACAATATATGTTCCGATTCTCTTGGCAACTTCACTTCTATTTCCATCCTAGCCATCTCTATTATTAACTCAGTTTGAGCTGTTAACAAAGATAACTTTTCCCGACCCTTCCTACTTAAAACATCGGCAACTATATTGGCTTTTTCAGGGTGATACAGGATTTCAAAGTTGTAATCCTTTATCAACTCTAGCCATCTCCTCTGTCTCATATTCAACTCCTTCTGTGTAAAGATATATTTTAGACTCTTGTGGTCCGTGTATATCTCACATTCTCTCCATAAAGATAAAGTCCCCATATCTTTAAGGCAAAAACTACCGCGACCAGTTCTAGATCATGAGCCACCTTTCTCATAATCTTTCAACTGCCTTGATGCATACGCAATGACCTTGCCATGCTGCATGAGCACGCAACCAAGTCCTCTATGCGAAGCATCGCTATAAACTACGAAATTTTTTGTGTCATCGAGTAATTAAAAAACAGGTTCTTCACTCAACCTCTTCTTCAGTTCTTGAAAATTGTCTTTGTATTTATCAGTCCACACGTATTTCATCGTCTTTCTTGTTTAGTTAGTCAACGGAGTAGCTATCTTCGAAAAATCCTGGATAAATCTCCGATAGTATCCCACTAAACCTAAGAAACTCTGCACCTCAATCGGCGTTTTCGGTTGTTCCCAATTTATCACGGCTTCCACCTTCGCTGGATCTACTGAAATCCCCTCATGTTCAATAACATGACCTAAAAACTATATTTTTTCTAACAAAAATTCACACTTAGTGAACTTCGCATACAACTTCTCCTTCCTCAGTGTCTCCAACACTATTCTTAGGTGTTCAGCATGATCTTCCGGCATCTTAGAATAGACTAGAATATCATCGATAAACACCATGATGAACTTGTCCAAATATTGTTTGAATACTCTATTCATCATATCCATAAATGTAGCTGGTGCATTAGTTAACCCAAATGACATCACCATAAACTCGTAATGACCATAACGAGTCCTGAATGTCATCTTTGGTACATCCTCCTTCCTAAATTTTAACTAGTGATACCCCGTCCTTAAATCTATTTTAGAAAAATACTTAGCCCCTTTCAACTGATCGAAGAGATCATTGATCCTGGGCAATGGGTATTTATTCTTTATCGTTAACTTATTCAACTCGATGTAGTAGATACAAAGTCTTAAGGATTCGTCCTTCTTCTTGACAGACAGTACCGGTGCTCCCCACGGCGAAACACTAGGTTGTATGTACTTCCTGTAAGACCCCAACTTTTATGAATAAAGAATATTTTTCTTGAAATATATTTTTGAATATTATGGTGTGGATTTGATATAATGTTATAGTTGTGGGTAATATTTACAAATTTTGCAAAGTAAGCAAGTAGTTATATAATATTCGATTGATGGGGAAATATTTATTTTAGTAGGGAATATTCGTACGACGGCACAATCAGTTGTGGACCCCACAACGGAAGTATTGTCGTAGTTAGAAAATGACATAATTATCTTTTTATAAAAATATCGGCGAAAGTGTTACCGTTAAAACCTGTTGAACTACATTAGTAGGAAAAGTACGATGAATACGCTGTGGTTGCATAAGTAGCACAACACAATATTGATTATTGATGCTTACGTGAAGAAGTCACTCGATTATACTCAATTATTGCTACGAAGAATTGTCGTGATCATATCTCTCATATTATTGATTCAATTATTATCACGAAGATCATCTCGCATTCTATGTTATATTATTAAATCAATAATTGAGATGGCAAAGTTTTTCATATTATTATTTGCAATATTGACAATGTCTAGAAGTTCTGTCAAGGAGAGGTTTGGTCACCTAATTGCGCGCCAATAAGGAGAAATCCTTATCGGAAAGCCCCCTATTTCCGTGGAATGACCTGGTTGTTAAATATTGTGAGTTATAATATTAATGATGAATAAGTTCGTGTTGATTAAAGAAGAAATTTATAATTCCATTGTGTGGGAATTATTAGTGTTAGTGAAAATCGATATTTATTTCGATAATAATTAATGTCTGGAGGTTATATTGACCAATCGGGTAATTCACCGGATAAATGAGCAATTAATTGCTATTAATTCACATGCTTATAACTATGTGTTCACATGTGTGTACTATTGATTCACATGATTTACTATTAGGAGAGTTGGTGCAAGATTGATAATACATGCATGACTAAATTAAAAATGGAGGTATAGATGAAGGTACTATACTATAATTAATTTTTTCACATGTTTAGAACTATTGAGTCACATGATTTACTATTGATTCACATAATTTACTATTAGGGGAGGTGGTGCAAGTTTGATAATACTTGCAGGACTAAATTAAAAATGAAGAAAAAGAGGAAGGTATTATACTGTAATATTTCGAGCCCCAAAATGTGCAATTATTGAAACTATATTTTCCTATAAATAGAAGCTCATTCTTCCTTCATTTCTCACCAATACACTAAGTCTCACAAGAGCAATTATTATAGAGAAATATATAGAGAAAGAAGAAGAGAAGTCGCTACCTCACTATTCGAAAGATCAAGTTTTCTTTTAAGGTAAGGGTATAATTTCTTTCGTATTCATGAAGAGAGTTATTTTCTTTCAATACTCGTAAGGGTTGTTATTCTATTCTTTATTATTCATTGGAATAACACATGCATGCGTGCTATCGCATGCACTGGTGAATTCTTACGTTATTCCATTCTTTATTATTATCGCATTGGAATAACTTTTATGCGTGTGTGGTCTATCGCATGCACGATGAATTCTTCTATTATTCCATTCTTTATTATTCATTGGAATAACTTGTCTGCATGCTGATCTATCGCATGCTTGGTGAATTCTTACGTTATTCCATTATTTATTATTACATTGTAATAACATGCATGCGGTCTATCGCATGCTGGTGAATTCTTACGTTATTCCATTCTTTATTATTCTATTGGAATAACTTCGTCTGCATTTGGCCTATCGCATGCATCGGTGAATTCTTACGTTATTCCATTCTTTATTATTACATTGGAATAACCTATCTGTGCGGTTTATCGCATGCCTGGTGAATTCTTCTGTTATTCCATTCTTTATTATTCGGTTGGAATAACCTATCTATGTGGACTACCGCATGCATGGTGAATGATCCTTCGTATTCATTCCTTATTAAATTGTGAAAATGATCTGTCTACGTGGATTACCACATGGCGGGTGAAAATCCTTTTGCAGTTTTATATATTCTCGTATACTCATTTGGTTAAAGTTTTGGCTTCTATACTAGATGAAATTAGTAGAATATCCTGGATATTTGCGCTTCATCCAGTATCTTTTCATGGATATATTCTTCTGACCATTCTTGAATTTTACTCCACAAAGCAGTATCAAGTTGACAATTTGGACGTTATTGATTTCTGGATAAATTAGATTATAAATCTTTAAAATTTATCCTTGAACTTGTTTTATTGAATTATTATGTCATTGTCATCATCCTCATGCTTATATTGTGATGAAAGTCATCTTTGGCTTACATGCATAAATAGACTTGGTATGATTATGACCAGGGATTATTCACTATAATCATGACTATAATGTGACGAATAATGTGGTGAAAGTCCTCATTGGCCTGTAGTTCATTGATGGACAGTTGTTGGCATGATTATGACCAGGGATTATTCGGTATAATCATGACCATTGATGATTACATTAATATCCTTGGCTGTGATGCAGGGATGATTCGATTTTATTTATTAAGCTGAGTCTCAGCGATAATGTTGATGAAAAACTTTTTAAATCATAGAAGATAGTAGATTTTATGCTCCACTTGACTCTTCTAATGGATTTCTTATTCCGCTGCAGTTGTTGATCTAGAACTTGTTATCTATTATATTCTATCAGTTGTTATACTATTGAAGGCTAAGGATAATATATTCTGCATTATCTTAGTCATAATATTTCTTACTGGGCTAGTTGAGCTCACCCTTTCTTTCACTTTCCTCTTCAGGAAATGAGAATATAGTTGGGACAAGTCGGGGAACGGATTGACGGTCCAGACAGTTGTTTTAGTAGTCATCACTATTCTATAAAATAATGTGACAATAAATGTAATGAGGACTCCATTGAGTGTGGATATTATCTAGAAGACAATATTCGTGTTAAGACTCTCAGCTTATGTTTTGTCGTATTTTAAACGACAGTTGTATAATTAAGTTTTTATTTGTGTTTTGTACCATGTATTTGGTGACTCAAGATGGGTAATGTATACCTATTTTGGGGGTGTCACACTTCCTGTTCAATAGTTCTTGTAACTGTACCATTAACTCCTTCATCTCCACTGGTGACATACGATACAGTGCCCTGAAAACTAGTGCCACTCCTGGCACAATGTCTATTACAAACTTGGTCTCCCTATCCGGTGGAAGACCCGACAACTCACTCGGAAATACATCCACGAATTCTCTAACTATAGGTATTTGTTCCATGGTTGCTACCACTCCTTGGGTATCAACAATATGACACAAATAACCTACACATCCCTTCCTCAATAATTTCCTAGTTTGTGTCATCGTTAGACAACACGAACGTCCTAGCGATCTATTCCTATAAAATACTACTTGAGGTTGTCTTAACGTTCTAATGTTCACACATTTCTTCTGACAATCCATAATTGCCCCATGGTTAACCAACCAATCCATTTTGAGAATTACATCGAATTCTCCTAATTTTATCGGTAGCAAATCTATCGATAATTTACAATCCCGTATGTCTACGCAACAACTCTTATGAATATTTTCAACAGGAATTATCTCCTCGTTTTCTACATTAATATTTAAAGGTATATGCAACTTTTCGGGAAGTAATCCAAATTGTCTAGCAAAATAACATGCTATAAATAAACAAGTAGCACCCGAATCAAACAACACATAAGAATTTATGTCGTTGATCGGAATAATACCTACGACTACGTCCCCTGATGCAACTCTATCTTGGACAATCATGTTAAAGGTATGACCCATCGGCCTACCCGGCTGTGTTGGACCGCTAATAGCTAACTTACCGCTATTAGTGCCCTGATTCCCGTCCGTCCCCTTCTTCGGGCAGTTCTTTGCCATGTGGTTAGTTGCCCCTGTAACGCCCCATAATCTGGTCTATCTTCACACCCGGATTCTGTACGTCACGAGTACATCTTTCATCCAAACATATATCATTATATACTGAAATATAACAACATACATTTTAAATTCCCAGTTTCTAAATGTGACGCCCCCAAATTCGAGTATCTTCCAACCCGACAGATGGTGCTACACGGTACTACCATTCATATATTCATTCAATTGAAAAGTCTCAAAAGAACTAATATATCTTCTATATATTCAAAATAATATTACATTTCCCAGGTTCTTTATAACCCATTCATTTGTTCTTGTCATAATATTCAATATATTACAGACATTCAACTATTCTATTACATAAGTAATCTAAGGGTTCGTCTTCGCCTTGCCCTTCGGTCCACTCGATCTTGGCTGTGTTCATATGGTTCAAGCAAGAGTGAGCATGACTAGCTCAACAAGTACTACAATTCTAATAACAACATGCTTGAAACATAGAATTCATATATCTTTAGTAACTAAACAATATTTACAAAGTACTATCGATAACTCAAAATAGCACTTGTTTTCATTCAAAACATTTTCAACAACAATATTCAGTAGAATATCAACTAAGGCTCAATACTATGAGCAGTTCATAATTTCTTTTAAAAAGGACAACCCGGCACTAAGTCCGTATGTCGAGCATAGCTTACGAGCACTTCTGGGTGATCAGCCCATAGTACTCTATGTTGATCAACACTACATTCATTAAACGTGTATACGTTTAAGTTGTGGCAACCTCACATGTCTGTCATTAAACGACAAATTGTTTTTAGCATACTCGGTCTTTGATTGAAAACCACACCAATATAACTCGGTAAACATTAATCATGCTTAACAGAATCATAATTTAAGTCTAGCCGAAAGAATTGGCTTTGGCTTCATCATTCAAGACTTTATGCGAAAGAATACATGAATTACAAAGCTTGTCCAGACTGAACTGGAACAAGGGTTAGAATACTTGCCTTCAACTTCTGCTTACTAATTATCACACGTACACTTTAGGTCTCTAAGTCTCTACAATACATGATCATATCAAGTACCACATTAGGTAATATATCAACAAGTATGTATACTATTATATCTTACCCTTCATGTCAATCTAAATCCTGACTTAGATCTATTATTATGGTTCCGGCTTTTCATTACATCGTTCACAGTACGCTTACTTTCAATTGATTAATAACTCTTAATCATCATACAATTAGGTGTCTGACAATGCCTTAACAATGTTATGCTAACACCTTAGTTCAATACTAATGGGTTCTCTTTCATTCTATATATCTGTAATCATTCTTTTCTGTCCACTTCCTAGGGTTGGCACTGCGGCGCCACCCATTGCTCTTCAACTCGATCATGGGCGCGAAGTTAGAGAGTTAGCGATCCTAAATCAAGGCTGGGCTTCTGACGCCAAACTTAACTCTTCATCTCATACATGCATGGAGTTAGCGATGTCTTTCGAGACATCAGATCGGTCAGTCATGATGCGACTCATTTGGCCTTGGGTTGGCGCCGCGGCGCCAACTCTGTGCCTTAGAAAATTTGCAGCTTTTATAAATTCGGCGAAACTCCCGGACGCATAACTTTTTCGTTATAAGTCCGAATTGGCTCGTTCAAAAGTCTATGGTTCACAAATTATATACTGTATGAGTTCATGTAAGAATTTTATATATTTGACTCCGTTTGCTAAAATTTCACCTATTAGTTCATTTTTAACGAAAACGATAAACGTCCGTGAACGTTCAACGCTCGTTTCTTCGTTCTAAGTCAGAATTCGGTCATTTTTGAGTCCGTAACTCTATAATGTCAAATATGACTTGTCTCCATCGAAAACCAACATTTTCGACTTCAAACACAAAATATGACTTCTATTCCGAGAATTTCACGAATTCGACGATTATCGTCTAATCGTGTGAATTTCGGAAAAACTACATTCCTAATGATTCCAAATGGATCTTAACCAATATATGAATATTAGAAGTTACTTATTACACCAACTTTATTCTTAAAGTAGGTTTTGACTCATTCTCATAAGTCAATGTCTTATTTAACTTATGAACTACATATTCTCATGCTTATGACATACTATAAACTTAAGTCCATCAATCAATGTACTCATACTATATTCAACATACTAACATCATATGACAAACATATGATAAGTTTTTCACAAGTTTTGTCAACTTATTAGGTTCAAGTTGCTTATTCAACTTATTCGGCTTAAGTTCATTCATTAATAACTTATTACATGTTATTATGATACACTTCCACTTCTCTATCAATCCTATCATAGAAGAGGTAAAGATAATAGATATGAGTCTTACCCTTGAAGACTATTACTTCACTTCACTTTGGAAAATGTAGCAATGGTTGAAGTAGCTTATAAGTGCTTATGTGGCTTATTCTCTCTACCAAATAAGTTGCTTATCTTAAGAGGAAATTGTTGGATGAAATAACAACCAACAAAAGAAATGAGGCTTGGTATTTATAGGAAACATAAAGTTAGGGTAGAATGGACTTTAAGCCATCCACCTCCTCAACTAACCTCCTCAACCTCCACCTCCTTACTATTCCTTTCTTGTCTAACACATCACTTGGTCACCACATAATTTGTTTGCCCATCAAGTCTACCCATTTCTCACATGGTTTTCCCCATGGATCATGTCCAACTCATTGGGCTTTGTTAATTATCCTAGCTAATTCCTTGTTGGGCTTATACCTCAATAGATTGGACTTATGATTTATCAAACACTTGGGCTTGAGTATCACATTCTATTGGACTCCTCCCATTAGGCTAATAATCCTACAAGTCCATTACCTTTAATTAAACAACTTAACATATATACACCATGTATAATTCTTGTATGCTAACTCGTATATTAATTCGTAATATACGTTATTTCATTCTTCATACATAATAGTATAATACGTTATATTATACTTACGTTCATTACTTCGTACAATGCATACATATCATACGATTACAACTTCCTTTCTTTAACGCTTAATAAATCTATCGTTCCCAAAATAGGTCCACATGTGAAATATTATGTTTTCCATACTTAGATTATTATTACATAATCGATATCACCTTGATATTATAACGTTACATATTTCTCGGAAGTTCAAAAATAATTCCCGAGCAAAAATCGATGAATAGTATTTTTCAGAAAATTTCTCGGAAAGCTTTTATTTTCGTCTTAGAAATTCAAACACTTTAATTCATTCACGTAGTTAAAATACTATGACGTTCTGACATTTCTAGGTTATAGAACGACATTCATTTAATCAACACAGAATAATAATAAATAATATTATTTTATTCATTATTAAATGTATTTACAAAGGTTCGATTTTCTGGGGCGTTACACTCTCTCCCCCTTATAAGGATTTTGTCCCCAGAATCTAGCTATAAATAAATTACACAAATAAATGAGGATAATTCTTTTTCATCATTTCTTCTAACTCCCACGTTGCTTCTTCTGCATCGTGGTTCTTCCATATCACCTTTAGAGAAGGTATGACTTTATTCCGAAGAACTTGTTCTTTTCTATCAATAATTTGAATCGGCGTTTCCTCATTCGTTAAGTCATTCTCGATATGAATAGGTTCATATTTGATCACGTGCTTATAATCTAGCTTATAAGGACGTAACACGGATACGTGAAATACATTATGTATTCGTTCTAGGTCTGGAGGTAAGGCTATCATGTAAGCTACCTCACCCACCCGTTTTAATACCTCAAAAGGTTCTATGAACCTCGGACTTAACTTTCCCTTCTTCCCAAAATGTATCTTTCCTTTCCAGGGAGATACTTTTAGGAATACGTACGAACCTACCTCAAATTCTCGATTCTCTCTATGTGAATCCGTAAACTTCTTCTATGTGTCTTGAGCTGCTAGAAGATGCATTTGTATTATCTTGACAATATCCACTGTCTGTTGCACCAATTCTGGTGCCAACATTCGGCGTTCTACTACCTCATCCTAATATAGTGGCGTTCTGTATTTCCTCCCATACAAAGCTTCGTAAGATGGCATACCTATGCTTGCTTGATAACTATTATTATACGCAAACTCCACTAATGGTAGATGATCATCCCAGCTACCCTTGAAATCCATGACGCAAGATCTTAACATATCTTCTAATGTCTGAATTGTCCTCTCGCTCTGTCCATCTGTTTGTGGATGATACACCGTACTCAACTTCAACTATGTTCCTAACTGCTCTTGTAGACTCCTCTAAAAGTTCGATGTGAATCATGGATCACGATCTGACACAATCGATACTAGTACTCCATGTCTAGAGATTATTTCCTTAATATAGAGTCTAGCTAACTGATCTAAGTTATACTTGACCCTAATTGACAAAAAGTGAGCCAATTTTATCAATCGATCCACTATTACCCAAATCGCATCATACCCCTTTTGTTGTAGTCGGAAGTTCTACCACAAAATCCATCGTGATATTCTCCCACTTCCATTTCGGAATTTCCAATGACTGTAACAAGCCACTTGGTCGTTGATGTTTGGCCTTAACTTTTTGACAAGTTAAGCACCTACTCACGTACTCTGCTATCTCTCTCTTCATGTTTGACCACCAAAAACTTTGTCGAAGGTCTTGATACATCTTAGTGCTACCAGGATGAATCGAAAACCTCGAACTATAAGCTTCTTGCAATATCTGCTCCTTTAATTATGTCTCATTCGGAACCCAAATTCTTCCTTTAAATCTCAATAACCATCATTATCAAGATTGTACTTACTATCTTTTTCCTTGGCCAGCCGCTCCATCATCTGGTCACACTCATCCGTTTTGAGTTGCACCTCCTTAACTCTCTCTATGATGGTAGATTGCATCTCTGTTGCAAACAACATTTGTCCTCCTTCACTTGGCAGCTTCACTTCTAACTCTATCCTAGCCATCTCTGTTATTAACTCAGTTTGAGCTGTTAACAAAGATAACTTTTCCCGACCCTTCCTATTTAAGGCGTCGGCAACTACATTGGCTTTTCCAGGGTGATACAGGATTTCACAGTCGTAATCCTTTATCAACTCCAGCCATCTCCTCTGCCTCATATTCAACTCCTTATGTGTGAAGATATATTTTAGACTCTTTTTGGTCCGTGTATATCCCACATTTTTCTCCATAAAGATAATGTCTCCATATCTTTAGAGCAAAAACTACTGCGACTAGTTCCAGATCATTAGTAGGGTAAACTTTCTCATAATCCTTCAACTGCCTAGATGCATACGCAATGACCTTGCCATGCTGCATGAGCACGCAACCAAGTCCTTTATGTGAAGCATCACTATAAACTACAGAATTTCATGTGTTATCTGGTAATGACAAAACAGGCGCTTCACTCAACCTCTTCTTCAGTTCTTGGAAACTTTCCTCGCACTTGTCAGTCCAAGCGTATTTCACCGTCTTCCTTGTTAAGTTAGCCAACGAAGTAGCTATCTTCGAAAAATCCTGGATGAATCTTCGATAGTAACCCGCTAACCCTAGGAAACTCCGCACCTCAGTCGGTGTTTTCGGTTGTTCCCAATTCATCACGGCTTCCACCTTCGCTGGATCTACTGAAATTCCCTCATGGTCAATGACATGACCTAAAAAATGTACCTTCTCCAACAAAAATTCACACTTAGTGAATTTCGCATGCAACTTCTCCTTTCTTAGTGTCTCCAACACTAATCTAAGGTGTTCAACATGATCTTCTGGCGTCTTAGAATAGACTAGATTATCATCTATAAACACTACGATGAACTTTTCCAAATATTGTTTGAACACTCTGTTCATCATATCCATAAATGCAGCTGGTGCATTTTTCAACCCAAACGACATCACCAAAAACTTGTAATGACCATAACGAGTCCTGAATGCTGTCTTTGGTACATCCTCCTTCCTAACCCTGAACTAATGATACCCCCTTCTTAGATCTATTTTAGAAAAATACTTAGCCCTTTTCAACTGATCAAAAAGATCATCGATCATGGGCAATGGGTATTTATTCTTTATCGTTAACTTGTTCAGCTCTCGAGTCGATACACAGTCTTAACGATCCGTCCTTCTTCTTGATAAACAGTACCGGTGCTCCCCACGGCGAAACACTCGACTGAATGTACTTCCTGTCCAACAGTTCTTGTAACTGCACCATCAACTCCTTCATCCCCACTGGCGTCATACGATACGGTGCTCTGGAAACTGGTGCCACTCTTGGCGCGATGTCTATCACAAACTCTGTCTCCTTATCCGGCGGAAGACCCAGTAATTCACTAGAAAATACATCAGCAAATTCTCTCACTATAGGTATTTGTTCCATGGTTGCTACCACTCTTTGGGTATCAACAACATGACAAAGATAGCCTACGCATCCCTTCCTCAATAATTTCCTAGTTTTTGTCATGGTTAGACAACACGAACGTCCTAGCAATCTATTCCCATAAAATTCTACCTGAGGTTGTGTTAACGTCTTAATGTTCACACATTTCTTTTGACAGTCTATAATTGCCCCATGATTCACTAACCAATCCATTTCGAGAATTACATCGAATTCTCCTAACTTTATCGATAACAAATCTACCGATAATTTACAACCCCTTATATTTACGTAACAACTGCTATGAACATCTTCAACAGGAATTATTTCTTCGTTTGCTACCTTAATATTTAAAGCTATAGGAAACTTTTTGGGAAGTAATCTTAATCGTCTAGCAAAATCGCATGCTATGAACGAACAAGTAGCACCCAAATCAAACAGCACGTAAGCATTTATGTCATTGATCGGAATAATACCTGCGATGACGTCCCCTGATGCAACTGCATCTTGGACTGTCATGTTAAAGGTACGACCCATCGGCCTACCCGGCTATGCTGGTCCACCAATAGCTAACTTACCGCTATTAGCAACCTGGTTCCCGTCTGTCCCCTTCTTCGGGCAGTTCTTTGCCATATGGTCAGTTGACCCACACAAAAAGCATCCGTGATTCTTCTTCGAACTCGGAAAATTAGGCGCAATGTGCCCCTCCTGTCCACAATTGTAATAGACGGCCTTCCCCTTGAGACAGACTCCTAAGTGAGTCTTCCCATAGGTCTTGCAGGCCTCCATTCTTTTCTTCGGGTCTCCTCACTTCACTCTGGTATTCCCAAGGCTAAATACCTTCCTCTTCTGACCCTCGCTACTACCGCTAGCTCCCTCAATCTTTACTCCCCCATCTACTTTACCCTTACTCTTCTTCTCTTTGTGGTATTGACTCAGAGCCTCACAACCACCCTCGGCGATTATCGCCTTCTCTAAAATGGTTCCAAAAGAAGTACTTTGGAACACTAAAAATCTGATTATAGAGCCGTGGTTTCAAGCCACCTTTCGAACCGTCGCGCCTTTCTCACCTCAGTATCCACTTGATGTGGAGCGAACCTTGCCAGTTCATTAAACTTGGCAGCGTATTGACACAAATTTCAATGTTTGGGGTAGTTATTAAATGCTTTCTGCATTGATGTTGTTTACTAGCTATTTTAAACATATATATGCATGTGCATTTTCATTCTGTGTTGGACTGTCAGCTTTTAAGTTGTATTTATGGGTCACTATTGCTTATTTAATGGTATTATTATTTTTGGTAGGTCACCATAGCTAAATTACTTAACAAGTGCTTGCCCAGTGGTTAAACATGTTTTGCCATGGACAAAAGATTACTAGGTTAGTCTTAGATCCTATTTATTCATAGCCTTCTAACTAGCCATCTTAATAGTTACTAGTTAGTAAAGTTATCCCATCATATGGATTTGTTTTCTTAGCAGTTGTCAGAACTTTGCTTGCAGTGGTAAAAACTTGGGCTACTAGGCTTGATAATACTAGTTTGAAGATTAGAACAGTCACATAATAATTCTACTGACCTGCTTGTAACCAACCCTTTAAATTTATGAAACAACTTCAACATTTCCACCACTTTAATATCTTATTATGTTTTTTTCTAAAGAATCACATCTTTGATTGGACTTGTGAATCTATGATTAAAAAACTTATATTTTAGCTTATATATAAGTTTTACTCTCTCCTACAATTTCGTGCCCATGTTTGTTGTATGCGTATGCTATTTGTATCTCAGTTTCTCAACCAGTATTTAAATAATTTGTCCCTATCTTGTCTGGCCTGCTAATTACTAACCGTCACTGCATCCAGATCATTAAGACAGCTACCATCCCTGCCAAGGTCTGCAAGAGGGAGAGCACCAAGCAGTTGCACAACTCCAAAATCAAGTTCCCATTGGTGTTTAAGAAGGTTAGGCCACCAATAAAAAAGCTAAAGACAACATACAAGGCATCTAGGCCCAACTTGTTTGTGTAATTCTTGTTGGAGTGGTTATGTAATTTTGTTGCTCAATTGAAACATAGCATTGTCATTTACTTGTTGTTCGATGTTTTTTTAAAATTTGATATTATGGTTTGGAAGTCTAGGATTGGACAAAATATTATCTTTTTATTGGATTTTGAGCACTATTGTTCTATTCAAGTGTTGGAAGTTGCATTACTCCTTGTGCTCCTTTTAGCTATATATCATGGCATTAGCATATTGCAGGTGCATTGGTAATGTAGGTGAACGACAACCTTTTTTTTCTTTATTTTTTAATCTATAACATTTTAAAAACGTTGTGTAAATGTGCCTAAACGTTGTCTGACATACTAAATAACAACATTTTTATCCAAAAAACGTTGTGGAGTCATACCTTCTACAACGTTTTTAAGCATCTGCTAATTTTTGAAAATTAAATCTACAACATTTTTTTTCCTAAAAAACGTTGTGTATTGTGCTTAACTACAACGTTTTAAAAATGTTGTGTAAGGGTGTCAAATAGATGACACCCTTAACCACGACATTTTTCTGACTAAAACCACAACGTTTTTTCCGCGTTGTCTATTTACTGTTTTGTAGTAGTGATACCCTTTAGATATACAAAAAGGGTTCACAAATACAACATAATAATAATGTTCTTACCTAATTTATCACGATGTTTTTTTCTTTATCCTTCACAGCACCTCCTGCCACTTCGTCCCTACATGAAAGGTTTTATTTAGCAAGGGTGAGCAACAAATTTGCCCCGCAAGTTAATACATACAATAAATGTATAAGAATCAATAACAAGTCTTCTCGCTTTCTATGACAACCGATATTTTATAATTTAATTTAAATATTTATTGGATTAAATAAATATTTTTCGATGAATTAATTATTAGATTAATTAATTAAATGATGAAGTTGTGATAGATTAATTTAATTATATGTGTTATATTTATTAAATTGAAGTGGAGAATTTTATTATTCGATGTACGTATTTATGTGAGCTTATTGAATTAAAAGAAATATTTAATAAGCTATGTTATTTTAATTAATTTAATTATTAATTAGAGATTTAATAATTTAATATTATTATTAAATGAGAAATTTAATTATGTGACTATGTACATTATTGAGAAATTATTATATTTTATTTAAAATAAATTATATAAGATATTGATTTATTTTATAATGGATGTGACATTAATTAAACTATATGATAAGGTTTATTAAATTAAATGGTTTTAAAACCCTTTCTGTTAGCCAAACATGGCACTAAGGGAAGTTGGAGGCAGTTAACCCATGACTGGGTAACTGACCACCAATGCGCGTCAGTTCTTCTCTTTTTATCAGACGTCTTCTCTTTTCTTCATTATTTGCCTAAGTCTAGAGTGCTTAACAGAGAGAGTTTGAGAAATTTTTGAGAAAGATTGTGAGCATTGTGATTGTAGTAGAGAGAATTGTCATCCTTGTTCATCTACGCTTGGGTAATCCTCTTCAACCCAAATTTTTATTTTACGTCTTTTAAAGTTTTCATGAATATGGCTTTCATTCATTCTGTAAGTCTCTGTAATTGGAAAATGGTGTTGTTGTAGGAATATATGTAGTAATTCTAGTAGCATAACATGTTTATTGTATATTATATGGGTTTCCATATGTTCAGTTTCATGATATTATACAGTAAAAGATTTCAGAGTATGTTATATGGCCATATGGCCTTATACGTGTTTTTAGTATGTCAAACATAAATGGTTTTACAAAATTTCAACTAATATGTGATTATGCATGCTAAAACGAACTAAATGAAAGTTGAATGGGTGGATTTGGTCTTATAACGAATCTATGGCGTTGAATTTTAGGATTTATGTTCAAAACTTCAAGAACATCAAGAACAGTACAATTTGCATGCTTTAATTATGTGATTATGTGTTTTGATGGATTAAAATCACTCTATAAACGTTGGGTATTGATTATATATGAATTCTAACATGTGGGTATGTTTAATTTGGGGAATTAATGATCATGTAGTGTTTAATTCGCTGAACTTTGTGTTCTTCGCGAACTGGGAATCAAATTCTGGAGTGTCGCGCCGCGGTGCCAACTCGTAATCGATGTCCCACGCCACCGCCAAATACGCAAACCCGAAGATTGATGCCCCACACAGCAATTGTACACAACGCCATGTACTTGAGTCATGGCTCCACATTTAGTGCAGAAGATAACAAGGGCGCCACTTAGCAGAATCGTCAGAAATGAGTTTTTAAAAGTGTACAAGTATGGAAATATGAATGCAACTTAGTCTAGTGATTATAAAGACTTGTTAGACCTATAATGAGATGTTAAAATAAATTCTTAACATGTCCATAACACAATTACGTGTGGATTGAATGATCGAATGCATAATTAGTTTATTTTTTTCGTGAAGTCTTAATTTTACACTAAGTGTAATAATTGACTAAGTATAGTCATGAATTCGAGTTAAACAAAGAGTAAAGTTATGATGTTAGTATGTTGTTATTGACTGGTATTGTGAACGTGATTGGTATGTAGGATTTAATTCTAAGAACGAGTATGTTTAAGTGTAATCTACACACGAGGCAAGTTTCTAAACCTTATCTTGTTACATTGAGCAAGTTTTCCAACTCTACATTTACGTTGAGCAAGTTTCTTACCCTAAACTTACGTTGAGCAAGTTTCCTAATTCTACTTGTTATTGTTATATAAGTGGATTAATTCATCTTTCGATATTGAGCAAGTTCTCATTACTATTGATCAAGCCTGTCTTATATATTAAAGCTTATTAATCTTCAAGCATGATGTTGTTATACAATATTTATTCTATTGTATACCTTTTTAGATGTTATTCAAGTTATATATTCATTCACTGTTAAACCTTGTTAGACTAGCGAACCCTTATTGATCCGACTAGTTCATAGTTGATGAGCGTTCTAAATTTCAGAACCCCATGATGAATTATCCAAACCAAAATTCCTTTGGTGCAGACTCGAATGTCAAAACTGAGATGAACAATCCTATATAGGGGATTATTTACAGTTTAGCGTTAAGATATTGTGCACAGTATGGTACTAAGGACTGATCCCCCTAAGTACGAGAAGAAGAGTCCATAGTCTTATGACTGTTAAAGGTTTCGAGTAATAACACTTGACAACCTAAGACATAGTTCAAGGTCTTATGACCCTCAGAATTTCTTTTGATTCTTGTTATTCATTCTTGATTCAAAAGTTGAGCTTTATATCATAAGTTATTATTTCTCTCGCATGTTATTATTCATTGTTATATTGTTATACTTGTGGGCAATCGTGCTCACTCTTGCTTAATAATAACATTTCAGTTAAGAACGAAAGAGCAGACGAACCTTCCACTAGTAAGGGCAAAGGCAAGATTATCAAGTAATAAAGACTGATTATTTATGTGGTTATGTAATGATATTTAGAATTGATGTTATTTAAGACTTATTTGTTTATGTTTCCGCACAGATGATTTAAGGTTAGAGTAAACCTGGGATTTATTTATTATGCAGTTGATGTAACCCCATAAGGGGAGAGATTTATTATTTATTTCTATCTATTGCATGGTTTGCATTTATTTATGGGTAGATAGATAGATGATGTTTGTACAGTGAACACCAAATCCTGTGGAGATGGAAGTATCAGATTTGGGGGTGTCACAGGTTGGTATCAAAGCTGTAAGGTTATGAACCATAGGTGGGGGGAACAATCTTAGGTAGTAGACTTGTAGGAGATTGAGAACATAGTAGTGGTAAACTCTTATCGAGTTCTAAGAAATGAATTTTTAAATTCATTAAAGATAATAAAAGACTTTATATGCTTATGTGTAAATCTATGTGTTTGCTAGCATGGATTAGTAACTAAAACTTAAAACTTTGTTGCCAAGATGTCGAATGTTGGAGGAGCTAGTCGAGCTGGGGAGGAGGAACCCCGATTACCTATAGAGGAGGAGCCCCGAGACATTCATGTCATCAGGGAACAACTTGTATAGAGTGAGCCATCTCCATTGATCACTGTTACTGGTCAGGAGCATGAGCCAGAGACTGATCAAGAGGAGGATCTTGAGGAAGAGGAAGAAGAAGAGGAAGAAGGGGAGTTCCCACCGAACTCCATTGATGGAGAGATGTATGATGCACTCTATGATCGTAACGTAGAGTTGCAGGATACTGTTCGGCATCTGATTGAGCAGGCGGTTAGTCAGCAGATTACTATTGAGCAGAAGGATAGAGAGATTGTGACTCTTCACACACTTTTGGGAAACGTGGAGTGGGATCTGGTTCACGAGAAGGGTCAGACCGAGGATAAGTCTGTAGAAATAGTGAAGTTAAAGAAAGATCTGAAGGAGAGCTCAAAGAGGCTTGCCATAGCAGAGGAGGGCTGGGTACGAGAGTCACGTCGTGCTGATCTTGCAGAAGATGATCGTCGTGCGAAGAAGGCTAAACTTGAAGAGACGTACTCTACATTACAAAATGCAATGGATGCGGTCCAAGATCGAGTTAGGAAGTATCCAATCCAGTTTGAGGATCTACCATCATATATGCTAGATCGCAGAACGATGTGCCGCATCATGGAGGAGGGACGCAGCAAGGCCATCCAACGCCTTAACAGACAGTGATAGTATTAGTTTAAATATGTGAAAACTATTTGATAGTTAATGACGTAAATTCTGATGTGATTATAAACAAAGGAATATGTTGATGTTTTAAATCCTGTAGATTCCTTATCTTGGGATAGTTGATGTAAATAGCAATGATGCTATATTTTTTATGTAAAGACTTTTGAATTAAATGAAATGTCAAAGTTTATTTGAAGTAATGTGTTAAGTGAGTTATGATTAAATGTTTAGTTAAGTCATAAATGTTTTAGAGATTGAGTAAATATCTAATAAGCATATATTCGTAACAGAAATATGCCACCTAGAAGACAAAATCGTCAGCAAGCCCAGGAAGGGTAAACAAATAATAACAATGACACCAATGCTAACTTCGTTCAGCAATTGGTAAACCTTTTAGCTGGAGCACTTAATAATCAACCCCAAGATCCACCAAATACTTCATTTAAAGACTTCAAGGCGGTCGGACCGCCAGAGTTTAAGGGTTCCATAAACCCAATTGAAGCTCAGACATGGGTAATGGAGATGGAGAAGGTGTTCGATGTTGCTAGGGTAAGGGAAGATCAGAAGACTGCTTATACAACGTTTATCTTTCAAGTCAAAAGCCGCTTATTGGTGGCAGGCAAACAAAGTGAGAGGAGGTGAAGGTGTAATATCCTGGGAAAGATTCAAAGAGATGTTCTTCGAGATGTATTTTTCGACTAGTTTGCAAAATCAGATGAAGGTTCAGTTTCTAGAGTTAAAACAAGGGAATATGTCAGTAGCTGATTATGCGGCAAGCTTTAACGAGTTGGCTAGGTTCGCCACATACCAAGTGCACACTGATGAGAGGAAGGAAAGGCGATTTGAAAGGTGGATGAAGCCCTAGTTGTATAACAAAGTGTTAATGTTCCAATTGAACACTTTTATGGAGTGTTAGAGAAGGCCATACTTACGAGGGTGGAAGTGATGCAAGATGTGAAGTATATTCGAGGAGCGTAAGAAGAAGAAGAAGAGTGAGAAGGAAGGTAATAATAAGAGGTGGTGGGAGTAGTAACCGGGGTAATCACAATCAAGAGGAAGTGGTCTGAAAACTCATCGGCCGAAAGTCAACAGGGAGGGCAGAAGAAGAAGATTGAACCGTGCCCAACCTGCGGAAAAACGCATTTGGGAGTTTGCCTGAAGGGGAAGCGAGTGTGCTACAATTGTGGTCAGGAAGGCCACATAGCACCAAACTGTCCGAACCCAAAGATGGGTGCATGCTTCACATGTGGATCAAAGGACCATCTTGCAAGAGATTGTCCTAAGAAGGGATCGGGAGGGACGAGTTCAGGAGGAAATAGGGAAAATACTGGTGGAAGCACTCTAACCATTGCAAGACCAACCGCAACCAATAGAACAAATGACTTTAACGTTCAACATAATAAATGCAGACGCAGTGCAGGTCTCGCGATGTGGTGTCAGGTATCATTCCGATCAATAAAGTTAATGCTTATGTGTTATTTGATTCAGGTGCTACTTGCTCATTTATATTAGATGACTTCGCTAAGAACTTAGAATTGTTTAAGGACGAGTTAGAATACCCCATGAACATAGAAATTGCGAATAGAAAAATTATCCCTGTTAAGTATGTGCACAAGAACTATAGAGTAGATATTAAGGGTAATATCATGAATGTAGATCTTATCCCTATTCGACTTGGAGAATTTGATGTTATTTTGGGTATGGATTGGTTATCCAATTATTGGGCGATAATTGACTGCCAAAAGAAGCGTATTAACCTTATGACTCCGTCAAAGGTTGTGTTTTATGGTAGCAAGTCGCCTAGACAGGCGAGTTGTCTGACGATGATGCAGGCTAGAAGATTGTTAAGGCAAGGCTGTGTAGGATATCTGGCTTACATAGTCGATAGTCGTAAAGAGAATCCGAAAATTGATGAGATTCTGGTAGTAGGAGATTTCGCAGATGTATTTCCAAATGATTTGCCGGGACTTCCTCCAGATAGAGCATTTGAATTCGTTATCGATTTGGCTCCAGGAACGGCCCCAATATCGAAGGCGCCGTACCGAATGGCACCGGTAGAGATGAAAGAACTGATGGTCCAACTACAAGAATTACTGTCCAAGAAGTATATTCAACCAAGCGTATCACCGTGGGGAGCGCCGGTTTTATTTGTGAAGAAGAAGGATGGAACAATGCGACTCTGCATAGACTACAGAGAACTTAATAAGGTCACGATTAAGAATAGGTATCCATTACCGCGAATCGACAACTTGTTCAATCAGTTAAAGGGAGCAAGATATTTTTCAAACATAGATTGGAGAAGTGGTTATCATCAACTGAAGGTGAGACCAGAGGATGTACTGAAGACAGCGTTTAGAACACGATACGGTCACAACGAATTTCTGGTAATGTCATTTGGTCTAAAGAATGCTCCTGCAGCATTTATGGGCTTAATGAATGGAGTGTTCAAGCCGTTTTTGGACAAATTCATAGTGGTATTTATAGATGACATTTTGGTATATTCAAAAACCAAGGAAGAACACGAAGAGAATTTGAGGTTGACATTAGAGACATTAAGGAGAGAGAAGGTGTATGCTAAGTTTTTGAAATGTGAATTCTGGATTGAAAGAGTACAATTTCTTGGGCATGTGATTGATAGAGACGGAATTTCAGTGGATCCCTCCAAAGTTAAAGTCGTGATTAATCGGGATCGTACCAAGACGCCTAGTTAAGTAAGAAGTTTTCTTGGATTGGCGGGTTATTACAGAATATTTATTCAGGATTTTTCCAAGATCGCAACTCCGCTGATGAATTTGACTAGGAAATCGGTGAAATTTGTTTGGACGGAGAAGTGTGAGGAAAGCTTTCAAGAATTAAAGAGGAGGTTGAGTTCAGCACCTGTGTTATCTCTTCCAAATGACACATGAAATTTTGTGGTTTATAGTGATGCGTCGCATAAAGGACTTGGCTGTGTGCTTATGCAGAATGGCAAAGTCATTGCGTATGCGTCGCGACAACTGAAAGATTATGAGAAGGGGTATCCGACCCATGACTTGGAGTTAGCTGCAGTAGTTTTTGCTTTGAAAATTTAGAGGCACTATCTCTATGGGGAGAAGTGTGAAATATATACAGATCATAGGAGTCTGAAATATATTTTTACACAAAAAGACTTGAACATGCGTCAAAGAAGGTGGTTGGAGTTAATTAAGGACTACGATTGTGAGATTCTATACCATCTGGGTAAGGCAAATGTGGTGGCTGACGCCCTAAGTAGAAAAGGTCGGGAGAACTTGATGATGTTGACCGCTCAGGAGGAGCTAATTTTAGAAATGGAGAAGCTAGAATTGGAAGTGAAGTATCCTATGGAGATTAACGAGAAGCTATTCCAGATGCAAGTTGGTACAACTTTACTGGATAAAGTTAAGGAAGCTCAACTTCAGGACAAAGAATGTGAGAAAGTAAAGAAGAAGATATTTGAAGGGACTGAACCGAGATTCAAAATAGATAGTGAGGGACTACTAAGATTTGAGAGCAGAATTTGGGTACCGCCAGTACCAGAGATTAAGGAAGAAATTTTAAGCGAAGCTCACAACTCAAGATATTCGATTCACCCTGGTAGCACCAAGATGTACCAAGTCCTTCGACAACACTTTTGGTGGCCAAATTTAAAACGAGAGGTTGCAGAATGTGTTGCCAAATGCCTGACATGTCAGAAAGTGAAAGCAAAACATCAGAGACTGAGTGGGTTGCTACAACCTTTAGAGATTTTAGAATGGAAATGGGAACATATTACGATGGATTTCGTGGTTGGCCTACCGACGACTCAGAAAGGCTTTGACGCAGTATGGGTTATTGTTGACCGATTGACGAAATCTGGACACTTCCGTCTGATCAGAATCAGATTCAACCTAGATTAGTTGGCAAGGTTATATGTGAAAGAGATTGTTTCAAGGCACGAAGTTTCGATGTCAATTGTTTTTGATAGAGATCCACGTTTTACATCGAACTTCTAGAAACGCCTACAGGAATGCATGGGTACACAGTTGCGAATTAGCACATCATATCACCCTCAGATAGATAGACAGAGTGAAAGAACAATTTAGACATTGGAAGATATGTTAAGAGCTTGTATAATGGATTTTAAAGGAAATTGGGATGACCATTTACCACTTGTAGAGTTTGGTTACAACAACAGTTACCACGCTAGTATTGGCATGCCACCCTATGAAGCGTTATATGGCAGAAAGTGTAGACCTCCACTATATTGGGATGAAGTTGGCGAAAGACAACTACTAGGCCCGAAATTAGTACAACAAACAGCAGAAATAGTCAAAGTGATCCGAGCGAGATTAATAGTAGCTCAAGATAGACAGAAGAAATACACCGATCCACACCGTAAGAATGTTGAGTTCGAGCCATGTAGTTATGTGTTCTTAAAGGTCTCTCCTTGGAAGGGAAAGATCAGGTTCGGAAAGAAAGGGAAACTAAGCCCAAGATTCATTGGACCCTTTGAAGTTCTGAGAAGGGTTGGAGAAGTTGCTTATGAGGTAACCTTACCTCTATCTCTAGAGAATGTGCACAATATTTTTCATGTCTCAGTCCTACGACCTTACAAACCCGATTACAAGCACGTGATTGAATATGAACCCCTACATTTTGACAAAGACTTGTCTTACGAAGAAATTCCTGTTCAAATTATCGACCGAAAAGAACAAGTTCTGAGAAATAAAGTAATTCCTTTTGTTAAGGTAATTTGGAGGAACCACAACGCTGAAGAAGTTACGTGGGAACTCAAAGAGAATATGATGAAGAATTATCATCATTTATTTACTTAGATTGTTATATGCGATTCTGGGGACAGAATCTTTGTAGGGGGGGCGGGGGAGAATGTAACGGGACGAATTATTAAGTTGTGATTCTGAGGACAGAATCCTTTTAAGAGGGAAAAGATGTGACAACCGAGATTTTGTAATTTAATTTAAATATTTATTGGATTAAATAAATATTTTTTGATGAATTAATTATTAGATTAATTAATTAATTGATGAAGTTGTGATAGATTAATTTAATTATATGTGTTATATTTATTAAATTGAAGTGGAGAATTTTATTACTCGATGTACGTATTTATGTGAGCTTATTGAATTAAAAGAAATATTTAATAAGCCTATGTTATTTTAATTAATTTAATTATTAATTAGAGATTTAATAATTTAATATTATTATTAAATGAGAAATTTAATTATGTGACTATATGCATTATTGAGAAATTATTATATTTTATTTAAAATAAATTATATAAGATATTGATTTAATTTATAATGGATGTGACATTAATTAAACTATATGACAAGGTTTATTAAATTAAATGGTTTTAAAACCCTTTATGTTAGCCAAACATGGCACTAAGCGAGGTTGGAGGCAGTTAACCCATGACTGGGTAACTGACCAGCAATGCGCGTCAGTTCTTCTCTTTTTATCAGACGTCTTCTCTTTTCTTCATTATTTGCCTAAGTCTAGAGAGCTTAACAGGGAGAAATACAGAGAGAGTTTGAGAAATTTTTGAGAAAGATTATGAGTATTGTGATTGTAGTAGAGAGAATTGTCATCCTTGTTCATCTACGCTTGGGTAATCCTCTTCAACCCAAATTTTTATTTTACGTATTTTAAAGTTTTCATGAATACGGCTTTCATTCATTCTGTAAGTCTCTGTAATTGGAAAATGGTGTTGTTGTAGGAATATATGTAGTAATTCGAGTAGCGTAACATGTTTATTGTATATTATATGGGTTTCCATATGTTCAGTTTCATGAAATTATACAGTAAAAGATTTCAGAGTATGTTATATGGCCATATGGCCTTATACGTGTTTTTAGTATGTCAAACATATATGGTTTTACAAAATTTCCACTAATATGTGATTATGCATGCTAAAACGAACTAAATTAAAGTTGAATGGGTGGATTTGGTCTTATAACGAATCTATGGCGTTGAATTTTAGGATTTATGTTCAAAACTGTTAGGTTTGTAATATTCAAGAACGCAATCAAATTGCAAGATAATGCGGAAACGTGTAAAAGTCAGAGTTTAAAATTTTTACAAACCATATACCCGGGTCACCCTTTATGCACAATTATTAATTAAACGAAAAAGATGAATAAGAAACATACCCTTGAAGATCTGAGCTTCCTCAGGTACAAGTTCACCTCCAATCTTTTTCGCGTTCAACTTGAATCCACCGGGTTTGGTTCCTTCCTTTGATCAACGTTAGCCACCCAAGTGTTCAGCCTCTAGAGGTGATCCACCAAGGAAAAAGAATTTTCAAGAAGAAGGGTATTGGCTCAAACCCTAGTTTTTCCTATCTCATATAGAAAAAGGGCGTACTCTCCAACCTTCGAATTATGTGTGATATTTTTGATATCCGATATAAGACTCCTCTTATAAAGATATCAGTAACCTTATTTAATAAAATAAGGTATTATTTAATTAAACTCTTTTAATTAAATGGGTTCCCCTAATCTTATTAGGGATAATTAATTAAACTCCTTTAACTAATTTTCCTCCTAATCCTATTAGGAATAAATGAGAGTACTTATGTTAAATTAATTTCTAAACTCTTTTAGAAATTAAAATAATAATAATAATTGTAATAATATTAATAAGACTCCTCTTATTAATTTATATTTAATATTTCTAAAATATTAAATAATAATATTAAGCTATTTAATTTATTCTATCACCATAGATTAAATTAAATATACATAATATATTATTATGATTATGCCATTAACTTCTTAAATAATTATTCTTCCTTTTATGGTGTGACCCTTTAGGTTCTCCATATTAAACCTACAGAATAAATCAATTAGAACAATTCTAATCTTATTTAAATAAATAAATTAAACAATTAATTTATTTAAATAAATAATATTTATTCTACAATAGGATAAGCCTCCCTAGCGATCAACGACTTTCCGGATAATATAGATTTCAACATTAATCATAAAAGAACCTTTTGAGTAAATAGTAACTGCAGACAATTCAATCCTTCCACCATACAATGTCCCAATTAAATATAAGACATGAAATTATCGCCAAGTCTTTTTTTATTTAATTATATGTATTTCGATCCTTAAATGCACAACTCCAAATAATGCAAATTAGAAACTCCTTTCTAATTTCATTACATTTTGGCCAAGGACCATTGGGTTGTCATTTATCGAATCACATAGGACATTTTCTTCTTTTAATAGAAGTGGTAGATTCTTTATCGATCATACATTATCTCCATGTACAACTTATTATACCCAAGCATACCCTTTGATATACCCTAAGGGTCTTAAGGAATAAGTCAAAGTATAACTCATCATACACAAGATACTATGATGATCTCAAGTCCAAGGATTACTTGTACTTCTATCACTACAGAATTCCTATTGATGTGCAAGTAAAACTCCATTAAGTATTCCTTAGCGAGCCAACGTCAAAGGTGAACTTATTCTCTAATAAGCACCTACATACTTGCTTTAGTGTTCCACAAAATGATCATGAGATCAATCATCCTCATCCAATGAGCAAGTTAACGTATGTACCAATCTATCTGGATTCACTAATCCCCAATTTAGTAATCCAACGATTGGGAACTATTTTAGTTTTAAGCTTTCTAAGAATTTAGATATCATTAGAATGATCATCATTATTATTCTAAAAGCTTTGCTTAAAACTATGGGTTTATCACATATTATAAAATAGCATCATGTAGATAATTAAAAGCCTTTAATAAATTAATACTTTTTATTAATAAATGAATAAGATTGTTACAAAGTATATGCTTTATCATCAAACATGATTGGCTTGTGTGCATACTACTTTCAATCTCCCACTTGCACTAAAGCCAATCGCCATTGTATCTTATACTCTTCTTCTCTAAGTGACGATTATCCTGCTGTTGGATAAGCTTTAGTTAATGGATATGTAATGTTGTTCTTGAGAGTCCACCATCTCTATAGTGATTTCCCATCTTTCAATGATTCTTATAATCAAATGAAAGTGCCACAACACATGTTTAGATCCAAGATGAGACTTAGAACTATTCCTAGTTCTCGTAATGAACTTTTAATCCAAACAATCAACTTTGGCAGCCTTCATTTATAGCTATATACTTTGTCTTTATCACTAAACCAAAGAACTCTTTGTTGTTTGGAACCTTTCTAATTCATCGCACCAATTGTTCAAGATAACGCTTTACCTTAAAGTGGATTTTTCATCATCATGGTAGTGCGTTCGAAAAACTTGAGTCTCTGTTAAGCCCTCTAGTTTTAATTTAGACCCACCATGAATATGATCACATCCTTAGTGCTTAGGTTAAGCACTTTAAGATGTTTTTCACCGACTCATAGTGAACTTTTCCATAATATGGTGATTAACATCGTGTCTCAGACATTTCATTGCATACATGATTGTCACTCATGCGACCTCTCTTTTCGTGAGTCTGTGGGGACTATTAAGAGATACACTCCATAGCTCATCGACATGAGACATCTCTTGAGTTTGCCATGCTAAACGACTTTAGCAACAAATGAATATATCGTTCCTTGGGTTAAGTCGAGCATCCCTGTTGTATCTATCTATATAGATTTTATCCCCAATTAAGATACTCTTCCCAAACCATTCATGGAGGAATGTTTAGACAACTTTATCATTCTTGATTGTAGCATTGGTATGTCATTCCTTATCCGTAGTATATCAACATATAGTACTAGGAATGTCACGATGCTCCCACTGACCCTTTTGTACACACTAGGTTCATTCTTATTTTTGATAAAATCAAACTCTTTTGATTGCCTCATCAAAACGAATGTTCCATATTTGAGAAACTTGCTTCAATCCATTTCTCTGAGTGTCTACAACACTTACCTCATCGTATGTAACTGGATCATCATCTTCTATGATGTATACCTCATCATCATCATCTATGATGAATCCATACCTCCTAGGTATCTTCGGTACTATTCCAGATTTATGATTCGGTTGTGGTATAATAGGTCTATCTACAGGTTCCTCTTATTTGACTTATAGTGTTTTGTGGTTCTTGAACTCTTCAAGATCTATTATCCTCCCACTAGCCCCTTTTAATGATAAACACCTTTATCTTAGAAGGCAGCGTGTTTCGCAATAAACACCTTTTGCTAAGTAGGATAATAGAACAATTACCCTAAACTTACTTTAGGATGTCCCACAAATCTATATTTGTCAAATCTTGTCCCAAGCTTATCCTTTGAAACCGTTTCACATAAGTTGGACAACCCCTTATCTTAACATACTTAAGATTAGGAATCCTCCCTATCCATAACTTTTATGGAGTCTTGGGGCCGGATTTTGAGGTTACCTTTTTCGTAGATATGCAGCCATTTTTAGGACATGACCCTAGAAGGATACTAGAATGTCGGTAAAATCATTATGGATCGCACCATGTCCAACAAGGTACGATTTTTTATTCAAATACATCAATCAATTATTGCGTATCAGGAGGCGACCATTATGAAAAAACCATTTAAGATGATCTAGAAACTTATTTCACAAGTATTTATTCCTTGATCTAATCAAAGAATCTTAATACTTTGCCAATTTGTTTCACTTCTGAATTCTTTGAACCTTTCAAATAATTCACACTTGTATTTCAGCAAATACACACATTCAACTCTTTGAATTTTCATCTCTTTTTCTTATACTAGTTTGTTCAATTTACAAAATTATTTTCACGTACATCAAGTATACAAAATCTATTAAGTAATATTCAGTTCTATACGAAACATTATTATTATAAATAGAACAACAATTGTTCTTAATTATAATACCAAAAATTTTATTGTTCAACAATAAAATGGAAATAATGTTTCTAACAAGAATTGGAATACAATAACAACTTATCGACTTAATAGATTTGCCTTCAGTAAGCGATGCTTAAACTATAATTTTCTATAGCAAATGCAAAGAACCTTTGCTTCATTTTCCACACATAGGATTACTTATCTTTGTTTAACTTTCTACTTCTGCTTGGTCCCTTCATAAATCTATATTTATGATAACTAAAGTCGGTATCCAATACCCAAGTAGAACCTTGACTTAAAGAAAAATTTATTTCAATCATGAACAAATTTGTATTTGTAACCAAAACTTCACTAAGCTTCTTTGGTTAGCCTCTGCAAGATGCTTCTTGCAGTTTCTTTCCAATGTCCGTGCTTATAGCTTAAAGAAGGAAGCAAATTCCTTTACTATCCGTGACGCTTTTGTTCTTATTATCCTTTGTTTATGCCTTTCTATTTACCTTCTTTGAATCGTTCTTCTTTTGAGGAAGATCCTTTGGCCCCTACCAAGAAGACATGGTCTTTCTTGGTTGGAAAGTGACTCTCAACATTTTTCAACATGTTAAGCAAATCAGCGAGGCTGATATCTAGCTTGTTCATATGAAAAATTCACAACAATTGTGAAAGGAGTCCAGGAGTGAGTGCAAGATCAAATCTTGGCTCAACTCTCCATCCATGACAAAACTCGTTGTCCTAATTGATCAATCAAATTGATTATGTTAAGAACTTTTGTCTGTACTATAGTGCCATTGGCCATTCTAGATCGGAAGAGCTCCTTAGATATCTGATATCTATCAGTCCTACTTTCCTCACCATCAACTACTTGATGTGCGGGGAATATAGTAGGAGCATCCATAGTTTCATGCTGACGCTGAAGCTCGTTACTCATGGATCCGAGCATGATGTATTGAGCCAATGTGCATCATCTTGCCACTTTCTAAAAGTAGAAATCTCTTCCTCAGAGGCATTGTCTTGCAACCATTGCAGGATAGGCGATTAAGGGGATAAGAAGAGCTTTTCAAACCTATGAGAACTATTCTCAAATTCCTTAACCAATCCGCTTAATTTGATGCGGTTAATTTAACATCTAATATGCTTCGCAGTTGATAGTAATTTTAGACATTGTAAAATTACGTAAATGAATTTATAATTAACAACATTTTAACATACATTCTTTTATTAATTACCAAAATAAATTAGGGTCTTGTTTTAAATTGGTATCTCCCACTATTTTCTTCAAACTATATTACCTCACTTATATAGTTCGGCAAAATCTAATTAAAGATTTGCTAGTGAGAATAAGGATCCCATTTCAAATGTATATAGCCTTGTGGTGACACAACAAACTATATATAAATAAATAGGTAGACAACTTTTGTCAATTACATCAACTATGCAACTCCTTTTCTTTTTGCCTCTTAGATTATTTTGATCAAGTGGTGGCACATCCGAATCAAAATTATCCAAGTTAAGTCCGACCTAGCACTCCATATATTCAAAAAAGAAAATATCATCCTTGTGGTGACACAACAAAACAATATTGTTCAATTTTCTTTATAAGCATCAAATGTGATAAATTAACATCTTAAATACTTAATACTTGCCTTGTGGTGACACAACAAACTCATATTAAATATTTAATACTCTATTAATTTTATCATGCTAGAAGGCGACGTTAGATATTCCAAATATCTTTGAACGCTTAGGACTTAATATAAAAAATTTTGAGGGGTTTGCTATTAATTTGTCTCATCTTGTTTAGCTCGCATGCACATATATATATAAAATACGCGTCATATTAATTAACATGCGAAGCATGTATGCATAATATATAATATATATAGTATAAGCATGCACATATAGAATACTATATTCTACCTGGATTGATTATGGACTTTTATTCTAGTTTGGTTCACTATAGCCACCAAGTGAACCAAAAGGTCAAACCCTAGGGGTGCAAGAAACAATATTTAAATATAACTATTACATTTAAACCCGAGCTCCATTACAAACGGGTCTTCAAGCGCTCCTTGCTCCGTGATCTCCAATTTTTTAAAATTAATTCTAACTATTCCTATTACAAAACTATTTAAAATAAATAGAAACCTTGATCGTGATCAAGGGAAGTACATAGGAGGAGATAGAATTTACATTAAGAAAAATTAGAGAAGATTTTAGCACGCAGACCCCATTTAATAAAACCCATACATTCATGCATCCAACTAAAATAAAATCCAATCACATTGGTCAATAGTCCATAATTAATCCCATTTATTATCATACACATCATCATATGCATCAATAAATAACATTCATCTTATGAATAATAAATATTTAATATATATATTGATATCATTTAATGGGAAAAATTAGTTAGTATAAAATCTAATTTTGAATCAAAATAAACTCCTTTATTTTAATCCAAATTTAAATCAAAATAAAATTATTTTATTTTAATTTATCCTATTTTGAATAAAATAAACTATTTTATTTTAATCAAAATCTTTAATCAAAATAAACTCCTTTATTTTAATTAATTATGGAATCCAATTCCATATATAAAAAAACATTATTAAAGGAAACACGGATTATCTTTCCTATTCACAAATAAACTCATTTATTTTGAATAATATGAAATCGTATTTCATATCTAAATAAACTTCTTTATTTAAGAAAAGACTGATTCATTTTTTCCTATTCACAAATAAACCTTTTATTTTTGAATAATATGAAATCTAATTTCATATCAAAATAAACTCCTTTATTTAAGGAAAAATAGAATCCAATTTCAACTCTAATTAGTTATCTTGAAATCCAATTCCAACTCTATTTAGTTAGCATGAAATTTAATTTTAAAATTAAAATAAACTTTTTTATTTTAATATTAAAATAAACTTTTTATTTTAAAATTAAAATAAACTTTTATTTTAATTATAAAATAATTAATATATATATATATATTATATTAACCGTATAATATATATATATAATATCCGTACCTTAAAAAAAAAGAAAAAAAAAAGGGGATTCACGTGGCCACGTTTTTGAAAACAAAAGGTTATCCTGCTAATCCGTGAATCAAAGAAAAAAAAAGGGCAGGAATCCTATTCACATCTCGCTGCCATGAAACTAATATATATAATATATAATATATCATATATCATATATATATAATATAATAAAATGAATTAAACCGTGAATCATTAAAAGTATAACACGTGATATACTGATTCGGATATACCGATTCAAGGTAGAATTCCATCATACTCCAAGCACGTGACTTTCATGGTACTTAGCCACGTGAATTCTGAATAAAAAAAACTGTTTCCGAAAATAGTTTTCGGATTTATTATTATTATTTTTTTATTTTTTTTATTTTATTTTTATTTTTTTTTAAATTTTATACAACAAAATTACGCCCAATAAAATTGTTCTAAACACATATCAATATACATATCAAATTAAAACAATTAATAATTCGCATAAAGGTTTGGCTCTGATGCCACTGTTAGGTTTGTAATATTCAAGAACGCAATCAAATTGCAAGATAATACGGAAACGTGTAAAAATCAGAGTTTAAAAATTTTTACAAACCATATACCCGGATCACCCTTTATGCACAATTATTAATTAAACGAAAAAGACGAATAAGAAACATACCCTTGAAGATCCGAAGCTTCCTCAGTACAAGTTCACCTCCAATCCTTTTCGCTCAACTTGAATCCACCGGGTTTGGTTCCTTCCTTTGATCAATGTTAGCCACCCAAGTGTTCGTACTCTAGAGGTGATCCACCAAGGAAAAAGAATTTTCAAGAAGAAGGGGTATTGGCTCAAACCCTAGTTTTTCCTATCTGTATAGAAAAAGGGGGCGTACTCTCCAACCTTTGGAATTGCGTGTATTTTTGATATCTGATATAAGACTCCCCTTATAAAGATATCAGGTAACCTTATTTAATAAAATAAGGTATTATTTAATTAAACTCTTTTAATTAAATGGGTTCCCTAATCTTATTAGGGATAATTAATTAAACTCCTTTAACTAATTTTCCCTCCTAATCCTATTAGGAATAAATGAGAGTACTTATGTTAAATTAATTTCTAAACTCTTTTAGAAATTAAAATAATAATAATAATTATAATAATATTAATAAGACTCCTCTTATTAATTTATATTTAATATTTCTAAAATATTAAATAATAATATTAAGCTATTTAATTTATTCTATCACCATAGATTAAATTAAATATACATGATATATATTATTACGATTATGCCATTAACTTCTTAAATAATTATTCTTCCTTTTATGGTGTGACCCTTTAGGTTCTCCATATTAAACCTAGGTTGTGAATAAATCAATTAGAACAATTCTAATCTTATTTAAATAAATAAATTAAACAATTAATTTATTTAAATAAATAATATTTATTCTACAATAGGGATAAGCCTCCCAAGCGATCAACGACTTTCCAGATAATATAGATTTCAACATTAATCATAAAAGAACCTTTGAGTAAATAGTTACCAGATAATTCAATCCTTCCACCATACAATGTCCCAATTAAATATATAAGACATGGAATTATCACAAGTCTTTTTTATTTAATTATATGTATTTCGATCCTTAAATGCACAACTCAAATAATGCAAATTAGAAACTCCTTTCTAATTTCATTCGCTCGCCGCCAAGGACTCTTGGGTTGTCATTTATCGAATCACATAGGACATTTTCTTCTTTTAATAGAAGTGGTAGATTCTTTATTGATCATACATTATCTCCATACATAACTTATTATACCCAAGCATACCCTTTGATATACCCTAAGTGTCTTAAGGAATAAGTCAAAGTATAACTCATCATACACAAGATACTATGATGATCTCAAGTCCAAGGATTACTTCAGTACTACTATCTCTACAGAATTCCTATTGACAGCAAGTAAAACTCCACTAGGTATTCCTTAATGAGCCACGCTCAAGTGAACTTATTCTCTAATAAGCACCTACATACTTGCTTTAGTGTCTCCACACAAATGATCATGAGATCAATCATCCTCATCCAATGAGCAAGCAACGATGTACTAATCTATCCGGATTCACTAATCCCCAATTTAGTAATCCAACGATTGGGAACTATTTTAGTTTTAAGCTTTCTAAGAATTTAGATCTCATTAGAATGATCATCATCATTATTCTAAAAGCATTGCTTAAAACTATGGGTTTATCACATATTATAAAACAGATCATGTAGATAATTAAAAGCCTTTAATAAATTAATACTTTTTATTAATAAATGAATAAGATTGTTACAAAGTATATGCTTTATCATCAAACATGATTGGCTTGTGTGCATACTACTTTCAAAAACTTCAAGAACATCAAGAATAATACAATTTGCATGCTTTAATTATGTGATTATGTGTTTTAATGGGTTAAAATCACTCTATAAACGTTGGGTATTGATTATATATGAATTCTAACATGTGGGTATGTTTAATTTGGGGAATTAATAATCATGTAGTGTTTAATTCATTTGAACTCGTGTTCTTCATGAATCTGGGAATCAAATTGCGAGTGTCGCGCGCAAGACCAACTCAGAATCGATGTCCCGCGTCATGAAGACCACCACCACGCCAATAACGCCAACCCCAAAGACTAATGCCCTCTAGCGCCAGTAGCGCCACAACGCCATGCACTGAGCCAAGGTAGCCCATAGCAGCCAAGATATAGATATAAAAGTGGCGCCACAGCGCCACTTAGCAGAATGGTCAGAAATGAATTTTTAAAAGTGTATAAGTATTGAAATGTGATAGCAACTTAGTCTAATGATTATAAAGACTTGTTAGACCTATAATGAGATGTTAAAATAAATTGTTAACATGTCCATAACATAATTACGTGTGGATTGAATGATCGAATGTATAATTAGTTTATTTTTTTCGTGAAGTCTTAATTTTACACTAAGTGTAATAATTGACTAAGTATAGTCATGAATTCGAGTTAAACAAAGAGTAACGTTATGATGTTAGTACGTTGTTATTGACTGGTATTGTGAACGTAATTGGTATGTAGGATTTAATTCAAAGAACGAGTTTGTTTAAGTGTAATCTACACACGAGGCAAGTTTCTAAACCTTTTCTTGTTACATTGAGCAAGTTTTCCAACTCTACATTTACGTTGAGCAAGTTTCTTACCCTAAACATTCGTTGAGCAAGTTTTCTTAATCCTACTTGTTATTGTTATATAAGTTGATTAATTCATCTTTCGATATTGAGCAAGTTCTCATTACTATTGATCAAGCCTGTCTTATATATTAAAGCTTATTAATCTTCAAGCATGATGTTGGTATACAATATTTATTCTATTGTATACCTTTTTAGATGTTATTCAAGTTAAATATTCATTCACTGTTAAACCTTGTTAGACTAGCGAACCCTTATTGATCCGACTAGTCCATAGTTGATGAGCGTTCTAAATTTCAGAACCCCTTGATGAATTATCTAAACCAAACTTCCTTTGGTGCGGACTCGAATGTCAAAACTGAGATGAACAACCCTGTATAGGGGATTATTTACGCTTTAGCGTTAAGATATTGTGCACAGTATGGTACTAAGGGCTGATCCCCCTAAGTACGAGAAGAAGAGTCCATAGTCTTATGACTGTTAAAGGTTTCGAGTAAAAACACTTGACAACCTAGGACATAGTTCATGGTCTTATGACCCTCAATATTTCTTTTGATTCTTATTATTCATTCTTGATTCAAAAGTTGAGCTTTATATCAGAAGTTATTATTTCTCTCGCATGTTATTATTCATTTTTATATTGTTATACTTGTGGGCAATCGTGCTCACTCTTGCGTAATAATAACATTACAGCTTAAGAACGAAAAAGAGCGCATTTAACCTTCCACTAGTAAGGGTAAAAGGCAAGATTATCAAGTAATGAAGACCCGATTATTTATGTGGTTATGTAATGATATTTAGAATTGATGTTATTTAAGACTTATTTGTTTATGTTTCTGCACAGATGATTTAAGGTTAGAGTAACCTGGGATTTATTTATTATGCAGTTGATGTAACCCCATAAGGGGAGAGATTTAGTATTTATTTCTATCTATTACATGATTTGCTTTTATTTATGGGTAGATAGATAGACGATATTTTTACAGTGAACACCAAATCCCATGGAAATGGAAGTATCAGATTTGGGGGTGTCACACTTTCTATGCAACAATAATCTTATAATGAAAGAGTACAACGCTTTTAAAGTTTCTACGATATTCTAATGATTAATCAAAAATCAATTCTACGAAATAGCAAAGTGGAATGTTTTCCAGATTTATGTTGAGCGATCACACAAGATCTAGAACTTCTCTTCTCGAGTAGATATCAAAGATTTACTTTGATATATACTCAGGTGTATTAGATAACCATAAAGATTAAATCATACCCCTCTACAAGTACTTGGAGTCGTCCAACTCCTTGTACCCTATATTATGAATAATACTTAATCATAACGAGCAGTAGTCGAATTTACGACAAATAAAATGTTCCGTTTATATAAAAGGTTGTTCTTCTCAGTCTCAAAATCAAGATTTTGATTTAACAACGAAATACTATGATTTCAAATTCTAATTACTTCTCGATCTAGCCGAAATAATTTTCATCGATCTGTCAATAATAATTTATTTCTCTTTTCGAATCTATCAAGTTCTAACAAATGTTTGTCTAGCCAGAATAATTAGCTAAGACATTTCTCAACATAATTTGACTATAAACGGTAATTATCTGTACTATGAATTCTAGCTTCTACGGATATAAATATCCAACAATAGTTATTCTACAAATGTATATTCTTCGAATCAGTAATTCAATTTGAATTATTAAACATGCACTAACTGCGAATAATCAACAATAAATTCTTGAACGTGGTATAATTAACAATAATTAACCACCATAATAATTGAACAATATTAACTCAGGGTCGAGTTAAGGAAACTTGCCTTCTCCGCTGATTACAGCTACACAATATAATTAACTGCGTTCGTAAGACCTATAATCAACAACGTCGGTCTCACAATTAGCAGAATCATTTATAACACACAACACTGTAATTCACAGTTAAACTTTGTCATAGACACATTACCACATAGTCACATTAGTGTTTATAACATATATAAACACTTATCAAGTCTAACTATTTCGGTCTGGTTGGACTTCAGTCCATTCTCGGTGTTCTGGTCACCCTATCTGACAATTAACATAGTTATTGTCAAGTAAATTCGGTTTCCAAGCTTCAATATTATTTTAGATAAGTCAAATATCATTAATAATACTTTTCAAAAGCTTTAAATAATTTATAAGCAATTATTATAATTTATAATAATTTTTCAAACATCGGAATCATTTTTAAATGATTTAATTATCAAATAATCTTATAGTCATTATTATTTAATAATGCTAAAATATTAATGACATACTTGTCAAAATATTAAAGTTATTATCAATAACTTAAAATATTTTTAAATCAACAATATTCTAAATAAATGATTTTTAAAATAATTAAAATCATTTTTAAATCATCACCATTAATATTTAAATATTAATGAAATTATTATCCAAATATTAAAAGTCATTAATTATAACTTAAAATATTTTAAAATCATTTTTCCCATTTTTAAATCAATAAAATCATTTTTAATACATTTATTTAATATAATAATTAAATAAATCTAACATCATTAATATTAATTTATTAATGAGAATTCTAAAAATATTGAAAATTATATTTTATAATTCAAAATATTTTAAACACTTTATTCCTTTTAAAATGATTTTATAATATTAAAATCATTTTCTCTAATTTATCTAATATAATAATTAAATAAATTAAATATCATTAATATTAAATTATTAATAAAACTTCTCAAAAAATATTAAAAGTTACATTTTATAACCCAAAATATTTTTAAATATATTATTCTTATTAAAAATGATTTTTCATAATATTAAATAGCGTCGCTGTTGGTGTTCTTAAGCTCAAGAACACTGACAGCTTCGTGTTCAAGATGCTCGGTTTGACCAACCTTATTTATCAATCCATGTATGTTCTGGACTTGCTAAGACACTGATTTGGTAGTGTGTTTGTAACACTACCATTATCAACTAACATCTTGGTCATACAACAATCAAACAAATTGATCCAGCGTCTCAAAGTCCTAGTCAGATCACATCTGGGTTTTCTGGGTAACTGAGAAACCCAGACAGTGTCGAGATGACACTTTCATGCTCAATTTAATCTATACTCTGGTCATGATTTTGGTGGTTTAATGATTCAAAGTTGAAGTCCTTATGTCATAGAACATTTACATAGCAACACATCAACTAAACAACAGATCCATAAGATATGCCTCAGACAAACCCTGTCAGAGGGTTGTTCATCCGGTTTTCTGGAAATTCCAGAAAACAGTTATCATGGTCAAGTAGGCTACTTTGACCGCTTGCTTCATTCGATCTATTGATCAATTACATGATATAAAGCCATGAATCTGTAATCAAGACAACAAGTTATACATGTATTACAACAATAACAACAACAAAACACGTAAACACCGAAAGATCTAGTCATTTGAAAAGCTTGTCAGATGCTGATCTATACTTTCTGGGTTGCCCAGAATGGGCTCGGTCATGCCCGGTCAACGGGTTTTGACCGTTAATAACTTCGAATCAAGATATGTAATGGTTATACTACCACTTTCTGATGAAAAACAACATACTAGACTATAGATCCAAAACATCAAACAACGAAAATCATAAATACACAAAGATCTACAGCCACTGACATTCGGTTGTCAGACTACCTTATGAGTTCAAAAACGGTTTTTGAAAAACATGGTTTTTATCCATTTTGATGTTATGGATCCATGATGGATCAACATAGATCATCTTAAAACAACTTTCAACACTTTATTAAACACTTAAACACATATTTGACTTAAGCATATAAGATCAAAAGGCTTAGAGCTTTATACCTTCTTTGCTAAATCTTTGATTCTTGCTCTCCAAATCTGATCTAGAGAGAGTTGTTAAGAGCAAGAGAGGAAATAAGCCAAATAAATATACTTTCTCTCTCCCAAATCTATATATATTGCTTATATGAAATGAATCATTTGATGTGTTGTCAATTGGAGGCTGATTGCTGAGTTTCATAGAAGTCACAAAGTCAATTGAGTTGGTCACCTACTAAAGTTACTAACAATTTCTACAAGTTACCAATTAAAGTAATGAAAAAGGGCATTTTGGTTATTCTCATTATATTTTTAATGGCATTCTAGATATTGTCCAAACCCTTAGGGTTTAACCCTAAGGTTCTAAACCTTAGGTTTTAAATCATAAGTTTCCAAAAAAATTTAAATTAGGGTTTTAATTAGAAAAATTAAAATTTCTAAATTACAATTACGGTTTCCTAATTAAATTAGGGTTTTCTAATCATATTAACATTTAATAAATACATTAGGCTTGCCAATTAAGATCAGGGTTGCCTAATTAGGGTTTAGGAAATCTTAGATTTTAAATTAGGGTTTTCCGTCGTATAATTAGGGTTTTTAACTGTACATTTGGTTTTCTAAATCTAAGACTAGGGTTCCTAATCCCTTATTAGGGTTTACAATATAAAACCCTATCCATTCAATTATCAGACATTAACTTTATACAGTACCTCCACATAGTCACAGTTATAGATATTATAACTGCAATTTCTGTCGAATCCCTCTTCAGAAATCAGGGTTAGGATTTCTAAAGCTGTTAAGCACAACTCTACTCTAATTTCTCAGTCAATACACAAATTGACTAATTCTCGAGACTCATATCATAGATACACAGTACAATATTAACAATCAATATCAATATTAAATAAATAATAAAAAAAAAAATTATTCGTAAATTTTGGATTATTAAAAATCTCTTCTTATCACATAAGGAATCACCATCATAGTAATCCCTCACATTCGCTTATCATGACTACGGTCCCCGGATATCGATTCTGTAACCCACGTCTACATTCTTTGTCTTTTATTCTCCCTTAATCATTCCATTCAACCTTTACTAAAGGTTTAACTCACTTGATTAAGTGTTACATTAGTTGAGCATTATGTTCTTTATCTTCCCTTACGTTTCCCACAAGAGTTGAGCAGTTAAAAGTTCTTCTCTAGCTTTTTCTTCACATCGGCGCTGCGATGCCACTCTCTTCTTTCTCTCTCGTACCAGGTAGCACGAGTTTGCGATACCGAGCTTCCTAGTCCGGCGCTCGCAGCCGCCACTACTATATAGCAGCATGGGTCAGCCATGCGCCAAGCCCTAACCCTAGAAAATTTCTCTAAGTGTTAAATCCAATTTGAGACGCTTACTTCCCGCTTTCATAACTTATTCGTAATAACTCAGAACGAGGTCGTTCCAAAGCCATTCTCTTCCTTATCTTATGTACTTTAATCCCCTTTAGACAGAACTTCATTCTGAATCCGTTACCGTACCATTCCATTGGCTTAATCTTCACCCTTCGTTCATTTTACATTTTTAATGCTCTTTGTTTATTCGTCCGTAATTCGGTAATCCGAACTCAGAATTCGTTCGTTCTTGAGTCCACGACTCACGTTTCCTACATTCTCTTACATTATTATGAAACCCTACACATTCGGGATCATTTACTAACTTTCTAATTCTCGTTCGTCTTTTACAAAAATTTTGCCATAACTTCGTTATAGCTACATTTTAAACCGTTCTTCATGAATGTTTCTACCATTCCTAACCAAGCAATAAATATCTAACTTATACACGATGGTTTTAAACTTGTCCATCAACAACAATTATCCTACGATGGTTTTAAATTTGTCCATCAACAATGTTCTTCTTGTTCGTCGCGTGTTCTTCCTTTTCTTCGTTTGTTCTTCATTTTTAATCGATATTTTGGATTACGATTTCACTTTTTCTTGAAAATTAATGTTATAGAACACCATACCTTACTTATTTCACCTACTCATTCATATAATTCACTCGGACCGTTCTAATTCATTATGAATCGTATACTTCCTTAAGAAATTTATAAACTAAACTTTAAATTCTTATTTCTTCATTTTCTCATGATTTCAACTATATGAAATCATTCTTACATCTTTTACTTCATATTCTCATTAAACTATGTTTTAACATAGAAAAATTCATTCAAAGTTCGGTTTTCGGATTACCCCTCTTCTTTAATCTTCCTCCGTCGGACAAAGGCTGCTCACGAGCAAGCTTTTTTGCTTTCTATTTATAGAAAACCAAGGCTAGGGGTATTTTAGTCATTTTTCCCCCTAAACCTCCTTACTATTCATGACTTAAGCACTAAGTTTACTTATTCCTTAAGTTTACTTAGCCCTTAAGTTTACTATTTCCACCTCCTTAGTTAACCTCTTACTATTCACGAAACATAGCTTGTAAGTTTTGTGGTTCCGTCTTTCGGGTTTCGTCCAACAGTTTTAAAAACTGCGATTCTCGGAATCCAAATATTTTTGGATATTTCGTCTTTCCTTTACCGAATAACTTTTATGTATTCTTCGGATTTCTGAAAAATTAAAAAACACTTTTTGGTTTCAAGCGTTTTTCTTTACGTTTTCCCCTAATGTAGTTAAACGAGTGAAAAGTACATAACAGTACTTTTCGTCGTTTTTATTTTGTCTGATTTCTGCACGTTTTTTGAGAAAAACTTTTATCAGCTTACTTAACTTTTCACGATATATTATCATCAAATCTTTCGATGGAATGTCATTTCGACATACCTAACTCTCAGAAAGGCTTAGGTTATTCAAACCCTAACCCTTAGATTTCGTCAGGTGAATAGTGCCTATTTCGTCTTTTTTTCCCAAAAAAAATTTTTTCGGAAAAATTTTATTCTTTTTTTGAAAATCTTACTCGTTCAGTCTAGCTCGTAGCCATAATCCTCCCAAGTTATAATCATCCTAGGTTCTAGAATGATTAATAAACACATAACACATAATATTATTAATAAAAATTTATTTTATTAATAACAAATTCTTTAAACATAAATTCTGGACATTCCAATTTTTCGAGTCGTTACACTCCTCCTCTCTTATAAAAATTCCGTCTTCGGAATTTCTTAAAACCACACCCATACCCGGGTCATCATATTCACCCCTTCTTCATAGTATTTCGTCCTTGAAATTTTAGCCTACCCCTCTTCTCAACTTCTCTTCAAAGAAGTTTTTATCTTTCAAACATCCTTTCACCTTCATAACTTACCAAGAATTATGAAGTAGAATGAACAACGAGGAATATAAGAATTCCTGTAAAATATTTCATACTTTTGTTGAGGGTTCAAATTGACAATAAACTCCTATTAGGTTTAACAGCATGACGTTGTAACCTTTCTTCCTCGGTCAGTTTACAATCACCAAAAAGGTAAACTACCTCTTTCATATATAGGCGATCAAACCATTGTATAACCCCATTTTGGGGTGTGTTCACCTCAGACTTAATCATTAGATTCTGCACCAAAATAATTAGGATTGGCATAACTCTTCAAAGAAAGCTCGATTTTCTTTTAAACATGACATACCATTTGTCTAGCCGAATCAAGTATCTTAGACCATACCAATAAATTGGATATCAACTTGAATCATTCGTCTAGTCAACTCAATTGACATCGACTACTTCTTTAAATTATTTTTCAATTCATTAAAATGTTTTATGACGTCACGATACCGTACTTTTAAAAGTACGTTGAGGACTTCATCAGTTTGTGACTTCATCATTATACATCATACCATAGCGGGTTGTTGATCCTAAGATAACATCCAACACCAGGTTCAATTACATTAATAACTCAATCCTTTTACCATCCTTGCATCGAATGCACGGATGATATAAAATTCATTTTTGATATTTCAAATTAATTTCTGTCTAGCTGAAACAATTATCATAGACATACCAAAAATAGTTCTTTTAAAATCCATTGGTTCCAAAAGTTGAACCAATTCTTTCATTTCCAAAATGTGAACACATAAGCACGATTTCAATAAACATCGAAATCTAGCATAGCTAGATAACTTGGAATATCCTGTTCTTCATCTTCCTTCATTGTCTTACTTGTGGCAATACTTAAATATTCTCTAACACCTTCAATACTAAGTCTACTGAAAATACTTCACTTTCAATCTAAAATTTCCTATACCTTAGTGCAGTCCATCAACTTACCACACATTATAAGTTCAGGAACTTGGCAAAATAATAAGAGCTTAAGAACTATCCAGTCAGACCATAAGCATCCATTCGCTGAGAAGTTCAAAAACCTACCATATCATTATGAGTCACGAACGTACCATAAGTATGAGTTTCAAGAACTCGCACCTACCTTATCGTTCTCTACCTATCAAATATATACATTAGAAAAGATTCACCTTCTCGTCATATACATCTTGACAGCGCGACCAATTCCAATGATTATCATTGTAATAAGCTAAGCAGTTGTTACACCAAGCACAAACCTCTGCCCATAACAAAGGTTCATACAACTTATCTATCACATGAGTCCTCAATTGAAATTTTACAACTTCTAAATTTCTCTTTACTTAATATGAATTTCTTTACTTCATATGCTATCCTTTATAACTCAATTTGAGTTCTTCTTCCCGTACTACTTCGTAGTACTATAAATCATTCATCGTTTAATAGCTCATCTGTTACTACGATTCACTATGATCACGTGGTGATCTTCTTATCCCTCTATCTACGATTATAGTCTTAGGTACTCTTACCTAAGATTTATAACCTATCAGCTTTGATACCAACTTGTAACGCCCCAAAATCCGTTCAAACTTCACACCCGGATTCTGTACGTCACGAGTACATCATTCATCCAAACATATATCATTATATACTGAAATATAACAACATACATTCTAAATTCCCAGGTTCTAAAACCTTATAACTCCTTTCCTTACAAATAATGATAATTACATTTTTCTTTACATCTTACATGAGTGACTTTCATCCGCCACTAAGGATACATAACAGTTCATTAAACTAATCTAAATTTCATTTAACTTATTTTATATTATAAGTCTTCACTTGATCTTCTAGCTCATTTCCATTCTGAATGGCACTCCATCTGGATACCGTCAGCTTAATCTTTACGGGATCCTTAAGTTCTTCTAACATCGTTCGCTGAAAATGTTTTTCATTTAAAGCAAGTGTGAGCATTCAATTGCCCAGTAAGCCATAATAGTTGAACAAACAACTTTAAGAATTCAAACATTCTTTTAAGACTTCAATAACTGAACAAAGGTTATGAAGCCGCTTGAATAATAAGAATAATCTCGATTCCTATCATTTGAAAACAGTATTCACATTCACTCTGAAATACTTTCATTATTCCACCTTTTTCATACACATCCTGTTTGGCTAGAATCATTAGCACAGACTTAACAATAACGAATCATGTATAAACAGAGCATTCTCTTATTGAATAGTTAAATCACAGAACAATTCATCTCATAGAAACACCGAAGTGTTCACATTATGGCTCAAGGCCTCATACGTTCTACCACCTTGCACAAATATCGCACATTCGCACATAAACAGAACTTGTCAAGTTCAACATCTGAGAAGTTTAAGAAACTAGCATTCATTTGAGATATGAATGAAGTTAGGAAACTTGCCTTACGCACAGCTACAACATACGCTGAACTGCTCATTCCAGTTCCTATATAGCACATAAGAAAAACAACACATACACCAATTAGTTATGTATATTTGACTTCTGCATTAGTTTGCTTAACTTTACTTCTTAGGGTTTGCATTTTTATAACCTAAGTTTATGCGACCACTTTCACTATTGTTCTATGGCTTCATGACATACAGAGATGTCTTACTTATACGTTCATCATCTTTGATGTTATACATTCTTATCTTCTTCTTATAACTTCTCTATGACTCAGCACACATTGCTTCTCTGCTAGTAGTCCATATAGTACTCTGGGTGGTTTCCCACAAACAACCAACAAACAAGTTCTCGTCTCGTCTAGACTGCCATCACAGTGAGTTAGATTGGTTACCAGTTTTGTATATACCTTCGCTCTCTGTAGGAATTGTTTAGCCCAGCTCCCATATGTCAACCATCAAAGGTTATGATTGCACCACAACCCAACTTATCTTAACTTATCCAAACTATTAACTATAATGTTCGTTAAGTCAATTTCTTATTCCTTTTAGCTTTCTGATAACTAAATGTCATACCTCAGGATTCATTCTTATCCGACTCACATTCGGCTTTCTTTAATCTTATTATTGTTCATTACGGCTTTCTGGATAATTAATATCTTACTTACTACCTTCGTCAACGTCTACATCATACAACCAGGGTATACTTAGAACGTTCTTCCGACACGAATATGATTCACGAGGATCATTTATGTATTCAACGTATACGTTGCTCTTCTCTTAATCTCTCATTCAAATTTTACTCAAGGTTTTAATAACTTTCAATCGTTATCCATCCCATGAACCCCATGTTCATTATTCTTTCTTAATTTCGAAGCCATACTAATCATTATATGCTAAGACCGATCGTTCATCGCCACTGCATTGCGTTCACAACGTCTATACGATTTATACTTATATCTCATTACCACAACATAATATTGAAATGTTATTCATAACCCTCGTCAATCAATGGCTAAGGAATCACCATCATAGCAATCCCTCACATTCAGTTATCGCGACTACGGTCCCCGGATATCGGTTCTGTAATTTGCGTCTACATTCTTTGTCTTTTATTCTCACTTAATCTTTCCGTTCAACCTTTACTAAAGGTTTAAATCATTTGATTAAGTGTTACATTAGTTGAATATTATGTTCTTTATCTTCCCTTACGTTTCCCCCAAGAGTTGAGCAGTTAAAAGCTCTTCTCTGGCTTTTTTTCACATATATAAATTGCTGCTACTCTCTTCTTTATCTCTTCTGCGCTGGCGCAAATTTGCGATACCGACTTCTTAGTTTGGCGCCTAAATACCACATTATAAAGCATGGTTGCATCTTGTGTACAAGCCCTAACCCTAGAAAATTTCTCAAAGTGTTAAATCAAATATTAGACGCTTACTTCCCGCATTCATAACTTATTCATTATAACTCAGAACGAGGTCATTCCAAAGCCATTCTCTTCCTTATCTTACTTACTTAAATCCCCCTTAGACAAAACTTCATTCTGAATCCGATAACATGCCATTTGATTGGCTTAATCTTCAACCTGTATTCGTTTTACATTTTTAACGCTCTTTATTTGTTCATCCGTAATTCGGTCATTCAAACTCGGAATTTGTCCGTTCTTGAGTCTACGACTCACATTTACTATGTTCTCTTACATTATTATGAAACCCTACACGTTCGGGTTCATTTACTAACTTTCTAATTCTCGTTCATCTTTTACGAAATTTTTGCCATAACTTTGTTGTAGCTACGTTTTAATCCGTTCTTCATGAACGTTTCTACCGTTCCTAACCAAGCAATAAGAATCTAACTTATACGCAATGATTTTAAACTTATCCATCAATAACAATTATCCTACAATGGTTTTAAATTTATCCATCAACAACGTTCATCATGTTCTTCGCGTGTTCTTCGTGTTCTTCGTTCGTTCTTCATTTTTAATCGATATTTTAGATTACGATTTCACTTTTTCTTGGAATTTAATGTTATAGAACACCATTCCTTACTTATTTCACCTACTCATTCATATACTCCACTCAGATCGTTCTAATTCATTATGAATCATATACTTCCTTAAAAAATTTATAAACTAAACTTTAATTTCTTATTTCTTCATTTTCTCATGATTTCAACCATATGAAATCGTTCTTACATCTTTTACTTCATATTCTCATTAAACTATGTTTTAACATAGAAAAATTCATTCAAAGTTTGGTTTTGGATTACCTCTCTTCTTTAATCTTCCTCCGTCGGACAAAGGTTGCTCACGAGCAAGTTTTTCCGCTTCCTTTTCCTCTTCTTTCTCCCATCCAAACTCTCTCTCTCTCTCTCTCAAAGTGTAGGATTTTCAAAATCCCAAAATAATGAAATAAGCTTCCTATTTATAAAAAATCAAGGCTAGGGGTATTTTAGTCATTTCATCTCCCAAACCTCCTTACTATTCATGACTTAAGCACTAAGTTTACTTACTCCTTAAGTTTATTATTTCCAGCTCCTTAGTTAACCTCCTAACTATTCACGAAACTTAGCATGTAAGTTTTATGGTTCCGTCTTTCGGGTTTCGTTCAACAGTTTTAAAAACTGCAATTCTCGGAATCCAAATATTTTTGGAGATTTCGTCTTTCCTTTACTGATTAATTTTTATGTATTCTTCGGATTTCCAAAAATTTGAAAAACACTTTTTGGTTTCAAGCATTTTCCTTCACATTTTCCCCTAACGTAGTTAAACAAGTGAAAAGTACAAAACAGTACTTTTCGTCATTTTTATTTCGTCCACTTTCTACACGTTTTTCAAAAAAAAAACTTTTATCGGCTTACTTAACTTTTCATGATATATTATCGTCAAATCTTTCGACGGAATGTCATTTCAACATACCGAACTCTCGAAGAGGCTTAGGTTATTCTAACCCTAACCCTTAGGTTTCGTCAGGTGAATAGTGCCTATTTCGTCTTTTTCCCCGTAAAAAATTTTTTTCCCGAAAATATATATATATTTTTTGAAAATTCTTACTCGTTTAGTCTAGCTTATAGCTAGAATCTTCCTGAGTTATAATCATCCTAGGTTCTAGAATGATTAATAAACACATAACACATAATATTATTAATAAAAATTTATTTTATTAATAACTAATTCTTTAAACTTAAATTCTGGACAATCCGAATTTCTGGGTCATTACAGACCCACACACAAAGCATCCGTGGTTCTTCTTTGGACTTGGACAGTTAGGCGAAATTTGCCCCTCCTTTCCACAATTATAGCATACGGCCTTCCCCTTGAGACAGACTCCCAGATGAGTCTTCCCACAGGTTTTGCAGGCCTCCATTCTTCTCTTTGGATCTCCTTGCTTCACTCCAGTATTCCCAAAGTTGAACACTTTCTTCTTCTGTCCCTCGCCACTCCCACTGGCTCCTTCTATCTTTACTCCCCCATCAACCTTCCCCTTATTCTTCTTATCTTTGTGGTGCTGGGTTAGAGCCTCGCTACCACCTTCGGCGATTATCTCATTCTCTAAAATAGTTCCAAATGTAGTACTTTAGAACACCGATATACGGTTATAGAGCCAGGGTTTCAAGCCCTGCTCAAACCGTCATGTTTTCCTAACCTCAGTGTCCACTTGATGTGGAGCAAACCTCGCCAATTCATTTAACTTGGCGGCATATTGGGGAATCGTCATGTCCCCTTGTTTCAAGTCCAAAAATCTTATCTCCATCCTTCCCTGCATACTTGTGGGAAAGTAGTTCTCAAAAAATATCTCCTTGAACCTCACCCACGTAACATTCTCAATATCAGCTCTAGCCTGGTTGGCCTCCCACCAAAAATTGGCCTCTCCCTTCATCATGTAGGTTGCAAAGGCAACCTTCTGGCCCTCGTCGACATTTGCTATAAAAAATGCCTTCTCAATTTCCTTCACCCACGTTTGGGCCTCTATGGGGTCCGTAGTTCGTTTGAACTCCGGCGGACCGACACGTTTAAAATCCTTAAAGGTAGTAGCTCGTGCTACTCCCGGATTTACGGGGATATTAGCCCCATTTCTATTAAACGCGGCTGTTAATAAATTAACAAATTCGTGCATTAGGTTAATCGGACCTCCTTCTGGTTTATTTACGTTAATGCCTTGGTTTCATTGCCCTCTTCTTGGCGGTATTTTGCTGTTACAACAAACAACACATTTCATTATTATTCCTTTCTTATTAGTTAGTTATTATTCAAGATTAAACAATAACTTCAACATCCATTACTCAATATGTTCCACACAAAGGATTATATTGATTCATTCATTGTACTATAATACTACATCGTTTCATTACACAGCCTAAGCTGAGTACATTACTATCCCGCTATTGCTTTTCAAAAATTAGGATTTACAAAATACTACCCTTTGTTATACAAAATAGGGTTTTACGTCACTACTAGGTACACAATATTTATATACCTAAACTACTCTATCCACTAATAGATTACATCTGCCTCAAGGCATTATCAAAATCCGCTTTGGCAAGAGCGGCGATAATATCACGGCTGATAGTATACCGCATCTGCCCTGCCTCTATGGGATAGCCAGCCTGCTACTGGAAGTGTGACGCCCCCAAATTCGGACCTCCACTTGGTCACTCAAATTCGGTTGTCACGTGCTCAAGGTAAAACCATAATAACTAAAATCATACATTCACAACGGAAAATCTAATTTAGAATAATATACAATGATTTATTATAATTATTCCCCCAAGTCTCGCAACCTATAGTACATAATAGATTACATAATAGTATCAAATAAAGACCTATTACATAATCCTACTTAAGTTTAAACATCGTTTGAAAATAGTCTTAAGACAACATAATAGTTTTAAACATAAAAGGGACAAGTTAGTCGGTAGCCTTGCCCTTGCCCTTGTCTGTTCCAGAGACACCTCCCTCTTCCTCCTTAACTGAAAGGTTTTAAATAAGCAAGGATGAGCAAAAATTGCCCAGCAAGTAATATACAACAAGGGTGTAGGATATAATACCACAAGGTTTGAAATATCGAAGTGCCATTTTTAGGATAATTCAAAGTGTCAGAATAACATCATGGATAAGGAATATCAACAATTCTTGGAATAAGAACGACAATTCAATATAAATAACCAGATATATATGAATTCAATGACTAATAATGTATCCAACTGGATAAACAATTTATATTGAGCAGTCACTAAGGACTATTGAACCTCCACTAGAGCTAGCAATATTAAACTGATAACCAAAAAAAATATCAAGTACTATAGATGATCAGTGTACAATAATTTACGTTATGCATAACACCACAATAATATTCATTCATGTGTTGGGGTTTACAATGACATATACTCCCCTTACCAAAAGGGTTGTCCAACTCAGTTTTCAAGATTTCGGCACCAATAAATTGGTATTGACAGCTTTTATAAACATGCATATAGTCTAGCTGAATCAAATGGCATCGACTCTTTCATAATATTCAAGAACAATACTAAGTTCAACATGAATAAAAACTTTCACAAGGGTTTAAGCATATTAGCTCATTTGAACGAGAAAGTAATATAACTTGTATTCAAAGAGATAAGCTTACAGTATTCGTTGAATACAGAATTCAATTATACTTGCATAATAAAATTAGGGTTCAGATACTTGCCTTAAGAGTAGTTTTTCCACTTTAAGAAATCAACACTTTCGAATCATATTTATAGCGTATTATATATTCAAGATGTTCATTAGCTAACACAGTCTTTAAACAAGCTTGACACGATTCAAGTATACACATATGGTACAGAAATTAGATTATCAATTCATCATGAATCAATTACTTAGTTACTTCATCAGCAAATTAAGAATGCTTAAGTTTAAGACCTCCTTACTCATGGACTTTCCATTACAAGGCAAAACCAACTTATCATCTAAGCATCACATATATATATATACATCAGTAGGTTTTACACCACCTCTAGAATTTTAGGTACCATATAAGTTGACTGCTAAAGTTCATTTTTCAAAACTGACCAAGTCCTGACTTCAGACTTGCACAACTACGCCATGGCTAAGCTTAGACTTCCACAGTCGGCTGCCAATCCTTGATTCCAAAAAACTTCGGTTGTTGCCTTTTGGTCTCTGTCCAGCTTGAACACACAATCATACATAATATATTTTGACATGTTAAAGGCCTTCTCATGCTCCTTAAGTCAATCTAAGTTCCTTATTTCATAATAGAATTCTAAGTTGATCATTTCAACAATTTAAGGCCATTCGAGATCAGGAACTCACAAAATCTATCATGCTTGCTCTCTAAATATACAAGATAGTTATAAAACTCATATTAGGCATGCTTGTGAGTATTCATAACACATACACGAAACTTTAGTTGAAAATATGCCTCGTTCATGCTTTATTTGAAATATGACACACATGCATGGTATGTATATATTTTTACTACATGCGTGAGTCTAGTAGTGACATCAAACATGATCAAAAGTGTCAGATTCTAACCTTTAAGGTAGCATGTTAACATTCACTTCAAAAGTCGTATTTTATTTTATAAAGTTTAGAATTTAGCTCAACATGTTCATGCTTTTTTACTAATCACATAAACACAATATAATGGTTTATTCATTCATTTCTAAGTCATACTAACATGCTTGCAAAGTCAGTACACATACATGTCATACCTACATGTCAAGTTAATTTTTAAAGTTCTAATTTCATTCCAACTATATACTCTCATTATTCATGAATACGAATCTATTAACACATCAACACATCAAGTCAATATACTGGTATATGCCCCTTACACATACTTGTAAGCTAGTACATGTCATAATGAGTGACTACCGTTGATCAGATTTGCAAACAAAACATCCAACTGAAAATAGGGACCAACGTAGCTGCGTTGCGCCTCAGTAACAGTAAACCTCGGCAACTGTTCAGCCCAAGCACAGAAATTACACACGAATTCATTACTAAACACTCATATATCAATTTCAACATGCTTATATGATCGTATAACATCTATATAACCCATACCCATCCTCATTAACATCTTTTTCCACATAATCAAGAATTTTAATTTCTATACATGCTAACTCTGTTTAACAGAACTGAAAATAGAAAGCCATGAATGGGATTATACCTCTGCAAATGTGAAAGGAACTTGCTCCAATGAACTCTTAAGCTCTACGAATGCTTGTATGCTATCAACTCTCACTTAGCAAATATTAGACAACTCAAGCAACACCAACTGATAAAACATGTCTGCTATTTATAGAAAAATTCTTACACAAACATATCAATTTTCCATTAAATCAAACCCATGGATTGTAGGATTGCATGAAGGTTATGGAGGAGTTGTTAGGTGGTGGTTTAAACTCTTCATAATCACCACTCCCTACCCATAATCATCAGCTAAGAAGTTGGAAGAAGGAGTAGGCTTAGCCTTTGTGTTCTACACGTGACTAAGAATTTAGAAGTAAATGGGACTGTCAATTTGGGACATCCAATATAACTCAGCATTTTGGTATACTCCTACACATTCTCACTCTTATGTTATATTTTAATACACATATCAACCATATATTATAACCTAATGTCACGATATGATGTAACATTTCAAGGTAGTAGATGTTATGCAACATACATATAATCCATGTACATTCTATTTTAATATCCACCCACATGTATATGGTTACTTACACATTTTATGATATATTTATACTATATAGTTTCAATATGCATAATCACATTACTTTATTCATAAAACCTAATATATAGTCACGTAAGTGCCACACTACACTATATAGTATAGTCATATTATTGCTTACATGCACATAACTCATCAATATAATATTATTATATTAATAACTTACTCATTTATGTCAATTAAATAAATTATTCACTTCCTTGATTAATTATCACCAATATTATTTAATCCATTTCTTATTGATTAAATTTTGGATTTTCATAACCATTGATTATCGATAACATTCTTATTATATTTATAGATATATTGAAAATAATAATAATCATATATTATTATTTAATTACAAAGTAATCATTATTCTACCATAATTAATTAATATTAATTAATGGTTTAACAATTACATAACATACTTTATTTCAGGGTTCATAAATGTCACACAAATCACATAATTTTTTCATTTAATTTTCAAATTTGAAAAATTAATTTTTCTTCGATCGACATTCAGGGCGTACTTTGTGCGGTGTCTCGACAAAGGCCAAGGTGGTTTAGCTTAAGCCGTTGTCAACCCCTATCGCCATACTCGCCTTTTAATTTATGAATTAATTCCACAAGAGTGTTACTACGAGTCTACGAGTGTATTGATTACTTATATGAAATCACCTGATCAAAACGATTAATCTTCTTAACTCTCATTTTAATTTGCTTAACGGATTTCTTCGTTTCACATTATGCCACACAAGGCATTTCATAATCCTCATTGTCACTTCACACATCTTAATACTCATTGATCTAATACGAATCAATTGAATTAACCTACTCACAAAATAATAAATCTTTTATTCACAGAAATTTTTATTTCCATTGATATATTCATTTAATAATACGTTGAAATTCTCGGGTATTACATCCTCCCCCCTTATAAACATTTCATCCCGAAATTGCTACAAGGTTACACAAATAGATGGGGATAAACCCTCGTCATTCTATCTTCTAACTCCCATGTTGCCTCCTCGACATCGTGATTACGCCAAAACACTTTTACAGAAGAAATAACTTTATTCCTTAAGGTTTGCTCTTTCCTATCAAGAATTTGGAAAAGAATTTCATCGTACGCTAAATTCTTCTCCAAGTGAATAGGTTCATAAAAAATCACGTGTTTGTAGTTTGGCGTGTACGGACACAACACGGATACGTGAAACACATTATGGATGTACTCCAACTCAGGTGGTAGTGTAACTTTGTATGCTACTTCGCCCACTCGCTTTAGTATATCGAATGGTCCTATGAAACTTGGACTCAGTTTTCCTTTCTTGCCGAAACGGATCTTTCCCTTCCACGAAGATACGTTTAACAATACGAAATTGTCGACTTCAAAATCTCGGTCTTGCTGATGCAAGTCTGCGTAATTCTTCTGGCGATCTTGAGTTGCTACTAGTCTAGCTCTCATTATTGTAACCATGTCTGCGGTTTGTTGTACTAACTCTGGTCTGAGTATTCATCGTTCTCCGACTTCATCCCAACATAATGGTGTTCTGCACTTCCTTTCGTAAAGAGCTTCATACGGTGGCATGCCAATACTAACATAGTAATTATTATTATACGCAAATTTGACTAAAGGTATGTGTGACGCCCCCAAAATAGCTCCACACAACCCATTCTGAGTCACCATATATCATACTATAAAAATCAAATATAAACTTCATTTATACAACTGTTGAACTGTCGTGCAGAATACGACCACAGTTAAACTGTGAGTTTTAATACAAATGTATGTAACTCTCATGGTTCCTCGACCACAACCTTACAATGGTACTTTACATAAAAGTACAGTCAAAAACTATTTTAGAAATTAAAATCTTTGGGAAGTGCTCAAGGAAACCTTCGTATATGGGAGGCCATGCATCAGGTTATGATAGATATCATATGTCCACCAGAATTATCCTTGGTTAACCCAATAGACCCCAAAGAAAAACGAGAAGATTACTATCATGTTCTTTCCAATGGTGAGTCTTCTCTTGACATATAACTATCTCCACTGTCTGCAATTGAAAATTATATTTCAACCAAACTCCAAGATCATATAGGTAGTGCTCGTAGATATACTCAGCAAATGGATGTGCATAACCCTTTCTTATGATAACACGAGGTTGTATGTCATTAGACATCTTGTATGATAGTGGCAAAACACCCTGCCAAAGTTGGGTTCACCTCACCCTATTTGGTTCACTAAAATTAAATATCAAATGACTTATACAATACGACACACTTATCTAAAGTTCTCAATAAAATTATTTCCATACTATTTAGGGAGAACCTCAACAGCTATAGACCACCGTTCTATTCTCATGTTACCCCCGCTCGACCCAGCTACACTCTTATTACCTGAAAGGAATTGTGAAGCAAAAAGGGTGAGCACAACTAGACCAGTAAAGAATATCATGACTAAAGATAATTTACATCATCAATAGCCTTCATCAGTAATAAATCAGAGATTTAGAACATATGGTGGATTATAAAACTTTTCAACCATAGTTGCAGCGGAACGAGTAATCCATTAAAAGAGTCAAATAGACCATCAGGTCTATTATCTTCTCCATTTTAAAAGTCCACCAATAATGTTTTATCCCTGTAACATCAATCAACAATTCATGTCTACAATCATATGAATAACTCATAATCATAATTGTGATTCTAAATTCCTCTTCGCACCTAGGACGAAGATAATTTTCATCACCTATCTTCACCCGAAACATCAAAAATCATGGTTATATCAAATCACAATTCCTGCTCATAATCATACTAATAAATTCATCTTTGCACTACGGCCAAAGATATTCATTAACAATTCATCTCTGCACTACATGCCAAAGACATATAACTATATTTTAGAAGAGTCAAGTAGAGCATGATATCTACTATCTTTTATGAATTAAAAGTGTATAATCAATATGTTATCATTGAGACTCAGCTTAATAAATAATCCACATCATCGTATCATCACAGCACTACGGCCAAGGATATTCATATAATCATTAATGGTCATGATTATATCAAATAATACATGGTTATAATCATACCAATAACTGTCCATCAATGTACTACGGGCCAATGAGGACTTTTACCACATCATCTATAACATTACGGGTCATGATTATACCGAATGATCCCTGGTCATAATCATACCAATAAACAATTCATTTATGCACATAAGCCAAAGATACTCATCAATCAATAGTTCATCTTTGTACGTAAACTAAAGATATAAAACTATAAAACCAATAATCAACAATCCATATTTACACGTAAGCTAAAGATATACAACTGTAAAACCAATAATCAACAGTCCATCTTTGCACGTAAGCCAAAGATACTCATCAATCAATAGTTCATCTTTGAACGTAAGCCAAAGATATACAACTGTAAAACAAATAATCAATAGTCCATCTTTGCACGTAAGCCAAAGATACTCACCAATCAATAGTTCATCTTTGCACGTAAGCCAAAGATATACAACTGTAAAACCAATAATCAACAGTCCATCTTTGCACATAAGCCAAAGATGACTTTCATCATAATATAAGCATGAGGATTATGACAATGATATTAGTATTAATCAAACGAAATCAAGGATAAATATTAAAGACTTTAAATTTATCCAGAGTTTAAAAATATCCAAATTGTCAACATGATACTGCTTTGTGGAGTAAAATTCAAGAATAATATTCATGTACCAAAAATAATTTGGACAGAAAGGAAATATATTTTTTGGGTAAATAGTACCCCGCAATAGTACCCTATGAATAGTACTTCGGAAATAGTACTTCATGAATAGTACCCCCGACATGAAAAGTACCCCAAATACCCGAGTGAATAATATTTGGGTGAATAGTAATTTGGGTGAATAGTAACCCATGAATAGTAACTCGTGAATAGTACTCTGACATGAGAAGTGCCCCGAATACCCAAGTGAATAGTAACTGGGTGAATAATAAACCGTGAATAGTAACTCGTAAAAAAATTACCAAAGAAAATGATATTCCATAACGAGTACAAAAGAAATGATATCTCATACGAGTATAATAGAATATACGAAACTGCAAATGAATTTTCACCCGCCATACGGTAATCCACGTAAACAGATCATTTCCATAATTTAATAATGAATGAATACGAATGATCATTCACCATGCCTGCGGTAATCCACATAGACATGTTATTCCAACAGAATAATAAAGAATGGAATAACAGAAGAATTCACCAGGCATGCGATAGACCGCACAGATATGTTATTCCAACAGAATAATAAAGAATGGAATGACAGAAGAATTCACCAGGCATGCGATAGACCGCAAAAATAGGTTATTCCAACAGAATAATAAAGAATGGAACCAGTACATGCGTAATCCACACAGACAGGATATTCTAATAGAATAATAAAGAATGGAACTAGGTCATGCGTAATCCGCACAGACAGGATATTCCAACAGAATAATAAAGAATGGAACCAGGTTATGCGTAATACACACAGACAAGATATTCCAATAGAATAATAAAGAATGGAATAACAGAAGAATTTCACCATGTATGCGGTACTTTGCATAGACAAGTTATTCCAACATAATAATAAAGAATGGAATAACAACCCTTACGAGTATTAAAAGAAAATAACTCTCTTCATGAATACGAAAGAATAATACCCCTTACCTTAGAAGAAACTAGATATTGGAATAGTGAGGTAGCAGACTTCTCTTCTTCTTTCTCTCTATAATTTCTCTCTATAATAATTGCTCTAAAGCTTTAGTGAATTGGTGAAAAATAATGAAGGAATGAGCTTCTATTTATAGGAAAATATAGTTTTCATAATTGCACATTTTGGGGTTCGAAATATTACAGTATAATACCTTCATTCATTTTTAATTTAGTCATGCAAGTATTATCAAACTTGCAGCACCTCCCCTAAAATTAAATCATGTGAATCAATAGTAAATCATGTGATTCAACAGTTTTAAACTTGTGAAAAAATTAATTATAGTATAGTACATTCATATATACCTCCATTTTTAACATAGTCATGCAAGTATTATAAAACTTGCACCAACTCCCCTAATAGTAAATGAATGTGATTCAATAGTACACACATGTGAACAAATAGTTATAATCATGTGAATTAATTGCAATTAATTGCTCATTTATCCGATTAATTACCCGATTGGTCAATATAACTTCCAAACATCAATTATTATCGAAATAAATATCGATTTTCACTAACACTAATAATCCCAACACAATGGAACTATCAATTTCATCTTTAATCAACACGATCTTATTCATCATTAATATTATAACTCACAATATTTAACAACCAGGTCGTTCCTAGGAAAGAGGGGGCTTTCTGATAAGGATTTCTCCTTATTGGCGCACAATTAGGTGACCAAACCTCTCCTTGACAAAACTTCTAGACATTGTCAATATTGCAAATAATTATATAAATAACTTTACCATCTCAATTATTGATTTAATAATATATCATATTATGCAGATGATACTATGACAATAATTGAATCAATAATATGAGAGATATGATGCAAAAATTACTGTAGAAATATTTGAGTATAACTGAGTGACTTCTCACTTAAGCATCAATAATTAATATCGTGTGCTACTATGCAACCACACGTATTATTGTATTTTTACTACCAGTTATTTTATGACAACTTGCTTACTTTGAAAAAATTTCATATATCACCCTTAACTTTAACCTTTTATCAATTTAACCATTTACTAAATAGAATAATTATAAAAAAATTGAGTACTTTCATTTCATAAAATTCGGGGTCTCACAATCTCCCCTCCTTATGAAATTTCGCCCTCGAAATTTACGTACCTAGTAGTTCGAAGAGATGAGAATACCTTGCTTTCTTTTTGGATTGTACCTTCCCGGTTATTTCCACTGTATCATGATTTTCCCATTGCTCATCTCCTGTATATCAGATATCATTCTAGAATATACCTTTAAAACAAAAGTTAATTGACATATCACAATTTGTCAACTTATCAAGTAAATAATTTTAGCTTAGGTAAGTCACACACTAGCGAAGTATATTACTCGTCTCTCCCCTCCTATTTCTAGATTCATATCTCCGCCAGCGACCATATCCATAAGCTCTGATACCATTTGTGACGCCCCCAAAATAGGTCCACATGACCCATTCTGAGAGGCCAGATATCATACTATAAAAATCAAATACAAACTTCATTTATACAATCGCTGAAGCGTAAATGCGAGAATCGACCCAGTTAAACTATGAGTTTTAATACAAATGTATGTAACTCTCATGGTGCCTCAAACCACAACCTTACTGATGGTACTTTATATAAAAGTACAATTCAAAAAACTATTTTAGAAATTAAAATATTTGGGAAGTGCTCAAGAAACCTTAAATGCATGGGAGGCCATGCATACAGGTTATGATAGATATCATATGTCCACGAAATTATCCTTGGTTAACCCAATAGACCCCAAAGAAAAGCGAGAAGATTACAATAATGTTCTTTCCAATGGTGAGTCTTCTCTTGACATATAACTATCTCCACTGTCTGCAATTGAAAATTATATTTCAACCAAACTCTAAGATCATATAGGTAGTTCTCATAGATATACTCAGTAAGTGGATGTGCACAACCCTGTCTTATAATAACACGAGGTTGTATGTCATTAGACATCTTGTATGATAGTGGCAAAGCACCCTTCCAAAGTTGGGTTCACCTCACCTTATTCGGTTCACCAAAATTAAATATCAAATGACGTATATAATACGACACACTTATCTAAAGTTCTCAATAAAATTATTTCCATACTATTTAGGGAGAACCTCAATAGCTATAGACCACCGTTCTATTCTCATGTTACCCCCGCTCGACCCAACTACACTCTTATTACCTAAAAGGAATTGTGAAGCAAAAAGGGTGAGCACAACTAGCCCAGTAAAGAATATCATGACTAAAGATAATTTACATCATCAATAGCCTTCATCAGTAATAAATCAGAGATTTAGAACATATGGTAGATCATAAAACTTTTCAACCATAGTTGCAGCGGAACGATCCATCCATTAGAAGAGTCAAATAGACCATCAGGTCTATTAACTTCTCCATGTTAAAATTCCACCAATAATATTTTATCCCTGTAACATCAATCAACAATTCCTGTCCACAATCATATGAATAACTCATAATCATAATTGTGATTCTAAATTCCTCTTCGCACCTAGGACGAAGATAATTTTCATCACCTATCTTCACCTGAAACATCAAAAATCATGGTTATACCAAATCACAATTCTTTCTCATAATCATACTAATAAATTCATCTTTGCACTACGGCCAAAGATATTCATTAACAATTCATCTTCGCACAACAGGCTAAAGACATACAACTATATTTTAGAAGAGTCAAGTAGAGCATGATATCTACTATTTTTTATGAATTAAAAGTGTATAATCAATATGTTATCGCTGAGACTCATCTTAATAAATAATTCACATCATCGAATCATCGTTGCACTACGGCCAAGGATATTCATGTAATAATTAATGGTCATGATTATACCGAATAATCCCTGGTTATAATCATACCAATAACTCTCCATCAATGCACTACGGGCCAATGAGGACTTTTACCACATCATCTATAACATTATGGGTCATGATTATACCGAATGATCCCTGGTCATAATCATACCAATAAACAGTTCATCTATGCACATAAGCCAAAGATACTCATCAATCAATAGTTCATCATTACGTAAGCCAAAGATATAAAACTGTAAAACCAATAATCAACAGTCCATATTTGCACGTAAGCTAAAGATATACAACTGTAAAACCAATAATCAACAGTCCATCTTTGCACGTAAGCCAAATATACTCATCAATCAATAATTCATCTTTGCATGTAAGCCAAAGATAAACAATTGTAAAACCAATAATCAACAGTCTATCTTTACACGTAAGCCAAAGATACTCATCAATCAATAGTTCATCTTTGCACGTAAGCCAAAGATATACAACTGTAAAACCAATAATCAACAGCCCATCTTTGCACGTAAGCCAAAGATGACTTTCATCATAGTATAAGCCTGATTATGATGACAATGATATAAGCATTAATCAAACGAAATCAAGGATAAATATTAAAGACTTTAAATTTATCCAGAGTTTAAAAATATCCAAATTGTCAACATGATACTTGTGACACCCCCACATCCGGTACTTCCATTTCCACAGGATTTGGTGTTCACTATAAAAACATCATCTATCTATCTACCCATAAATAAATGCAAACCATGCAATAGATAGAAATAAATAATAAAATCTCTCCCCTTAGGGGGTTACATTAACTACATAATAAATAAATCCCAGGTTACTCTAACCTTAAATCATCTGTGCGGAAAATATTAATAAATAAGTCTTAAGTAACATCAATTCTAATCATCATTACATAACCACAATAATAAAGCAGTCTTCATTACTTGCTAATCTTGCCCTTGCCCTTACTAGTGGAAGGTTCGTGCGCTCTCTCTTCGTTTTAAGCTCGCAATGTTATTATTACGCAAGAGTGAGCACGATTGCCCACAAGTATAACAATATAAGAATGAATAATAACATGTGAGAGAAATAATAACTTCTGATATAAAGCTCAACTTTTGAATCAAGAATGGATAACAAGAATCAAAAGAAATTCTGAGGGTCATAAGACCTTGAACTATGTCCTAGGTTGTCAAGTGTTTTTACTTGAAACCTTTAACGATCATAAGACTAAGGACTCTTCTTCTCATACTTAGGGGATCAGCCCTTAGTACCATCGTGCATTAATATCTTAACGCTAAAGCGTAAATAATCCCCTATCTGAGGGTTGTTCATCTCGGTTTTGACATTCGAGTCCGCACCAAAGGAAGTTTGGTTTAGATAATTCATCAAGGGTTACGAAATTTAGAACGCTCATCAACTATGGACTAGTCGAATCAATAAGGGTTCACTAGTCTAACAAGGTTTAACGAAGAAATGAATATTTAACTTGAATAACATCTCAAAAGGTATCTGATAGAATAATTATTGTATAACAACATCATGCTTGAATATTAATAAACTTTAATATCCAAGACAGGCTTGATCAATAATAATGAGAACTTGCTCAATATCGAAAGAGGAATTAATAAATTTATATAACAATAACAAGTAAGGTTAGGAAACTTGCTCAACAAAAGTTTAGGGTAAGAAACTTGCTCAACTTAAATGTAGAGTTAGAAAACTTGCTCAATGTAACAAGATAAGGTTTAGAAACTTGCCTCGTGTGTAGATTACACTTAAACAAACTCGTTCTTTGAATTAAATCATACATACCAATTACGTTCACAATACCAGTCAATAACAATGTACTAACATCATAATTTTACTCTTTGTTTAACTCAAATTCATGACTATACTTAGTCAATTATTACACTTAGTGTAAACTTAAGACTTCACGAAAAATAAACTAATTATGCATTCGATCATTCAATCCACACGTAATTGTGTTATGGACATGTTAAGAATTTTTAACATGTCATTATAGGTCTAACAAGTCTTTATAATCATTAGACTAAGTTGCTATCACATTTCCATACTTGTACACTTTTAAAAACTCATTTCTGACCATTCTGCTAAGTGGCGTTGCGGCGCCACTTTTATACTATGTCTTGGCATCATGCTGGCGGTGGCGGCATGCGGCATAAAATTACTGCACTCATGACTTGAGTCTCGAGCACTGGAGTTGGTTAGCATGATGCGACACTCGATTCTCAATTTCAGTTCGCGAAGAACACAGAATTCAGCGAAATAAACTCTATGTGATCATTAATTTCACCAATTTAAACATACCCACATGCTAGAATTTATACATAACCATTACCCAACATATATAGAGTGAATTTAACACATTAAAACACGTGATCATAGAATTAGAGCATGAAAATTGGACTATTCTTGATGTTCTTGAAGTTTTGAACATAAATTTTAAAATTCATCGTCATAGATTCGTTATAAGACCAAATCCAACCATTCAAATTTTGTTTTGTTCATTTTATCATACATAATCATATATAAGTGGAAATTTTACAAAACCATTTATGTTTGACATACTAAAAACACGTATAAGGCCATATGGGCATATAACATACTCTGAAATATTTTACTGTATAATTTCAGGAAACTGAAGATATGGAAACCCATATAATATATATATAACATGCTATGATGTTATATATTAACACATAATTACATAATTGTTACCCTTTTCGATTACAGAAACTTTACAGAAAACTTAGGCCATATTCATGAAAACTTAAAAAGACGTAAAATAGGAATTTGGGTTGGAGAGAATTACCCAAAGCGTAGAATATAACTTGCAGAAGATGAATTCCCTCTCAATTCTTTACCAATCACACACTAATTACTCAAACTCTCTCTGTCACTTTCTAGACTTAGGAAAATTAATAAAGAAAAGGAAGGGGAAAGCGTATAATAAAGAAGACGTCTGACGAGTTGTGGTCAGTTACCCAGTCATGGGTAACTGCCCTCAACTCCCTCTAAGGCCATGTTTGGCTAGTTAGAATAGGTTTTAAAAATCATTTAGTTTAATAAAACTTTATTATATAGTTTAAGTAATGTCACATCCATTATAAAATAAATTAATGTCTTATTTAATTTATATTAATAAAATATAATAATTTCTCAATAATTCACATAGTCACATAATTAAATTTCTCATTTAATAATAATATTAAATTATTAAATCTCTAATTAATAATTAAATTAATTAAAATAACATAGGCTTATTAAATATTTCTTTTAATTTGATAAGCTCACATAATCACATACTTGAATAATAAAAAATTCCACATTAATTTAATAAATATAACAAATATAATTAAATTAATCTACCACAATTTCATCAATTAATTATTTAATCTAATAATTAATTCATCGAAAAATATTTATCACATCCAATAAATATTAAAATTAAATTACAAAAATCTCGGTTGTCACATCTTTCCCCTCTTAAAAGGATTTTGTCCCCAGAATCATAACTCAATAATTCGTCCCGTTACATTCTCCCCCCCCCCCCCCTTTACAAAGATTCTGTCCCTAGAATCGCATATAACAATCTAAGTAAATAAATTAGGATAATTCTTCATCATATTCTCTTCGAGTTCCCACGTAGCTTCTTCAGCGTTGTGGTTCCTCCAAATTACCTTAACAGAAGGTATTACTTTATTTCTCAGAACTTGTTCTTTTCGGTCGATAATTTGAACAGGAATATCTTCGTAAGACAAGTCTTTGTCGAAATGTAGGGGTTCATATTCAATCACGTGCTTGTAATCGGGTTTGTAGGGTCGTAGGACTGAGACATGGAAAACATTGTGGACACTCACTAGAGATGGAGGTAAGGCTACCTCATAAGCAACTTCTCCTACCCTTCTCAGAACTTCAAAGTGTCCGATGAATCTTGGGCTCAATTTTCCTTTCTTTCTGAACCTGATCTTTCCCTTCCAAGGAGAGACCTTTAAAAACACATAGCTGTCAATCTTTCTCGAATCACCTTGACTATCTCTGTTGTTTGTTGTACCAATTCTGGGCCTAGTAGCTGTCTTTCGTCAACTTCATCCCAATATAGTGAAGTTCTGATTCCAATACTAGCGTGGTAACTGTTGTTTTAACCGAACTCTACAAGCGGTAAATGATCATCCTAATTTCCTTTAAAATCCATTATATATGCTCTTAACATATCTTCCAATGTCTGAATTGTTCTTTCACTTTGTCCATCTGTCTGTGGGTGATATGTTGTGCTCATTCGCAACTATGTACCCATGCATTCCTGTAGCCGTTTCCAGAAGTTCGACATAAAATGCGGATCTCTATCAGAAACAATTGACACCGAAACTCCATGCCTTCAAATAATCTCTTTCACATAAAATCTTGCCAACTGATCTAAGTTGAATCTGATTTTGATCGGAAGAAAGTGTGCGGATTTCGTCAATCGGTCAACAATAACCCATACTGCGTCCTAGCCTTTCTGAGTTGTTGGTAGGCCAACCACGAAATCCATCGTAATATGTTCCCATTTCCATTTAGGAATCTCTAAAGGTTGTAGCAACCCACTCGACTTCTGATGTTGTGCTTTAACTTTCTAACATGTTAGGCACTTGGCAACACATTCTGCAACCTCTTGTTTCAAATTTGGCCACCAAAAGTGTTGTCGAAGATCTTGGTACATCTTGGTGCTACCAGGGTGAATCGAATACCCGAGTGAATAGTAATTTGGGTGAATAGTAACCTGTGAATAGTAACTCATGAATAGTACTTTGACATGAAAAGTGCCCCGAATACCCGAGAGAATAATACTAAAGTGAATAGTAACTGGGGGAATAGTAACCCGTGAATAGTAACTCGTAAAAAAATGCCAAAGAAAATGATATTCCATGACGAGTACAAAAGAAATGATATCTTATACGAGTATAATAGAATATATGAAACTGCAAATGGATTTTCACCCGCCATGGGGTAATCCACGTAAACAAATCATTTCTACAATTTAATAATGAATGAATACGAAGGATCATTCACCATGCCTGTGGTAATCCACATAGACATGTTATTCCAATAGAATAATAAAGAATGGAATAACAGAAGAATTCACCAGGCGTCTATAAACCGCACAGACAGGTTATTCAAACAGAATAATAAAGAATGTAATAATAGAAGAATTCACCACGCATGCGATAGACTGCACAGACAGGTTATTTCAACAAAATAATAAAGAATGGAACCAGGTCATGCGAATCCGCTTGCAGACAAGATATTCTAATGAATAATAAAGAATGGAACCAGTCATGCGTAATCTGCACAGACATGATATTCCAACAGAATAATAAAGAATGGAACCAGGTTATGCGTAATCCGCACAAACAGGATATTCCAACAGAATAATAAAGAATGGAATAATAGAAGAATTTCACCATGTATGCGGTACTTCGCATAGACATGTTATTCCAACATAATAATAAAGAATGGAATAACAACCATTACGAGTATTGAAAGAAAATAACTCTCTTCATGAATACGAAAGAATAATACCCCTTACCTTAGAAGAAACTGGATATTGGAATAGTGAGGTAGCAGACTTCTCTTCTTCTTTCTCTCTATAATTTCTCTCAATAATAATTGCTCTAAAGCTTTAGTTAATTGGTGAAAAATAATCAAGGAATGAGTTTCTATTTATAGGAAAATATAGTTTCCATAATTGCACATTTTGGGGCTCGAAATATTACAGTATAATACCTTCATCTTTTCCTTCATTTTTATTTAGTCATGCAAGTATTATCAAACTTGCACCACCTCCCCTAATAGTAAATCATGTGAATCAATAGTAAATCATGTGACTCAATAGTTCTAAACATGTGAAAAAATTAATTATAGTATAGTACCTTCATCTATACCTCCATTTTTAACTTAGTCATCCAAGTATTATCAAACTTGCACCAACTCCCGTAATAGTAAATGATTGTGATTCAATAGTACACACATGTGAACAAATGGTTATAATCATGTGAATTAATAGAAATTAATTGCTCATTTATCCGATTAACTACCCGACTGGTCAATATAACTTCCTGACATCAATTATTATCTAAATAAATATCGGTTTCCACTAACATTAATAATCCAAACACAATGGAACTATTAATTTCATCTATAATCAACACGAACTTATTCATCATTAATATTATAACATACAATATTTAACAACCAGGTCGTTGCCAAGAAAGAGGGGGCTTTCTGATAAGGATTTCTCCTTATTGGGGCGCAATCAGGTGACCAAATCTCTCCTTGACAGAACTTCTACACACTGTCAATATTGCAAATAATAATATAAATAACTTTACCGTCTCAATTATTGATTTAATAATATATCATATTATGCAGATGATACTGTGACAATAATTGAATCGATAATATGATAGATATGATGCAACAATTACTGTAGCAATAATTGAGTATAACTGAGTGACTTCTTACATAAGCATCAATAATTAATACCATGTGTTACTATGCAACCACACGTATTATTGTATGTTTACTACCGGTTATTTTATGACAACTTGCTTACTTTGAAAAATTTTCATATATCACCCTTAACTTTAACCTTTTATCAATTTAACCATTTACTAAATAGAATAATTATAAGAAAATTGAATACTTTCATTTCATAAAATTCGGGGTCTCACAGTAGGTGGTCGTACCAATTTCCCTTGACGTCCATCACAGAAGTCCTAAGCATGTCCTCTTGCATTTGTATTGTTCGCTTATTTTATCCGTCTATCTGAGGATGATAAGCAGTACTTAACTGTAACTGTGTTCCCATCATTTCTTGCAAGCTTTTTCAGAATTTCGACGTGAAACGCGGGTCTCGGTCGAAAACAATCGATACCGGCACTCCATGTCGTGAAATAATTTCCTTTGCGTATAGACTCGCTAATTGATTAAAATTGGTGGAACTTGATAGCTAGAAAATGTGCGGTCTTCGTAAGTCGATCCACGATAACCCAAATGGCATCCAAACCTTTCTACGTGATTGGAAGTCCTACCATGAAATCCATCGTGATATGCTCCCATTTCAACTATGGTATTTCCAATGGTTGTAGTAAACCACTCGACCGCTAATGCTCTGCTTTTACATGTTGACACGTAAGACATCTACTAACGTACTCCGCAATTTCTCGTTTCAGATTTGGCCACCAAAAATGATGCTTCAAGTCCCGATACATCTTTGTGCCTCCCGAATGAACAAAATATGTCGTATTGTGTGCCTCGTGCAAAATCTCCTCTCTTAACTCGGCCACTGCTGGTACCCACACTCTCCCTTCAAATCTTAAGATACCGTCATTATATATTCGAAATTTTTCTACCTTATTTTACGTTATCCTTTTCCTAATTTTCTCACATTCTTCATCTTTCTCATGTGCTTCCTTTACTCTATCCAACAATGTCGGACAAGCTTCCATTACAAATAACTTCTCTTCAAACCTCTTGGGTCCCTTCACTTCTATTTCTAATTTCTCCATATCTCTTATTAACTCCACCTGAGTTGTCAGTTGAAACAATTTCTCCCTTCCTTTCCTGCTCAGAGTATCGGCAACTACGTTTGCCTTCCCCGGGTGATAACGAATGTCAAAGTCATAATCCTTGATCAATTCTAACCACATTCTCTGACGCAGATTCAACTCCTTTTGTGTGAAGATATATTTAAGACTTTTGTGGTCCGTGTATATCTCACATTTCTCTCCGTACAAATAATGTCTCCATATCTTTAACGCAAAAACTACTATCGCTAACTCTAGGTCATGAGAAGGGTATCATTTTTTTCATAATCCTTCAGCTGCCATGATGCATACGCAATAACTTTACCGTGTTGCATAAGCACACAACCAAGTCCTCTATGCGACACATCACTGTACACCACAAATCCTCATGTATCATCTGGTAATGATAATACAGACACCTCGCTTAATTAATCTCTTCTTCAACTCTTGAAAACTCTCTTCGCATTTGTCGGTCCATAAAAATTTCATCGTCTTCCTCGTCAAATTAGTTAACGGGGTCGCTATCTTAGAAAATTTTTGGATATATATTCGATAGTACTCAGCTAACCCTAAGAAACTTCTCACCTCTGTCAGAGTTATTGATTGTTCCCAATTACTTACCGCTTCGACCTTTTCGGGGTCTACTGAGATTCCATTCTCATCCACCATGTGGCCTAAGAATTGAACCTTCTTCATCCAAAATTCGTACTTAGAAAACTTCGCATACATCTTCTCCTTTCGTAGTGCCTCCAAAATAATCCTCAGATGTTCGGCGTGTTCTTCCTCCGTCTTCGAGTAGATCAAAATGTCGTCGATGAAAACTACTACGAATTTATCCAAATATGGCTTGAAAACTCAATTCATCAAGTCCATGAATGCTTCCGGAGCATTAGTTAAACCGAATAAAATTACCAAAAACTCGAAATGTCCATAACGGGTTCTAAACGCAGTCTTTGGTATGTCCTCATCCTGCACCTTCAGTTGATGATATCCTGTCTGTAGGTCGATCTTTGAGAAACACTTCGCTCCCTTCAGCTGATCAAATAAGTCGTCTATCCTTAGAAATGGATATCTGTTATTGATCGTTACTCTGTTCAATTCTCGATAATCGATACAGAGCCTCATCGATTCGTCCTTGTTCTTAACGAATAACACTGATGCTCCCCAAGGAGACACACTCGGTCTAATGTAACACTTATCCAATAACTCTTGAAGTTGTATCATCAATTCCTTCATTTGTACTGGCGCCATACGATATGGAGCTTTCAAAATCGGTGTCGTTCCTGGTGCTAAGTCTATTATGAATTCGATTTCTCTGTCTAGCGGAAGGCCAGACAGATTATCCGGAAACACATCCTGAAATTCACTCACTATGGGTATATCTTTAATCTCTATTCCCTTTAATTTTTCGAGTATCCACAATGTAAGCTAAATAACCTACACATCCTTTCTTTAACAATTTCCTGGCATGCATCATCGTAACACAACACGATTGCTTAAGCGATGACCTACTATAAAACACTACCTTAGACTTACTCGGAGTCTGAAGGTTCATACATTTATTTTCTAATATTCATTCTATCTTTGCATGGTTATATAACCAATTCATCCCCAGTATTACGTTGAATTCTCCTAGTCTAATAGGAATCAAGTCTGCGCTCAGTTCATGTCCTCTAATGTTTGCGTGATAATTTCGATAGACCTATTTTACAGGGATTATTTCCTTATTCGTGTGACAACCTGAGAATTTATAAAAAAATTAAAAAAAATTGAATTAATTTATTTAGGGTTCAATATTAGAACCTAGACAGAAAATTTGTGTATGCGTTTGGTATTTTTGGGAAGGAATTTTGAGGATTTCAAAATTCTGTGAAGGCTTTTGATGAATTATTCAAGATTAAGGGTATATGTGTATAAGTTCTGTGAATATGGTATTATAGGTGTACAGAATGTGGTTAAGGGTCAAGGGTTGACCAGATAAATTTTATCAGTGTCCAAACCCTATGTATATATTTAGAATGTCCACGTTCAGTTAGAAAATTCTTACGATTTGTAAGAAACCCTAGAAATCGGTTCTGGAAACCCTAAATTCAGTTCCAGGAATCTAAAACCCTAATTCGGATTATGAAACCCTAATTTGAGAATTCAAAGGCTAAATTTATTGGTATAAGTATTTTTAATTACAAACCTAATTAGGGATAACCCTAATTGACTATTTGGAAAACCCTAATTTTAAAGTTTAAAATGCTAATTGTTCCGTTTGAAACCCTAATAGACATAATTGATAAATTAGCTATTTTAATTAGGAAATTTTATCATAATTAACAAGATTTAATTATGATTGCAAAATTAAAATATAAATAGAAAATTCTAATTATAATTTAGAGATGTTAATTTTTCTATTTAGAAAACCTAAATTGAAAATATTAGAAAATTGATTTTTTGGAACCTTAGGTTTTAACCCTAAGGGTCAAACCCTAAAGGTTGCACAATTACTAAAATGCCCTTAAAAATATATGCTAAAAGTCTAATTTACCCTTTGTGCATTATTGGAGGTAAGTGAGTGAATCTAGCCATATCTTGGTGAGTCAAAGTCTAGATATTCACATGTGCTGCAAATCTATACTATACCAGCCCCTCATATCAGCCATTTTCAATTGCATCTAATTTTATAAATAATTGAAGAGGGAGAAAGGGCTACTTTATTTTTCATTTTGTTCAAGACCTTTCTCTCTCTAGAATTCGAGGTTTGAGAGTGATTATGAGTGTTAAACTAGGACTAGATCAACCTTTAGCTTTCCAATATCAGTTCAATGATCAGAAGTTCAAGGATCAAAGCTTAAAGGTATAAAAACCCTAATCTTGAAAATCTTTGAGTTGATGTTAAATGTTGTTAATGATAGGTTAGATATCTGTTTTAGAGTATATTTGGGTGATCTAGGTTGATAGATCATAGATCTATAACATCTAGATGCACGATTTTGAAGATTTTAAAAATCTGGAAAACTTAAAAAATATGGCCTGACAGCCATATGTTAGAGGCCTTAGATTTTTACCTGTTAATGTTTTGGTGTATTTTATGTTATGTATCTATTCTTTGTTGTTAGGGATTTGATCTGAGACTTTAATCAAGCTCAGATCATGAGTATATTGTAATATATGATCGGTCAAAATGCATTGACCAAGCACAAAACTCTTTTCTGGGCAGCCCTAAAATTTCCCGAGTTTCTAACAGCGTTTTTGTAGGCCTTGATCTTGCTTGTGTTTTATGTTTTTAGTCGTGTTGTTGGTCCGATGTTGTATAATGGTATCAGGACTACCCAATCATGCTTTTAGATCACCTAGGTCCGTAATAGAATCAAAATTAATCGTGGTCAAAGTATGTTGACCAAACTGGCTCATGAATGTTCTAGAAAACCCAGATCTTCAACAGCCAAATTTTCTGACATGGTTTGACTTGCACCGATCTGCCACCTGTGTTGTTTTCAGACTGATATAAGGCTTTATAATTGTACTCTGACATCAGGGCTACATGTAGGATCCATTAGATCTCACAAAACAGACACAAGATACAAACGACAAGGATTCAAAGTACCCCTCTTCAACTGTTCTTCATTTCTGGAAAACCCAGAAATGAAGAACAGCTTCTGAAAAGGTTTTAATCAGCTAATATCTCCATGATGTGTTGTTATTTGGACCTGAAACTTGTTTTTTAGTGTAGTATTACATTGATACTACATGTGTAACACATCAAACCACCCAGAATCATAAACAACAAAGTTTTAGACTTGGTCAAACCTAGCATTCGATAAATTGACACGCATACCTGGGTTTCACTCAAGAACACTCAAGAACATCATTAGTGACGGTTTTGTCGCCTATGGTACCTATAGCGACAGTTAATTTTGGAAATTGATTATTTTAATTAATAAATAGAAAAAAATGGTTTTTAATTATTAAAAATACTAAATAAATTTCTAAAAATTATTTTAATGTCCAAAAATTAGTTTTTAATTATTCTGGCTATATTTCATATATATTTAATATTTTTGGAATAATAATGGTATTTAATATATTTAATTAAAATATTAAATAAATTCTTAAAAAAAATTGTTTTAATTCATGAAAAATCATGAAAAATTATATTATGATATTAGAAAATATTTTAATTTATTTTTTAGTAACTTTTAATATTTTGTGATGAATTTCATTAATTAATTAATATTAATGATAAATATTTTATTTAATAATATATTAAATAAATTATGGAAAATAAATTAATGATTTAAAAATCATATAAAAATTATTTAAGGATTATAAAAATATTTTAAGTTATAAAATATAACTTTTGATACTTTGCCAAGGAAATATTAATATTTTAATATTAATAGCAATTATCGGATAATGGATTTAATTGTTTAAAAATCATATAAATGTGATTTTAAGGTATTAAAAATACTTTAATATATTATAATTATATTATAATATTGTGATATTATTTTCATTAATATTTAATATTAAATAAATATTAATTATATGAGAATAATGTGGTATTTATATTATTTAAATACTATATTAATGATAGAAAAATTATTTTAAATGATATTAATTATCTAAAAATTATTACAAGTCTATGAAAATTATTTTGACTAATAATATGATTATCTAAGAAATTGTTAAGTGTTTAGGCAGAGTTTAATTGAACTTAAACTCGATAATTGTCCGACTAGACCATCGGGATGTTAGACTTTTGTCAGATTCAACTTGTAATTAAATAGTCTGACTTGATGCTAAGTGTTATGTGCTGTATAGACTGATAGGATTATGTGTTATGTGTTTAGGTTATTCTATGTATATATATATATATATAATAGTATTATATTGTGATGATATTATTCTAATTTATATTGCAATATTATTACTAATAAAGCTCTTCGGATAAAGCGATATAGAATGTGTAACGGTAATCAACGGTTCAGGCAAGTTTTACTTAACTCTACTAAGAGTTGTTTCATTCAGATATGCTTATGGTTAATCATTGCTGATTGCCACTGTGGAATTGGACTCTGTACATATTGCATGTATAAGTCAGGTATGAAAGGTTGATCACCTTCATTACTAGTTGGTCCAGATATATTTATTCATGTTCAATACTTGTTTAGTCAAAATTTTGTTCGTGCTAATTCACAACTATATTGATGCATTGTAGCCAACTTATTATTCAGACTCTTTCAATCATGATATATCTTAATAGATTTAAACTTGCTGGGAAACTTTCATGCTCACCATTTCTGTATCATGATAAACATTGTAGATTAAGATGAATGTGTCGGATACAAGGAAAAGATAAAGACGAGTTCAGCTTGGGATTAAATATGCAGCTAATTTGTAATAGTATAGTTTGATAATAATGTATGTGTTAGTCAAGTTATGATTTGTGTATAAGTTAGGGTTATTCAATTTTGGGGAAATAGTGTGTAAAGTGTATTGTATAAATAATTTATGTTTATATCTTCCGCAAATAGTTATAGATTTAGCATACCAGATCCGTGCTGATTTGGGACCCGAATTCGGGGATGCTACAATTGGTAACAAAGCTATTGGTTATAAACCTAGGGTAGTGATACCTTAGTCTAATAACTGCAGTGATTAGGATAAGTACTAACTCAAATAGAGTTAGTGTGTTGGTAAGATTCAAAGACAAATCTCGATGAGTTATAAGATACAGAGTTTCCTAACTCTGATAATAAAGTTGAACAGTAGTTGTAAGACCCCGAATTTTATGAAATAAAAGTATTCAATTTTTTTAATTACTATTCATGAGTTACTATTCACGAGTTACTATTCACGAGTTACTATTCATGAGTTACTATTCACGAGTTACTATTCATGAGTTACTATTCACGAGTTACTATTCACGAGTACTATTCATGAAGCATGATAATTTTTTTTCGTAAGAAGGCACTACTCAATAATTGTTACAGTAATTATTGTTCAGTATTTTATTTTATTGATTCAATAATTGTCGCGTTGATATTTTATATTGCTGTTGTTTCAATAATTGTCATTACACATTATTTTTAATTATCGAAGCAATAATTCATATTATATGAATAATATTATTAGATAACATTATTGGCAATGTCTAGAAAGTTCTGTCTAAGGAGAGGTTTGGTAACCTAATTGCGCGCCAGTAAGGATAAATCCTTATTGGAAAGCCCCCTCTTTCCTGAGAACTGCCTGGTTGTTGATATTGTGATTATGTAATATTATTTGTGAATAATTAATTATTGATTTTTATGATGAGGAAAATATTGATTTTATGTGGATATAGATGGAGAAAATTTTTAAAATGACAATTATTGAAAATTAATATTTTATCTTTTTCTGATAAAATAATTCATTTAAATATATTATTTTAATAATATATTAATGGTGATATTTTTACAATGAATGTGGAATATATAAGTATATGAGGAGGAAGAGTATTTTTGTGGCATTAAATGTTTAACACATGTTTTGTGTGTTGGTGGACACAATTATTGATAGAAATTTGATTATACTTTGTAAAATCGCTTGCGTTTGTGGATTTGGTTAATTTCATTTGGAATTTGGAAAAACTTTCTTCGCAAAGTTGTAGAGAATTGAATTTCCTATAAAAATTCATGAGATTGAATTTTCTGATAAAAGAGCTATTTATTGTGAATTATTGAAGTTTTGATATATATCGGGTGTGAATTGATTTTTGGAGTTTAAATTATTTTTGTTAGAAAAACGTTTTTTGTATTTTTTTGGACATCATTAACATGTGTGGCTGGTGTTTTTGACCAAAAGGTGGGCTAAGGAAAATTTGTATAATTATATTAATATTATATTCAATTTTCTGCTTTGGTGTTCTAAGCAATTTCCTATAAATAGGGTGCTTAGGTTAGAATTGAAAATCACACCAGAAACTGAAGTTTTCTCTCTATTTCTCTCTCGATATTTTGAGCGTATTCTTGTGAGTATTTTGAGTATACTTTGAGTATTGCTATACGGTGCAAGTTCGTTCAGCGTTATTCCAGTCAGAAGTACTGCTCTTTTGAGGTAAGGGATAGTAAGGGATTTTAAGGGTTATTATGTTTTTAGTTTCGAAATTTTTCTGAACCTTCAAAAATTTTGGAAAAATTTGAAATGATAATTTGATGAGTTTTATATATTGTGTCCAAAAATGGCGATTTTTGGATGTATAGATTGAGAGTTATGAATTTTATGAGAAAAGACTATTTTAAAAGTATCCACTTATAACTCCTTGTGATTAACTCCAAAATTGATGAAATTTTTATTGGGAGTACATCTATATAATATCCGTATACCGTGTAAATTTCAGAATTGTTGGATAAAAGTATAATTTATGATAAATGTTTAAATATTCGGTGATTTTGGACATATGAAAAATAGTAAATGAATTTTTAAAATTTTGAGAAAAATATATGTTCAATATGGGACTATGTTATGCTAAATCCCAGAAAAGAAATATTTTTGGAACTGATTTGGTATTTTCATGAAAATATTCTAGTTATGAGTAAATGAATTAAATATGTTATGTGAAGTAAGAAAATTGGAAAATATGATTTTATGGCTTGAGAATCATATATGAGGTATATGCTGATTTTTTATGAGGGTTTTGGTTATTGGTGATGAAATCTTATGAGTTTGGCATTTTATGATGATTAAATGCATTAATCAAGTAAAGTGTAAACAATTTAATTAAATTATTTATAAGTTTTAGAAATTATTAAATATTGTTGTAATATTGAGAATATTAAGATTTTGATATTATTAAGTGATTTTATAACATTTGGATTAAGGTGTTATAAATATTGATATGGATTTTATTATGAAACTTTATCTTTTTCGGTGTCGAGGTTTACTATGCATTATACGGTACTATGTATCGACGAATCACGAAGGTACTATTCACGACAAATTGGTTTCTTCTCTGACGAAATTATCGTTGATTTATGAATCTTACTTTTGAAATTAAAACCATGTTTTGATTATATTGTTTTTATATAACATTCTTATAACCCTAATGATAATATTTCTCTTTGACTTGAGTGTAAAGATGAGTAGATTATTGGTATGATCGTTACCATAGGTTCTCTTTGGCCAGTAGTGCAAAAGTTGAATTGTTGACTGGTATGATCATGACCATTGAATTTTACAATTGAATATTTTTAACTTAAGTGCAAAGGTGAATTGATCAACATGGTTATAATTATTGTTATATAACCACGAAATGATTATGTATTTCTTTGATACATGAATATCTTTGGCTCGTAGTGCAAAGATGACTTGTTGATGAATATCTTAGCTTTGTAGTGCAAAAGATGAATTATTGATGAATATCTTTTGCTCGTAATACAAAGATGACTGTTGTTGAATATCTTTGCTTTGTAGTGTAAAGATGAATTATTGATGAATATCTTTTGCTCGTAATGCAAAGATGACGACTGTTGTTGAATATCTTTAGCTTTGTAGTGCAAAGATGAATTATTGATGAATATCTTTTGCTCGTAATGCAAAGATGACTGTTGTTGAATATCTTTGCTTTGTAGTGCAAAAGATGAATTATTGATGAATATCTTTTTGCTCGTAATTGATTGTTGTTGAATATCTTTAGCTTTGTAGTGCAAAGATGAATTATTAATGAATATCTTTGGCTCGTAATGCAAAGATGACTGTTGTTGAATATCTTTGCTTTGTAGTGTAAAGATGAACTATTGATGAATATCTTTGGCCCGTGGTGCAAAGATGAATTTATTAGTATGATTATGAGCGAGGCGTGATTTGGTATAACCATGATATTTGATGTTTTCGAGTAAAGGCGGTGATGAAAATTATCTTCGTCCGGATGAGAAGAGGAATTTAGAATCACAATTATGATTATGAATTATTCATATAATTGTGGAAAGGGCTGTTGATTGATGTTACGAGGATAAAACATTGTTGGTGGACTTTTAACGTGGAGAAGACAATAGACTTTATAGTCTATTTGACTCTTTTAATGGATTGCTCGTTCCGCTGCAACTATGGTTGAAAAGTTTTATCATCTACCATATGTTCTAAATCTCTAATTTATTATTGATGAAGACTATTGATAATTTATGTATCTTTAGTTATAATATTCTTTACTGAGCTAGTTGTGCTCACCCTTTTGTTTCACAATTCCTTTCAGGTAATAAAAGTGTAGTTGGGTTGGCCCGGGGATAACAAGGGAATAGAACGGTGGTCTATAGTTGTTGAGGTTCTCCCTAAAGAGTATGAAAATAATTTTAGTGAGGACTTTAGTGTGTTGTATTTTATACATCATTTAATAGTTATTTTTGGTGAATTAAATAGGGTGAGGCGAACCCAACTTTGGAAGGGTGTTTTGTCACTATCATACAAGATGTCTAATGACATACAAACTCGTGTTATCATAAGACATGGTTGTGCTCATCCACTTGCTGAGTATATTTACAAGCACTACCTATATAATCTTGGTGTTTGTTTGGAGTATAATACCCAATTAGAGATAGTGGAGATAATGATATGTCAAGAGAAGACTCACCATTGGGAAGAATATGATAGTAATCTTCTCGTTTTTCTTTTGGGGTCTATTAGATTCAACCAAGGATAATTACGTGGCCATATGATATCTACCATAACCTAAAAGCATGGCCTCCCATGTAAGAAGGTTTCCTTGAGCACTTCCCAAAGATTCTAATTTCTAAAAGCAGCTTTTTGACTATACCTTTATGTAAGGTGTCATTGTGACGTGCTACTGGTTGGTATATATTTGTATCCAAACTCACAAACATATGTGTTGTTGTATTTTGCACGACAATTGTTGTAATAAAGTTGTAGTTGTTTTTCGTACCATATATTTGGCGACTCGAGAATGGGTTGGATGGAATGGACCTATTTGGGGGCGTTACATTTGGGTATCGAGCTTAGGGATATGATCTCTGGCGGAGATCGGGATTAGAACTAGGAGGGGAGAGATGAGTAAATCCTTCGCTAGTGTGTCCTACCTAAGCTTATTTGTTGGTCAGTCATAATATCGGGATATTATGTGATATGTTAATTTGTTAAATTAACCCTTGTTTTGAAGCTGTATTCTAGAATGATATCTGAAATACAGGAGATGAGCAATGGAGAAATCATGATGACAGAGGAGATAGAATCTGAAATAAAAACAAGGTATTCTCAACTCTTTGAAATACCAGGTACGTAAATTTCGGGGACGAAATTTCATAAGGAGAGGAGATTGTAAGACCCCGAATTTTATGAAATAAAAGTATTCAATTTTTTTTAATTACTATTCATGAGTTACTATTCACGAGTTACTATTCACGAGTTACTATTCACGAGTTACTATTCATGAGTTACTATTCACGAGTTACTATTCACGAGTACTATTCATGAAGCATGATAATTTTTTTTTTCGTAAGAAGGCATTACTCAATAATTATTACGATAATTCTTTATTCAATATTTTATTTTATTGATTGATAATTGTTGCGTTGATATTTTATATTCTTTGTTGTTTCAATAATTGTCATTACACACGATATTTTTTATTATCGAAGCAATAATTCATATTATCTGAATAATATTATTAGATAACATTATTGGCAATGTCTAGAAAGTTCATACAAGGAGAGGTTTGGTCACCTAATCATAGGCGCAAGAAGGATAAATCCTTATTGGAAAGCCTCCTCTTTCGGGAAGCGCACGGGTTGTTAATATTGTGATTATGTAATATTATTTGTGAATAATTAATTATTGATTTTTATGATGAGAAAATATTGATTTTATGTGGATATAGATGGAGAAAATTTTAAAATGACAATTATTGAAAATTAATATTTTATCTTTTTACGATAAAATAATTCATTTAAATATATTATTTTAATAATATATTAATGGTGATATTTTTACAATGAATGTGGAATATATAAGTATATGAGGAGGAAGAGTATTTTGTGGCATTAAATGTTTAACACATGTTTTGTGTGTTGGTGGACACAATTATTGATAGAAATTTGATTATAGCTTTTGTAAAATCGCTTGGTTTGTGGATTTGGTTAATTTCATTTGGAATTTGGAAACCTTTCTTTGCAAAGTTGTAGAGAATTGAATTTCCTATAAAAAGTTGCGAGATTGAATTTTACGATAAAAGAGCTATTTATTGTGAATTATTGAAGTTTAGATATATATCGGGTGTGAATTGATTTTTGGAGTTTAAATTATTTTTGTTAGAAAAACGTTTTTGTATTTTTTTTTGGACATCATTAACATGTGTGGCTGGTGTTTTTGACCAAAAGGTGGGCTAAGGAAAATTTGTAAAATTATATTAATATTATATTCAATTTTACGCTTTGGTGTTCTAAACAATTTCTATAAATAGGTGCTTAGGTTAGAATTGAAAATCACACGTAAAGCTGAAGTTTTCTCTCTTTTCTCTCGATATTTTGAGCGTATTCTTGTGAGTATTTTGAGTATACTTTGAGTATTTCTATCTATTTGCAAGTTAGATTCAAATATTATTCCAATCTTGCTCTTTTGAGGTAAGGGATAGTAAGGGATTTTAAGGGTTATTATGTTTTTAGTTTCAAAATTTTTTTGAACCTTCAAAAATTCTGGAAAAATTTGAAATGATAATTTGATGAGTTTTATATATTGTGTCCAAAAATGGCGATTTTTGGATGTATAGATTGAGAGTTATGAATTTTATGAGAAAAGACTATTTTAAAAGTAACCGCTTATAACTCCTTGTGATTAACTCCAAAATTGATGAAATGTTTATTGGGAGTACATCTATATAATATCCGTATATCGTGTAAATTTCAGAATAGTTGGATAAAAGTATAATTTATGATAAATGTTTAAATATTCGGTGGTTTTGGCCATATGAAAAATAGTAAATGAATTTTTAAAATTTTGAGAAAAATATATGTTCAATATGGGACTATGTTATGCTAAATCCCAGAAAAGAAATATTTTTGAACTGATTTGGTATTTTCATGAAAATATTCTAGTTATGAGTAAATGAATTAAATATGTTATGTGAAGTAAGAAAATTGGAAAATATGATTTTATGGCTTGAGAATCATATATGAGGTATATCTGATTTTTTATGAGGGTTTTGGTTATTGGTGATGAAATCTTATGAGTTTGGCATTTTATGATGATTAAATGCATTAATTAGTAAAGTGTAAACAATTTAATTAAATTATTTATAAGTTTTAGAAATTATTAAATATTGTTGTAATATTGAGAATATTAAGATTTTGATATTATTAAGTGATTTTATAATATTTGGATTAAGGTGTTATAAATATTGATATGGATTTTATTATGAAACTTTATCTTTTTTCGTGTCGAGGTTACTTATGCATGCGTATACGATTACTATGTATACGAATACGGGTACTATTCACGACAAATTGTTTTTCTTCCGACCAAATTATCGTTGATTTATGAATCTTACTTTTGAAATTAAAACCATGTTTTGATTATATTGTTTTATATAACATTCTTATAACCCTAATGATAATATTTCTCTTTGACTTGAGTGTAAAGATGGGTAGATTATTGGTATGATCGTTACCATAGGTTCTCTTTGGCCGATAGTGCAAAAGTTGAATTGTCGATTTGGTATGATCATGACCATTGAATTTACAATTGAATATTTTTAGCTTAAGTGCAAAGGTGAATTGATCAACATGGTTATAATTATTGTTATATAACCACGAAATGATTATGTATTTCTTTGATACATGAATATCTTTGGCTCGTAGTGCAAAGATGACTTGTTGATGAATATCTTAGCCTGTAGTTCAAAGATGAATTATTGATGAATATATTTTGCTCGTAATGCAAAGATGACCTGTTGTTGAATATCTTTAGCCTGTAGTGCAAAGATGAATTATTGATGAATATCTTTTGCTCGTAATGCAAAGATGACCTGTTGTTGAATATCTTTAGCCTGTAGTGCAAAGATGAATTATTGATGAATATCTTTTGCTCGTAATGCAAAGATGACCTGTTGTTGAATATCTTTAGCCTGTAGTGCAAAGATGAATTATTGATGAATATCTTTTGCTCAGAATGCAAAGATGACTGTTGTTGAATATCTTTAGCTTTGTAGTGCAAAGATGAATTATTGATGAATATCTTTGGCTCGTAATGCAAAGATGACTGTTGTTGAATATCTTTAGCTTTGTAGTGTAAAGATGAAGCTGTTGATGAATATCTTTGCCCGTGGTGCAAAGATGAATTTATTAGTATGATTATGAATAGGAACTGTGATTTGGTATAACCATGATATTTGATGTTTCAGGTAAAGACGGGTGATGAAAATTATCTTCGTCCTGGATGAGAAGAGGAATTTAGAATCACAATTATGATTATGAATTATTCATATAATTGTGGAAAGGAACTGTTGATTGATGTTATAGGGATAAAACATTGTTGGTGGACTTTTAACGTGGAGAAGACAATAGACTTTATAGTCTATTTGACTCTTTTAATGGATTGCTCGTTCCGCTGCAACTATGGTTGAAAAGTTTTATCATCTACCATATGTTCTAAATCTCTGATTTATTATTGATGAAGACTATTGATAATTTATGTATCTTTAGTTATAATATTCTTTACTGAGCTAGTTATGCTCACCCTTTTGTTTCACAATTCCTTTCAGGTAATAAAAGTGTAGCTGGGTTGAGCGGGGATAACAAGGGAATAGAACGGTGGTCTATAGTTGTTGAGGTTCTCCTAAAGAGTATGGAAATATTTTATTGAGGACTTTAGTGTGTTGTATTTTATACATCATTTAATAGTTATTTTCGTGAATTAAATAGGGTGAGGCGAACCCAACTTTGGAAGGGTGTTTTGTCACTATCATACAAGATGTCTAATGACATACAAACTCGTGTTATCATAAGACATGGTTGTGCTCATCCACTTCTTTGAGTATATTTACAAGCACTACCTATATAATCTTGGTGTTTGTTTGGAGTATAATACCCAATTAGAGACAGTGGAGATAATGATATGTCAAGAGAAGACTCACCATTGGGAAGAATATGATAGTAATCTTCTCGTTTTTTTCTTTGGGGTCTATTGGGTCAACCAAGGATAATTCTGTGGCCATATGATATCTACCATAACCTAAAAGCATGGCCTCCCATGTATGAAGGTTTCCTTGAGCACTTCCCAAAGATTCTAATTTCTAAAATAGTTTTTGACTATACCTTTATGTAAGGTGTCATTGTGACGTGCTACAGTTGGTATATATTTGTATCCAAACTTACAGCATATGTGTTGTTGTATTTTGCACGACAATTGTTGTAATAAAGTTGTAGTTGTTTTCCGTACCATATATTTGGCGACTCAGAATGGGTTGGATGGAATGGACCTATTTTGGGGGCGTTACAGTAGTGGTGAATAGATAGAGTCTAAAAGACTAAAGGTACATGGATAGGAGATCGTCAAACAAAACGATCATAGTATAGAAATGAATCGTAATATATACGATGAGATCACCCCGTGATCTGATATGGATCCATCAAATGATTGACAAGTTTACGACAAGAATGTTCTGTGACATTTGTGCTATGAATTGGTACAGATTCAGGAAAGGTTAATGAATACGAGTTGAATGAAACTCGTATTGAGAAGGGAGTTAGTATTAGGTGGGGATTTCAATTGAGAACTCATGTTAGCAGCTAAGTTATATGATTCTTCGTATGGGAGTTGAATTGTACTTGGTGTAACAACCACTTAGTTTCTGGCACTGATACTCATTGAAAGATTTGTGTCGCGCTATTTACTATATGCATGTTGAGAGGGTGATTCCTTTCTCAGGTGTATAACAGATAGATAGGTTCTAAGTAGAGAATATCACGTTAAGTACGAGTTCTTAAAACTCATACTTATGGTACATTCGTGACTCATGATTATATGAAATGTTTATGAACCCCTCAGCGAATGGACGCGAAAGGTCTGACTAGGACAAGTTCTTAAACTCATATGATTGTGGCAAGTTCCTGAACTCATAAGTGTGCTAAGTTTGACGAACTGTGTATAGTTTTGTGTGAATGGAGAATTGAGGATTATAGGAATAGATAGATTACTAAGCAAATGATTATTAGTGGAGACATAAGTTTTCTAAAACTCCTAGCTATGCTAGACTTCAAAATTTTAACATCAAGCGAAATACGCACTATGCACTTTAAAAAAAAAATGTAGACTCGTAATCATTTTTGAAACGGTTTAAAGTATAGTCTATGCTACTTATTTCAGCTAGACAGAAATGATTTGAAATATCAAAATATATTTTTATTTATCACTTATATACTATGTAACCTGGTGCAGAGATGATAAAAAGGTGATGTAGTTATAAATACAGGAATACATAGTGTGAATTTGATCTAAAATCGTTATTCCACTATTTGTATGACGTGTTATGACAAAGTCATACGATGACGACACCCTCAAACGGACTGTTAATACAGTACGACATCATGATATTATTCTCGAAAATGTTTTCAAAAATTTTAATTTGCCAACGGGGTTTGGCTATACTTAAATAATTCAATTTAATTGAATTATTGATATAAGTCTACGCTATTCGATTCAGCTAGACTAATGTTATCTAAACTCTAAGTGTTCATTGAGAAAAATTTCCCGAACCAAATTGTTTTGGTACTTAATTCTATAATAAGACTGAGGTAAAATTCTGTGCATATGGCAGTCATGAGAAACATATCAGACCAGCAGTACTTGGCCAGTACAGGGCATATCGGGCTAATTACCCTCTATGTCCGTAAGTTATGACGGTTTGCGGATGTATTTTTATAAAACCTTTGCAAAAATGACAGACAAATAGTCTATGTAACTCCTCAGCACAATTTTAAAATATTGCTCTTGTGAGTGGTGTATTGGGTAGCATGTGATGATGTGTATGAATGGTGTAAGATGTATGGTATACGATGTAAGTTGAATTTCAGTGACGAAATTCATAGAAGAAGGTGTGAATGTGACAACCCGAGAATTTAGAAAAAAAAATTGAATTGATTTATTTAGGGTTCAATATTAGAACCTGGACAGAAAATTAGTGTATGCGTTTGATATTTTTGGGAAGGAATTTTGAGGATTTCAAAATTCTGTGAAGGCTTTTGGTGAATTATTTTGGATTAAGGGTATATGTGTATATGTTCTGTGAATATAGTATTATAGGTGTACAGAACGTGGTTAAGGGTCAAGGGTTGACCAGATAAATTTTATCAGTGTCCAAACCTTATGTTTATATTTAGAACGTCCACGTTCTGTTAGAAAATTTTTACGATTTGTAAGAAACCCTAGAAATCGGTTCTGAAAACCCAAAATTCAGTTTCGGGAATCTGAAACCCTAATTCGGATTATGAAACTCTAATTTTAGAATTCAAAGGCTAAATTTAATGGTATAAGTATTTTTAATTACAAACCTAATTAGGGAAAACCCTAATTGACTAATTGGAAAACCCTAATTTTAAAGTTTAAAACCCTAATTGTTCCGTTTGAAACCCTAATGGACATAATTGATAAATTAGCTATTGTAATTAGGAAATTTTATCCTAATTAGCATGATTTAGTTATGATTGGAAAATTAGAATATAATTAGAAAATTCTAATTATAATTTAGAAATGTTAATTTTTCTATTTAGAAAATCTAAATTGAAAATATTAGAAAATTGATTTTTGGGAAGCTTAGGTTTTAACTGTAACGCCCCAGAACATCGAACCTTTATAAATACTTTTAATAATGAATAAAATAATATTATTTATTATTATTCCGTGTTGATTAAATGAATGTAGTTATATAACCCAGAAATGTCGAAAAGTCATAGTATTTTAACTACGTGAATGAATTAAAGTGTTTGAATTTCTAAGATGAAAATAAAAGCTTTCCGAGAAATTTTCCAAAAAACACTATTCATCGATTTCTACTCGGAAATTATTTTTGAATTTCTGAGAAATTCGTAATGTTATAATATCAAGGTGATATCGATTATGTAATAATAATCTTAAGTATGGAAAACGTAATATTTCGCATGTGGACCTAATTTGGGAACGATAGATTTATTAAGCGTTAAGGAAAGGAAGTTGTAATTGTATGATGTGTATGCATTGTACGAAGTAATGAACGGAAGTATAATATGACATATTATACTACTAGTAATGCCCGTGCCTGAAGGCACGACGTAACAAAAAATTATATTAAAATTTAAAAAATATTACATCTTTGTAACCTAAAATAACTTACAATCAGATATAATAATTATTATAATTCGTCATACCACCACAATAATTAATACATACTCAATCCTCAACACATCCGACCACCAAAACATAAAAAATAGATATCTACAAAAATCTAAATTTGTCTACAAAATTTACAATCATCAATACATATTCAAACCACCAAAACAACCATCATTTCATACCCAAAATCATCATAATCATGTATAATTAGTTAACTTTATGAAATACGGAACACACAAAATACACACAATCATCAACAAAAATCTAACCACCAAAACATCAAGTTAGTCGCTACTAATTTTAAAAAAAATTGACAGAGTTTCCTTTAAAATAGATATCCAGACAAATATAAACCTATCTATAAAACTTACAATCATCCATACATATCCAAACCACCAAAAAAACCACCATTCCATACCCAAAATCATCATAACCATGTATAATTAGTTACCTTTACAAAATACGGAACACAAAAAATACATACATGAAGAAATTAATACATACTCAATCATCAACAAATCCAACCACCAAAACATCAAGCAAGTTGCTACAAATTTCAGGAAATTTCGACAGAATTTCCCCTAAAAATAGGTATCCAGAAAAATCTAAACCTATTTACAAAACTTACAATCATCTATACATATCCAAACAACCAAAAAAACCATCATTCCATACCCAAAATCATCATAACCATGTATAATTAGCTAACTTTACAAAAGGCGGAACACAAAAAATACATACATGTATAAAATAGAGAAACAACATGTTGAGCATAAGACCATTTACTTTACAGCTTTCACCAAGTATATTCTTTACAGCTTACACCATGTATCCTTCAATATATACCTGAAAATTTAAAAATTATCGAAATATGTGAGTCAAAATAAAACATTAGTAAATTCGAAACATAAGACCCCTTACTTTACCCTGAATTATCTATAAAAAAATGAGCACACATAATCAATTGTAGGGGGAATGATTTAGATTGATATAAGTAAGAATTTAGAGAGATTGTAATAAATAATCAATTAATTTAGGAAAATATATGGACTTACAATAAAATAAAGTTTTCTTAATACCATATCAGCATACGGTTCATTTGGTTAATGATTTAAATCATAAATATGTATTGGTGGCAGTATAATGGTGCGAGTGTTTGATTGGTTCCAGTTATGTGTGTGTTTGTGCATGTATTATGTGTGTTGTGTGTCTTCATGAGAAGTAGAGAAATATAATCTTAGTAAGAGAGACTTTCACACTTAAACAATTGTTTGGTCAGTGGTGGGTTAGTAATCGTCAAAGGTGGATATGTCGGTACTGGATTGCATATCTTTTAACTCTCTTAAATGTCGTCTTCATCCCTTTAAATCTCCGCTTAATCAATATCCTTAATGTCCTCGTATCAATATGAACGTACTTTGCCCAATGAGGAGAATGCGCAACCACCTACATTATTTACATAAACAATAAAATTAACACTATTTATATTATAGGAATAGTAAAGTTATTTTGATGTCGTAACATAAAAATAGATTTATCTGATTACGTCGGCCCTATCCACAAAGGTCTATTGTATATACTTTACTGTTCTTGTTGACAAATTCAATCCAATCCTACAAAGAATGAACCTCATTGTAAAATTAAAAGTTGAAATATTGAAAAGATTTCATAATTTAGTAGAAATAAACTTGCTTTTTATACTCATTTTCATGCACCTCCCCTACATATGGGTATTGAAGGTACTTTAAATTTTCAAATTATCCTTTATAAGACCTCAACCTGAAGTTCCTTAATATTTGTTGACGTATATCTAAAAACCATTAAGTTCCTTAATACTGTTCCATATTAACTTTTTCCAGATATTATTGCCTGATGTTTGAAATACACGTATGCTTTCTAGATGATCATAACCTACAATCAATAATAAAAAGTTTGAGCAAGAGCACCAATTATTTCTCAGTGTTTGAGCAGAGGCAGTAAATGTGTTCTGGTGAGGAAAAGAGATTTTTTATTTTTTATTTATTTATTTTTATTAACAGGTTAGGAAAAGCTATTTTACAGTAATCACTGTAATTAAGTATTGTTACCCCACCTTCATTGTTTTATCCAAATGTATATCTTTTTTTTTTCTTTTTTCCTTCCAAAAGTTTTCTTGAAACATAAATGATCATAGAGAAAAAGACTAATAGTACTAATATAAAATGAGTGATCCACCTAATTAAGGTTAGATATTTTTGTTATGTCGTGTCTTACTCTCCTTGAACTATAAAGTATTTTTTAAAAATATAACCATCCAAAATCTTCTATTCCGAAGCAGCACCAAAATCAAGTCATTTTTTCCTACTTTTTAGTGCTCCAAATTTGGTCAATATAATGTCAATAAAATAATTTGAAAATAAGGCAAGTAGTGAGACACAACAGTAGTATATGAGTTCAGTTCAATTAAGAGGTAAGGAAAATATCAGTATTGACCATTCTTCGTGGCATAACCTAGTATACTTTTTAGTGTTTTGATTCCAGTAATAATGACTGCTTTAAGTATCAAGATTATTATTTCTTTTGTGAAATAGTCATTAACATCATGTATCATTCAATCAAAACAATGAGCAGGGCTTACAGAAGCAAAGCAGTAAATACCTTCAAGAATGCCACTAACTTTTAAACACCATGTATTCCTTCAAGAATGCCACTAACTTCTAAACCTTCATTTTCCTGTACAAATAGCAATCAATTTTGAGCTTAAATAAATGAAAAAATAACAAAGAAAAAGGTTTTGAATGGGTTTTATTCAAGAAAAACTAATGATATTATCATAGCCTAAACAATCTAATAAAAGATTTAAAAAAAACATCAAAAAAGTTCCCATGAATATTGCTACTAATTTCAAGTAACATATTTGCAATTTCTTCAAAAAGAACAACCGAGAAGAAAAATTAAATCCATAATCACACATTAAACCCCATAAAAGTTAAAAAAAAAAAAATCAAACCCATCAAAATTGGAACTTTGATCCACCGAAATATACAAAAATCGGAGTCACTCAACCTTTAAAAAACAACTATTTTAATCAATACTTCAACATCTAACAAAAATATAAAAATGCTAAACCATCAAACCGATTCGATAAAAAGCAAAGAATAAGATACACACAATTAAAGGTACTACTTTTTCCTTCTCACAAAGGTGTTTGCTTCTAAATCTTTTCACAAAGCATGGTGGATACTCAAATCATTTGATTTTAGGCAGTGAAGGAAGGTCCTTCTTAATTCCCTTATCACAAAAAAGAAACCTTACATTTGAGCCTTGAGCCTGTAGTCAAAAATCTATTTGATTTCCAGTTTTAAATTTGCAATTATTTGAATGGCTAGACTTATGCTATTTAATTTTGAGCTTAAAATCATTTATGGGTAAATTCATTCATAAAGTTCTAGGCCCTGTACCATTCAATTCAGTTTGGCCCTCAATAAAATGCCAAATCACAACACCAAACAAAGCTTAAATTACTACAGTGCCTATGAGAGGTAACACAAGTGCAAGAAAGGATTACTAATTTTTTTTGAATTGTACTTTGTTGCATCACATGCTCCTAAAACACAATAATTTCTATTTGATATTTTATATCAAATAGAAATCTGCGAAGTGCATATGATGGGGATGTTAATTCACCACACCTCCACAATAATTGAAACAATTAATTTACTACACCCGTAGTAATCTGCTACCACTTTCTTCGAAATGCTTACTATTATTCAATTTATATTATCATGCAGGCTCTTTTGGGATATTAAAATATGAACATCATGTTAATGTCAAATCCCATTAGGTCTAGTACCACTTTATACCACTTTAATGTCAAATCCCATTAAAATACAAATATTAACATGCTACCACTTTTCATGTTTTTTGTATACTCCTTTAGTGTTGAGCAATATAATATCATCTATCAAACTATCAAACTACTTGAAACTACAATAGGTTTTTTGTTCAATGTGTTTGATTAAATATAATTCCATTCATATACTGGAGTAGCAAGTATAATATACTTCTGAATAGCGAGTAGTTTAAAAGATCGAGCAATTACATATAATTCCATATAATGTAATATTTATAACTGATTTAGTGCTAAGTCTGGTAACAATTCGGGGACATTAAATTTCTCCCTTTTGGTAGGGGATGAAAGTATTGTCATGCTAAATGACTCATATGTGGTTCTTGTTTAGTTTTTGTTACTTTTTTCTGTATAAAATAATCAATGTGTTACTCCATGTTTTGACATTTTGTAGTATCATTGTGAATTGTGTTGAATATCAAGAGCAATTACAACCTGGTTTATGAGAAACTATATTTGTAAGTTGGCTCAGGCCAATTATCAAACATGTTGTGGGCTAACACAAACCCAAGACAATCCCAACAAAATATAATATGGAAGTAACAAAAGAAAATAATGTAGTAATTATGTGAATTGTAACTGCTAAAATTGTTACCTCTGATCAACAATTGAAATCCAACCTGGCTGCTTGTTGATGACCCGAAATCTCTAGCTTTTAATATAGGGGCGAGGTGGAGTACTGAATTTGGAATAGGGACTGAAGAACAGGGGAGAGAATTGAGGATAGCAAGAATGTCGGTGTAGAGGAGCTCAAAGGCTTAGACACTCACACACCCAGAGAAAGAAAGAAAGAAAGAAAGAGTAATCAAAGTAAACAGAAATTGAAGAATGAGAAAAATGTCCGGAAAGCATAGTTGAGAGACTCAAATCATTTGATTTCAGTCATATTTCAAACAACCTAAAGAGAAACTTACAGAAATTAAGGCATACCAGCGAGCAGGTCACAAACTAAAGAATGGTCCCAAGCTCAAGTAGTCAAATCGGCGTTCTCCAACAGTCGCTCGCCGGTGTAATTTGAAGGGATTTGGAGGTGAGAATAGTACAAAGGAAAAAGAAGGCAAAATGAGAAGGATCAGAGGTATATGGTCTGATTTGGGTAGCATATAAGTGGGTTTGATTTGAACGGTTCTTTTTTTGTGAAATAAAAGGTCAGCCTTTAGATTAAGTTGTAAAAACTGAGATTCAATCTAAACCGCTATTGTGCTTTAGATTCAAATTTGGTCTTAATTTATTATATAGATTATGTGTGAAGAATGAAATAACGTATATTATGAATTAATATATGAGTTAGCATACAAGAATTATACGTGATATATGAATGTTAAGTTATTTAATTAAAGGTAATGGACTTGTAGGATTATTAGCCTAATGGGAGGAGTGCAATAGAATGTGATACTCAAGCCCAAGTGTTTGATAAATCATAAGTCAAATCTATTGGGGTATAAGCCCAACAAGGAATTAGCTAGGATGATTAACAAAGCCCAATGAGTTGGACATGATCCATGGAGCACTTCAATTGTAAGTGGGTAGTCTTGATGGGAAAACATTTTGTGTGATGAGCAAGTGTTGTGCTAACTAAGTTACTTAGTTGTAAAGTGATGAATAGTAAGGAGGTAGATAAAATTCTTGCATAAACGCATAGAGTACATAATTTGTGATCCATTGGCTTTTGAACCAGCCAATTCAGACTTATAACGAAAAAGTTATGTGTCCAGGAGTTTCACCGATTTTACAAAAAGTCAAGAATTTTCTATATAGCAGAGTTGGCATGCATGGCCAACCCAAGGCCAAATGAGTGGTGCCCATAACGCCGATCATAAAGATGTCTCGAGCACTCGCTAACTAACTGGCGCCATGCAACATGAGATGAAGAGTTAAGTTTGGTGCCGCAGCCTTGCCCAGGATGTTAGAATACTATGAAACTCGTGCCGCAATATGAAAGTGGAAGAGTTAATGGGGTAGGCATATGCGCCAACCCTAGGAAGTGGACAGTAAGGAATGATTACAGATATAGCATGAAAGAGAACCCATTAGTATTGAACTAAGGTGTTAACATAATATTGTTAAGGCATTGTTAAACACTTAATTGTATGATGATTAAGAGTTATTAATCAATTGAAAGTAAGCGTAAGGTGAACGATGTAATGAAAAGCCGGAACCATAATAACAGATCTAAGTCAGGATTTAGATTGAGATGAAGGGTAAGATATAATAGTATACATACTTGGTGATATATGATCTAATGTGGTACGTTATATGATCAATGTATTGTAGAGACTTAGAGACCTAAAGTGTACGTATGATAATCAGTAAGCAGACGCTGAAGGCAAGTATTCTAACCCTTGTTCCAGTTCAGTCTGGACAAGCTTTGTAATTCATGTATTCTCTCGCATGAAGTCTTGAATGATGAAGTCAAAGCCAATTCTTTCGGCTAGACTTAAATTATGATTCTGTTAAGCATGATTAATGTTTACCAAGTTATATTAGTGTGGTTTTCAATCGAAGACCTAGTATGCTAAAAATGTTTTTGTCGTTTAACGACAGGCATGTGAGGTTGCCACAACTTAAACGTATACACGTTTAATGAATGTAGTGTTGATCAACATAGGGTACTATGGGCTGATCACCCAGAAGTGCTCGTAAGCTATGCCGGACTTACGGACTTAGTGTTGGGTTATCCTTTTCAAAAGAAATTATGAACTGCTCATAGTCTTCAGCCTTAGTTGATATTCTACTGAATATTGTTGTTGAAAATGTTTTGAATGAAAATAAGTGCTATTTTGAGTTATTGATATTACTTCGTAACTATTGTTCAGTTACTAAAGATATATGAATTCTATGTTTCAAGCATGTTGTTTACTAGAATTATAGTACTTGCTGAGCTAGTCATGCTCACTCTTGCTTGAACCATATGAACACGTACCAAGATCGAGCTTTTAATCAAGGCTCAAGCAAAGATAAGGGCAAGGCGAAGACAAAACCCTTAGATTACTTATGTAATAGAATAGTTGATTGTCTGTAATATATTGAATATTATGACAAGAACAAACGAATGGGTTATAAAGAACCTGGGAAATGTAATATTATTTTGAATATATAGAAGATATATTAGTTCTTTTGAGACTTTTCAATTGAATGAATGTAAGAATGGTAGTACCGTGTAGCACCATCTGTCGGGTTGGAAGATACCCGAATTTGGGGGCGTCACAGGTTGGTATCAAAGCATTAGGTTATAAAACTTAAGGGGGAATTAAAAAACTTAAGTCATAACCTTAAGAGGAGTCAAAGAGGTGCAAGCAGAAAATAACCTTATAAAAATGCATTATGATTATGTTATATATTTTTATTATTCTACTGACATGTACTAATCAACTTAATTATTTTGTGTAGATGTCAGGAGTAAATGGGATGTTTGTAAATGGTCAAACCATTAGCGAAGAGTTGGTGAACCAAGTAGAGGTTATACCGAACCCTATAGCAGCAGATCCATAGGTGGTAGTTATTGAGTCTGAAAACTCAGATGAAGCTGACTACATGTCAGTATTCGACGGAATGATAGAGGAGGAAGTAGAGACAGTGTCCTTTAATCCGGTGGTTATAGCAACGGAGATAGCTCCTGGGGGGTCAATAATGTCTCTGTTTATGTCAGTGTTGGATAGATATATTCATTACTATTAGGAGGTCAAGGAGCTGAAGGCAGAGCTCCAAATGGTTATAGAGGACAAGACTGATGTTGAGTCCATGTGGGAGCAGGAACATGACGAGAGGATTTTGGCTAAGGACAAAGTCCACGAGTTAAAGCATGAGGTCTTGGAGCTCAAGGAGGAGCTAAAGACCAAGGTGCGGAAGATAGGGAGAATGTCCTATATCAATAGGAGTTCTCATACAGATTTCCAGTAGCAGATAGATGGATATCCTGTAGAGGTGGGGCAAACACGGCATACTATTAGCCGTGATATCATTGCCGGTCTTGCCAAGGAAAATTTCGAGAATCTCTTAAGGTAGATGTAGATTAGTGGTAGCTAGAGTAGTATGTGAATATTTTGTAATTAGTAGTGACGTAAAGCCCTTTTTGTATAGTAAAGGGTAGTCTTTTGTAAATCCCAATTTTTGGAAAGCAATAGCGGGAAAGTAATGTAAGCAGCTTAGGCTGTGTATGTAACCGATGTAGTATTATACTACGAAGAATGAATATAAGTCCTTTTTCTGGAAAATAATGAGTTATGGATGTTGGAGTTATTGTTTAATATTAAATGATAACTAATAAAGAAAGGAATACTAACGAAATGTGTTTATTGTATCAGCAAAATGCCGCCGAGAAAAGTGCAATGTAATCAAGGTGCTAACATGAATCAACCGGAGGGAGGTCCGGTTAACCCGATGCAAGAGTTTGTTAATTTATTAACAGTTGCCTTTAATAGAACAGGGGATAATATCCCCGTAAATCTAGGAGTAGCACGAGCTACTACCTATAAGGATTTCAAGAGTGTGGGTCCGTCGGAGTTCAAAGGAACTACGATCCCTATTGAAGCCCAAACATGGGTTAAGGAAATAGAGAAGGCATTTGTGATAGAAAATGTCGACGAGGCCCAAAAGGTTGCCTTTTCGACCTATATGATGAAGGGAGAGGCCAATCGGGCTAGGGTTGGAATAGCTAATCTAACGTGGGACAGGTTCAAGGAGATATTCTTCGAGAACTACTTTCCCACAAGCATGCAGGGAAGGATTGAGATATGGTTTCTAGAGTTAAAACAAGGGGATATGACAGTTCCCCAATACGCCTCCAAGTTTAATGAACTGGCAAGGTTCGCTCCACATCAAGTGGATACTGAGGTGAGGAAGGCGCGACGGTTCAAGCAGGGCTTGAAACCCTGGCTCTATAATTGTATTTCAGTGTTCCAAAGTACTTCTTTTGGAACCATTTTAGAGAAGGCGATAATCACCGAGGGTGGTAGTGAGGCTCTGAGTCAATACCACAAAGACAAGAAGAGTAAGGGTAAAGTAGATGGGGGAATAAAGATTGAGGGAGCCAGCGGTAGTGGCGAGGGTCAGAAGAGGAAGGTATTTAGCTTTGGGAATACCAGAGTGAAGCAAGGAGACCCAAAGAAAAGAATGGAGGCCTGCAAGACCTGTGAGAAGACTCACTTAGGAGTTTGTCTCAAGGGGAAGGCCATTTGTTACAATTGTGGACAGGAGGGGCACATTACGCCTAATTATCCGAGTTTGAAGGAGAATCACGGATACTTTGTGTGTGGGTCAACTGATCGAAGAAGGGGACAGACGGGAACCGGATCACTAATAGCGGTAAGTTAGCTATTGGTGGACCATCACAGTCCGGTAGGCCGATGGGTCGTACCTTTAACATGACGGTCCATGATGCAGTTGCATCAGGGGACGTTGTCACAGGTATTATTTTGTTCAACGATATAAATGCGTATGTGCTGTTTGATTCGGGTGCTACTTGTTCGTTTATAGCATGCGATTTTGCTAGACGATTAGGATTACTTCCCGAAAAGTTGCCTATACCTTTAAATATTAAGGTAGTAAACGAAGAAATAATTCTTGTTGAAGATGTTCATAGGAGTTGTTGCGTAGATACACGGGGTTGTAAATTATCGGTAGATTTGTTACCGATAAAGTTAGGAGAATTCGACGTAATTCTCGGAATGGATTGGTTAGTTAACCATGGGGCAATTATAGATTGTCAAAAGAAATGTGTGAACATTAAGACTTTAAAACAACCTGAAGTAGTATTTTATACGAATAGATCGTCGGGACGTTCGTGTTGTCTAACCATGACACAAACTAGGAAATTGATGAGGAAGGGATGCATAGGCTATCTGTGTCATGTTGTTGATACCCAGAGATTGGTAACAACCATGGAAAAAATACCTCCAGTGAGATAATTCGCTAATGTATTTCTGAGTGAATTATCGGGTCTTCCGCCGGATAGGGAGATAGAGTTTGTGATAGACAATGTACCAGGAGTGGCACCAATTTCCAGGGCACCGTATCGTATGGCGCCAGTGGAGATGAAGGAGTTGATGGTGCAGTTACAAGAATTGTTGGAAAAGAAGTACATTCAGCCAAGTGTTGCGCCGTGGGGAGCACCGGTACTATTTGTCAAGAAGAAGGACAGATCGTTATGACTGTGTATCGACTATCGAGAGTTGAACAAGTTAACAATAAAGAATAAATACCCATTGCCCAAGATCGATGATCTTTTTGATCAGTTAAAAGGGGCTAAATATTTTTCTAAAATAGATTTAAGAATGGGGTATCGCCAGTTGAAGGTTATGAAGGAGGATGTACCAAAGACAGCATTCAGGACTCGTTATGGTCATTACGAGTTTGTGGTGATGTCGTTTGGATTGACAAATGCACCAGCTGCATTTATGGATATGATGAATAGAGTGTTCAAACAATATTTGGACAAGTTCATCGTAGTGCTTATAGATGATATTCTAGTCTATTCTAAGACGCCAGAAGATCATGTTGAACACCTTAGATTAGTATTGGAGACACTAAGAGAGGAGAAGTTGTATGAAAAATTCACTAAGTGTGAATTTTGGTTGGAGAAGGTACAATTTTTAGGTCATATCATTGACCATGAAGGAATTTCAATAGATCCAGCGAAGGTGGAAGCCGTGATGAATTGGGAACAACCGAAAACACCGACTGAGGTGCAGAGTTTCCTAGGGTTAGCGGGTTACTATCGAAGATTCATCCAGGATTTTTCGAAGATAGCTACTCCGTTGACTAACTTAACAAGGAAGACGGTGAAATACGCTTGGACTGACAAGTGCGAGGACAGTTTCTAAGAACTGAAGAAGAGGTTGAGTGAACCGCCTGTTTTGTCATTACCCGATGGCACAGGAAATTTTGTAGTTTATAGTGATGCTCATGCAGCATGGCAAGGTCATTGCGTATGCATCTAGGCAGTTGAAGGATTATGATAAAGTTTATCCTACTCATGATCTGGAACTGGCCGCAATAGTTTTTTCTCTAAAAATATGGACACATTATCTTTATGGAGAAAAATGTGAGATATACACGGACCACAAGAGTCTAAAATATATCTTCACATAGAAGGAGTTGAATATAAGGAAGAGGAGATGGTTGGAGTTGATAAAGGATTACGATCGTGTGAAACTCAGATCACCTCGAAAAAGTTAATGTAGTTGCCGACGCCTTTAAGTAGGAAGGGTCGGGAAAAGTTGTCTTTGTTAACGGCTCAAACTGAGTTAATAACAGAGATGGCTAGGATGGAGTTAGAAGTGAAGCTTCCAAGTGAAGGAGGACAAATGTTTTTTGCAACAGAGATGCAATCTACCATCATAGAGAGAATTAAGGAGGTGGAACTCAAAACGGATGAGTGTGACCGGATGAAGGAGCGGCTGGCCAAGGAAAAAGATAGTTAGTACAGTCTTGATAATGAGGGATTATTGAGATTTGAAGGAAGAATTTGGGTTCCGAATGAGACAGAATTAAAGGAACAGATATTTCAAGAGGCTCATCGTTCGAGGTTTTCGATTCATCCTGGTAGTACTAAGATGTATCAAGACCTTCGACAAAGTTTTGGGTGATCAAACATGAAGAGAGAGATAGCAGAGTACGTGAGTAGGTGCCTAACTTGTCAGAAAGTTAAGGCTGAACATCAACGACCCAGTGGCTTGTTACATTCATTGGAAATCCCAGTGTGGAAGTGGGAAAATATCACGATGGATTTTGTGGTAGGACTTCCGACTACAACAAAGGGGTACGATGCGATTTGGGTAATAGTGGATCGATTGACAAAATCGGCTCACTTTTTACCAATTAGGGTCAAGTATAACTTAAATCAGTTAGCTAGACTCTATATTAAAGAAATAATCTCTAGACATGGAGTACCAGTATCGATTATGTCAGATCGTGATCCACGATTCACATCGAACTTTTGGAGGAGCCTACAAGAGCAGTTAGGAACGCAGTTGAAGCTGAGTACGACGTATCATTCCACAAACGGATGGACAGAGCGAGAGGACAATTCAGACGTTAGAAGATATGTTAAGATCTTGCGTCATGGATTTCAAGGGTAGCTGGGATGATCATCTACCATTAGTGGAATTTGCGTATAACAATAGTTATTATGCGAGCATAGGTATGCTGCCTTACGAAGCTTTATATGGGAGGAAATGCAGAACGCCACTGTATTGGGATGAGGTAGGAGAACGCCGAATGTTGGGACCAGAATTGGTCCAACAGATAGCGGATATTGTCAAGATAATACAAATGCGTCTTCTAGCAGCTCAAGACAGACAGAAGAAGTTTACGGATCCGCATTGAGAGAATCGACAGTTTGAAGTAGGTTCGTACGTATTCCTAAAAGTATCTCCCTGAAAAGGAAATATATGTTTTGGGAAGAAGGGAAAGTTAAGTCCGAGGTTCATAGGACCTTTTGAGGTATTAAAATGGGTGGGCGAGGTAGCTTATATGATAGCATTACCTCCAGACCTAGAACGAATACATAATGTATTTCATGTATCTGTGTTACGTTCTTATAAGCCGGATTATAAGCACGTGATAGAATATGAGCATATTCATATCGAGAAGGAATTAACGTATGAGCAAACGCCGATTCAAATTGTTGATAGAAAAGAACAAGTTTTGTGTAATAAAGTCATACCTTCTGTAAAGGTGATATGGAAGAACCACGATGCAGGAGAAGCAACGTGGGAGTTAGAAGAAATGATGAAAAAGAATTATCCTCATTTATTTGTGTAATTTTTTTTATATATAACGAGATTTTGGGGACAGAATCCTTATATGGGCGAGAGAGTGTAACACCCCAGAAAATCGAACCTTTGTAAATACTTTTAATAATGAATAAAATAATATTATTTATCATTATTCTCTGTTGATTAAATGAATGTCGTTCAATAATCTAGAAATGTCGGAACGTCATAGTATTTTAACTACGTGAATGAATTAAAGTGTTTGAATTTCTAAGATGAAAATAAAAGCTTTTCGAGAAATTTTCTGAAAAACACTATTCATCAATTTCTGCTCGGGAATTATTTTTGAATTTCTGAGAAATACGTAATGTTATAATATCAAGGTGATATCGATTATGTAATAATAATCTAAGTATGGAAAACTTAATATTTCGCATGTAGACCTAATTTGGGAACGATAGATTTATTAAGCATTAAGGAAAGGAAGTTGTAATCATATGATGTGTATACATTATACGAAGTAATGAACGTAAGTATAATATGACATATTATACTATTATGTGTGAAAAATGAAATAATGTATATTATAAATTAATATACAAGTTAGCATACAAGAATTGTACGTGATGTATGAATGTTAAGTTGTTTAATTAAAGGTAATGGACTTGTAGGATTATTAACCTAATGGGAGGAGTCCAATAGAATGTGATACTCAAGCCCAAGTGTTTGATAAATCATAAGTCCAATCTATTAGGGTTTAAGCGCAACAAAGAATTAGCTAGGATGATTAACAAAGCCCAATAAGTTGGACATAATCCATGGAGCAGTCCAATTGTAAGTGGGTAGTCTTGATGGGAAAACATTTTGTGTGATGAGCAGGTGTTGTGCTAGCCAAGTTACTTAGTTGTAAAGTGATGAATAGTAAGGAGGTGGAGGTTGAGGAGGTTAATAAGGAGGAGGGATGGCCTTAAGATTATATTTCCCTCACTTTGAGTTGAATATAAATAGAAGGCTTCATATTTCATTTGTTGCTTGATAAATTTCATCCAACTCCTCTCAAGATAAGCAACTTAATTGTTAGAGAGAATAAGCCACATAAGCACTTATAAGTCACTTTAACATTTGCTAGATTTTCCAAAGAGAAGTGAAGTAATAATCTTCAAGGGTAAGACTCATATCTATTATATTTATCTCTTTTATGATAGGATTGATAGAGAAGTGGGATTGTTTGATAATATCTTGTAATAAGTCATTGATGAATGAACTTAAGTCTAATTAATTGAATAAGCAACTTGAACCTAAATAAGTTGATAAGCTTATGAAGAACTTGTCATATGATTATAGTATGATCAATATTGTATGAGAACATTGATTTATGGACTTAAGTTCATAGTATGTCATAAGCATGAGAATATGTAGTTCATAAGTTAAATAAGTCCTTGACTTATGAGAATAAGTCAAAACCTACTTTGAGAATAAAGCTGGTGTAATAAGTAACTTGTAATGTTCTTATGTTAATTAAAATCCATTTAGAATGATTAGTAATGAAGCTTTGCCGGAATTCACACGATTATACGATAATCGTCGAATACGTGAAATTCTCGGAATGGAAGTCGTATTTTGTGTTTGAAGTCGGAAACGTTGGTTTTCGATGGAGACAAGTCATATTTGGAATTATAGAGTTGCGGACTCCAAAATGACCGAATTCTGACTTAGAACGAAGAAATGAGCGTTAAACGTTCACAAACGTTTATCATTTTCGTTAAAAATGAACTAATAGGTGAAATTTTAGCAAACAAAGTCAAATAGATAAAAATCTTGCATGAACGCATAGAGTACATAATTTGTGAATCGTAGGCTTTTGAACGAGCCAATTCAGACTTATAACGAAAAAGTTATGTGTCCGGGAGTTTCGCCGAATTTACAAAAGCTACAAATTTTCTAAGGCACAGAGTTGTTGTATGGCACACAACCCAAGGCAAATGAGAGGCGCGCAATAATGATACATCTGATGTCTCGAGAAACACACGCTAACTCGCATAGAACGTGAGATGAAGGGTTAATTTTAGCCGCTAACGCCAGCTCCGGATATTAGGTATATGACCTCGCGCCACGCCATGAAGTTGAAGAGTTAATGGGTGAGGTGGCCGCCAAATGCCAACCCTAGGAAGTAGACAGTAAAGAATGATTACAAATATAACATGAAAGAGAACCCATTAGTATTAAACTAAGGTGTTAGCATAACATTGTTAAGGCATTGTTAGACACTTAATTGTATGATGATTAAGAGTTATTAATCAATTGAATGTAAGCGTAAGGTGAACGATGGAATGAAAAGCCGGAACCATAATAACAGATCTAAGTCAGGATTTAAATTGAGATGAAGGGTAAGATATAATAGTATACATACTTGGTGATATATGATTTAATGTTATACGTTATATGATCATGTATTGTAGAGACTTAGAGACCTAAAGTGTACGTGTGATAATCAGTAAGCAAACGCTGAAGGCAAGTATTCTAACCCTTGTTCCAGTTTAGTCTGGACAAGCTTTATAATTTATGTATTCTCTCGCATGAAGTCTTGAATGATGAAGTCAAAGCCAATTCTTTCGGCTAGACTTAAATTATGATTCTGTTAAGCATGATTAATGTTTACCGAGTTATATTGGTTAATCACCCAGAAGTGCTCGTAAGCTATACCGGAATTACGGACTTAGTAACGGGTTATCCTTTTCAAAAGAAATTATGAACTGCTCATAGTCTAGAGCATTAGTTGATATTCTACTGAATATTGTTGTTGAAAATATTTTGAATGAAAAGAAGTACTATTTTGAGTTATCGATATTACTTCATAACTATTGTTCAGTTACTGAAGATATATGAATTCTATGTTTCAAACATGTTGTTTATTAGAATTATAGTACTTGCTAAGCTAGTCATGCTCACTCTTTCTTGAACCATATAAACATAGCCAAGATCGAGCGGACCGAAGGCTCAAACAAAGATAAGGGCAAGGCGAAGACAAACCCTTAGATTACTTATGTAATAGAATAGTTGAATGTCTATAATATATTGAATATTATAACAAGAACAAACGAATGGGTTATAAAGAACCTGGGAAATGTAATATTATTTTGAATATATAGAAGATATATTAGTTCTTTTGAGACTTTTCAATTGAATGAATGTATGAATGGTTGTACCGTGTAGCACCATTTGCCGGGTTGGAAGATACCCAGATTTGGGGGTGTCACATTAACCCTAAGGGTTGAACCCTAAGGGTCAAACCCTAAGGGTTAAACCCTAAATGTTGCATAATTACTAAAATGCCCTTAAAAATGTATGTGAAAAGTCTAATTTACCCTTTGTGCATTATTGGAGGGAAGTGAGTGAATCTAGCCATATCTTGGTGAGTCAAAGTTTAGATATTCACATGTGCTGCAAATCTATACTATACCAGCCCCTCATATCAGCCATTTTCAATTGCATCCAATTTTATAAATAATTGAAGAGAGAGAAAGGGCTACTTTATTTTTCATTTTTTTCAAGACCTTTCTCTCTCTAGAATTCGAGATTTGAGAGTGATTATGAGTGTTAAACTAGGACTAGATCAACCTTTAGCTTTCCAATATCAGATCAAAGATCAGAAGTTCAAGGATCAAAGCTTAAAGGTATAAAAACCCTAATCTTGAAAATCTTTGATTTGATGTTAAATGTTGTTAATGATAGGTTAGATATGTGTTTTAGAGTATATTTGGGTGATCCGGGTTGATAGATCATTGATCTATAACATCTAGAGGCACGATTTTGAAGATTTTAAAAATCTGGAAAACTTGAAAAATATGGCCTGACAACCATATGTTAGAGGCCTTAGATATTTACCTGTTAATGTTTTGGTGTATTTTATGTTATGTATCTATTCTTTGTTGTTAGGGCTTTGATCTGAAACTTTAATCAAGCTCAGATCATGAATATATTGCAAGATATGATCGGTCAAAATGCGTTGACCATGCACAAAACTCTTTTCTGGGCAGCCTAGAAATTTCCCGAGTTTCTAACAGCGTTTTTGCAGGCCTTAATCTTGCTTGTGTTTTATGTTTTTGGACGTGTTGTTGGTCCGATGTTTTATACTGGTATCAGGACTACCCAATCATGATTTTAGATCACCCAGATCCGTAATAGAATCAAAATTAATCGTGGTCAACGTATGTTAACCAAATTGGCTCATGAATGTTTTCTGGAAAACCCAGATCTTTAACAGCCAAATTTTCAGACTAATATAAGACTTTATAATTGTACTCTGACATCAGGGCTACATGTAGGATCCATTAGATCTAACAAAACAGACACAGGATACAAACGGCAAGGATTCAAAGTACCCTTCTTGAACTGTTCTTCATTTCTAGAAAACCCAGAAATAAAGAACAGCTTCTGACAAGGTTTTAATAAGCTAATATCTCCATGATGTGTTGTTATTTGGACCTGAAACTTGTTTTTAGTGTAGTATTACATTGATACTACATGTGTAACACATCAAACAGCCCAAATTCATAAACAACAAAGTTTTAGATTTGGTCAAACATAGCATCCGGTAAACTGACATGCATACCTGAGTTTCACTCAAGAACACTCAAGAACATCATTAGCGACGGTTTTGTCGCCTATGGTACCTATAGCGACAGTTAATTTCGGAAATTGATTATTTTAATTAATAAATAGATAAAAATAGTTTTTAATTATTTAAAATTCTAAATAAATTTCTAAAATTATTTTAATGTCCAGAAAATTAGTTTTTTTATTATTCGCTATATTTCATATATATTTAATATTTTGGAATAATAATGGTATTTAATTTATTTAATTACAATATTAAATAAATTGTTTAAAAATGGTTTTAATTCATGAAAAATCATAAAAATTATATTATGATATTAGAAAATATTTTAAGTTATTTTTAGTAACTTTTAATATTTTGTGATGAATTTTATTAATTAGTTAATATTAATTATAATTATTTTTGTAATAAATATATTAAATAAATTATGGAAAAGTAGAATTAATGATTTAAAAATAATATAAAAATTATTTAAGGATTATAAAAAATATTTTTAGTTATAAAATATAACTTTTGAAATTTTTCCAAGGAAATATTAATATTTTAATATTAATAGCAATTATCGGATAATGGATTTAATTATTTAAAAATCATATAAATGTGATTTTAAGGTATTAAAATACTTTAATATATGATAATTATATTATAATATTGTGATATGATTTTTATTAATATTTAATATTAAATAAATAGTAATGATATGAGAATAATGTAGTATTTATATTATTTAAATACGATATTAATGATCAAAAAATTATGATAAATGATATTAATTATCTGAAAATTATTACAAGTCTATGAAAGTTATTTTGACTGATAATATGATTATCTAAGAAATTGTTAAGTGTTTAGGCAGAGTTTAATTGAACTTAAACTCGATAATTATCCGACTAGACCGTCGGGATGTTAGACTTTTATCGGATTCAACTTGTAATTAAATAGTCTGACTTGATGCTAAGTGTTATGTGTTGTATAGACTGATAGGATTATGTGGTATGTGTTTAGGTTATTATATGTGTATATATATATATATAATAGTATTATATTGTGATGATATTATTCTAATTTATATTGCGATATTATTACTAATAAAGGTCTTCGGATAAAGCGATATAGAATGTGTAACGGTAATCAACGGTTTAGGCAAGTTTTACTTAACTCTACTAAGAGTTGTTTCATTCAGATATGCTTATGGTTAATCATTGTTGATTGCCACTGTAGAATTGTACTCTGTACACATTGCATATATAAGTCAGGTATGAAAGGCTAATCACCTTCATTACCAGTTGGTCCAGATATATTTGTTTATGTTCAATACTTGTTCAGTCAAAATTTTGTTTGTGCTAATTCACAACTATATTGATGAATTGTAGCCATCTTATTATTCAGACTCTTTCAATCATGATATATCTTAATAGATTTAAACTTGTTGGGCAACTTTCATGCTCACCCTTGCTATATCATGATAAACATTGCAAATTAAGACGAATACGTCGGATACAAGGAAAAGATAAAGACAAGTTCAGCTTGGGATTAAATATGCATCTAATTTGTAATAGTATAGTTTGATAATAATGTATGTGTTAGTCAAGTTATGAGTTGTGTATAAGTTAAGATTACTCAATTTTGGGGAAATAGTGTGTAAAGTGTATTGTATAAACAATTTTGGGGATGCTATAATTCGCAACTTCTATGTTCAAAGGATCTTCTAAACATTCTCCAGGTGTACTAAGTTTATTAAAAATTCTTCAGATACAAAGGAACAGGTGGCACCCGAATTAAATAATACATAAGCATTTATATTATTGATTGGTATTATACTTGACACCAAGTCCTTTGCAGCTACTACATCTTAGACGGTTATGTTAAAGGTTCGAGTGGTCGATCGGTTGGGTTGCGCAGGTCCACCAAACATTAAATTACTTCATCCTCCTTAGTTTCCGCCAGCTCCACCGCTTCCTTTCTTTGGGCAATCCTTTATCTGGTGCTCTGTTGATCCACAAGCAAAACATCCTCTGATCTTCTTCAACTTTGGGTAATTTGGCGATATGTGCCCCTCTTGGCCGCAGTTATAACAAGTGTTTTTCCTCTTCCAGCATTCTCCCTGATGACTTCTTCCAAATTTGTTGCAAGCTTCAGTCCTCTTCTTGAAGTTTCCCTGGTGACTTCCACCTTGGTTATTGTTTCTGTTGTTATTTACCTATTTCCTCTTTCTAGAGTTACTTCCTCCGCTGCTGCTCCCTCCACGATGCTCACTACTAGCATTCTTATTCTTCTTCTCCTTATGATATTGACTTAAGGCCTCACTGCCACCTTCCGCAATGATTGCCTTCTCCAACAATGTTGTAAAGGAATCAATCTGGAAGACTGATACCTTATTATACAACCATGGCTTCAACCCTTTCTCAAAATATCTTGCCTTTCTCTCCTCATCCACAACTTGGTGTTCTACAAATCGCGCTAGTTCATTGAACTTAGATGCATATTGCGCCACCGTCATATCACCTTGTTTTAACTCCAAGAATTTTACTTCCATCCTACTCTTCATACTCTTCGGGAAATAATTCTTTAAAAATAGCGTCGTAAACCTCTCCGATGTTATTGTTCCTTCCCCCGCTCTCTGCTGATTAGTTTCCTACAAATTGTTCTCATCACCTCTCATCATGTATGTGGCAAATATTATCTTCTGGTCTTCCCCCACGCGAGCTATAGTGAAGGCCTTCTTGATCTCCTTGATCCAGGTTTACGCAACTATCGGGTCAATGGTTCCTGCGAACTCTGGGGGTCCTACACTCTTAAAATCTTTGAAGGTTGTTACTGGGATAACTTGGAGAACAGGTGGTACAGTTTCATTTCTTCCCCTCAGAGCTTCTCCCAATAAATCTACCAGTCTCTTTATTGGATCTACATGACCTCTCTCATCATTAACTGACTCTTCTGGGATAGTTATTTTATGTCTGGGCGGCATTTTCTGCATCAAATTTTTTTTCATTTTATTATCTAATTATAATACTTAGACATTTCTTAATAGAAAAGAACTACATGTTTATAACACGTTTCTAAATATAAGATCATTTATATTCATATGCCAAATAGTTACAATACATGTTCTTTTCTAGCATACTACTATAAATGATAACACATATCCCCTAATATCATAAAAGACGGGGACATACTAACTTACTACTCCTCTAACACTTTTCAGAAGTTTGGGGGTCTACCACTATCTCACATCTTACAAAAAGGATTGAGATTACAATAACATATTAATAACATATAAATAGAAATACTACACTACTGAGCTTTTCCCTCTAGACTCAATCTAACATCCCACGCTCAATGGCACTCTGATATTTCTTTTGTGTGATGTGCACCACCACGTCTCGGCTTATAGTATGCCGAGTCTGTCCTTGCTCAACTGGGTAATGATTTACCCCATCGATCAATCTCTCCATGGCTGTGCATAGAGCATAGCCCATCTTGTTCATCTTCCTCATCTTCCATCACACCTCATCTTCTAGATCATCTGCCCTATCATTGGCTTCCTCCCACTTCTCCTCGAAGTGAATCCTATCCATCACCTCCATCTCTAACTGAGTTCAGAGAGCCTCTTTCTTCGCTATCTCACTCAGAACCTTTTGTTCTAATTCCTCCAGCTTTCCTGCCACCTCAACATTCCTCACCACTGCTCGGTGAAATAAAGCTCCCATCTGGATTCCTGCCTCCTTACGGTGATCAACTTCCACCTCCATCTCCTGCATCACTAGTTGCCTTTGATGGTCCTCGTCCCTCAACTTTTGAACGCAGACTCCCTCTCCCTAGCCTCATCCTCTAGCTCCTCTACTCTACATCCCAACTCCAAAATATGCTCCTCATACTCTCCTAACATCTGATCCTCAAAAGTAGCCTCGTCTGAGTCCTCCATTAGCTCGGGCTCCTCCTCCGAATCAGACTCCACCTCTTCCTCATCATCATCATCATGCATCGGGGCCACTACTGTAACAATCCGGAAATTTCAAATTGTAATTTAAATATTTATTGAATTATATAAATATTTATTTGAGGTGTTTATTGTTGATTAAATATTTATTGATGTGATGGTTGTTAATAAATATTTATGAATCTAAATTTATTAGATAGTGTTCTAAATTAAATTAAATTAAATTATAATTCGTAGAGTTGTAACATGATGTGAGATGTCATATTGTTATGTTGATTTAATAATTTAAATGGTATATTAAGTTATTAAATAAAATTATAATGAAATTATAATTTGGTGTTATTTGTTTAAATGTTAAATTTATTTAAAAATATATTATGTGATTGATTTATTTGATTAATGTTGGATATAGAAATCCTAATAAATAAGATGTAATTATACATTATAAACTAAATAGTTGTTAAAATAAATTAATAGAGTTTAATCTAGTTTTGCCAAATAGGGCTTAAAATATTAAGTCTTTAATATTTAAAGAGTTTTGCCAAACAAAGCCTTATGGATTTTGGATTTTTAAATTTTGAATTTTAATAATACAAATAGAATATATAAAATAAATTAAAATAATAAATCTAATATATTTATAATATATACGCTTGTTTTGTAACTGACATTTTATTAAGTTGACGTATTAAGGTTTAGTAGTTTTATTTTTATGCATTGTTTATCAGTTGGTTTTACGCCTTATTCGCTAAGCCTAGAGAATACTGAGTTTTGTGGGAGTTGAGAGAATTTGAGAGAGAAGGATTGCAAAGCATTTACAGTTTTTAACAAAAAAGATTGCAAGTAATTTGAAGGTACTTCTTATACAACCTTAGTATGTGTGTGTGTGTGTGTGTATATATATATATATATATATATATATGTCTACATATGTGAATTACGGCAAAATTTCATGTACTCTGTGAAATCAAATATGTTGAATTGTTGCTATACAATGAGATAATTGTGTTTATATGTGTTGTGATGGTTGAGGTTGTATGTAAACAAGAGTTTGTTATGCTAATTAGAGTTTAGAAGTTGAAAAAAAATAATGACAGTGTTTGTATTTTTTTCTCATATAGCTTATGTAAGTACCAATTTTGATGGTCAGTTCATATGTTAAACTGCAAATTGGGTCTTGTTCATGCTAGTTCGTTAATAAACGAGCATAATATAATTTGAATGAAGAAATTTGGCCAAGTATAGAGATTACAGTGATAATTTTTGCAAGAGATGTCAAAAATGGAGTTTTCATATGAAAATATGGAATTTGAGAAATTAAATTTGCTTAAGTTGTTGTTAAATTGTTGTTATTGGTTGAATATGTTAGCAAACATGTTTGTAATAGTTTTATTTCAATTGTTTGTGTTAAAATTACTGTTTGGTGGGTGAAATTCGTGTTAGTTGGCTTAAGAAAAGTGTCGTAACCATGTTCTGCAAAAATGGAATTGTATAGAAGCGGACGCAGAATTGACGCACTTGCAAAAGGCAAGAACCTAGTGTAAAATCATGCGGCCGCAAGGCCAAAGGTTCTTGTCTCAAACAGTGAAGTCTGTTACTTCTGCAGACTTTGGACGTTCAATGTAACTTAGCTTAATATTAGGTTAATGTGAGAACCATGTAACAACAAGGTTAAACAGGGTCGTGTAATGTGGTTAGTAAATTCAAAGTTGTAAAAGTGATTAGTAAGTTACGAACGTGTTATGTGATAACTTAAAATACACAATGAATGTTAGACAAGTATTGTGAAGTCAACACTTGGAATTTCTGAAATGTAAATGGTAATGTAAGACTTGTGCTAAAATGATAAGTTTAGCTAGAATTGTACATGTTGTGGTATGTTAGTATATCTAATAGGTATTGTGGTTCTAAACCTATGTGTAGGTGAATGTGAGTTTAATATTATAGCTTACGCTCGAGGCAAGTTTCTAAACTTCTCTTTTTATATTGAGCAAGTTCTCTAATTCTATTTTATAATTGAGCAAGTTTTCTAACTCTACACTTTCGTTGAGCTAGTTCTATTATTACATGGTGTAGCTTTATTCTCTTGGTTGAGCAGGTTTCATATCTTAAACTGTTATTGAACAAATCATTTGTTCCTAAATTTCATTTGAGTAAACTTTAACTCTAATGTTATTGGAATTCTCATTATTTTTGATTGATTCAAACTTGTTATAGTTAAGTAGGTTTCTTATGTTCTATTCTTGTATAATGAACGTAGTTTTTGAACTCACGTCTCTATTATTGAGCTGTTTATTACTTTTCATGAGCTAATACCATGTTGGGCAAGTTATTAGTTTCCAGCTTGCAATCAGTTAATGTACGTTTTGTAATTTCATTGCTAATGTTATAAGACCCTAACCTTGGCTTTATTTATTGTTCAAGCAAAGGTTTATCATTTTATTCATTTTATTCAATACTTATGCTCTCTAGTTATTTCCAAGCATGCATTTAATATTTATAGTCAATTTACCTATGATTCTCAGTTTTTTTATGTTATGTTATTGTTAAACAACTATTGTGTTATCAATCATTGTTGATTCAACTACTCCCCTAGTTGATGATCGTTTAACTTCAAATTACCCTTGAAAGCTTATCCAAACCAAACTTTCTTTGGTGCGGACTTGTACTCTAAATATTGAGATGAACAACCCTATGATTATTAGTGGATAATTTACGCTTAGCATTGAAATGTTTGTGCACAATACATTGTACGAAGGGCTGATACCCCTAAGTACGAAGAGTCCTTATAGTCTTATGACTGTTAAAGTTGAAGTTGAATGATTACTTGCAACTGTGGACATAGTTCGTGGTCTTATGACCCTCAGATATATATTCCATATTTTGATTCCATTCTTTGGTTATCATTGATAGAGTACTATTCAGTTTTGATGAGCCTTTTCATTGGCAATTATTATATTCTTGTTGACTCATTGCTATATCTAGTGAGCATTTGTTTTGCTCACTCTTGCATATTTATATACTCATTGCAGCTAAAGTTGAGAAGGTAGATGAACCTACAACTAGCAAAGGAAAGGGGAAAATGTACAAGTGATGCAAACTTGTAATTTTGTTTTATGGTTATAATGATAGTCTTTTATTTAAGGATGTGATGTAATAATTTAGTTCCGCACTTGTATAATGTTTAAGGTTAGACAACTTGGGATGTTTTCGGATTTAATGATGTAACCCTATTTAAAGGGAATATTTATCCTTTAAATATTAATTTATTTGGGTAGATAGTATGAATGTATGGATAGTGAGCACCAAATCTTGAGGGAATAAAGTACCTAGATTTACGGATGTCACAGGTTGGTATCAAAGCTGTTAGGTTATGAATCTTAGGTGGGGGAAACGCCTTAGGGAGTAGCCTTTGAAAAGATAGTGATGATAACTTATGTGCTCATGATAACATAAAACACTTATGTGCTTATGTGATTATAACTTATGTGCACGTGAGTGTCGAGTAGTAATGATTAGTAATTACACTTAAAAATTTGGTTGATAGGATGGCTAATATAGGCGGATCCAGTCAGGCTAGGGAGGAAGGATCCCAGATGGCTAGAGATGAGGAGCCTCGAGATATTCAGGTGGTGTGGGAACAACTACTGCCACGGGAAGAAACTCCGTTGGTCACAGTAGTTGAGCAGGAGAGAATACCTGATGAGGACAATGAGATATAGACGAACGAGGAGGACCCTGTTGAGCTGCCACAGTCGGAAGACGAGAACGAGGAGGTAGAAGAGATTCCACTTAATTTGATGGCTGCCCGTATGTACGACGAGGTGTATGACCGTAATGTGGAACTTCAAGATACCATTAAGAAGTTGCAAGAGATAGTAGCTGAACAGCAGTCCTCGATGGCACAGAAGGACGACGAGATCTAGGATCGAGAGGAACGTCTAAATAACGTTGAAGAGAAGCTGGTTCACACCGAAGCAGAGAACGAGCGTATGATTGCAGAGATTGCAGAGTTGAAGAACAATTTGAAAGAGGAATCTACTAAGAGGGCAAGAGCTAAAGATGCGTACAATGAAGTTTATCAACGAGCTGGAGTAGCAGAGAGAGACGCACAAGCAAAAAGGATGAAGATGGAAGAAATGAATAACGTATTCAACACCGTGATCAATCGAGCTCAAGATTGGGTCATGTGTTATCCAATTTAGTTTGAGACGCTACCATCATACATATTAGATCGCCGAACAATGTTCTGAATTATGGAGGAGGAGCGTCGTAAGGCTACGCAGCATCTTAGTAGGACATCGTAGGGAATGTACTTGATATGTAATTATTATGTGATTGATGAGTAAATAAGATGTAAATCCCGGGTATGATACAACCAATGGGATGTGATGATGATGAAGTAATCCTTCAACTTTTATAGTTCAGAAAAGTAATGTAAATAGTAGTGATGCTATTGTTTTGATGTTTTTTAAAAAAAAAAATATGAATGAATAAAAGTAATTATTTTATTCAAGTGTTATATATGTGTTACGTGAAAAAAAAAATATGTGTAAATTAAGTAGAAATACTTAAAGAAATGGAGTATTAGTCTAATGAGTGTATTTTTAACAGAAAATGCCTCCAAGATGTCAAACATCTCGACAAAGAACCACTGAAGGCACCAATAACATTAATGCTGAAGATAATCCAGTTCAGCAATTCGTAACGTTACTAATAGGAGCGTTGCAGAATCAGCCTCAAAATTAAGGAACAAGTTTTAAGGATTTTAAGGCAGTTGGACCACCCGAATTCCGTGGGTCCATGAATCCAATTGAGGCTCAGACCTGGGTCATGGAGATTGAGATAGTGTTCGATGTTGCGAGAGTAGGGGAGGAGCAGAAGACTGCTTTTGCAACATTCATGTTGAAAGTAGAGGCGGGTTATTAGTGGCAAGCCAATAAAACCTGAGGAGGTTTAGGGGTAATGTCTTGGGAAAGGTTTAAGGAGATATTCTTCGAGACCTATTTCCCAGAAAGTTCAAAGAGTCAGCTAGAAGTGCAATTTTTGGAACTAAAGCAGGGAACGATGTCGGTGTCGAGTATGCCGCAAGAATCAATGAGTTGGCGAGTGTAACGCCCCGAAATCCGGTCTATTTTCACATCCGGATTCCGTACGTCACAATCCCATCTTCTTCCAAACATACATCATTATATAGCTAAATATAACAACATACATCCTCAAATCCCAAGTTCTAAAACCTTAGAACTTCTTCCATTACAAATAATAATAATTACATTATTCTTTAAATCTTGTAAAAGTGACTTTTATCCTCCACCAAGGATACATAATTGTTCATTAAACTATTCTATATTTTAATTCTATCATTCTATATTACAAGTCTTCGCTTGATCTTCACGCACATTCATACACTGAATGGCACATCGTCTGGATACTGATCAGCGTGATCTATACGGGATCCTTAAGTTCTTCTAACATCGTTCGCTGAAAATGTTTTTATTCAAAGCAAGTGTGAGCATTCAATTGCCCAGCAAGTTATAACAGTTGAACAAACAACTTTAAGAATTCAAACATTCTTTTAGGAGTTCAATAACCGAACAAAGGTTATGAAGCAACTTGAATAATATGAATAGTCTCGATTCCGATCATTTTAAAACATTAGTCACATTAACTTTGAAATACTTTCATTCTCTACTCTCTTTTATACGTATTTTGTCTGGCTAGAATCAATAGCACAGACTTAACAACAATGATTCATGTATAAACAGAACATGCTCATATTGAACAGTTCAATCACAGAACAGTTCATATCATAGAAACACCTAAGTGTTCACATTGTGGCACAAGGCCTCATATATTCTAACATCTTGAACAAATATCACACATTTGCACATAGACAGAACTTCTCAAGTTCAACATCTGAGAAGTTTTAGAAACCAGCATTCATTTAAAATATGAATGAAGTTAGGAAACTTGCCTTACGCAGAGCTACAACCTATAGTTTACGCTGAACTGCTCATTCCAAATCCTATATAGCACATAATGAAATAACACATACACCAATTAGTCATATACTTGACTTACGCATTAGTTTACTTAACTTTACTTCTTAGAGTTCACATTCTTATAAACTAAGTTTATGCGACCAACTTCCTTTACTGGTTAACGGCTTCATGATATACAGAGATGTCTTAATCAATACATTAATCATCTTTAATGATTTATATTCTTATCTTCTTCTTATACTTCCCTAGGACTTAGCACCCATCGTGTCTCTACTAGTAGTCCATATGGTACTCTGAGTGGTTTCCCACAAACAACCAACAAACAAGTTCCTGTCTCATCTCAACTGCCCATAACAGTGAGTTAGATCGGTTGCCAGTTTTGTCTATACCTTCACTCTCTGAAGGAATTGCTTAGCCCAGCTCCCATATGTCAACCATCAAAGGTTACAATTATACTACAACCCAAATTCATCTTAACTTATCCGAACTATTAAACAATAATGTTGGTTAAGTCAATTTCTTATTCCATATGGCTTTCTGGCAACTAAATGTCATACCTCAGGATTTATTCATCATCGTCTAAGTCATACAGTCTTTTGTATACTCAGAACGATCATTCCTTATTCATTCTACATATTTATAGCGTTAACTATTTTATGTTACCTTATTCTTATCTTACAACGTCCGGTTCATTCGACTCGGAACGTCATCCAAGTTATAAACATTAACTCGGCTTCTTTTACGTTATACGTACTTGTCTTTAATTCAGCTTCTTCATCATTCACAGGTTTAATCATTGGTCTTCAGTATCCTACGGTCAAACCATACACGGAGTGTAGGTTTTACCCGTTTAATATTCGCGTACACTCAACCTTCACGTCGGTTAAAGTGTTTAATGCTTACATTTCATTTTAACATTCTCATCCGACTCACATTCGGCTTTCATTAATCTTATTACCGTTCACTACAGTTTCTTGATAATTCATACCTTACTTACTACTTTCGTCAACATCTAAGTTATACAACCGATGTACACTTAGAACGTTCGCTCGATGTGAATACGATTCACGAGGATCGTTTACGTATTCAACGTTTACGTTGATCATTCTTTAATCTCTACTTCAACCTTTACCCAAGGTTTTAGTTTCTTTCATTCATTATTATCATTTGAATCCCATGATCAATATTCTTTCTTAATGTCAAAGCCATATAGTTCGTTGTATGCTACGACCGATCGTTCATCGCAACAACGTTGAATTCACAGCTTCTATACGCCTTACATTCATCTCTCATTACCATGTCATAACATCGAAATGTTATACATTACGTTCGTTACTCAAGGACTAAGGAATCACCATTATAGTAATCCCTTACGTTCGATTATCGCGACTACGGTCCCCGAATATTGGTTCCGTAACCAGCATCAACCTTTATCAAAGGTTTAATATACTTTATTAAGTTTTACATTAGTTGAACTATATGTTCATATTTTTTTCTTGCACATCCCCCAGTAATTGAGCAATAAAAATCTCATTTCTGGGCATTTCCCTGCACTGGCGCTGCGGCGCCGTGTCCCTTCCTTTATCTCGCGCTGCAGTGCCACTCTGCAGTGTCAAACTGCCGAGGCTAGTGCTGCGACACCACTCCCTTCACAAATTCTCACGCCATGTTGCCACTTAGCAGTAACTGATGGCCCAGGATCGCGCAGTGGCATCGACCCCTAAGGCATGACTCACGCTGCGGCGCAAAGCATGAATCCTAGAAAAATTTTCTAAGTCTTTTACAAGCTTGAGACGCTGACTTTGCAATCTCATAACTTCTTCGTTATAACTCGAAACGAGGTCGTTCTAAAGCCATTTTCTTCCTTATCTTACGTACTTCAATTACCCATGGACAGAACTTCGTTTTGAATCCATTAACATGCCATTCAATTGGCTTAATCTTTGTTCTTCATTCGTTTTATGTTATTAACGTTCTTCGTTCGTTCGTCCGTAATTAGGTCATCCGAACTCGGAACTTGTTTGTTCTTGAGCCCATGACACACGTTTTCTATGTTATCTTACATTTTTATGAAACCCTACATGTTCGGGTTCATTTACTAACTTTCTATTTCTCTTTCATCTTTTACGAATTTTCGCCATAACATCGTTATAACTCAATTTTAATCCATTCTTCATGAACGTTTCTAACGTTCCTAACCAAGCAATAAGTAACTAACTTATATGCAATGGTTTTAAACATGTCCATCAACAACAATTATCCTACGATGGTTTTAAATTTGTCCATCAACAACATTCTTCGCGTTCTTCACGTGTTCTTCATTTTTAATCGATATTTTGGATTACGATTTTACTTTTTCTTGGAATTTGATGTTATAGAACATCATTCCTTACTTATTTGACCTACTCATTCATAAGATTCATTCGGATTGCTCAAAATCCATACGAATCTTACACTTCCTTAAGAAATTTATAAACTAAATTTCTTATTTCTTATTTCTTCAATTTCTTACGATTTCAACCATATGAAATCATTTCTAACATCTTTTACGTCATATTCTTGTTAAGCTATGTTTTTAACAAATAAAGCTTAAAGAAAATTTATAGAAGACTAGGTTTCGGATTACCTTCCTTCTTTAATCTCATTCCGTCGGATAAAGCGTGCACTTGGGCAAGCTTTTCCTCTTCCTTTTCCTCTCTTCCCCCACCCGAACTCTCTCTCTCTCTCTCTCTACCAAAGTGTTGGTTGAATTTTCAAACCAAACAAATGAGTTTAAGGCTTGTTTATATAGAAAACCAAGGCTAAGGGCATTTTAGTCATTTCGCCCCAACCTCCTTACTATTCACAAAGCTTCTGTTGGAAGGTTCGTGCTCCCATCTTTCGAAATTCGTCCGACAGTTCGAAAACTGCGATTCTCGGAATACAAATATTTTTGGATAATTCATATTTCTTTTATCGATTAACTTTTACGTATTCTTCGGATCTCCGAAAAACTGAAAAACACTTTTCACCATTAAGCATTTTTCTTCACGTTTTCCCCTAACATAGTTAAATGGGTGAAAAGTACATAACATAACTTTTCGTCATTTTTATTTTATCCGATTTTTGCACGTTTTTTGAGAAAAACTTTTATCGGCTTACTTAACATTTAACGATATATTATCGTCAAATTTTTCGACGGAATGTCATTTCGACATACCGAAACTCTCGAAATGGCTTAGGTTATTCAAACCCTAACCCTTAGGGTTTCATCGGGTGAATAGTGCCTATTTCGTCTTTTTCTCCGAAAATATTTTGTTCCCAGAAAAAATTTATTTTCGTCTTGAAAATTCTTACTCATTTAGTCTACCTTGTAGCTAGAATCCTCCCGATTAATAAACACATAGCACAGAATAGTATTAATAAAAATTCATTTTATTAATAACTAATTCTTTAACTCTTAAATTATGAACAATCTGATTTTCTGGGTTGTCACATTCTTCCTCCCTTATAAAAATTTCATCCTCGGAATTTCTTAAAACCACACCCATACCCGGGTCATCACATTCACCCCTTCTTAACAGAATTTCATCCTCGAAATTTTATCTTAGTCATCTTCTCAACTTCTCTTCAAAGAAGTTCTTATCTTTCATACATTCCCTACCCTTCATAACTTATCAAGAATCATGAAGTGAAAGGAATAAATAGGAATATAAGGATTCCTTTAAAACATTTCATACTTTTGCTGAGGGGTCAAATTAACCATGAACTCTTACTAGGTTTAACAACATTTCACCGTAAACTCCATCTTCTTTTGCTGAGGTGTAACGCCCCGAAACCCGGTCTATTTTTACATCCGGATTCCGTATGTCACAATCCCATCTTCTTCCAAACATACATCATTATATAGCTAAATATAACAACATACATCCTCAAATCCCAGATTCTAAAACCTTAGAACTTCTTCCATTACAAATAATGATAATTACATTATTCTTTAAATCTTGTACAAGTGACTTTTATGTGCCACCAAGGATACATAATCGTTCATTAAACTATTATATAGTTTAATTCTATCATTCTATATTACAAGTCTTCGCTTGATCTTCACGCACATTCATACACTGAATGACACTTCGTTAGGATACCGATCAGCATGATCTTTACAGGATCCTTAAGTTCTTCTAACATCGTTCACTGAAAATGTTTTTATTTAAAACAAGTGTGAGCATTCAATTGCCCAACAAGTCATAACAGTTGAACAAACAACTTTAAGAATTCAAACATTCTTTTAGGAATTCAATAACCGAACAAAGGTTATGAAGCAGCTTGAATAATATGAATAGTCTCGATTCCAATCATTTTAAAACATTAGTCACATTAACTTTGAAATACTTTCATTCTCTACTCTCTTTCATACGTATTCTATCTGGCTAGAATCAATAGCACAAACATAACAACAATGGTTCATGTATAAACATAACATACTCATATTGAACAGTTCAATCACAGAACAGTTCATATCATAGAAACACTGAAGTGTTCACATTGTGGCACAAGGCCTCATATATTCTAACAACTTGTACAAATATCACACATTTGCACATAGACAGAACTTTTCAAGTTCAACATCCGAGAAGTTTTAGAAACCAGCATTCATTAAAAATATGAATGAAGTTAGGAAACTTGCCTTACGCACATCTACTGATTTTATAGTTTACGTTGAATCGCTTCATTCCAATTCCTATGTAGCACATAAGGAAATAACACATACACCAATTAATCATATACTTTACTTACGCATTGGTTTACTTAACTTTACTTCTTAGAGTTCATGTTCTTATAAACTAAGTTTATGCGACCAACTTCCTTTACCGGTTAATGGCTTCATGACATACAGAGATGTCTTACTCAATACATTAATCATCTTTGATGATTTATATTCTTATCTTCTTCTTAGAATTCCCTAGGACTTAGTACCCATCGTGTCTCTACTAGTAGTCCATGTGGTACTCTGAGTGGTTTCCCACAAATAGCCAATAAACAAGTTCCCGTCTCATCTCAACTGCCCATAACAGTGAGTTAGATCGGTTGCCAGTTTTGTCTATACCTTCGCTCTCTGAAGGAATTGTTTAGCCCAGCTCCCATATGTTAACCATCAAAGGTAACAATTGTACTACAACCTAAATTCATCTTAACTTATCCGAACTATTAAACTATAATGTTCGTTAAGTCAATTTCTTATTACTTATGGCTTTCTGCCAACTAAATGCCATACCTCAGGATTTATTCATCATCGTCTAAGTCATACAGTCTTTTGTATACTCAGAACGATCATTCCATATTCATTCTACATATTTATAGCGTTAACTATTTTATGTTACCTTATTCTTATCTTATAACGTCCGGTTCATTCGACTCGGAACGTCATCCAAGTTATAAACATTAACTCGACTTCTTTTACATTATATGTACTTGTCTTTAATTCAACTTCTTTACCATTCATAGGTTTAATCATTGGTCTTCAGTATCCTACGGTCAAACCATACACGGAGTGTAGGTTTTACCCGTTTAATATTCGCGTACACTCAACCTTCACGTCGGTTAAAGTGTTTAACGCTTACATTTCATTTTAACATTCTCATCCGACTCACATTCGGTTTTCATTAATCTAATTACCGTTCACTACGGCTTTCTTAATAATTCATACCTTACTTACTACTTTTGTCAACATCTAAGTTACACAACCAATGTACACTTAGAACGTTCGCTCGATGTGAATACGATTCACGAGGATCGTTTACGTATTCAACGTTTACGTTGATCATTCTTTAATCTCTCATTCAACCTTTACCTAAGGTTTTAGTTTCTTTCATGCATTACTATCATCTGAATCCCATGATCAATATTCTTTCTTAATGTCAAAGCCATACAGTTCATTGTATGCTAAGACCGATCGTTCATCGCAACAACGTTGAATTCACAGCTTCTATACGCCTTACATTCATCTCTCATTACCATGTCATAACATCGAAATGTTATACATTACGCTCGTTACTCAACGTCTAAGGAATCACCATTATAACAATCTCTTATGTTCGATTATCACGACTACGGTCCCCGAATATTGGTTCCGTAACCTGCGTCTACATTCTTTGTCTTTTAATCTCATTTAATCTTTTCGTTCAACCTTTATCAAAGGTTTAATATACTTGATTAAGTGTTACATTAGTTGAACTATATATTCATATTTTTCTCTTGCACATCCCCCAGTAATTGAGCAATAAAAATCTCATTTATGGGCATTGTTCGCACCTGCAAGATCATGCTTGGCTGCAGTGTCCCTTCGTTTATCTTCATACGCTTGACCTACTCTACAAAGGTCAAGCTGCCGAGGTCAAGTAACTGCGATGCCACTCTTTTCACAAATTCTCACGCCGCTGTGCCACTTAAAGTAGTTGATGGCCCGGGCTCGTGCTATGGCGTCGGCCCGCAAGGAACGACTCGCGTTGCGGCGCCAAGCATGAAACCTAGAAAAATTTTCTAAGTCTTTTACAAGCTTGAGACGCTGACTTCGCAATCTCATAACTTCTTCATTATAACTCAAAACGAGGTTGTTCCAAAGCCATTTTCTTCCTTATCTTACGTACTTCAATTACCCATGGACAGAACTTTGTTTTGAATCCGTTAACATGCCATTCAATTGGCTTAATCTTCGCTCTTTGTTCATTTTACGTTATTAACGTTTTTCGTTTGTTCGTCCGTAATTCGGTCATCCGAACTTGGAACTCGTTCGTTCTTGAGTCCACGACTCACATTTTCTACGTTCTCTTACATTCTTATGAAACCCTACACGTTCGGTTTCATTTCCTAACTTTCTATTTCTCGTTCATTTTTTACGAATTTTCGCCATAACTTCGTTATAGCTCAATTTTAATCCGTTCTTCATGAACGTTTCTAACGTTCCTAACCAAGCAATAAGTAACTAACTTATACGCAATGGTTTTAAACTTGTCCATCAACAACAATTATCCTACGATGGTTTTAAATTTGTCCATCAACAACATTGTTCGCGTTCTTCGCGTGTTCTTCATTTTTAATCGATATTTTGGATTACGATTTTACTTTTTCTTGGAATTTGATGTTATAGAACATCATTCCTTACTTATTTGACATACTCATTCATAAGATTCTTTCGGATCGCTCAAAATCCTTACGAATCTTACATTTCCTTAAGAAATTTATAAACTAAATTTCTTATTTCTTATTTCTTATTTCTTCATTTTCTTACGATTTCAACCATATGAAATCATATCTAACATCTTTTACGTCTTATTCTCGTTAAGCTATGTTTTTAACAAATAAAGCTTAAAGAAAATTTATAGAAGACTAGGTTTCCGATTACCTTTCTTCTTTAATCTCATTCCGTTGGACAAAGCGTGCACTCGGGCCAGCTTTTCCTCTTCCTTTTCCTCTCTTCCCCCACCTGAACTCTCTCACTCTCTCTCAAAGTGTTGGTTGAATTTTCAAACCAAACATATGAGTTTGAGGCTTGTTTATATAGAAAACCAAGGCTAAGGGCATTTTAGTCATTTTGCCCCAACCTCCTTACCATTCACACCTCCTCAATAGACCTCCTTACTATTCACGAAGCTTCAGTTGTAAGCTTCGTGTTTCCATCTTGCAGAATTCGTTCGACAATTCGAAAACTGCGATTCTCGGAATCTAAATATTTTTGTATAATTCGTCTTTCCTTTACCGATTAACTTTTACGTATTCTTCGGATCTCCAAAAAAGTGAAAAACACTTTTCACCATTAAGCGTTTTCCTTCACGTTTTCCCCTAACGTAGTTAAATGAGTGAAAAGTACATAATAGTACTTTTCGTCATTTTTATTTTATCTGATTTTTACACGTTTTTTGAGAAAAACTTTTATCGGCTTACTTAACATTTCAAGATATATTATCGTCAAATCTTTCGACAGAATGTCATTTCGACATACCGAACTCTCAGAACGACTTAGGTTATTCAAACCCTAACCCTTAGGGTTTTATCGGGTGAATAGTGTCTATTTCGTCTTTTTCCCCAGAAATATTTTTTTCCCGGAAAAATTTTATTTTCATCTTGAAAATTCTTACTCGTTCAGTCTAGCTTGTAGCCAGAATCCTCCCGATTAATAAACACATAGCAGAGAATAGTATTAATAAAAATTCATTTTATTAATAACTAATTCTTTAACTCTTAAATTATGGACAATCCAATTTTCCGGGTTGTCACAATGTGGTTTGCGCCATATCAAGTCAGCACAGATGAACGCAAGGCAAAGAGGTTTAAGCAGGGACTAAAGCCCTGGTTGTACAGTAGAGTCTCCCTGTTCTAGCTAAAGACTTTTGCAGCAGTGATGGACAAGGCAATTCTCACTGAGAGTGGAGGCGAGGCTGTAACAAAACACAACCAAGAGCAGAGAAAAAAGAAGAATGAAGGTGAAGTTAAGAATTGGAGAGGTAGTAACGGTGGAAATGGCAATAACAATTTGAAGAGAAAGTGGAATGCAAATGTGGGTTCAGGAAACCAGTAGGGTAATCGGAAAAATAAGAAGTTCGAAGCATGTGCTACATGTGGGAAGTTTCACAAAGGTGTGTGCTTGATGGGAAAATGACTATTCTTTAATTGTGGCCTGGAGGGTCATATCGCCTAAAATTGCAATCAACCTAAGAAGAACGTTTGCTTCACCTGCGGGTCCAAGGATCACTTTGCTCGTGAATGCCCTAAGAAGAGAACTGGGGAGACAAATGGAAACAAAGGAAATGTTATTGGAGGTGCGCTAACTATTGCTGGGCCAACATCAACAAATAAGCGCACAGCCAGAACCTTCAACATGACGGTGCAGGACACGGTGCAATCAAAAGATGTCGTGTTAGGTATTATCCCAATCAATGATATAAATGCATATGTATTATTTAATTCGGGTGCTAGTTGCTCGTTTATATCTGATGAATTTACTAAGAGGTTAGAAATACATAGTGAAGAGTTGAATTTCCCTTTAAACATAGAAATTGCGATTAGGGAAGTAATTCCTGTTAGGTTCGTATACAAGAATTATAAGGTGAACATTAAGGGGAATGTTATGGCAGTTGATTTAATCCCGATAAAACTTGGAGAATTTGACGTGATATTGGGAATGGATTGGCTATTCAATTATAGAGCGATAATTGACTGCCAAAAGAAGTGTGTAAACTTTATGACTCTGTCAAAGGTAATTTTTCATGGTAGCAAATTGCCTAGACAAATGAAGTGTCTGACGATTATGCAGGCCAAGAAGTTTTTGAGTCAGGGCTGTGTAGGATACTTAGCTTACATAGTCGATACTCAAAAGAAGGAGGGTGTGAAATTGTAGGAAATACCAGTGGTTAGGGAATTCGTGGATGTGTTTCCAAAAGATTTTTCAGGACTTCCAGCTGACCAAGAGATTGAATTTGCGATTGACTTAGCGCTAGGAACTGCTCCGATATCGAAGGCCCCGTACAGAATGGCTCCGATAGAGATGAAGGAACTGTTGGTACAACTGCAAGAATTATTAGATAAGAAGTATATTCAGCCTAGCGTATCACCGTGGGAAGCGCCAGTGTTGTTTGTGAAGAAGAAGGATGGGTCAATGCGTCTTTGCATTGATTATAGAGAATTAAACAAAGTCACTATTAAAAACAAGTATCCATTACCAAGAATAGATGACTTGTTTGATGAATTGAAGGGTGCTAGATATTTCTCGAAAATAGATTTGAGAAGTGGGTATCACCAACTGAAAGTAAGGAAGGAGGATGTACCGAAGACGACATTCCGAACTCGGTATGGACATTATGAATTTTTAGTAATGTCTTTCGATTTGACAAATGCCCCTGCAGCGTTCATGGATTTGATGAACAGGGTGTTTAAACCATTCTTAGACGAGTTTATGGTGGTATTCATTGATGATATTCTGGTATACTCCAAGTCTCAAGAAGAACATGATGAACACTTACGTCTAACGCTGGAGACGCTAAAAAAAGAAAATTTATACGCGAAATTCTCTAAATGTGAATTTTGGCTAGAACATATACAATTTCTTGGGCATGTAATTGATAAGGGTGGAATTTCAGTGGATCCATCAAAAGTCAAAGCTGTGATAAATTGGAAACAACCAAGAACTCCATCAGAAGTAAGAAGTTTCTTGGGATTGGCAGGGTATTACAGACTGTTTATCCAAGATTTTTCCAAGATTGCTACTCCGTTGAAAAATTTGACGAGAAAATCTATAAAATTAGTTTGGATGGAGAAGTGTGAAGGAAGTTTCCATGAATTTTAAAAGAAGTTAAGTATGTCACATGTGTTGTCATTACCAGATAATACAGGAAACTTTGTGGTGTATAATGATGCTTCACATAAATGATTGGGTTATGTCCTTATACAGAACGACAAGGTTATTACGCACGCATCAAGGCAACTAAAAGACTACGAGAAAGGGTATCTGACTCATGATTTAGAGTTGGCGGAAGTAGTGTTTGCTTTGAAGATATGGAGAAACTATCTTTTTGGAGAAAAATGTGAGATATACACAGACCATAAGAGTCTAAAGTATATTTTCACTCCAAAGGACATGAACATGGGTCAAAGAAGATGGATGGAACTGATAAAAGATTATGATTGTGAGATCTTTTATCATCCCGACGAAGCGAATGTGGTTGCAGATGCTTTAAGCAGGAAAGGTCGGGAGAAGTTGATGTTGTTAACCAACCAGGAAGAGCTTATTTCAGCAATGGCAAGGCTAGAGTTGGAAATCAAATTTCCAAAAGAATCTGATGAAAAATTGTACCAGATGGAAGCTAGTCCATCTTTGGTGGATAAAGTGAAAAACGCTCAATTACAGGATGAGGAATGCAGAAAAATAAAGGAAAGTGTGGTCGAAGGTAAAGAAGTGAAGTATAAACTTGATACTGAGGGAATGTTGAGATTCGAGGGACGGATTTGGGTTCCAGCAGTACAGGATATTAAAGAAGACATCTTGATAGAAGCTCATAGCTCAAGATATTTAATTCATCCGGGAAGTACGAAAACGTATCAAGATTTGTGGTGTCATTTCTGGTGGCCAAACATGAAAAGAGACGTTGCAGAATGCGTTCCAAAGTTCTTGACATGTCAGAAAGAGTCAAGGCCGAGCATCAAAGGCCAAGTGGATTATTTATGAGGATTCCTGTGACTAGAACTGGCAGAATAGCCTAGTCCAGCTGTCCCGTTTTGACTGGACACTTGAATAGGGTGCTTAATACCCTACCTATCTTTACCAAGCCCTTGTCCAGGCTGATGACCCAGTGGCATCATTTCTTGAGTGGCCGACATAACCTCGACAAAAATCTTGAGTAGGGGAAGTGGCGCTCCCATAGGATGGTATTGTGTGTTACTCACTTCCAAAGTATGAAAACTGTTCGGCTCAACTTCTGAATTAAAGCTGATGATTGGTAGATCTCCTTATTCTGGACATTCCGGCTCAACGTTGACAATGACTAGGTTATTATTGACAATATATTTGAGTTGTTGATGTAGTGTAGAAGGAACGGCTCCAGCCATGTGGGTCAATGGTCTCCCCAATAACAGGTTGTATCCTGAATCAATCTTAAGGACGTGGAAGGATACATTGAATATCTTTGGACCAATCTCAATTGGCAGCTCATTATCTTTGACAGAATTTCGTCGGGATCCATCAAAAGCTTTGATAAACATATAACTGCTTCATATCCTTTTGAGATTGACGTTCATCTTCACCAAGTTGGCATAAGGACAGATATTCAGAGACAAACCTCCATCTATCAAAACTCCAGCTAACATATACCCGGAGGACAAAACTGCAATGTGTAATGGCTTACAATGACCGGTCCCTTCGGGAGGTATGTGGTCATCAGTGAAGGATATCACATTGTTATTGAAAATGTGATCAACTATATGTTGAAATTTTTCGGCATCCACTGCTTTTGACAAGTAGGCTTCTTCCAAAACCTTCAATAAAATCTTCCTATGATCTTCGGAAGAGAAAACCAAGTCCAATATTGAGATCTGATGTGGAACTTCTCTTAAGCTTAGAACCAACTTGGCTTCATTATGGCCCATAGTGTGGATGAATTTTTCAATCTTCTCCATGGGAATCTTCCCCTTTGCTTTTATAGCGGGCTTCATCACCCTCTGAGGAAGATACAATGGATTTTCCTTCGACACTGTAGTAGCAGTATGAGACGTGGATCCTTCATCTTCTCCATAATTCCATGGGACTTTTGTGTGGTCGACAACAGAGATCCGAGGTCTCGAAGGGCAAAGAAATTGGCTCTGGTGCAGCCACTTTCGAAGGATTGTCAGCTCCTTTGAGTTGAATTGCTTGTATAGGAAATGCTTTAATAGTGTCATCAGCCTCAACGGATATAACTGCTACTAATCCTTTCCATTTGGTAGGACGTGTATTCCCACTCTCAAGTAGCACAGTGTCATCGTCTGTAAATTGCAGGACACCGCTTTCAATTAGATTCTGAATAAGGTGGCGGAGTGCCCAGCATTCTTCTGTGTGCTGTGACTGCTAGAATGTGAATGATATTGACAAACTCCATCGGAATTGAACCGTCTTGAACGAGGATTGATTGGAGGTAGAAGGGAGGTAATTCATCCTTCGCTGATTAGCATCTGAAATATCTCCTCCATAGGTTGGCCTAGGTATGTAAATTCCCTTTGATTGGTAAAATCCCGACGGGCTTTAACATTTGCTCTCTTTGCAACCTTATCCTCCATAGCTTCACTTTCTGAGGGTGATGGTGGAGCATTCATAACAAAAGGAAGGAGATAGGCATGCTCTTGGCTAATTAACTGATGTGTGACTTGATGTTGATGGGTCACCAGTTCTGCCAATTATTCAATTTGCTTGCAAAGAGCTTTCATCTTTCGTTCCATTGCAAATTGAAACTTTGCGTAATCCCATTTATCAACACCGTCTTTGATGGTCTGGGATGATTCATTGTTAAAATTGGAACTTTGTCCAACGCTCCAACTAATTATGTTGACCTCTTCTTCTTTGTGTTGAGGAAGAGGGTTGTCTTGCACATGAGGTTGATCTGGTTTGGTGACCACAATCTCACCATTGTCTATTAAATCTTGGATCTTGTGTTTCAAGGCCAAACAATCTTGAGTATCATGTCTAGGTGCTCCGGCATGATAAACACACTTCCGAGTATCATTGAAACCCCTCCCATTAGGGTTGACTGGTGGAAGAAGATGTGTGATTTTCTTCTGAGTGGTCAGAAGAGCAAGAATATTCTCGAGCGAGTCCCCTAAGGGTGTGAACGTTCGAGGGCGCTTTGCATATCCACCTTTAGGCAATGGAGGGTTTGAAGACTGTGCTTGGAAAGGGGAGTAGTTTCTCCTCTGCATAGGCATGTTCTGATTGCCTTTTTGACCTTGTAGTATCAAGGAAACATCCTCCTCTTTCTTTTTATGGACCCTCCGAGGGTTGTTTCCATAAGATCTGTACTAGATGTGCTCAGTAACTACTTTAAGAACGGCTAGGTCTTGTGTGATGCCCCCAAATTTAGGTACTTGAAACCCGAACTCGGTGCTTCACGATACCATTTCTATGAGTGGAATAATATAATAATAATAATAATAATATAGATCCAAATTTAATTTACATATGCATCAAAGTCTACTCCCAGGTACGCTACCTTTAAACATTCATTTCATAAATAATAAGTATCATTGTCTTAATAAACTTTAACTTTTACACAAAATATTATAAAATTCATTCGAACAGCCTTTCCCCTTTTTCTTACTTGATCCTTCTAGTTGATCATACTTAGCTGAAAACATTTAAATTTAATGCAAGAATGAGCATTTGATTGCCCAGGAAGTAATAAAAACAAATAGATATTAGCTAAAAGAATTAAATATTTTCTTTGAATGACACTTCTACAATGAATTAACAGTTATGAAGTAAGCTGAACCTATAATAACAACATATCAATTCTATATCAAATTTTTAAAACTACGTACTGACTATAAATGGAGATCTGTTGACAGACTATGAACATTGTTTGTTATTTTCAAAAAGGTTAAACAGAACTTCATTTGTAAACCGTCATGACTTACAGGCATGGTGGTGATTATCCCGTTATGCCCTGTATTGATCAATATTACATGCAAGAATGATATTATCGTTCATCTTATCCACCTTATGTGCACAAAAGTTTTTCCCATGTTTGGGATGTTCATACTTTATCGGAAATCCGAACCAAAACAATTTGATTGGATACAATAAAGTTTTATCTTGTCCAACAATATTTTGAAGTTTGTGTCTAGCCAAATCAAATAGCTTAGACGACTTTTAAGTCGACGTATACATACTGGAAATCAATAAGTATGTATCAATATGTTATTAAATACAATGATTATCCAAGTGGAGACACATGTATAACCATATTTAGAAACTAACAAACAAAATAAATATTTGGTTTATGCACTAATATTTTGTTGATAAACAATGAACGGATAATTTAAAACTTGTATGAATATGAATAATTGGATACATAAGAAATAACAATAGAGTTAATAATCGGGCACAATAATATGATTCTGAAACTTTCTTACTCATGTCCATTGCATAAAGGAAATGCAAAGTTAGGATACTTGCCTGAGCTATTGCTTACAATAATGTAACTTAGATTAATCTTTTATATCGAAACCTATCATTAATAAGATCATTCGTTCGATTAGAATAATATATTATATCACATATTACTGTTATTTGCAGTCAGCACATAACTTAATCACATTGTCACATATTTTAACAATCACTGGTTCACAAACAAATACTTATCGAGTCCAATTATACAAGTCTAGATCAATTTTTTAAATATTTAGGTGTACCGACGGCTTTATCGGGTAATTATCGAGTCTAAAACTCTATTCTGTAGTTCAATTACTGTAATTATCAGTCATATTATTTTTAAATGACTTATAATAATTTTTTTTGTTAATTATTATAATTTATCATGATTTTTCAAACACCAAAATCATTATTAAATGATTTAAATATTAAATAATTCTATTAATATTTAATTAATATTAAACTATTAAAGAAACCATTGCCAAAATATTAAAGTTATAATAACTCAAAATATTTTTAAAGTATTAATATTACCCTTAAATGATTTTTTAAAACATTAAAATTATTTTAAATAATTACCATTAATATTTAAATATTAATGTATTATTCATCAAAATATTAAAAGTCATTTATTATAACTTAAAATATTTTAATTCATTTATATCCTTTTTAAACGATTTTTAAATCAATAAAACACTTTTAATTTATTTATTCAATATAATTATTAAAAATCAAATATCATTAATATAAAATTATTAACGAAATTTACCTTTAAATATCAAAAGTTATATTTTATAACTTCAAATATTTTTTGTAAGACCCCAACTTTTATGAATGAAGATGAATTTTCTATAATTATCATTTTTGAATATGATGGAATGAATTTAATATAATGTTATAGTTGTGGGTAATATTAATAAATTTCGTAAAGTACGCAAGTTGTTATATAATATTCGATTGGTCGGGGAATATTCGTTTTAATGAGAAAATATTAAATGCAGACAAGACAATCTTTTTCGTGGACCCCACAACGGAATTATTATCGGATTGAGAAAATGACAAAAATATTTTATGAAAATAACGGCGGAAGTTTTACCGTTAACTGTTGAAACATCCGGTGTTAAAAATACAGGAATACGTGTGGTAGCATAGTAGCACACGGTATTGATTATTGATGCTTACGTGAGAAGTCACTCAGTTTTGTTCAATTATTGCTTCAGTAACTGTTGCATAGTATCTCACGTTATTTGATTCAATTATTGTCGATATTTTATATATTATTAAATCAATAATTGAGATGATAAAGTTATTAATATTATTATTTGCAATATTACCGATGTCTAGAAGTTCTGTCAAGGAGATGTTTGGTCACCTAATTGCGCGCCAATAGGGAGAAATCCTTATTTGAAAGCCCTCTCTTTCTAGGGAACGACCTGGTCGATTAATATTGTGAATTATAATAATGATGATAAATGTTGTTAAAAATATTGAAAGGATTTTTATGGAGTAGTTGTTGTAATTTTGTGTATTATTTGGATCCCCACTTACCCATTATTAAAATAGTCAGGAGAAAGTTATCTCATATATATATATATATATGTATGAATATTATTGGGGTCATAACTTCTTTGTTATAAGCCCGATTTGGTCCGTTAAAAAGCCTACACGTTATAAATGACATACTCTACGCGTTCATATAAGAATCCAACACTTTCGAATCCAATAACTCAAAATTTACTATTGAAAATAATTTCTAAACGTTCGTAAACGTTAATGATCGTTCAATGCTCGTTTTCTTCGTTCTGAGTCGGAATCCGACGATTCTTGAACCCACAACTCTTAATTACCCTATCTCACGTGTTGACATTGAAAAACAACGTTTTCAAGTCTCACGTCAACTTTCGACCTCCAATCCGAAATTTCAACGTTTTCGACGTTTAACGTCTAATTCCGTGAAATTCGCCATAACTTCGTTACTAATGTTCTCTAAGCCAAATCTCATTGAATAATCCATGGATTTCATATCTACATCCTAACCAAGCAACATGCATATATTAACGTATTGATGGAGTTCAATCGTTTATTAACAATCGATCTCAACAATCAATAATTTCATGGTTTGAAACTATATCGAACCTTATGATTCCTATGATCTCATGACTTTTAGAGATTGAATCTATGGTAATTCATCTTTAATCCACTATACAAGACATATACCACCCATTTTATGATCCTCCAAGATAAAAGAAAATCAAAAGAGATGGAAATGAAAGATAAGGATTATTACCTCAAGAACTCTTAAGAAATCTCTTGAAAACTCTAAAGCAAAGCTTCCAAAGTGTATGATTTGTGTAGTCTAGCTCTCTTTCTCTCTCAAATAATCTAAGTTGGACAATTGAAAAACTCACAAATGAACCAACCTAGCTTCTTATTTATAGGAAAATAGAATGGAGGGCATAATAGGCATTACACACAAACCTCCTTACTATTCACTCTTGGTCACCAAGTAAAATGCTTGGTGACCAAGCCTTATTCTTGGCTTGCACACCAAGGTGGTCGGTCCACCCTTGCCATGGGTCATCCCATGGGTTGCCCCATGGGTTTTACCCATTCGGTGACCCACCGGTTCGATCCACGGTTCGGTTTTCATGAATTGGACTTAACTAAATTAACATTGGGCCTTGACTTGGCTTAACCCATTTATCCCCTGGGCTTGCTCATTCAAATAATTGGGCTAATTATAAACCAACTCAAATGAATTAACATTAGGACTTAACTTAATTCTATAATAATAATCGTATTCTATACATACAATTCACGTATTCTCTCCGTATACTACTCATACAATAATCTTATTGTACTTCATATTTACTCGTCGTATTATATATAGATACTAAATAGTACCATAATTGTATAACACTCGCTTTAACTATAACGCAATTCTTCTACACATTTCATTTCCTTCTTGGAAATCAATATACTCAACCCTTAGGTTTTAAGACCGTAGGCAAAAACTCCGTTTGCCATAAATGAAATATTATCAGATATTTCATCTTATCTCGATATTCTATCATTACGTGTTTCTCAGAATTTCAAAATAATTCCCCGAACAAAAACGGATGAATAGTGTTTTTACAAAAATTTCTCGAAAAACAAATATTTTCGTCTTGGAAATTCCAAACAATTAATTCTAGCACATAGCCAGATTACTAACCATATTAGCACATTCTAGGTCATAGAAAGACCTTCACATAGCTTACTCACATAATAAATCAATTAAATTCATTTAATTCACATAATCAAATAAAAATTTAATTGTCATAAAAATTCGAATTTCTCGGGCATTACAGACTTTGTGGTGGGACTTCTGACTACAACGAAAGGATATGATGCGATTTGGGTAATAGTGGACCGGTTGACGAAGTCGGCTCACTTTTTGCCAATTAGGGTTAAATATAACTTAGACCAGTTAGCTAGACTTTATGTTAAGGAAATAATTTCAAGACATGGAGCACTGGTATCGATTGTGTCAGATTGTGATCCACGATTCACATCGAACTTTTGGAGGAGTCTACAAGAGCAGATGGGAATGCAGTTGAAGCTAAGTATGATGTATCATCCACAAACTGATGGACAGAGCGAGAGAACAATTCAGACGTTGGAAGTTATATTAAGATCTTGCGTCATGGATTTCAAGGGTAGTTGGGATGATCATCTACCATTAGTAGAGTTTATGTATAACAATAGTTATCATGTGAGCATAGGTATGACACCTTACGAAGCTTTGTATGGGAGGAAATGCAGAACACCATTTTATTGGGATGAAGTAGGAGAACGCCGAATGCTGGGACCAGAATTGGTGCAGCAAACAGTGGACATTGTCAAGATGATACAAATGTGTCTCTTAGCAGCTCAAGACAAACAGAAGAAATTTACAGATTCGCATCGAGAAAATAGATAATTTGAAGTAGGCCCTTACGTATTTCTAAAGGTATCTCCCTGGAAAGGAAAGATACGCTTTGGAAAGAAGGGGAAGTTAAGTCCTAGGTTCATAGGACCTTTTGAGGTATTAAAACTGGTAGGTGAGGTAGCTTATATGATAGCATTACCTCCAGACCTAGAACGCATACATAATGCATTTCATGTATCTGTGTTACGTCCTTATAAGCCGAATTATAAGCATGTGATAGAATATGAGCCTATTCATATCGAGAAGGACTTAACATACAAAGAAATGCCGATTCAAATTGTTGATAGGAAAGAACAAGTTCTGCGGAACAAAGTAATACCTTCCGTGAAGCTGATATGGAAGAACCACGATGCAGAAGAAGCAACGTGGGAATTGGAAGAAAAGATGAAAAAGAATTACACTCATTTGTTTTTGTAATTTTTTTATATATATAGCGAGATTCTAGGGACAGAATCCTTATAAGGGGAGAGAGTGTAACGCCCCAAAAAATCGAACCTTTTGTAAATACTTTTAATAATGAATAAAAAAATATTATTTATTATTATTATGTGAATGTTGTTCTATAACCTAGAAACGTTGGAACATCGTAGTATTTTAACTACGTGAATGAATTAAAGTGTTTGAATTTTCAAGACGAAAATAAAAGCTTTCCGAGAATTTTTTCAAAAAACACTATTCATCGATTTTTGCTCGGGAATTATTTTTGAATTTCTGAGAAATACGTAACATTATAATATCAAGGTGAGATGGATTATGTAATAATAATCTAAGGATGGAAAACGCAATATTTCGCATGCGGACTTAGTTCGTGAATGTTAGGAAAATCAAGTATTAAGAATCTAATATAAGGATCGTATGATACGTAAGTATTGTGCGAGGTAGTATATGCAAGTATGATATGAAGTATTATACAAGTATATGGGAATGATGGAATAATGTATATTATGAATTAATATACGAGCTAAAATACGAAAATTATACGTATGGTATATGTAATAAGGCTTTTAGCCAATTAAGTGGGACTTGTAGGATTAATAGCATATTGCTAGAACCCAATAAGAATGAAGGTGCAAGCCCAAGTGATTATTAATACAAGCCCAACAAGTAATAAGCTAAGTTAATTGAAGCAAGCCCAATGTAATGATCCAATGGGTTAGCCATAATCTATGGAGCAAACCAAGGTTAATATGGGTTAGACTTGGTGACCAAGTACTTTGTGTGATAGCCAAGCATAAGATATGTTATGTGTTGAGCAAGAAAGATGAGTGATTAACAAGTAGACTTAAGTGTTAAGCAAATAAATAGTAAGGAGGTTAGTAAGGAGGTGGGATGTTCTAAATGTCCATAATGCCCTAACTTTGTGTTTCCTATAAATAGAAGAAGTTTGCTAGATATTTGTTCATTATTCAAAACAATAACAATTTAAAATATAAAGCAGCTTATTGGTTAGAGAGAATAAGCACATATAAGTCAAGACCACCTTTGTTAGATTTTCAAAGAAGAGAAGTACTAGTTCTTCAAGGGTAAGACTCTTGTCTAATATCTTCCATCTCTATCATTGTAGGATAATTAGAGAAGTGTAATTTAATGAACTTCTATGCTAAGAACATCTAAGAATTGATTAATGAATGGACTTAAGCCGAATAAGTCATGAATAAGTAACTTAAATCTAAATAAGTTGATAACTTATGATGAACTTGTCATATGATTGTCATATGAAGTTAGTATGTTTGATATGATGTGAGAACATTGACTAAAGGACTTAAGTCAATAATAAATCATAAGAAATTAAAATTGTAGTTTATAAGTTGTTAAGTTTTGAACTTATAAAGAATAAGTCAAAACCTAACTTGATAATAAGTTTATGTAATAAATAGTTTAAAATGTCCATATGATGGTTAGAATCTATTTAAAATGATGATCAAATCGTTAATAAAAAAGTTTCGTCGGAATTCACACGATTGGACTATAATCGTCGAAGTCGTGAAATTTTCGGAATGAAAGTCATATTTTGTGTTTGAACTCGAAAACGTTTGTTTTCGATGGAGACAAGTCATATTTGGCATTATAGAGTTGCGGACTCGAAAATGACCGGATTCCGACTTAGAACGAAGAAACGAGCGTTGAACGTTCACGAACGTTTATTATTTTTGTTAAAATGAACTAATAGGTGAAATTCTTGCACGAACACATAAAGTATGTAATTTTTGAACCGCAAGCTCTTGAACGAGCCAATTCAGACTTATAACGAAGAAGTTATGTGTCCGGGAGTTTCGTAAAAATTAAAAGTTTGTCAATTTTTTCGAGAGACAGAGTCAGCCATGGCCAACCCTAAAGTTAAATGGTGGTACTGCAGCGCGCTGCACTGATGTCTAAAACTCATCTGCAGAGTCGCGGTGGTAGTGCGACTTAGTGTGTTAGATGTGGCGTCAGTAGTGTTAAACTTCGGTGACTCACCCTTAATCAGAGAGTGGCGCCAGTAGTGCGACTTAGAGAGAAAGGGTGGTGTGCTTGGCAAATACCAACCCTAGGGTTTCGACAGAGAAGGTAGTTTGCAAGTATAGCATGAATGGTAACTCATTAGTAATGAACTAAGGCTTAATTATACCATTGTTAAGGCATTGTTAGATGCTTAATGTATGATGATTAAAGGTTGATAATCAATTGAATACGAACATAATGACAATGTAAGAACAACATAATGGAAAGCCGGAACAAATAGTAACAAATCTAAGTCATAATTAGATTGAGAAGAAGGGTAAGATACATTAGGAACTTTGTATGTTCATTCATGACCTAATGTGTTATGTGATGTTATTAATAATAGTAGAGACTTAAAGACTTAAACAAGAACGTGTTGTAACTGTAGCAGACGTTAAAGGCAAGTATTCTAACCCTTGTTCCAGTTCAGTCTGGACAAGCTTTGTAATTCATGTATCCTTACACATAAAGTCTTGTATGATGAAGTCAAAGCCAATTCTTTCGGCTAGACTTATATTATGTTCTATTAAGCATGGTTAATTTTTGCCAAGTTATATTGGTGTGGTTTTCAAACGAAGACTGAGTATGCTAAAAATATTTTATCATCAAATGACATGCACGTGAGGTTGCCATAACTTAAATGTATACACGTTTAATGAATGTAGTGTTGATCAACATAGAGTACTACAGGTTGATCACCTAGACGTGCTCGTAAGTAATATCAGACTTACGGACTTAGTGTCGAGATGTCCTTTTTAAAAGAACCTATGAAATGCTCAAGGTCTTGGACCGAAATTGATGTTTTACTGAATATTGTTGTTGTAAAATATTTTGCATGAAAAGAAGTGCTATTTCAAATTATCGATAGTACTTCGTAACTATTGTTCAGTTATTGAAGATATATAAAATTCCTATATTTCAAGCATGTTGTTTATTAGAATTATTGTATTTGTTGAGCTTGTCATGCTCACTCTTGCTTGAACCATATGAACACAGCTAAGATCGAATGGACCGAAGGCTCCGGCAAGGTAAAGACGAACCCGTAGTATACTTATGCAATAATATAGGGTGAATGAGTGTAATATATTTGATATTATGACAAGAACAATGTAATGGTTATATGGAAGACATATTCGTTCCTTTAAGACTTTTCAATTGAATGTATGTGTGAATGGTAGTACCGTGTAGCACCATCTGTCGGGTTGGAAGATACCCGGATTTGGAAGTGTCATAGAATTCAATAAACTGTTTTCTAATCTAGCAAACTGGATTCAACTGACTTCCAATCCAGTAACCTGTTTTCCTTTCCAACATATTAAATTTCCAATTCATCATACTAAACATTCAATATGACATATTAAATGTCAAATCAATAACTTAACTCATCTTTTAAATTCCATTTAATATTATTAATTATTTAATAACATTAAAATCACGTACTAATAATAATAATAATATTTTAAATCAATGATTTAATAACACTTTAATCCAAATATTATCAATCGCTTAATAATATCTTAATCTAATATCATTAATCTTTTTATAATATTTTAATCATTTATTAAATTTATAAACAATTTATTTTAATTATTTATACTTTACTAATTAATTCATTTAATCATTTTAAAATTTCATACACATAAGATTTCATCACTAACGACCAAAATCCCCATCAAAAATCCGCATATAGCATATCTATGGTTCTCAAGCCATAAAATCCTATTTTCCACTACATTAGTATCACATAATTAATTTAATTCATTTATTCATAACTAAACTATTTCTAAGAAAAATACCAAATCAGTTCCACAAATATTTCTTTTCTGGGATTTGACAAACTAGAGTTCCATATTGAACACATATTTTTTCTGGAATTTGTAAAATTCATTTACTATTTTTTAAATGGCCAAGACAGCCGGATCTCGCAACAATTTTCTTGAACTGAGTTTTTGTCCAAAAATTTCGAAACATTCAGGAGATGCTTTGGTTATCTATATGTACTTCTTGTAAAAATTTCACAATTTTTGGAGTTACACACTAAGAGTTATTCGGGTTTACTTTTAAAATCGCACTTTCTCATAAACTCCATAACTTTCATTGTACACATCCAAAAATTACGATCTTTTTAAACAAAACAGTTAACTTATCATATTATCATCTCAAATTTTTTCAGAATTTTTGTAGGTCAGAAAAATTTCAAAACTGCCCCTGGCAGTGACTAGCCCAAAATAGTTTTATTCTCTCTTTTTTCCCCTTTTGAAAAATTTGGACTGTTCTTACCAAAATAGTCACTACGACTTCTAAACTCCATATTTTTGAGTGCTACCACTTGGTTTTTCTAGTTAACTTACTTATATAGCACCAGCCTTTGACGGATTGCAAAAAGAAGTAATAGATCTAAAATGGTAGACATTCAAAGTATATAAAAGTTAGGGTTCTCTAACTTTTAAGAAACTAGTTTCACTTTTCTTTCTTTTGATCCAACTTTTAAATCACAAAATGGATAAATCCACACATAACACACTCTAGATCATGTAAATATATAGTTTTGAAGTTCAAAAACATAAATCTATGTTTTGATTTAGAATAATCAAAAATACATAAATAAAAGGTGTTTATACCTTTAATTTGTGGCTACTCTTCCTTATTCTTCCAAAGCAGATGAGAGATCTAGGGTGTATGATGATGAAACCTCTCCCTCTTCTCTTCCTCCTCCAACCGAACTCTCCATCTCTCTCTCTCTAGTTTCGTTTTTCTAGTTTGGAGAAATGAATGAAAGAGAAAAGAAATTAGCTTATATAAAAACTTCTTTCAATTTCTTATAAGTTGGTCACCCAACTTAGGTCTTCTCTAGTCTTCCCCCTTGTCTTTAAAAGCTTGCAAATCACCTCCTGACATATTATTAGCATATTCTTGGAATATTCTTTATTCCTTAGCACGTTCTTTAAGATATTTTATTAAGTTTCAAATATTAGGTTTTTAACCATAAGGTTTTCATAACTTGCACAATTCTCCCTCTCTTATCTTTAGCTTTCTTGTATATCTAAACAAAATATTTTCTTTCTCTCTATAATATCTTTTCATATCTCATCTTCTCTCTCTATATATCTTCTTAGATCTTGCAAAAATCTATCCAATATCTTATTTCTCTTTCATATCTTTAATAAATCTTCCAAATCATTGAAAATGAAATTTTCCATGTGCCAAAATCATTCCTTTGATGGGTCACAAGATTTAGTCTTATATGTTAGTAACAGATAAGATGAAAGGGTATTTTTGTAATTTCACACCTACTAAGGGTATTTTGGTAATTTTCCACATACGTTTAAGTGTAATTTAGTCATTTCACACTTTTCCCTTAAATCTTACCCCTTAAAGTTTGATACTTAGCATTAGGGTTTAAGATTCTTAATTAGGCACTATAAAAAAATGGGTCTTCAGCAACAACCGATTTTTGCTGCTAAAGATGCCAAATTTCATTGCAAAAGGGTTTTGGCAACGACTTTACTGTCATTGCATCCTTCGTTGCGCAATGAGCATTGTTAATAATCCGCAACGAACGTATTTTTTGCGTTGCAAAAAGTAATATATTTTGCAACGAAATTTGGCTTTTGTACAGAGACATCGATCCTTTAGCAACAAAATGTATAGTTACAGAATAATTAAAATTTCATTGCTAAAAACCCCATTTCGTTGCAAAAGTCTACTAATTGGCAATGAAATGAACTCTCTTTTTTTGCAACGACCATGAATTTTTGTTGCAATCGACACCATTTTGCAACGAAATTTTTTCGTTGCAGTAAATTATGAAAATTGTTGCCTATGCTTGCTTTCATTACGGAATGTAATCTTTTTAGCAACGATTTTTGTTGCTGATTATATTATTTGACAACGACATTATGCTGAATCAGCAAAGAAAATGTTTGTTGCTGGTTATTTTTTAATAGTAACGAAAGTCGTCGATTAGCAACGACATTATATGTTATCGTTTCTTTATGTGCAACGAAAGTTGATATGACTTGCAACGATAAAAAATGTTGCCTTTTATTTTAGTATTAGCAACAATATCCTCTCCGTTGTTATTAGGTTGATTTTTCTTTGCCAAATATTATATTTTTAATGCCATTAGTAAAGAAAATTTGTTGCTAAATGTATAAATAATTGTTAATATACTAAAACTTGTTTAATGCTTTGTTAACGAATTATATTGTTGCCAAATCAAAATTTGAAATTCTTTTTGTGTACCTAGCTGACTCGATGTCCCCATACCAAATAATGGAAAAAATAAAAAAAAACTAAAATATTATTAACTTAATAAAATCATCAACTACAAAATCATTCATTATCTTTACAATTAACCATCTAAAGCTACCACAGTTCTTCAATCAAAGTATATATCTACATATATAGAGAGAGTACACTTCATAATTTCGTCCCTTGTCTTCCATAAACGTAGCACGGAAATTCATCATTTAAAAGATGCAATGAAGTATTGAAGGAGGTAGCTATTTCATGATCATCATCAACATGTAAGTATCAAACCTGTAATTATGCTTCAAAAATTTGTTTAACTATAATAATATTTTACTCTAGATATTTGAGTGCTAAACTTTGAAATCTATTACTTTGACTCAACTCCAACTTACGGTGAAAAGGGGTAGGGGAGTGAAAGCATTAAAATAGAAGTTATAAGGTTTTAGAATTTATTGGGCTAGAATGAGTCTTTAGTTGTGCCTTCCAATTGTTCATAGGGGACATAAATGCTGAATATAGCAAAATCTCAGATAAACATTTTTTTTAATTTGATATTCAATAAAGCTATGCTATTTTGTTTAACAAAAAGATTTACATTTTATCCCCATAGAATACCACAATGTGAAACGTGTAATATGATCTATATGGATTAGCATACGAGATAAACAGAAGATAACAATGAAGTGAAGAAACAAGGGGTAAAAGTACCTTCTGTTATGGAGAACATGGGGGAGCTGGTTGTGTCCTCTTTTGAATTGGAGTTAACCACATCATATGAGCTTGGTTCTAAATTTGCAAGTCTTGTTATAGGTTCAAGTTCACATTGACGGTGAAAAGTACTTTCGCCTGTTGTCAAATTGTCTGAATCACATGGAGTCTCACTATGTTCTACCAAATTATTTAGAGCACGACTTTCTGCCTGAGCATCTAATAGTTTACTCCCATCCATCTTCGCTATGAAAAGTTAGTTAATGCCTCTCAAATACTTGCCAAGCTTGTTATATATTGGCTCTAGTGCTTGGCAATGGCCACACCAAGAATCGTATATCTGATTTAAAATCAAATTGAAGTCAGAACTAGCATTATTATCAACTTCATTACAATGGTAAGCTTAGCGATGATTTTTTTCACTAATGAGCAAGATTGTACCTCAAGAAGAACATCTTTGACTCGTCCAAAACAATCTCGTCAAAGTTATTTCCGACAACTATTTTTATATCCCCGTTATTCTGCACCAATTAGCAAGTTAAAAGAGGTTAGAAAAGAAGCTTGATCTTTTCACAATCCCAGTCTAATGAAGAGCAAATACTTATCGTATCTGGAAGAGGATCCGACTTATAGAAAGGCTTAAGATTGTATTCAAGGAAATTCTCCCCAAATGACTACCAAAAAAAGAAGCTAGTATATTAACCAGAGAAACTTTTGAGCATACTCGACTCTCAAAGGCTCAAAGCTCAAGAAAGTGAAGAAAATTAATGACATTTTACCACTCCCTATGTGCTTGTAAAGATAAAGCATACAGGAAAAAAAACACCAATAAATAGAATACAAACCTGAATACTACTCAAGGTCAATTCTCCTTCCAGTATAATTTTTTTGTCATCTTCATTTCCTGTGAATGCAATAACCTATACGTTGAAGAAAACCAACCCAGTCATTACATTTATTTTTGTTTTAGCTTCAGAAAACCAACCCTAGTCCTTCAATTTATTAGAGCATTGTCCGTTAATTAATGTTTTGATATTTATCTTCTCAAGAGAATATAGCATATATCACTTTTTGGATATGATTGTATGATCTTTTACATCTGTGTAGTATGTATACTTCTGTTCTCTTAACTTGGTAGTTCAACTTCAGGGGGCAATCTCGATGTGAGTATGTAGTGATCTAAGTTGGTATCACTCTTTTCAGGTGTTTTGGAAGAGCACCTTTATTGGTTTGGGCATAACCTTCTTTGCTGGAGTTTTTTTTTATCTTTTTCTGCCAACATTCAACCTGGCAACAAATGATCAATGGGAAACTTTGAAAGATGGTGTCCCTCACTTAAATGTCTACACCACATTTTTCTGGTTTTCGGTCTCTTGTTTTGTGATCGCCATCATTCTGTACATCAGCTTCTTGTACTACCCTATTCTGAAATTACCCAAATCATCATTTTAGAGTTATTTGACAGACTGGAATGGCAGAGGTTAGGCCTTATTGGCAGAATTCTTATGTGGCTTTAGAAATGGTCTCGATTTCATGGGAGGTCAAGCTGCAGGATATGCAGCAGCAGATGTCGTCCAGGTATACTTGAAAGCAGTCAAAATTAGTACACGAGCATAACAAAGCATTCGCACTCATGCACATATACTCGGTCTAATATCTACATAGTACTTCATTCCTACGTTGGTGATTTGAATATATAGAATCTTCACAGTAGATTTTCTGACATATGCTATTGACATGTATGCTCCAAATAATATATAGGTGCTAACTGACTACAGGCACTTCCACTTGTGAGCACATTTTGGGAATACTTACATTTGGAGAGTAGTAGAATATCATCAAGAAGAACATATATATTGCTCACAAGCATGTTGTTTATGTTTATTGTGGTTGTTGGAGTTCTAATGGCATCATCTGGGCATCGAAAATGATTAGGATGCTCAAAATTTAAGTCATTCTGTATCAGGCTTGATAAGTCAAATATGTCGATACCTTAGTCAAGAACAAAGCAGTTGCCAAAAGGGAAGCTAGTTGGAGTAAATGCAACTGCACACAAATTGATCAAGTTAGTTGAAGCTTCTTGATATTTTGATACCATTCCATTCTCAGTTGTACTGAAAAGAAAGGGAAACAAATAAGTATAGGAAAAGTGGTGGTATAAAATATGGGGGAATTCTTTTTGTCAGTATCAATTGGCTTGTATATATGTAATTCCACCAATCTTAAAATGTTGAAGAAAATCTAAAACTGATTTCCCAACATCTTCATTGTCCAAATCCACATAAACAAAGATAATCTAGAAGGATCCAAAAAGAAAGAGAAGCGTTTTAGGAGAAGATAATACTTAAATTCTAATTATCATTAATAATAATTCAATATTTTATGACCTAGCTACCACCACTCGATGATGACTTAATTCTCCACATGCATAGAAACGATGTTAGGTAGTTTAAATATTAGTGTTACATAAATTTTAGCATAATAGGTAGTTGGTCTAGTGGCTTTTGTTGGAATATAAGGTTTCTAGTTTGGAGAGGTCTGGAGTTTGATACTTGTGAGCAACATTTTCTTTAAGGAAATTTTTAAGCCAGGCATTTCTATCCTCCACGTCAATAATTACGGGTCACGTCAGCAAAAATAACAGGCCAATATGCATAGTCATCATTCTTTCTGTTTATTGTTTTGTTGGTCGGATGCTCTGCAGTGTTCTTGAAGTCCAATGAAGTGCTCATTTAATATGTTTTGGCCTTATGCTCTTGTATTGTCGTATAATCTGATTTTCACTGTTTGTCATATTGAGTTCCCTTTCTTGACTTTTTGTATCGATATGGGGAATGCCCCTAAGTATATGTATCTCTTTTCTTTTATATACATTTAAATTTAGCAAAAAATAAATTAAATAATATGGAACAACTTATAATTACAATTTATACAGCTTATACGTACAATTTATATTAGTAAATTTAAATTGATTTTTATGATCAATTATGAATGATGATGTATTTGATATGTCTCCTATTTATGATATGTATTTTAACAACTTTAAATGGTTGTGATTTCTTAGTAATTGTTCAATATTTTTTTATTTTTACTTTTTATAAATAAATTGAATAAATTGTTTATTAGGTGATTAACATTCGAATTCAGATATTTGAATAATTTGTTTATTCGAATAAAAAATGGAAACGAATATGTTCCGCATTTGGATATAATTTTTAAATACTAAATACAAATATTTTTTGACAATTCTCCGAATACCGAATATGGTCTTACAAAAACATGATTATTGGGATTATCTTAATTTAAGGCAACATTTTAATAGTCATTGCAAAAAGTTGTATAAAATATACAACAAAAATAAAAATTGTTGCCAATGAATGTGGTCCATATTAGGCAACGAAATATAGCAACAAAAAAACTTTAGTTACCCACGATGAAGAGAAATAAAGTGGTTAGAAATTTTGCAACGAATTTCTAACGAATTTTGTTTCCAAATTTTGCACAGACTTATGAATTTTGTTGCAAAAAGTGAAAGCCTGACACAATCTGCAACGAAGGACAAGTTTTGTTGCTAAACATACATTTTTAGCAACGACTTTATAAGTCGTTGCCTGAAAAATCGTTGCTAAAGCCCCATTTTTAGCAACAAAAAAACTTTTGTTGCCCACGATGACGGGAAATCAAGTGGCCGAAAATTTTGCAACGAATTTCTAACGAAATGTTTTCCCACCAATGAATTAGCAACGAAATTTTGCAACGACTTATGAATTTCGTTGCAAAAAGTGAAAGCCTGACACAATCTGCAACGAAGGACAAATTTCGTTGCTAAACATATACTTTTAGTAACGACTTATAAAGTCGTTGCCCGAAAAATTATTGCTAAAGGCCCATTTTTTTTGTAGTGAGGGTTTAGGTTTTCCAAAACTGGAATTAGGGTTTCCAAAGCTGGAATTAGGGTTTTCTAAGTTTTAAGAAACTAGTTTCACTTTTCTTTCTTTTGATCCAACTTTTAACACACAAAATGGATAAATCCACACATAACACACTCTAGATCATGTAAATCTAGAGTTTTGAAGTTTAAGAACACAAATTCAGGTGTTGATTTAGAATAATCAAAAGTACATAAAAAAAGGTGTTTATACCTTTAATTTTTGGCTACTCTTCCTTATTCTTCCAGAGTAGATGAGAGACCTAGGGTGCATGATGATCAAAACCTCTTCCTCTTCTCTTCATCCTCCAACCGAACTCTCCCTCTCTCCAGTTTCTTTTTTCTAGTTTGGAGAAATGAATGAAAGAGAAAAGAAATTAGCTTATATAAAAACTACTTTCAATTTCTTGTAAGTTGGTCACCCAACTCAGGTCTTTTCTAGTCTTCCCCCTTGTCTTTAAAAGCTTGCAAATCACCCCCCTGGAATATTCTTAGCATATTCTCGGAATATTCTTTATTCCTTAGCACATTCCTTAAGATATTTTTTTTAAGTTTCAAATATTAGGTTTTTAACCCTAAGGTTTTCGTAACTCGCACAATTCTCCCTCTCTTATCTTTAGCTTGCTTGTATATCTAAATAAAATATTTTCTTTCTCTCTCCAATATCTTTTCATATGTCATCTTCTCTCTCCATATATCTTCTTAGATCTTGCAAAAATCTATCCAATATATCTTGTTTCTCTTTCCTATCTTTAATAAATCTTCCAAATCACTGAAAATGAAATTTTCCATGTGCCAAAATCTTTCCTTTGAGGAGTTAAAGATTTAGTCTTTTCTCTTAGTAAAAGATAAGATGAAAGGATATTTTTGTAATTTTGCACCTACTAAAGGTATTTTGATAATTTTCCATATAATTTTAAGGGTAATTTAGTCATTTCACACTCTTCCCTTAAATCTTACCCCTTAAAGTTTGATACTTAGCATTAGGATTTACAAATTAGGGTTTAAAATTCCTAATTAGGGTTTAGTTTTTACAATACTAGAATTAGGGTTTTCTAACTTTTAAGAAACTAATTTCACTGCTTAATAACTTTCCTATTCCTCGGTATAGTTCATCAACTTATCACACGTTATGAGTTCAGGAACTTTCCACAATAATATGAGTTTAAGAACTTATCTTATCAATAAGTAGTTCAAGAACCAATCAAGAACTGTCCATACGCTTATGGGTTCAAAAACATATCATACGATTATGAGTCACAAACTTAACATAGGTATGAGTTTTATGAACCCGCACCTAACCTTATATCCTCTACCTATTAGTTATACACATGAGAAAAAAATCACCTTCTCAACATGTATATAGCAATTAGCGCGACACAAACATTTCAATAATTATCAAGTTGATAGACAAAGTGGTCGTTAAACCAAGCACAAAATCTCTTCCCATACAAAGGCTTGTACAATTCAGCTATCACATGAGTCCTCAATTGAAATCCCACATAATTCTAGCTCCCTCTTTACTCAATACAAATTTTATTTAATCTGTATCTCATCATCTACAACTCTTTTTTGAGTTTGCATAGTACCATTTCATAACACAAATTACATACAACAATTCTGCTATAAAGTTTTCAATCATTAGATTGATCCTCTTTCCTGCTATGACCTTATCAGATCACGTTGTGATCTCTTATTACAATCGTATTATATTACGATTCTTTTCTATCTTATGATCGTTTTATTTTACAATTTCCTTTCCCTTTACACTTTTAGTCTTATAAACTCTATCTATTCATTATTGTTGTTCATCCTTACAATCAGAGTTAGGTAACTCCGTATCTTTATAACTTTTAAAGATTCTTCTTTGAATCTTATTTACTTACTAATAGCTTTCCCAAATTAATCGCTTAAATCTTAAACTCTATTTGAGTTTATTCCTTATACTCATCCATGTGGTTATAGCCTAAGGTATTCCTACCTAAGGTTTATAACCTATCAGCTTTGATACCAAATGTGACGTCCCCACATCTGGGTATTTTTACCCCGGACCTGGTACCTTACGATACATCACTTCAATAATTGATGCGGAAGATATAAACATAAATTGTTTATACAATAAACTTTTACACATAATTCCCAAGGTCTATAACCTTAACTTAATACTTGCATTCAATATTCTATATGACATACACTGTGATTTGCATCCAATACTATTACAATTTTAACTACATCATAATCTAATTCTAGAATTTATCTTTTCCTTTGCCTGTATCCGAAGTTTCGTTTTAATCTAAAAAATTTATCATAATTGTCGACGTCGGGATTTTTGAGTCTCCCTTTTCATTACTTGTTCTTTGGTGTTCTCATGTTAATATGAGATTTGTTTGAAAAAACAAATGAAAAATGTCCGACATGTATAATGTCGACGATTTGACTTTAGGAGTCGCCAGTTGGTGTTTTTAACTAGTTGCACCAACGCAACCGAAAAAGGTTTGCACTTTGACTTAGTGATTTGACACTGCTAAACGGGTTTGTGAAATTGAGATTCCTTTTGGGTCTGGGGGCTTGATTATGCGGAGGGAAGGTATTAGGCACCCCCCGACATCCATGTTACCATGGTGACAACCACTTTTCAAAGAAACTGTTATATGAATGTGTGTGTGTGTGTGGATCAATGTGCAATTATTTGGAAGTAGTGCAGTACCTCGTTCGTACCTATATACATAGGATTTGAATTTATAGAAAAATTCAGTTTTAAACAAGATATAGCAATGTCATTTTGTATAAGAGTTTTTTCAAACCCTATGCTCAATAGTAATTGAGCCCTTTGATGCTTCCATTTTACTAATAAATGTTCGACTTGTTTGCTTTTATTTTTGAGATGCAAAGCATTCTCGAGAAAATAATATCTGACGATCTTGCCGAACTACTCATGGGCATAATGACCATCCAAAGAAATTGAGATTAATCGTAAAATAATGTACAAGTCGCTACAAATTGAAAAATGTCCATTATGGGAACCGAATCTAGATTCAGTAGACTAAATCTGTGATCACATGATTCCTAGGCTCACATGATCACGCAATTTGTATGGAAAGCGATAGCGCTTATATATATAAAAGCTATAAATATATATATCTGAGACATGATCAACCACCACGAAGCAAACTCCATGGGGATGGAAATATAAATATATAAAATATATATATATATATATATATATATATATATATATATATATATATATATATATATATATATATATATATGGACATGATCAACCACCACGAAGTAAACTCCGTGTGAGGCGAAATGTAAATAAAAAGTCGTAAAAAGCGATAAAACGCCACTTAAGTAAACTCAAAAGGCAAGACAAAATGTAAATATATATATATATATATATATATATATATATATATATATATATATATCGGATGTAAATGAGTAGGCTCATCGGATGTAAAATAGGCTAACATTATATATATATATATATATATATATATATATATATATATATATATATATATATATAAAAAGCAATTAAACGCATAGGATGTAAAATCCGGGCTCATCAGATAGAAAGTCTGACCATATATATATATATATATATATATATATATATATATATAAGTAATTAAATGCTCCAAACCGAAGTCTAGGCTCAATCGAGGCATAACTCGATAATGTTAGTCCATATAAAAATATATACATATATATATAAGTATATATATACAGATAGAAATGAAAATCATGGACTGAAGTCCGAGCAAACACACTCACACGACTCTCAACGTGTATAATAGTGTGTCATAATATGAGAAGAAAGCTTTATAGAATGTAAGAAGGCTTACAGTGGGCTGCCAAAGTAGACTTCTATGACTCCATATGGACAAAAAATCAGCTCCCACTAGTAAATTTATAACTGTATGTGGGCTAACATGTGTTTAAAAAGAGCAAGCACTCAATATGGGGTGTGTATAAAGCAAATTGGACAGGGCTTCCTCGCCTTTTTTCTTACAAATATGGCCAGCCCAAGCCTCATATATATAGAACTGATGGCCGCAGGTGTACCTGCGGTAGCCTCTGATACACCTGTGGCTGGTCGTGGTGCATTTGGGCCTCGCGAATCCCGTCATCTCGAAGTACGTGCATTCGTGCAATGTAATATCCGCTCGAACTTGTAGAACTTCAATCCAAGCATCTGAACGAGGTGTACAAGACCATCTTTGGAATGCTTTTGTTGAGAGTTACGCAATGACATGGGATTTTCCCTTTTTGATTCCAAGAAGATGGTTCCATGACCGAAATAGCATTCTCGGGTTCCCGTCAGGCAATCCGGTGAACTGTTTCGCGTAGTTTTTTCTCCAAAGTTAAGATATGAGTCTTGTGGGACCAATTTTGAATCAATTTAAGTTGACATGAGTGTATTTGATTTAAAGTGAAGTTGAGTTGGCAAAATGACCATTTTGCCCCTCCTGGGTTATCTACGGTTTTCGCACAGTTGTAGTGGGTTTTTCCTAGGGTTATCTCTGAGATGGTCATGTTGTTGACTCTGAATGTACTCAGGGTTATCTCTGAGGTTGGCTTGACCTCCCGGGGTTAACGCCGGGGTCAGGAAATGATGTTGTAGTCCTGCAGGGTTACCTCTGAAGTGTGAAAAAGACGCTTTTGCCCTCCTGCATAGTTAGTAACAGGAAAAGAAAATTTTGAGTGTCTATAGATGCCCCTCTTTATCATGTTCATGCAATGCAATGGAATGGACAAGATAAAGATTAGTAGACACTTAGAATATGACAAGGTATTCTTAATGATGCAAATCGCAATATAATGAATGTTATGATGAATGTTCAAATGTTTTTGAAAATCGCAGTTCACAAATCGCACTTCGCATTTCACTTTTCGCATTTGGCCAATCGTACTTCGCAAATCGCACATCACATTTCGCATATTGCAGATCGCAAATCGCAAATCACAATGCAATGAATGTTATGATGCATTATTAAAATGTTTTTGCAAATTGCTTTACCTTTACCAATCATTGTTGATGCCTATGCTAGTGTTGACTCCAATGGTTTGGCATTTAATCGTTGACGCTTAATTGATGAAGATAAGTTGAGATGTTTTCTATATCTCTGATGGGGATGACGTTCTAAACTCACTAGACCTTTCTGATGTATATGTTGGTAGTTTACAACGGTGCCTACCCTGTTGGTAGTTGAACACGCTGTTATCGCCTAATTGTTTCGGTTCTCACTCGAACGGTGGTATTCAAAACTTTCATCACTGAACTGTCTTGATGTTGCATTGAATTTGAAGATAATGATTTTTAATACTGAATCTTCTGATACCTTCGCTGAAGTAATATTCAAAGGTTCGCTTTGCCAGACTCTGCTTGATGTTACGCTTGATAGAAATGTACGTTGATGTAGCACTTCACCCTTTTTGAGGTGATTTGGAGTTTCTTTTCGCTGTTGGGTGATGGTGCCCCATTTCCTTGAATATTTGATTCACAACCCGGCTGAACTGATGACCTGAATGTTGTTGATATCCCTGGAGGGTGCAGCTCGCTCTTTTTCTGTCAAACTTTTGAACTTTAGTGTAGAAGCCTTAATTTATTAGGATTTGACGCAAATTAACACATTTATCGGTGTAGATTTCATTAGCCAAACCTTTCGTCGTTGGCCTTGAGTTAAGAACTTTTTGAGAATTTTCCCCTTCTTTCGTAGGGGCACGCTAATGTCGCCATGATTTCTTTTAGCAGTTTTCCTTCTTTTGATGAGAGGCCTGATCCCGCCTTAAATCCTTCGCTTTTCTGGAATCAGAAAATGCCCCAGTCCTTTCGCATACTGATGTCAGGGATTTATACGAGAAACTCTCTTTGTTGATGAAGTCGCAAGTGAGTAATAGCCAAATAGCTAATGAGCTGATGTGAGGGAAGCTTTGATGATGATGGACCATGCTGATGGTGTTGACTTGGGCATTTTCCTCTTTAGGATGTTTGATAAATGCCCCAGTGTTGAGTTGTCACTGTTTCTGAGATTGCCCAAGTCTTGTTGTAGTGGTCGCAATATCGGGTTGTCGTCGATTTTGAAATTACCCCAGCCTTGCTTGTTGTCTGAGATAGTCGCTTTGACAAATGGGCTGATAAGATGCTGAGATCGCAAGAGACTTTTCTTCTGTACCATATGGTGTACAAGTATAGGACTTGGGTTTTGATGCCTTCAATCATTATTCCTGACTTGTTATTGCAATCGGTCTTGATTTTCTTCTAATTTGATGAAGACTCATGAGTAAGGGTGTCAAATCATTGAAGGTCCTCGCTGCTGGTTGTCTTGGCATATCATTATTTCTTCCTTTTTGGGATTTATGCCAGATTTGATGGAATGGCATTGCAGTGTTGTTGGGACTTCTCCACATAGGTTGCTGACTTGGAGGGTCATTCTTAGGATCGACATTTGGATTTGGACATTTCTGTTGAGGGTCAGACCGCACCACTGGTGGTTGCCTACATACTCCCGTGAGTGTGGGAGATCATGTATGCATAGTTCTTGCTTGATAAGATAAACGGTTTGATAAGTGTTTGTTTGAGAAGCGTTTGTTTGAGAAGCGTTTGTTTGAGAAGTGTTTGTTTGAGAAGTGTTTGGTTTGGGAAGTGTTTGGTTTGAGAAGTGTTTGGTTTGGGTTTTTTGGGTTTTTGTTTGATTTGACCGCACCATAAATGGTTGCCTACGTACTCTCATTGAAGAGGGGAGATCAGGTCTTTTGTAGTTCAGGCTTGATGAGCTGAAACCTGAATGACTTGATTTTTTATTTTTTGATTTTCTTTTTCTTTTTTTTTTGTTTTTTTTCCGTTTTTTTCTTTTTCTTTTTTTAAACATGCATGGAAAATAAAAAGCATACTGCGAAGGAAGTGATACCATCCCAATATCTTCTGGAACTCGAACCTTTATCCCCTGGATCTAGATCTTTTTGGCTAGTTGAGGCCTAATAGTCCAGTCGTCAGTGGCTGTGTTGCCTTTAAGGCTCGCGATAGAGGTTACTTCTTTATTTTGAATGTCTTCACTTATGGACATAACTTGATCGCTTCCTGGTTCAGTACATTCCTCAGGGATGCTTGAGCTGGACCCATCGCAAAAAGGTATGAACTCTTGATTCTTTGATGGGTTGGTTTCCCCGATAACTTCACCACTTTTTCCCTCATCTATTCCTTCACGCTTCTCCTAGGCTTCAGAGGATTCGACCATGAAATCTGCCTCGAACTGTCGTCGTGTTTCTTGCAAGGAATTTTCCTTTTTTTGCTTTTTCTTCCTTGGAAAGGATCAGTATTTCCTCCGCATCATCCAAGGTGATAAAATCAGGAACGTGGTTGATATCTTTGGACCAGAAGATGTTTGATGTTGGCGGAAGAATATCCTTCGGGAATTCCCTTGTCTCTTTTATCATTTCCTGCATTAGGATCGCTCCATCTTGTGTTCTGCCAAGATTATAGCTCATAGCCTCCACCTTATTTGAACTACCTGTCTCGAGTGGACATCTTAAGCTTTTTATTGGCTTTTCGCCTTTTTTGGTCATAGGAATTTCTATCTCCAGCTCTCCATTTTCAATGAGATCCTGGATTTTATGTCGCAAAACCCAACATTCCTTAATTGTATGTCCAAGTGAGTTAGAATGGTAGAGATATATCTTGGTGGAATCATAGCTCTTTATCTTGGGATTTACAGGAGGCAGCAACTCAGTAATCCTTCCTTCACTTATCAAAAAGTGTAGCATTTCTTCATTGGATTTGCTTAGAGGGGTGAATTTTTGGACTCTTGTGGAGGTTGTTTGATCTTTCTTCTTTGAGAGTTCGCATTCCCCCAAGTGATTTTTCTGTTGGCGAGGTTTGCTAGCAATTTTGTCATCCCCCTTTTCTTGGCCTTCTGATAGTTGAGTGAAGAAATGCCTCGTATCCTGATGTTGGCGCACTATCATCTTAGCCAGTAGATTTACTTGGTTCTGGATTGTCTCTAACTTTTGCATTACTATCATACCCTCCTCCGAGTTTTCCCATTTTAGGACATCTGCTCTGTGCCTTTAGGGGTAGTCTTCTATCCTTCGTATGCACTTACGAATTTGATATATTTCAGTGCTTCCTGACCCTATCATGTTTACTTCTTTTGTATCATGCTGCAACGGAAGGTTGGTGTTGACATTTTGTTGGTCAGGTTGTTGGACAACAATACTGCCACTTTCGATCAGATTTTGAATATTATGCTTTAAGGACACACAATCTTGTGTATCGTGTCCTGGAGATCCTGAGTGGTAAGCACATCTCTGGCTTGGATTGTATCTTTTGCTCCTTGGTTCCAGACGTGGAGCCAGTTCGGTAATTTGCTTAAGATCCATCAATATCGCCAACACATTTTCAAGTGAATCGCCTAGTGGAGTGAACACCCGATTTTTCGTTCTCTCAAATTTTCTTTTCCTGTCCTGGAATTGGTTAAATGTTGCCTGTTGTTGAAATGGCAGATTGTCTCGCTTTTTCCAAATAGGGGGACTTTAGGTTGGTCTACTAGATTTCCCCTATACAACAAGGGATACATCTTCAGTGTCTTTATCGGGTACCCCCTTGGGATCGCTCGCATACTTGCCAGTCTGTATATGCTTGGCAACTGCTTCCAAGGCAGTGAAGTCTTTAATCTTGTCGGCCTTTAGGCCCATCTCTGCCATTTCGCCGTGTTTGATCATTTTCGATAATGGCTTTCCTATGCTTGCTAGGATCCTCTCATAGTATGGAGCCTCTTGGATATCAATAAACGTCATTACCATCTCAGTTTCTGTCATTGATAGAATGACCTGCGCTGTGAGATGTCTCCACCTTTGGGCATATTCTCGGAAAGATTCAGTACTTTTCTTTTTGACTTTAGTCACTTAGTATCGATCCGGCGCCATTTGTGACTGAAAACTGTACTAATTTAGAAAGGCGTGGGCCAATTCTTCCCAGCTGTGGATTTTGGCATTGTCAAGTCGGGCATACAAGGCTTTAGCCTCTCTGGTGAGATTCTTTTGAAAAAGATGCATTCTGAGGCTTTCATCTTCAGCATAAGACCCCAGTTCGCCAATGTACACTTTCAGATGCGTATAGGGATCGCCTGCCCCATTGTACTTTTCAAACTCTGGGACTTTGAATTTGGTAAGATATCGAGCCCCTGGGAATATGCAGAGATTTGAATAGGTGACACTCCCATAATTTCCAGTCCCTTTGATTGACCGGATGGTCTCCTCCATTTGTTGGACTTTCTTTCTTAGATCCCCAGTTTCTCGATCATCCCTGAGATTTGTGATCTCTTTATAGGAATGAGGTTTAGGTATGTGGGTTTCCATCTTTTTGCCAATACCCTGACTACCCCCTGGGGTGGATAACTCTGGTTGAGTAGGCATTGTTTGGCCCTGGATTCCTCCATGTGTAGAGGATTCTGTATGGATGGGTATTTGTGGACCCTGAGTAGATTGGTGTAGTTCTTTGAGCATAACAGCCAACTCTGTCATTTGATAGCTTAATCTTTCAAACTCCTCACGAGAGACAGGAGTAGGATCAGGTTGGGCACTTTTTATCCATGTCTATGTGATGCCCCCAAAATAGGTCAAATCCATCCAACCTATTCTGAGTCGCCAGATACATGGTACAGAAAACAACTACAACTTTATTAATATAATTGTCCTGCAAAATACAACAACACATATGTTGTGAGTTTTGATAGAAATATATATACCAACTGTGACTCTTGACACCAACTTTGATAGCATGTCACAATGGCACCTTACGTAAAGGTACAGTCAATAACTGTTTTAGAAATTAAAATCTTTGGGAAATTCTCAAGGAAACCTTCGTGCATGGGAGGCTATGTGTCTAGGTTATGATAGATATCATATGTCCAGAGAATTATCCTTAGTTGATCCAATAGACCCCAAAGAAAAACGAGAAGATTACTATCATGTTCCTTCCCATTGTGAGTCTTCTCTTGACATATAACTATCTCCACCGTCTGCAATTGAACATTATGTTTCAACCAAACTCCAAGATCATATAGGTAGTGCTCATAGATATACTCAGCAAGTGGATGTGTACAACCCTGTCTTATGATAACACGAGTTTGTATGTCATTAGACATCTTGTATGATAGTGGCAAAACACCCTTCCAAAGTTGGGTTCACCTCAACCTATTCGGTTCACCAAAATTAAATATCAAATGACGTATACAATACGACACACTTATCTAAAGTTCTCAATAAAATTATTTCTATACTATTTAGGGAGAACCTCAATAGCTATAGACCACTGTTCTATTCCCCTGTTCTCCCGCTTTCAAACCCACTACACTCTTATTACGAAAGGAATTGTGAAGAAAAAAGGGTGAGCACAACTAGCCCGATAAAGAATACCATAACTAAAGATAATTAAATTATCAATAGCTTTTCATCAATAATAAATGGAGATTTAGAACATATGGTAGATGATAAAACTTTTCAACCATAGTGCACTGAACGGAACGAAGCAATCCATTAAAAGAGTTAAATAGAACATCAGGTCTATTATCTTCTCCATGTTAAAAGTCCACCAATAATGTTTTATCCCTGTAACATCAATCAACAATTCCTGTCCACAATCATATGAATAACTCATAATCATAATTGTGATTCTGAATTCCTTTTTGCACCCAGGACGAAGATAATTTTCATCACCTATCTTCACCTGAAACATCAAAAATCATGGTTATACCAAATCACAATTCCTGCTCATAATCATACTAATAAATTCATCTTTGCACTACGGGCAAAGATTTACAACTGTATAACCAATAACCAACAGTTCATCTTTGCACTACGGGCCAAAGATATAAAACTCTAAAACCAATAATGCTGAGACTCAGCTTAATAGTATCATGACCACGAATTATCCATGCCCTACAGGCCAAGGATATTCGTGTTTTCAAATACGGTCATGATTATACCGAATAATCTCTGGTCATAATCATACCAAGTCCATCTATGCACGTAAGTCACAGATGACTTTCAACACAATATAAGCATGAGGATCATGACAACGATATAAAGAATCAATCAATTGAGATAAAGGATAAATATTCAACATTTATAATATAAATTATCTAGGGTTCAAGAATATCCCAATGTTATCAATCACTTAATAATCTCATAATCTAATATCATTAATATTATAACAATATTTTAATTATTTCTTCAACTTATAAATAATTTATTTTAATTGTTTACACTTTACCAAATAATGCATTTAATCATTCAAAAATGCCATACTCATAAGATTTCATCACCAATGATCAAATCCCTTATCAAAAATCTGCATATACCCTATATAGGATTCCCAAGCCATAAAATCCTATTTTCCACCTTTCAACTTCACATAACATATTTAACTCATATACTCATAACTAGTGCATTTTAATAAAAAATACCAAATCAGTCCCAAAAATATTTTTTTTCTGGGATTTAGCAGAATATAGTCCCATATTGAACATATATATTTTTCTAAGAATTTTTAAAATTCATTTACTATTTTTCATAAATCAATTTCAAATTAATTCCTTAAAAAGTTAGCTACCTCAAGTTTAACTCCAGAAATTCCCAAATCTTGACAGGATCTTACACATGTTAACGTGATCTTCCAGTTTAAATTTCATGGTCATCGAAGTTATAGTACTCCGATTATTTCATTTTTAGTCGGAAAAACCTAAATATTGAAATGGTCATAACTTGCTCATTTTAAGTCAGAATGAGCTCATTTTTGGACAAGAGGTACTTTATACCATATATTTTTATATCCCAAAAGGCCAAAATTTTTCTCATAAATTAAGTGGCCGAAACAGCCCTTTTAAACTTCTGGGCAGTAGCCTTTTTGGTGTTTTGCAGTTTTTGACTCCTTTGCTAAAATCAGTCCACATAAAAATCTACAACACCTTTTCCAGTGATTCCACTTGGATAAGTTAGAAAACTCATATATCTAACTCTGGAATTTGACCACACTCAAAAATTCTAAATATAATAGGAGATATGGTCAATTGAATTTCATATTCCATTTTCACCAAAATCTGATTTTTCAACCCTTTGTGATTTCTAAGAAACTTTCATGTTTTCACATAATAACCAACATAACTTATCATAACACTTACTAATACTACATATACCCAAGATTCTCATCAGTCCAATGCTTTTATTATGACTTTCATCATAATCCACGTAAACAGATCATTTCCACAATTTAATAAGGAATGAATACAAAGGATCATTCACCATGCATGTGGTAATCCACATAGACATGTTATTCCAACAGAATAATAAAGAATGGAATAATGAAGAATTCACCATGCATGCGATAGATCGCATGTAGACGAGTTATTCTCAATGAATAATAAAAGAACGGAACCAGTCGTGTAATTACAGACCGAAGCGGGATATTCAAATGAATAATAAATAATGGAACCGGTCGTGCGTAAACACACACGCATGTGATATTCGACAAAATAATAAAGAATGGAATAATAGAAGAATTTCACCATATATGCAGTACTTCGCATACATAAGTTATTCCAACATAATAATAAGGAATGGAATAATAGAAGAATTTCACCATGTATAGGGTAGTCTGCGTATACAGGTTATTCCAACAGAATAATAAAGAATAGAATAACAGAAGTTCTCTTCATGAATACGAAAGAAATAATACCCCTTACAAGTACAACAAACAATATCCCTTACCTTAGAACAAACTAGATATAGGAGTAGTGAAGTAGCAGAATACTTTTCTTCTTTCTCTCTATAGTTTCTCTCTCTAGAGTTTCAGTGAATTCGTAAGAAATAATGAAGGAATGAGCTTCTATTTATAGGAGAATGGACTGAATAGTAACTAATTCTGAGCGGTCAGATTGATTTACTTTTAAGCAGACGGTCAGTATTGGTTTACTATAAAATATTCTAATAAAAAAAATCTTTTAAATAAAATATAATATATTCTATTTATAATCTAATTAAACGAATAACTTTATAAAAGTATTACATTTTATATTAAAAGATTTTATTATGCAAACACTATGCATAATAAAATATAATATAATCTAATTATTGTCTAATAAAACAAATAACTTTATAAAAGTATTCATTTTTATATAAAAAGATTTTACTATCTGAAAACACTATGCATAATAGAATATAATATATTCTATTTATAGTCTAATAAAACGAATAACTTTATAAAAGTATTACATTTTTATATATAAAAGCTTTTTTGTTTTATTAATTAATAATACTAATAAAACAAAACTTCATCATCATTATTATAATTCACACTATTAATCGATTAGGTCGTTCTGGAAAGAGGGGCTTTCAATAAGGATTTCTCCCTATTGGCGCACAATTAGGTGACCAAACCTTTCCTTGGCAGAACTTCTAGACATCGTTAATATTGAAAATAATAATATTAATAACTTTGTTATCTCAATTACTGATTTAATAATATATAAAATATCGATAATAATTGAATCAGACTGAGTGACTTCTCACGTAAGCATTAATAATCAATACCGTATGCTACTATGCAACCACGCGTATTTTACCACCGATTATTTTATGACAACTTACTTACTTTGAAAAATTTTCAAATGTCACCCTTAACTTTGAACTTTTATCAATTTAACTATTCACCAAAATAGAAAAATTGAATACTTTTATTTCATAAAATTCGGGGTCTCACAAGATATAATAGTGAAGTTTTGTAAAACAGGTTTTTCAAACCCTTGTGCTCAATAGTAATTGAGGCCTTTGATACTTCCATTTTATTATGTGTTCTTCTTGGTTGGTTTTATTTTCGAGATACGAGGCATCTTCAAGAAAATAAGATACATAGCAGTGCCGAACTCTTTGTGGGCATGAGAGCCATCTAAGGATATTCAGACACCGTAAATAATTTACAAGCTAGCTGCAGCTGCAAAATGTCCATCACGGGAACCGAATCTAGATTCAGAAGCTGAATCTGTGATCACATGATTCCTATGCTCACATGAAAAAGAAATATGTGCAAAAGCTAGAAAAAGAACTAGATTTGAGTAAATCTAAACCATTCCAGCTTCAACAATTCTAGTTTAGTCACTATGAACAGGTTAAAGTTAGAAATAGCCAGATTGTGGCAAATCTAGCCCGCATGCTGAAAACTAAATATTTACATTATGAAAGCGAATAAAGTAGATATTTACATAAAAGCGGTATATATATATATATATATATATATATATATATATATATATATATATATAGGGATATGATCCATAACAAGTACTTATATGGAGCAAATTTGGACAAATAGCATCATATCAGTCCATTCTATAAATCTAGGCGTGATTTAAAAATAACAAAGCCCCTTACGCTGAATTTAATGGCGACGTTGAAAATTTTAATCTCCCATACGCTCTGAGAAGCGACGTTGAAAATGGAAGAGAACCCAAGGCATAGAGTATCTGATAGTTAGACTATCGAGAACCATCTTGAGGACATGAAGAAAACCCAATAGATTTTCATCCACTCACTGAGGCAATTGAAAGGCGATTCTTGTCCAATGCTTATGTCGTCACACAAGATAATGGTTCTCGTGTATTGGTTCTTTATCGAAGTGTCGCGAATCAACGACATAATGGCATTCATCCATTTCCCACTCAACAATCATAGCAGATGTCGGAGAGAGTGTAGATATGGGTCTCACTACATCCGAGTGGGGAAATAATGGAGAGACACGAGGGCGATCGTGATTCGTTTACATCCTTTAGGACAACTAAACCCCTCTTAATGCCAATCGACAAGAATATTATGTTCTTTTGCAAAGTTTGGTCGCCTTCAGTACATACGTTGAGCAAGAACATTGATAAATTTGGGCGATATCATATTTTTTTCAACGACGCTACTTGGTGTAGCGTATGAGAGATTAAAATTTTCAACATACGCTAGTTCGCGTCAGCGTAAGGGATTTGTTATTTTTAATCGCATACTAGATTTATAGAATGGATGGATGATATGATGCTATTTGTCCAAATTTCCTCCATAGCAAGTACTTGTTATGGATCATATATATATATATATATATATATATATATATATATATATATATATATATATATATATATAAAAGCCCTCGATATATATATACAAAAGCCCACGATGTTTATACGGATGTCCCCTTGGACCCTAAACTAATTTTTTTTCCAAAAGTACCTTAACGCTTTCAAAAAGCGAGTCTTTAGTGTCTCTGTAGTTAATGTAAGACAAACGGGGTTAAAATGTGATGATGTGGCAAACTTAAAGGTTCAAAAATATCCCTGATGTTTATACGGATGTCCCACTTCCACCCTAAACTAATTAAAATATTATCATATAAAACATATTCTAAATAAAATAATATATATCATTTAATCAAAACCAAAAAATATAAATTGATGACATTATTTAAAACTAAAAGATATAAAAATATTAACGTTATTTAATACTAATTAGTATTTTATATCAATTAGTAATTAGTATTTTATATCAATTAGTATTTTAACGTTATTTTATATCAATTAGTATTTTTAAAGCTGAGTATTATGATTATTCTAAAATTCAAAACTAAATAATATTTTTAAAATTCAAAAGCTGGAGTATTATGATTAATTAATTAATTTTTAATATTTATTTTTAAAATTATATTAATTTAAAAATATTTTAGTATTATCAATTTTTAAAATGGAGTATTTTAATATTTTAGTAATTTAAAAACATTATTTAGTATTATGATTTTAGTAATTTTAAAATTTTATATCAATTAGTATTTAGTATTATGATTTTAGTATTTTAATGATGTAATTTGAATTTTTGTTGTTTTGATTAATTAACAAAATAATTTGAATTTTAGTATTTTTTAATTTGATTTTTTTAATATTTAATATTTTTTTAATTAGTATTTTAATATTTTTTTAATTAGTATTTGATGTATGTTATGTTTTGAATTTTAGTATTTTGATTAAATGATGTAACTATGTTATACAACTATGTTATTCAACTTACTTTATTTAATTAGTTGTTTTAATTAGTTAACAAAATAATTTGAATTTTATTATTTTGATTAAATGATGTAAATATGTAATTATATTTTTTTATTTTGAATTTCAGTATTTTTTTGTTTTGATTAAATGATATATATTATTTTATTTAGAATATGTTTTATATGATAATATTCTAATTAGTTTAGGGTGGAAGTGGGACATCCGTATAAACATCAGGGACATTTTTAAACCTTTAAGCCTGCCACGTAATAACATTTTAACCCCGTTTGTCTTCTGTTAACGGCAAGGGCACGGGTGACCTGCTTTTTGAAACGTTAAGGGTACTTTTGAAAAAAAATTAGTTTAGGGTGGAAGTGAGACATCCGTGTAAACATCAGGGGCTTTTTTGTAGCTTTGCCATATATATATATATATACAGAGAGAGGATCAGGTAAGGGCTCCATTACTTTCTTAAAATCACACCCAAAACACTGTATTATGCCAAAAACTCTGTTCCATAAAATATTAAACTTTTTTAGTTATTTTTTTAAAAAAAAAAAAAAAAAAGATGTGCATTTTAGTAGCGTGAGGGAGCCCTTACAGGATCCGGATATATATATATATATATATATATATATATATATATATATATATATATATATATATATAAGATAAAAGGCCACGAAGTGAACTCCAGGCAGAATAAGAATGTAAATATATATATATATGTATATAAAAGCTGTAAATGCACTAGATATTATATCTAGGCTCAATCGAAACAGAGTTCGATAATATATATATATATATATATATATATATATACATATATAATCAATAAAAAGCCACGAATCAATGATCCGGGCATACCCACACAACGCGATTCTCAACGTTAGTTGATATATATGTATAGAAGTAATAAAAAGCTTAAAAACCTAAAAAATCTTATAGTGGGCTGCCAAGAAAACTTCAGATAGCTTTTGACGTCTAAAAACTCGGTTTCCACCGGTTAAACTTCAGTATGTTGTAAAACACAAGCTTACAAGTGTTTAGAAAGAAGATTCACTCAGTTTAGAGCACTCTAGCACTGTTAACAGGCTGAAATGGACATAGTTTTCTCTCCTTTTCTCTTCTTTTTTTCAAATGAGATGCCAAGATTCCAAATTTAAAGACCAGATGGCCGCAGGTCTACCGGCGGCAGCCGCGGGTCTACCTGCAGCAGCCCGGGCCATGTGGGTCCCGTCGTCTAGAAGTACATGCACTTTGGCTACGCGCTGTCCGCTCGAACCTTAATTTCTTTCAATATGGGCTTCTGATAAAGGAGAGTTATACCTTTCCGAGAAGCTGTTATCGAGAGCTACACAATAACATGGGTCCATGACCAGATCTTCAAGTCTTCAAAGTCTATTTGTTGTACTGTCTTGTGTAGTTGTCACTCAGGATTTGAGCTATAGTTCTTCTGGGACACTTTTGTATGCAGTGTGGATTGATTTATGTTGAGACGGCGTGAATGTGGCATTGAGGTTTCAAAATGATGATTTTGCCCCAACCGGGGTTATCTCCGGCTTTTGCGCAGATGTAGCAGTCGTTGCTCAGGTTATCTCTGACATTGGGCGGTTATAAATGCTAAATGTCTTCAGGGTTATCTCTGAGGTGTGCTTGACCTCTCAGGGTTTTCTCCAGGGTTGGAACTAAATGTCCCGGGGTTGTCTCCGGGGTTGAAATTAACTTTTTCGGGGTTATCTCTAGAACTTTGACTGCATTCCTCGGGGTTGTCTCAAGGTTGAACTGAATCTCCCGGGGTTGTCTCCGGGATTGAAACTAAATCACTCGGGGTTATCTCCGAGATTGAAAACTAAGTATCCTGGGGTTATCTCCGGGTAGGGTTATCTCTAAAAGATGACTTTGCTCTCCTGCAGGGTTAGTAACATGAATGCAAAATTTCAAGTGTCTACACTTATATTACAAATATCATATTAACATTTTAATAAGTTATTAGGCAAATAAACAATTTATTTTAATTGTTTTACCCTTTATTAAACAACTTATTTAATACCCATAAAAGGTCATAAATATTATTTATCATAATAGATTACCAAAATACCTCACATAGGTCAGATTACACTATAATAGGAGTACATAAGCTTTAACATCCTATTTTTTTTCATTTATGACATCATATAACCATTTATCTTCATGATCTGGACAGTGTATGGTCTAACCATGATTCACAAATTTTCTTGGAATTTTAGAAAGTGATTCACTGTATTTAAAATACTCAAAACCTCCGAATCTTGTTACATTTTTCATAAATCGATTTGTGCTCAGAAAATTTTGAAACTTTTCGGATACACTCTCATAAGATATATACACATACTGTAAAAATTTTAGATTTTTCCAAGGTATACATCAGTGAGGAATCCGGGTAAGAATATTTAGGAGTCCTTCACGGTAAGAGCCATTACACACAAACCACACATCGAAACGTGTCCAGTCTTTTTCCTACATGTAGATAACTTCTTAAGGTACCTCTGTGATTTTTCCTTGATTTTTAAAAGGTTCAAAACTGGCCAAAAAAACATTAGGAAAAACGTTATCTGTAGCTTTTTAGGGTTTTAAGGCTTTAAGTTCTATACATGGACTGTTTTGGAGAAAACAGCCCCCAAGGCTTCAAAAACTGTTGGATTTGTGTTCTACCACTTGGGTTTACTAGCTAACTCATGTATCTAGCTCCCCCCTTCGATGGATCACAAATCGAAGTTGTAAAACTTGAGTTACACAAGATTTAGCGGAAGGAAAACTAGGGTTTCACCCCTAGGAGAACATATGCTCATTTTCTTCCTCTAAACATTTGATCTAAGAGTTACTAATTAAGGAACTTGATTATCATAATTTTTTTATCTTAAAAGGACTAAAAGGGGCGGTCACCTTTTCCCTATTATCCCCTCCATTTTTCTTTTATTTTAATGAACAAATTTGATTAATCAAAAGTCTAAAATACCCTTAATAAAGTGGGCTAAGTATTGGTTCACATTTTATTTCTTTTGGGCTTCTAATTTAATTGTTCTGGGCTATGTAATAAACATAGTTCAAAATTTTTAATATATATTACCCTAATTGTTTATTTAGGGTTTCTATTTTCAATCTTATGGAACTTAATTACTTACAAATATCTCTTTAACTTGTAACCTAAGTAGGTTTACTATAATTAGGTTTAAAATTATTAATCACTTGCAATAATAAAATTATCCACTTAAGTTAGTATAAATATTAAATACTAACTATTCATTATTACCATAACCCTTAGGTTATTTAATTATCTCACCTAATGTATAATTATGTTATGAGGCTTTTATTATTTTCAATGAAATGAAATATATAAATATATATATATATATATATATATATATATATATATATATATATATATATATATATACACCACTTCACATACGTTATCACAAATTAAATCAATATATAGCACAAAGTTTTAAATATCAATAATGTATATACATATAAAGTGACTTGAAATTTCTGGTTATTACATCCTCCCCCCTTATAAGAATTTCGTCCCCAGAATTACACATAAGGTTACTAAAAAAGATATGGATAATTTTCCGTCATCTTTTCCTCGAGTTCATATGTAGCTTCTTCAGCATTGTGGTTCCTACAAAGAACTTTTACATAATGTATAACCTTATTTCGTAACTTCTGCTCTTTTCTATCTAAAATTTCTACTGGAATTTCCTCGTACGACAAGTCTTTTTTTCGACCTAAATTGGTTCATATGATACCATGTGCTTGTAGTCAGGCTTATATGGTAGTAAGACTGACACATGAAACACATTATGAATATGCTCCAGTTCAGGAGGTAGAGCTACCTCTTACGCCACTTCGCCTATCTTCCTCAAGATCTCAAATGGTCCAATAAATCTTGGACTCAACTTACCTTTCTTTCCAAATCTTATCTTCCCTTTCCAGGGAGATAATTTCAAAAATGCATAGCTTCCCACTTCAAAATCTCTCTTCTTACGATGTAAGTCTACATACTTCTTCTGGTGATCTTGAGCTCCTACTAGCCGGGCTCTTATCACCTTGATGATCTCTACTGTCTGCTATACTAATTCTGGTCCCAACAACTAGTGTTCACCAACTTCCTCCCAATATAAGGGTGTTCTGCATTTTCTCCCATATAGTGCTTCGTACGATGGCATTCTAATGCTGGAATGATAACTATTATTGTATGCGGACTCTACTAATGGAAGATGATTCTCCTAGCTACCCTTGAAGTCCATCACACAAGCTCTGAGCATGTCTTCAAGTTATTGAATCGTTCTCTTACTTTTCCCATCGGTCTGTGGATGATACGCGGTGCTCATCCGTAGTCGCGTCCCCATTCTTTCTTGAAGACTCTTCAAGAAGTTTGACGTGAATCGCGGATCTCTATTCGATACAATAGGTACCGGTACTCCATGTCTCGAGATAATTTATTTGATATATAATTTGGCTAGCTGGTCGAAACTATACCTGATCTTGATCGGCAAAAAGGGAGCTAACTTCGTAAGACGATCTATAATCACCCATATGGCGTTATGCCCTTTTAGATTTGCTGGAAGTCCCACCACAAAATCCATCGTAATGTGCTCCTATTTCCAATCTAGAATTTCTAATGGCTGTAGTAATCCACTCGGTCGTTGATGCTCTGTCTTGACTCTCTGACAAGTTTGACATCTGCTGACGCATTCCATAACCTCTCTCTTCATGTTTGGCCACCAAAAGTGTTGACGCAAATCTTAATATATCTTTGTGTTTCTGCGTGTATCGAGTACCTCATACTGTGCGCTTCTTGCAAAATCTCCTCTCTTAGTTCTGGTACTGACGGTACCCAAATTCTTCCTTTAAATATTAGCAGTTCGGTGCCATCAATCTTAAATTTAAATTCTTCGCCTTCAGTTAACCACTTCTTGATGTTTTTGCAATCTTCGTCCTTCTCTTGTGCCTTTTTAACCTTATCTAATAAGGTCGAGATTGCTGCTACTGTAAATAATTTGTCGTCGGTCTCCATCGGATACTTGATTTCCAATTCCGATCATTCAAAATCTTTCACTAACTCCTCTCGAATGGTCAATTTCAATAACTTCTTCCTGTCTTTTCTACCCAGGGCATCTGCCACTACATTTGTTTTACCTAGATGGTACATAATCTCACAATCATAATCTTTGACCAATTCTAGCCATCGACGTTGCCTCGTGTTTAGCTCCTTCTATGTGAGATATACTTCAGACTTTTGTGATCCATATATATCTCACACTTCTTGCCATAGAAATAATGACTCCAAATCTTCAAGGCAAAAACTACCACTGCTAACTTCAATTCATGAGTCGGATAACCCTTCTCATAGTCCTTTAGCTGACGTGAAGCATACGTAATGACCTTGTCATGCTGCATCAGTACACAACCAAGAGCCTTTTTGTGATGCATCACTATACATTACAAATCCTCTTGTGTCATTTGGTAAATCCAACACAGGTGCTTGACTGAGCCTCTTCTTTAACGCCATGAAACTCTCCTCACATTTCTTTGTCCAAACGAATTTCATCGTCTTTCTAGTTAGGTTGGTTAATGGCGATGCTATCTTTGAAAAATCCTGGATGAATCTCTGATACTATCCTGTTAATCCCAAGAAACTCTTGATCTCTATCGACGTCTTCGGCTGCTCCCAGTTGATAACCACTTCTACTTTTTTCGGATCCACCGAAACTCCATCCTTGTCAATAACGTGACCCAAAAACTGCACTCTCTGCAACCAAAATTCACACTTGGAGAATTTTGCATACAACTTCTCCCTCCTCAATGTCTCCAACACTATTCTTAGATGTTCAGCGTACTCTTTCTACATCTCTGAATACACCATAATGTCATCGATGAATACGACAATAAACATGTGATGCCCCCGAAATAGGTCCATACAACCCATTCTGAGTCGCCAAATACATGGTACAAAATTCAAATATAACTTTAATTATACATTTATCGTGCAAAATACGATAACACATAGACTGTGAGTTTTAATACAAATATTATCTTGTAGACAATATCCAAACTCAAATAAAGTCTTCATTAAAATTATTGATACACTATTTTACAAAATAGTGAGGATTGCTATAATAACCTACTTGAACCATCACTCCACACCACGACTAGTCCCAGTTATATTCTTGCCTCCTGAGAAAATAATGGAACAAAAAGGAAAATAGTGAGCTCAACTAGCCCAGTAAAGAATATTATGACTAAGATAGTGTAGAAAAAATTATCCTTAGTCCTCAACAGGGACAAACCTGATAAAATATAATAGACAACAAGTTTTAGATCAACAACTGCAGTGAAAACAACAATCCATTAGAAGAGTCATGTAGAGCATGATGTCTACTATCTTCCATGATTTAAAAGTCCATCATCAATATTTTATCCCCGTAACATCAATTAATTATTTCCAATCAACGAATTATCTATGCACTACGGACCAAAGATAATCGTTTGTATCACCAGTGGTCATTATCATGCCAAACACATGTCCATCTTTGCACTACGGGCCAAAGATATCAATAACCAATTTATATTTGCACTACAGGCCAAAGATATTCATCAATCAACAGTTCATCTTTGCACTACGGGCCAAAGATAACTTTCAACATAATTTAAGTTTGAGAATTATGATAATAACAATAAGAATGAATCAAGTGAGACCATATCATGGATTCAATCTCAAGAATAAGATTCATAAAAGATGACTTGGACAAAGAAAAGAAATTAAATTCGGTTGTGAACAGTACCCATGAATAGTACTGTATGAATCGTATCGTATGAATAGTGCCCATGAATAGTACCCAGACATGAAAAAATTCAAAATTTAATACAAAATTTCAGACCAATATTCCAGTGAAATGGTATTAGATGAATCACAATCCTTAAGAAATTTTTAATCATTTCAAGAATTATAGAAGCAATACTTACTGTAGTAAATCAAAATTTAGGAATATGAGACGAAATAATATCACTTACGAAATATGGAGTATGAAAGAAAATGATATCCCTTACGAGTATGGAAGGAAATAATATCATTTACGAGTATTGAAAGAAAATAACATTCTTTACGAGAAAAATAATATCCTTTACCTTAGTGGGAAAGTAGTTCTGACTAGAATAACAAAGATTATGTTGAGAAAATCTTGCACTAATATGAACACTTCAAATATCCTTATGCTCACAAGAAATACACTCAATATTATAGAGAGAGAATTTTCTAATTCTGGTGTGAGTTTCATTGTTTAACTAAGCAGCCTATTTATAGGAAAGTGGTAGCACACCACTTCTGACAAAATTTATACGAACATTATGTTTTGAAAATCATGCAGTACAAACCTTTTGAAAAAGAGAATTCAAATTCAAAATGTGGACTCCCTCATTTATTTCACATGTTTTACTATTTAAACAATTATAATTTATAAAATTATACTATTATAATATATGATAATAATATATCTTAATGAATATTTTATCGGATAAGATAATTACGATTGTGGGGGGGAGTGATATATATATATATATATATATATATATATATATATATATATATTTGATAGTGGATTTTGGTGGAGGGAGTAGTCACAGGATGGTGTACTATAGGTATTATTTATATATATGTATATGCAATGTTTGAAAATTGGCAGGGAGGGGTACAATTATTATTATTATTATTATTATTATTATTATTATTATTATTATTATTATTATTATTATTATATATGTGTGTGTGTGTGTGTTAATTTGAAAGGAATTCACGGGAATTGGCAGGTAATATCACGGGGGTAATGACCCGTGAGTTTATAAATATATAATATATAATATAAATAGAATATATATTATATTTTATTTAAAAGATTTTATTTTATTAGAATATGTTATTAATACTGCATAGTAAATCAGTATGGACCGTCCGATTAAAAGTAATCAATCTGGACCATTCATAATTTAGTTACTATTCAGTCCATTCTTCTATAATAGAAGCTCATTCCTTCATTATTTCTTACGAATTTACTAAAACTCTAGAGAGAGAAAATTATAGAAAGAAAGAAAAAGAGAAGTCTACTACCTCTCATTTCCTATATCCAGTTTCTTCTAAGGTAAGGGGTATTATTTCTTTCGTATTCATGAAAAGAACATCTGTTATTCCATTCTTTATTATTCTGTTGGAATAACCTGTATACGCGGACTACCCTATACTTGGTGAAATTCCTATGTTATTCCATTCTTTATTATTATGTTGGAATAACCTGTCTATGTGAAGTACCGCATGCATGGTGAAATTCTTCTATTATTCCATTCTTTATTATTTTGTTGGAACTTCCTGTCTGTACGTTTACGCATGACCTGGTTCCATTATTTATTATTCTGTTGGAACATCCTATTGGTGAGAATTTACTTACTTTGACTGGTTTCATTACTTATTATTACATTGGAATATCACGTGCAATGCGCTTTCGCATGACCTAGTTCCGTTATTTATTATCTTTGTTGAATAACTAACACATGCATGCGGTCTATCGCATGCCTGATGATTTCTTTTGTTATTCCATTCTTTAATATACTCAGTTGGTTAAAGTTTTGACTTCTATACTCCATGAAATTAGCGGAATATCCATGATATTTGCGTTTCATCTAGTATCTTTTCATGGAAATATTCTTCTGAGCATTCTTGAATTTTATTCTACAAAGAAGTATCATGTTGACAATTTGGACGTTATAAGTTCCTGGATAAATTAATTCTTGAAATTGTTTTATTGAATTCTTATATCATTGTCATCATCCTTATGTTTATATTATGTTGAAAGTCATATGTGGCCTGTAGTGCATAGATGGACTTGGTATGATTATGATCATGGATTATTCGTTATAATTATGACCGTAATGTTACAAATGATGTGGTAAAAGTCCTCATTGGCCCGTAGTGCATTGATGGACAGTTGTTGGCATGATCATGACCATTGATGAATACACGAATATCCTTGGCCCGTAGTGCATGGATAATTTGTGGTTGTGATACTAATGAATATCCTTGGCCGTAGTACAAGGATGATGTGGATTATTTATTAAGTTGAGTCCTAGTGATAAAAGTGATGAAAAACCTTTTAAATCATAAAAGATAGTAGATTTTATTCTCTAATTGACTCTTTTAATGGATTGCTTATTCCGCTGTAGTTAAACTTGATGTTTGTTATATTTTATCAGTTTAACACTGTTGAAGGCTAACGATAATATATTCTGCATTATCTTAGTCATAATATTTCGTACTGGACTAGTTGAGCTCATCCTTTCTTTCACTGTTCTCTTTAGGAAATGAGAATGTAGCCGGGACTAGTCGGGGAACGGAGTGACGGTCCAGATGATAGTATTAGTAGTCCTCACTATTCTGTTAAATAGAGTGACAATAAATGTAATGAGGAATCCTTTGAGTGTGGATATTGTCTAGATGACAATATTCCTATTAAAACTTTCGGTTTATGTATTGTCGTTTATTACACGATGGTTGTATAATTAAGTTTGTATTTGTGTTATGTACCATGTATTTGGCGACTCAGAATAGGTGATGTATACCGATTTAGTGGGTGTCACAGTTGGTATCAAAGCTTAGGGATATGATCCCTGGTTGAGATGTGTGACAAGAACTAGGAGGGGAGAGACGGGGAATTCCTTCGCTAGTATGACCTACCTAAGTTTATTTGGCATTTAATGGGTCGGTCAGAGTATAGGGATAATATATTGCATGTCAATTAACCTTTGTTTTGTGGAAGTATTTTAAAATGGCATCCATGAATGTTGAGAATAGCAATGGAGCACAGGAGACCGTTGAGTCTCCATAGATCAATAATCAGGACAATGTGCATTAGGAAGGAGAAAATCCTCATGCAAACAACAACACTGACCAAATGATAAACGATGAAATGTTCAGAGGCTTTCTACAATTCATGCAGCATCAGGCAAGAGAGACTCATGTCCAAAATGCAGGTGGAAACACTGGCAACTCTCGGACGGTCACTGCTAAGCAGTTCAAGGAGCTGGGACCACCGGAGTTTTTTGGAGAGTCAAAACCACTTAAGGTAGAGACGTGGATAAAGTAGATCAACAAGATATTTTATGTCTTGGAATGCTCCAAGGAGCAAAAGGTTCTTTTTGCCACCTTCATGTTGCGGGCAGAGGTAGATTACTGGTGGGAATCTGTAAAGTGTACTCAACCTGCCGCATTGAAGATGTCTTGGGAGAAGTTCCAAGAACTATTCAACGACAAGTACTTTCCCAAAAGTATTCATTACATGAAAGAGGTAGAGTTCATTATACTGGAACAAAATAACATGACCGTGTCGCAGTACGAAGCCAAGTTTGTCGAGCTGTCCCGGTTGGCGTCCCATTTTGTTAATAATGAGGAGAGAATGACACGGATGTTTCTAAGAGGTTTGAAACCTGAGATACACCAATACCTCATTTCTCATAAACTTTACTTGTATTCAGATGTTGTTAATAGGGCTCAGTTATTGGAGCGCGATAATGAGTCAACCTAACCATAAGAGAGCAGCCGGCAAAATGATAATACTAGTGATAACAGTCATCAAAGCGGTGACAATAAGCGTGGAGGGAATCAACATGCCAGAAATGGTAACCACTTCGGTGGTAATCATGGCCAAAATAATAAGAATGGACATTTCAAGAAGAGGAGATTCAACAATGATGGAAAGACTTCAGCACCAGCACCCGTCGTTAGGGAAGGAGAACGACCACCTATCATATGCTTCAAATGTGGATGGGAGGGACACATTAGTCCAAAATGTGCGATGCCATCCAAAGCATGTTACAATTGTGGAAGAGAAGGTCACCTGGCCCGATTTTGTCATGCACCGAAGATAAGTCCAGCTGGGATGGAGGCATCAAAGGCCGTCCCAAACAAGACAAAACCGGTAGTTCAAGGGAGAGCGTTTGTTGTGACGTCCCAGAAAGTAAGGAACCAGAACGAGGTCATCACGGGTAAGCTTATCATAAACTCTAGCGAAGTATATACCTTATTTGATACCAGTTCTACCCATTCTTTTATTTCTCCTACTTGCGCACAACGTTTAAATTTGACTCCGGAGAAATTAGACTTTGAATTATCTGTTGAAATTCCATTGGGAGAAACCTTCATTACATCCACTGTTTATAAGTCTTGTTTGGTTCAAATTAGTACCCTCACATTACATGTCGATCTTATTTCATTTAAAATACTTGCATTTGACATAATTCTAGGGATTGATTGGTTAACTACTCATCATGCAAAAATTGATTATTTTCGTAAGGTTGTTAGCTTTCATATTCCTAACCAACCTATTATGCGAATTCAAGCAACCAAACCATTAAAATCAATCACTGTCATCTTAAGCTATAAGGCTATTCGTTTATTGAAAAATGGATGTCAGGCTTTCTTAGCTCATGCCACGGATCTAAACAAAAATACGTCAGTTTTGAATGATATTTCTATTGTTAATGAATTTCCTGACGTATTCCCTAAAGAACTTCCTGGCCTACCCCCAGAGAGTGAAATTGATTTTATATCGACCTTGAACCTGGTACAAAACCTATTTCCAAAGCCCCGTATCGAATGGCTCCTATTGAACTTCAGGAGTTAAAGATCCAACTGCAGGAATTGTTAGACATCGGTTTTATTCATCCTAGTACTTCTCCTTGGGGTGCTCCTGTTCTATTCTTGAAGAAGAAAGATGGGAGTATGCGACTTTGTATTGATTATCGGGAGTTGAATCATGTCACCATGAAAAATAGGTACCCATTGCCACGTATTGATGACCTGTTTGACCAGTTGCAAGGCGCCAAATTCTTTTCAAAGATTGATCTTCATTCCGGATATCACCAATTGAAGATTAGAATCGATGACATTCCAAAGACGGCCAGAACTTCGAGACGGGCATTATGAATTCCTAGTCATGTCTTTTGGATTGACTAATACTCCTATTGCCTTCATGGATATGATGAACTGAGTATTCAAGGAATATTTGGATCACTTTGTGGTCGTCTTTATTGATGACATCCTCATATATTCCAAAAACCGTGAAGATCATGAGCAACACTTGAGACTGATACTCCAAAAGCTTCGTGAAAACAAGCTTTATGCCAAGTTAAAGAAATGCAAGTTCTGGCTTGAGGAAGTAGCATTCCTTGGGCACATGGTATCATGTCATGGAATATCTGTTGACCCGGCAAAGATTGAAGCTATTCAAAGATGGGAACAACCTAAATCAGTGACTGAAGTACGCAGATTTCTCGGCTTAGCTGGTTATTATCGGAGATTCGTAGAAGGGGTTTCTCGAATCGCTACTCCATTAACTCAGCTGACTCGGAAAGATACAAAATTTGGTTGGAGTGAGGAATGCGAGAAGAGTTTTCAAGAACTCAAGAGGAGACTTATTTCAGCACATGTTCTGACAATACCATCTAGCTCGGAGGGATTTGTCATCTACAGTGATGCTTCGGGCAAAGGGTTAGGATGTGTTCTCATGTAACATGGGAAAGTCATAGCCTATGCCTCTTGACAACTCAAAGAATTTTAGAGGAATTATCCTACTCATGATGTAGAGTTGGCAGCAGTCGTTTTTGCACTAAAGATTTATTAAACTCTTGAAGATTTATTAAGACTCTGTGTCCTTGACTTCAAGGGAAGTTAGGACAAGTTCTTACCATTGGTGGAGTTTTCTACAACAACAGTTATCAAGCAAGTATTGTCATGGCTCCATTCAAAGCGTTGTATGGAAGAAAGTGTCGTTCTCTAGTATACTGGGATGAGGTGGGTGAAGTAACGTTGTTGGGACTAGAGTTGGTACGTATGACTATGGAAAAGATTCAAATGATCCGACAACGTATAAAAACCTCACAAGATCGACAAAAGAGTTATGCTGATCTTCATCGAAAGGACGTGGAATTCGATATTGGAGATCATGTGTTGTTACGTGTTGCTCCATGGAAAGGAGTTACGAGATTTGGAAAGAGAGGAAAGCTCAATCCTCGATTCATTGGCCCATTTTCAATCCTCGATCGAGTAGGGACTGTAGCCTATAGACTCGCTTTACCGCCAAGTATGTCTCGTGTTCATAACATTTTTCATATATCCATGTTACGTAAATATGTGGAAGACTCGAACCACATTATTGAGTTAGAACCGAATGAAATAGTGGAAGATTTAACGTTGAAGAGGTTCCTGTTCAAATCTTGGATAAGAAGGAACATATTCTACGCTCCAAGGTTATACCTCAAGTCAAAGTTTTGTGGAGAAACCACGATGTTGAGGAAATGACCTGGGAGTTAGAATCTGAAATAAAATCAAAGTATCCTTACCTCTTCGACATACCAGGTACGTACCCTAATTTCGAGGTTGAAATTTCATAAGAAGGGGAGATTGTAAGACCCCAACTTTTATGAATAAAGATGAATTTTCTATAATTATCATTTTTGAATATTAAGCAATGAATTTGATATAATGTTATAGTTGTGGGTAATATTTATAAATTTTGCAAAGTATGCAAGTTGTTATATAATATTTGATTGGTCGGGGAATATTCGTTTTAACAGGAATATTAAATGCGACGACATAATCATTGGTGGACCCCACAACAGAATTATTGTCAGATTGAGAAAATGACAAAAATATTTTATGAAAATAACGGCGGAAGTTTTACTGTTAACTGTTGAAACACCCGGTGTTAAAAGTACAAGAATACGTGAGCTTGCATAGTAGCACATGGTATTGATTATGGATGCTTACGTGAGAAGTCATTCAGTTTTGTTTAATTATTTCTTCAGTAATTGTTGCATAGTATCTCACGTTATTTGATTCAATTATTGTCGATATTTTATATATTATTAAATCAATAATTGAGACGACAAAGTTATTAATATTATTATTTGCAATATTAACGATGTCTAGAAGTTCTGTCAATGAGAGGTTTGGTCACCTAATTGCACGCCAATAAGGAGAAATCCTTATTGGAAAGCCCCTCTTTCCTGGGAACGACCTGGTCGATTAATATTGTGAATTATAATAATGATTATAAATGTTGTTAAAAATATTGAAAGAATTTTTATGGAGTCGTTGTTGTAATTTTGTGTATTATTTGGATCCCAAGGAGAAAGTTATCTCATTATATATATATATATATATATATATATATATATATATATATATTTGATAGTGGATTTTGGTGGAGGAGTAGTCACAGGATGGTGTACTATAGGTATTATTTATATTTATGTATATGCAATGTTTGAAAATCAAGGGGAGGGGTACAATTATTATTATTATTATTATTATTTATATATATATATATATATATATATATATATATACATGTGTTAATTTGAAAGGAATTCACGGGAATTGGCAGGTAGTATCACGGGGGTAATGACCCGTGAGTTTATAAATATATAATATATAATATAAATAGAATATATTATATTTTATTTAAAAGATTTTGTTTTATTAGAATATTTTATTAATACTGCATAGTAAATCAGTATGGACTGTCCGATTAAAAATAAATCAATATGGACAGTTCATGATTTAGTTACTATTCAGTCCATTCTTCAATAAATAGAAGCTCATTCCTTCATTATTTCTTACGAATTCACTGAAACTCTAGAGAGAGAAAATCATAGAGAAAAAGAAGAAGAGAAGTCTGCTACCTCTCTTTTCCTATATCCAGTTTCTTCTAAGGTAAGTGTTAGTTCCCAGAGGCACAATAGTTATCTAGAAGGGGGGGTTGTATAGATATTTAAAAACTTTTATTTTGAACCAGATAGAATGATTGATTAATGCACAGCGGAGTGAGTATATGATACATGTTGGGTAAAATCTATATACGCACAACACGCAAGTATACGTGGTGAACAAGTAATAAAGTGATAAGTAGATTATCGTTCGCATAGAGACAATTTAATAAGAACTTAACTTCACAATTATCAATTTCCTATTAATCCTAATTTTATTACACTATCCAATTCAATGATTAAAAATAATTATTCTAAATTAAAAAGTAATTAAACTATCACAAACCAATCATAAATATCAAAATCGGGAATTTTAAACAATTAATTGAAAATTAGACTTATGACTTCACCCTAAGCTTCACTCTGATTTTAACACATTTATTCCAATTCAATGCACTATCCCAGTTTATTAATCAAGAACACAAGCGTAGTATTAACCACCTCTCGATGCACTAATAACATATTAACGTCAATCCACTATTAAGATAGAAATCCATTAAACACCTTAATTAACTAACCCACTATATCTCTATGTGAATTACAATTGAAGAAGGTTGAAGAATAAGTTCTCTAGCTGATTACATGTGGTGTCATGTATATCTCTATCTCAACACTCATCAAGTTTAAGCTATTAACAAAATCCTGAACACATGCTATATCAACTAGGTCTAGATTTGAATATCCTCTCTCGATTCCATCCAACTCCACAAAGAATTGTTGATCAGGAAATTCATAGATTCAAGCTCAAATCAATATCGATAAACTGGAAATAGCTTATTAAATTGGAAATCAAAGTTTACAAAACCATCGATTCACTTAAAGATCCATCACAAGCCTTAAAAAGTGAATTAGTTCATAATAAATGAAATAAACACTGAATAAATCATGGAAATCACCCTTTCAATTATAAATAATAGTCTAAAATGAAGAATATTGAAAAACACCCTTCACGTAGCCTAGAATCGCAATCGTCTCAAAAATATCCTTGAAATAATCCTCTAATGCTTGCTTAGAAAAACTGAGATTAATCTTCGTAATTTTCCTTGTGTGTCTTTAATCTCATTGTTTGTTGTTAATTATATACTTCAACATGTATTCTGATTACAATTCCACTTCAAAACAAGTCCCAAGTCATCACCATCACTAAAACTTCACATTTGTAGCATTAGAAACCAACTAGAAGACTTCCAATTCGAGTACCCAAGCCCTAGCTTGCTATTTCCCTTTGTAATAGCAAGCCCCAGTTTGCTAGTAAGCTACTAATCCGCCCAGACCCCAATCCCCGACTTGCTATTAAAGCACTAAAGGGCAAGCCCCGGCTTGCTAGTAAACTGCCAATTATTTTTCTACTGCAGCGTCCTCTGGTAAAACTGCCATAACTTTTAAACCAGGAGGATTTACGGGGCCCAAAACCTATCAAATCGAAGCTATCAACGAGTTATACAACTTTCATTCTTTGAGTTTTCATAAATAACAAACGGATGAATGTCGAAATTGCATCGGAAGAAGCGGCTGCTGTGTAATGACAACTGAAATAACTCTTAACTTTGTCATTGTTGCTAGAAGGCCATACTCTCGCATCCGAACTTCCGATTAGAATGATCCAAGACGTTACAGAACGCCAAGAAAGAGTTCCTCAACATAATCCAAGTTCCACGCCACGAACATGAAATGCACATAAAATGAACATGAAGGCCCAAACGATATCCGGAATTGCTTTTCCATGCAAATTTTATGCCAATAGTTGCTCACTCTGCTTCCAAGCATATAATCTACAAAATGAAAACAAAATGTATGAAAAGTAACTAAGAAACATGAAATTGAGCAAATAATTCAAGTAATAGATGCCAGATAAGTAGGTATAAAATCAACTTATCAAACACCCCCAAACTTAAACCTTTGATTGTCCTCAAGCAAAAACAAAAAAAAATGAAATGCAATGGAATGGAATGCAACTAATCTACATGCCTACGAATCCAACAATAATGAGAAAAATAAGTCTTTTCGCCCCACCTCAGAGAAATCAAGTAAACATGATAATACATCATATCAAAACTCATCAATAATTTACCAATCAATCCTCAAATCTTAGACTATTATTACTGATATAGTGCGTCTGTGCTCAACAACAATGCTAGCTGATATAAAATCAAATTTAACATATAACAAGTCTCTTTGACAGCATCAAATAGTGTAAACTCACGAAATTCAAAAACAAGCTAGAACCAACTAAAATCAAACAATTACCACTGTCGAGGGTCAACATGGGATACTTATGCTTTATTTTCATCTACGGGGGCTTTTTGCTCTTATTTCCCGTTTTATTCATCATTTTTTTACTGCACATAGCTATGCAATGTCTTATTCCCTTAGGCTTTTCAATGCTACCTTAATGAACTTTCGACCAACGACTCCTAGACCATTAAGACATTAGGGCACTAGGTGTAAAGACAATCTCCTCGGGCTTACTTACTCAAGTAACAAAGGCCACAAAACTAGAGAAGCATGCCATGGTGTTTATTCATACTTTTTTTTCTTTTTTCTCTTTTTTTTAGATATATGTATCCCAAATATTCCCTCAAACTTAGGTTCTTGGCTAACTTTAGCCATCACTACTTATTCTTGTCATTCTTTCATTCAAACTAGCATTATCCTTTAGAGGTCAATTATGTATCAATTTAAACTTAATTAGTCAAAAAAGTTGTCTCTAACGTGTTAACCTGATTATACCAGTTTCAAACAGGAAAAGATTCAATTCATAACAAGAAATCATATTAAATTTCTAATAATCAGTACTATACTTGTCTAGTCAATCCTATTCTCATCATTGGCCACAATAGACTGTAACTATCAAACAGCTAGACTCATACAAGATGAACATAGTAACTAACTATTATTTTTGAATTTTTGATTTTTTTTAGATATATGTGGTAAACATAACATGATTGCCATGATAAATAAAAACTATTTACATTCCTAAGCTACTATGCAACTACATGATTACCTGAATGCAACATTTAATAATCCTAAACATAAACAATTAAATAGCATATGCAAACCTAGCTAATGAAATTAAATATGCAACATGCAACATGCAACTAAATCCCCAAAACTTGAAAATTACAATGTCCTCATTGTATAGATAAAGCACTCAATAAGAGAGGACTTCCCTGTAATCACCTAAGTCTGGGTTGGTGGTGGCTGTTGTTCTTCATCAAAATCACTGGGTGGGAACCTTGGCATTGGGGCTGGTTGCTGGTATGGGAATTGGGCTGTAGGATTGAAGCTCTGGAGCGTTGCGTTCAATGAGGCGAAAGATAAATTCATGGCATCAAACATGTGGTCCTGCCTCGCCGCTAGTCTCCGCATTTCTCTTCGTACTTCCTTGTTGTGCTCATCCACTTGACGTTGAAGGTTGAGGAACTGAGGACTAGATATGATTCCGGGCTGTGGCGACGTCTTTGTTTCTTGGTCTCCCATTGTTGCATTCTCCTGAAACTCATCGTCATCCGAGGTGTCCTCAGCGTCAGCCTCATCCTCCGAGGCTGAGGGAAATACAAATCCTACTCCTCTCGGGTGCGACTCGCCTCCGGGCCACGCAACATATCTTGCAATCATTCTCGAGTCGAGTGTCTGCAGCGGCATCTGGGTTATCTCATCATCTGATCAACGCACTCCCGCCTGTATACATAACCCACAAATGAGTGATGGGTGTGGCAATCCGCTAGAGTATGGTCCTCGAAGGCATCTTCAGATTGAAAAGTTAATTATAGCCCCTATATCGATGATGAAATCTTGTACCATAGCATACAATAGCACTGCCTTATCCTTAGGCACATCTGTCGTGTATGTAGATGGAAGCAACTTAGCGCACAGAAAGGCGTACCATATCTTCCCATACCGACTGAGATCCTTACTACGAAAGACAGTGCCTCCATGATTTGATTTTTTTCCATGAGGTACCCGACTTTGTCATCTCCTGCATAATAGCCTCATAATCTAGATCATTATTACGTAAGTGTTGGTGCTGGCAATATCTCGGCGCTCGTAACTGATAGTACGTGTTGATGGCGTCGGTACTGAAAGGCACTAACCTACCCCATACAAAAGCATTGAAGGGGGCCTTATCCTCTGCGTTAGCATAGAATTCTTTGACCACACTTACAACTGCGACCTTGGGCTCTGCTGTGAATTTATTCCAACCTTTTTGATATATTTGTTGCATCATTTCGCCATCCACAGGCTCAGGTGCCAACCCCCTCTCAAGTGTGAGTGATTTTGTCACCATATAGTCGTAACGGTCAGCGACGGTGAAACTTATGAATTTTCGCTTATCGAAGGTTCATGTTGGTGGTGTGGTCCCCGAACTCTCTCCTCGTTGCCTTTTTGATGTCGGTTTTCGTGCCATTGATTTGGAATTGATGAGCTTTAACAAAAATTTCCCCTAAACTTCACTTCAACAATTTGTCGAGCACTTGGTGTGCGAGACTTGAAATTCCCACAAACTTGTTAATTTGACTTGAACTATGGTTATAGAAGTTGAGGAATTAGAAAACCAACTTCTTACTTTCAGTATATTTCCAAGTTGGTTGTAGAGATTCAATCAAACCCTAACCTTGAACTTCTAGATTGGTGTGAATTGAGGTTATTGGATTGTGTGGTGAATGGGTGGTTTTATAGAGTGGAGTTTATGTAGCGAATAGTGGGTGACTAGGTTGTTGGAGTGGGTAAATGTTTGAGTGTTGTGAGGAGATGAGAAGTAAGTTTCAGTCCTGGGTGTAAGTTGTGAAAGAGTGGGATGGTAGGAAGATGAAGTGTAATGGGATTAGGATGTCATGGCTGCAAACATGTAACTGCCGTAACTAATCTTCAAAATCTGGACACCCAAGCCCTGGCTTGCTTCTTCATCATTAAAAGGCAAGCCCCGGCTTTCCTATGGCCTGCTAATGCACTATGAGGGCAAGCCCTGGCTTGCTTTTTAATGAAGAAGAGGCAAGCCCCGACTTGGGGGTCTTCTGCTGCTGGAGTATGAGGGCAAGCCCCAGCTTGCTTTGTGTGTTGTAAGGGGAAATCCCCGGCTTGGGGGTATTCTGTTAAGGCATCATGAGGGGCAAGCCCCGGCTTGCTAATGGTCTGCAAGTGCACTATAGTTTCCCCTTCCTTGCCTCCTTAGTGCATCCCATAGCTTCTTAAGTTCTAGTTCAACATTAAAACATACTCATAAGTAGATATTGAGCAAAATTAAGCATGGAGGGTAAGATTATTTAGCTATCAAGTATACTTTAAATACTACATGACTCTATTCTAGACCAAATGTTATTCTAAACTACCATTTCACTAGCATGGATAAAATTACTTAAGAAAAGAAAAGATGAAGAAAAAGCATAAAAATAAAATAAAAATTGGGTTGCCTCCCAGTGAGCGCTTGATTTTAAGTCGTTCAGCCTGACTACTCCCTGTTTATGGTTCGTTTGCAAGTGTGATAGCTATGACGTCCGTGTTGGACTCGCCACCCCAATAGTGCTTTAATCTGTGACCGTTGACCTTAAAAGTTTCTAAAGGATTCCGACTATAGATTTCAATTGCACCATGAGAGAACACCCTTTTTATTGTAAATGGTCCTGACCATCTTGACTTAAGCTTGCCTGGGAACAATCTCAACCGTGAGTTAAACAAAAGGACTGATTGCCCTGGCTCGAACGTTCTTTGCATAATTTTCTGGTCGTGCCATCTTTTCACCTTTTCCTTGTATAACTCGGAGTTCTCGTAGGCTTGAAGACGAAATTTGTCGAGCTCATTTAATTGCAGTAATCGCTTTTCCCCTACAGCTGCTTGATCGAAATTGAGTGTTTGAATTGCCCAATAAGCCTTATGTTGTAATTCGACCGGTAAGTGACAAGACTTTCCGTACAGTAGTTGATATGGTGACATCCCGGTCGGTGTTTTATACGCAGTCTGGTAGGCCCATAATGCGTCATCCAACTTGAGCGACCAATCCTTTCGATTCGGATTCACCACTTTTTCCAAGATTCTCTTGACTTCCCTATTCGAGACCTCAGCTTGTCCACTAGTTTGGGGATGATAAGTTGTAGCGACCTTATGGTTGACCCCATACTTTGCCAATAGAGCTGCGAATGACTTATTGCAAAAGTGACTACCTTCGTCACTGATAATTTCCCTTGGCATGCCTAACCTTGTGAAAATATTCTTTTGTAGGAATTTGAGGACCACCTTGGCATCGTTTATTGGTAATGCTGTAGCTTCAACCCATTTTGATATGTAGTCCACTGCAAGTAGAATATACTAATTGTTCAGAGACGACGGGAATGGCCCAATGAAATCAATGCCCCATACATCAAAAATTTCAACTTCAAGAATCATTTGTAGAGGCATCTCATTTCGTTTTGAAATATTTCCCACCCTTTGACATCTATCACATGTTTTAACAAAATGGTGGGCGTCCTTGAATAGTGTAGGCCAATAAAACCCAGATTGCAACACCTTCGCTGCTGTCCTCTCACTCCCATAATGTCCGCCATATGTAGATGATTGACACTCATGCGGAATGTTCTTCACTTCACTGTAGGGCACACACCTTCTAATAATCTTGTCGGCGTACTATTTGAACAAGTAAGGCTCATCCCACATGTACCATTTCACGTCATGAAGAAACTTCTTTTTCTGTTGTCTTGTGAGATCAGGTGGAAGTACGTTGCTCACAAGATGATTCGCATAGTCCGCATATTAAGGAAATTCTGCATTTATTCTAAATAGTTGTTCATCCGGGAATGATTAATTGATTTCACATTTGTCCTCTTTTAATTTCCCTTGGTTTTCCAGCCTAGACAAGTGATCGGCTACCTGATTATCCGTCCCCTTTCTATCTTTTATTTCTAGATCAAACTCTTGTAGTAGGAGAATCCACCGGATAAGACGTGGCTTAGCATCTTTTTTCGCTATCAAATACCGAATAACCGCATGATCCGTGTAGACTATCACCTTTTTTCTGATCAAATAGGCCCAAAATTTATCAAATGCGTACACTATTGCAAGTAATTCTTTTTCTATAGCTATGTAGTTCAATTGAGTCTCTGTGAGTGTTTTACTTGCATAATAGATAGCATGAAATATCTTGTCTTAGCGTTGACCCAAAACAACCCAACTGCATAATCACTTGCATCACACATTAGTTCAAATGGCATATTCCAATCCGGAGTAACGATCACGAGAGCTGTAGTCAGCTTTTTCTTTAACAACTCGAAGGCCAACTTACACTCCTTATCAAAGTTGAATATCGAATCCTTCTCTAGAAGACTGCACAAGGGTTTTGCCATTTTAGAAAAATCCTTTATGAATCTCCTATAGAACCCAGCATGTCCTAGAAAGCTTCTAATTCCTTTGACCAAACTTGGCGGAGGCAACTTCTCAATTGTTTCCAGCTTTGCTTTATCGACCTCCAATCCTTGCGCCGAGACTTTGTGTCCCAAGATTATACCTTCTTCCACCATAAAGTGGCATTTTTCCAATTAAGGACCAATTTTGTGTCGGTGCATCTTTGTAAGAGCATTACCAAATTTTCCAAACACGCATCAAAATTATCTCCATAGACAGAGAAATTTTCCATGAAGACTTCCACATTCTTTTCCACCATATCTGAGAATATGGCCATCATGCACCGCTGGAAAGTAGCAGGTGCATTACATAATCCGAATGACATTCTCCTGAATGCGAACGTACCATATGGGCATGTAAATGTAGTCTTCTCTTGATCCTCATGAGCGATAACGATTTGATTATAGCCCGAGTATCCATCCAATAAGCAATAATATGCATGTCCCGCCAATCTATCCAACATTTAACAGATAAAAGGTAGAAAGAAGTGATCTTTGCGGGTTGCTTTATTCAATTTTCTGTAGTCCATACAAACCCTCCAACCAGTCACTGTCCTTGTTGGAATCAGCTCATTGTTATCGTTTTGTACCACTGTCATTCCTCCTTTTTTCGGCACGCATTGCACTTGACTCACCCATTTGCTGTCGAAAATCGGGTAGATGATGTCGGCATCTAACCACTTCAAGATTTATTTCTTCACAACTTCCTTCATAATCGGGTTAAGTCGCCAATGTTTGCTCCACCGTAGGTTTTGCCTTATCTTCCATTAAGATCTTGTGCATGCAAAATGAAGGGCTGATTCCTTTTATATCTGCAATTGTCCACCCGGTCGCTGATTTGTGTTCCCTAAGCACCCTCAACAGCTTTTCTTCCTGCAATTCGTTAAGTGCAGCAGAAATAATAACAGGTAAAGAATTTGAATTGCCTAAATATGCATACTTGAGGTGTTTAGGGAGTGGCTTAAGTTCCAGTTTTGGTGGCTCTTCCAATGATGGTTTCAGTTTTTCTGCAGCTACTTCCTCCGCATGCAATGGTTCAAACGGTGTTCTAAATCTGGAAACTCGTGGCAATGAGTCTAGTATTTGTAAGTACTCCACCAATTCTAGATCATCGACCTCTTCATCCCCCAATAACATTGTTTCTAATGGATCGTGAACCAAACCCTTGCTCATATCTTCACTGATGATTTGCTCAATTAAATCCATTCGAAAACATTCTTCCTCATCCGTGGGAGATTTCATGGCCTTAAACACATTGAATTTTACTTCTTAATCTTGGACCCTCATAGTGAGTTCTCCCTTTTGTACGTCTATGAGTGTCCTACACGTGGCCAAAAATGGTCTCCCTAGGATAATTGGGATGTTCTTGTCCTCCTCAAAATCCAGAATGATAAAGTCCGCGGGGAATATAAACTTATCCACTTTCACTAGAATGTCCTCTACTAAATCTCTCGGATATATGACTGACCTATCCGCCAACTGTAATGTAATGTTCGTAGGCCTTGGTGCAGGCAAACCCAATTCTAAGTATACTGACAATGGCATAAGGTTTACACTCGCCCCCAAATCACATAAAAACTTGTTGAAATGTATATTCCCGATCGTGCATGGAATAGTGAAGCTCCCCGGGTACTAGAGTTTTGGTGGTAATTTCTGCTGTAATACCGCACTACACTCCTCGATTAGTGCAACTGTCTCGAAATCTTCCCATTTCTTCTTCCTTGACAGAATCCCTTTCATAAATTTCGCGTAGCTTGGCATTTACTCTAGGGCCTCTGCAAACGGTATGTTGATTTGAAGTTTCTTGAAAACTTCCAAAAATTTCAAAAATTACTTGTCTAATTTTTGTTTTTGAACTCTTTGCTGGAATGGTGGGGGAGGATAAACAGCTAGCTCGTTAACTGGTTTGTTCTTTTCCATTTGTTGTTCGTTCCCTTGCTTTACCTCACCCATTGTATTTTCTTTCTCTGGTTTAACCTCCTTTGTAACCAAAATTTCTGGCTCTTGACCCTCAAGCTGCTTTCCACTTTTCAACATAATGGCTAGACACTGCTCGTGATTACCCTTAGGATTTCTCTCGGTGTCACTTGGTAATGTCTCTTGTGGTCTATTATTCAATGCCAACGCCATTTGACCTATCTGATTCCCTAGATTTTAAACGCCATCTCTTGTGATTTCATAGCCATGACGTGATTTTTTATAGCCAACTCGGTGCTAGTCATGAATTTTGCCAACACTTCGTTCAGATCAGGTTTCCTTTCTTGATATTGAGCTGGTTGTTGCTGGTTCTGAAATCCTGGTGGATATGATTATCGTGAAGCTTGATTTTGCTGGTTGTTGCTCCATGAGAAATTTGGATGATTCCTATTTCCTTGATTGTATGTGCTCTGATATGTATTCTGCGGAATTCTATTGTAATTACCGATGAATTGTACAACTACTGGATTAATCGCGCATTGATCCGTTGGGTGCTCTCCCGTGCATAACTCGCATATTATTGCCGCTTTTTGTACTTGTTGTGTTTGTTGTGCTTGTGCTGCTGTTATCGACTCCAACTTCTTTGAAATTGCAGATATTTGTGCTTGCATTGCTGTCATGCTATCCACTTCTAACACCTCAGCTGCCTTCGCTTGTGTCATTCTTGATGAGGGCCACCGGTAGTTATTAACTGCCATGGTTTCAATCAACTCGTATGCTTCCTCGTAACTCTTAGCCATGAATGCTCCGCCCGACGCTGCATCAATACTTGTCCTGAGATTCCCATGTAGTCCATTGTAAAAGGTGTTCATTTGTAGCCACTAGGGCAACCCATGATGTGGGCATTTTCTAAGCAGTTCTTTGTATCTTTCCTATGCCTCATATAATGACTCCCCATGTTGTTGTTCAAACATCATAATCTCGTTCCTCATCTTCGCAGTTTTCGCCGGTGGAATGAATTTTGCGAGGAATTTCTGAGCTAAATCCTCCCATGTAGTTATTGAACCGGATGGTGGAGAATGCAGCCAACTCTTCGCCTTGTCCCGTAAAGAGAATGGGAACAATCGAAGTCTCATCGCCTCATCCGAAACCCCATTGAACCTAAAAGTGTCCCACATTTCCAGAAAGCTGACCAGATGCTCGTTCAGATCGTTATTTGTAAATCCCCCAAACTGAATTGAATTCTGAATCATTTGTATCATCCCAGGCTTAATTTCGAACGTATTTGCTGCTATTGCTGGCCTAGTGATGCTTAACTACAGTTCAGTCACCTTGGGTGTTGCGAAATTCCTTAATGCTTTTCAATCTTCAGCTGCCATTACTGTTACCTCTTCATTTTCAGATGTTTTGAATTCTTGCCTCATTTCCTTGATCCACTTACTCAACCTCTGAAACCTTTTCTCAATGTCGTCCTCAAAAGGCAGCAAGTCTGAATTTTTGGACCGAGTTTGCATAAACCGCTTGCACACCTGAAATAGAAGCAACAATACAAAAAAAATAAAAAATGTCTTAGTAAAACTGGATTAATTAAACTGATATTGTAAAATATTAGGAATTTTACTAAATAGTCCCCGGCAACGGCGCCAAAAACTTGTTGGGTAAAATCTATATATGCACAACACGCAAGTATACATGGTCAACAAGTAATAAAGTGATAAGTAGAGTATTGTTCCCACAAAGATAATTTAATAAGAACTTAACTTCACAATTATCAATTTCCTATTAATCCTAATTTTATTAAACTATCCAATTCAATGATTAAAAATAATTATTCTAAATTAAAAAGTAATTAAACTATCACAAACCAATCACAAATATCAAAATCTGGAATTTTAAACAATTAATGGAAAATTAGACTTAGGACTTCACCCTAAGCTTCACTCTGATTTTAACACCTTTATTCCAATTCAATGCAATATCCTAGTTTATTAATCAAGAACACGAACGTAGTATTAACCACCTCTCGATGCACTAATACCGTATTAACGTCAATTCACAATTAAGATAGAAATCCGTTAAACACCTTAATCAACTAACCCACTATATCTCTATGTGAATTACAATTGAAGAAGGTTGAAGAATAAGTTCTCTATCCGATAACATGCGGTGTCAGGCATATCTCTACCTTAACACTCATCAAGTTTAAGCTATTAACAAAATCCTGAACACATGCTATATCAACTAGGTCTAGATTTGAATATCCTCTCTCGATTCCATCCAACTCCACAAAGAATTTTTGATTAGGCAATTCATAGATTCAAACTCAAATCAATATAGATAAACTGGAAATAGCTTATTAAATTGGAAATTAATGTTTACAAAACCATCGATTCACTTAAAGATCCATCACAAGCCTTAAAAAGTAAATTAGTTCATAATAAACGAAATAAACACTGAATAAATCATGGAAATCATCCTTTCAATTACAAATAATAGTCGAAAACGAAGAATATTGAAAAACACCCTTCACGTAGCGTAGAATCGCAATCGTCTCGAAAATATCCTTGAAATAATCCTCCAATGCTTGCTTAGAAAAACTGAGATTAATCTTCATAATTTTCCTTGTGTGTCTTTAATGTCATTGTTTGTTGTTAATTATATACTTCAACATGTATTCTGATTTCAATTCCACTTTAAAACAAGTCCCAAGTCATCACCATCACTAAAACTCCACATTTGTAGCACTAGAAACCAACTAGAAGACTTCCAATTCGAGTACCCAAGCCCCAGCTTGCTATTTTTCTTTGTAATAGCAAGCCCCAGCTTGCTAGTAAGCTTCTAATCTACCTAGACCCCAAGCACCGGCTTGCTATCAAAGCACAAAAGGGCAAGCCCCGGCTTGCTAGTAAACTGCCAATTATTTTTCTACTACAGCGTCCTCTGGTAAAACTACCATAACTTTTAAACTGGGAGGATTTATGGGGCCCGCGACCTATCAAATTGAAGCTATCGACGAGCTCTACAACTTTAATTCTTTGAGTTTTCAGAAATAATAAACGGATGAATGTCGAAATTGCATCGGAAGGAGCTACTATTGTGTAATGACAACCGAAACAACTCTTAACTTTGTCTTTGTTGCTAGAAAGCCATACTCTAACATCCGAACTTCCGATTAGAATGATGCAAGATGTTCTGGAATGCCAAGAAAGAGTTCCTCAAAATAATCCAAGTTCCACGCCATGAATATGAAATGCACATAAAATGAACATGAAGGCCCGAACGATAGCCGAAATTGCTTTTCCTTGCAAATTTTATACCAATAGTTGCTCACTCCGCTTCCAAGCATATAATATACAAAATGAAAACAAAATGTATAAAAACTAACTAAGAAACACGAGATTGAGCAAATAATTCAAGTAATAGATGCCGGATAAGTAGGTATAAAACCAACTTATCAATACATCTTCTTTTAGATATCTTGAGTTTAATGGAAGTAAGGCAGTTATAGCAGTTATAAATAGACACGGTTGTTTTTAAGTGGTTCGGAGCACTTAAAACTCCTAGTCCACTCTTCTACTCCTCGAGTAGGAAATCCAAAAAGGATGTCTTTTACACTTTCTAAATCTCACAGATTCCTTCTAGACCAGTCAGTCTAGGCACTTCTAAGTTCACTCTTGAACTCTTCAAGTCCAGCAGACTTGGCTCTTCACAGTTCACTTAGAACTCTTCAAGTCCTTCTGACTTGGAACTTTTACTCCAGTTGATTGATAGTTGTTGAGTTGTGATTGAGGCTACTCAGTTACAGTTAAGCACTTGTTCGAAAGAACTGAGTAGCTGAGCAATCTTCCTATTTTTCTCAGCTCGTAGAGTTGAGCGTTGAGTGTTCTTGTGTGTTTTGTTTAATACTTGTTACTTTCTCTCATATGTTTGTATTATGTATATATGTGATCTTTTAAATCTATCCGTTGAAGTCATCTGATGAAGCATTAAATGCGTTTGACATTTCTGAGCTTTGATGGAGACATTTATGCACACCTTCTGAATTTCATTCTGTCCCACTGACATGGCAGACTATTTTCTCACCTAACACCTGAAAAGGTGTTTTCCTCTGCCCAATGGTCCTTTTCTTATCTTCTTGAACACTTTCCTTTTTATGAATACTAAGGATATCTTTTGTACCATTGGGACTGGTGAGTGCTTCAACGTTTGAAACCCATTCCTTATTTGTTGGAATTTATCTCCAAACATAAGATAGAACTCGATGCTTCTGACACAAGAGAGATGATACTCTACGATCCATATCGTGGTGTCTTGTCATATTTGTGCTTGGTCTGAACACTACGATTCCTTTCATGAAATTGCACACTACGATCTTTACTTGCTCGTCTTGCAGACTCTACGTTTCCAAAAGCACACTACGATCTCTGAGTTAGCTTCGACAAACGTCTGGATTACTCTATGATTCCTAAAGAGGTCCTCCAAGGCAGATACACTATGATCTGCTAAGCTTTACGATCCTGCCTTAGCTTCTGCAATCTGTTGGATAGCTTGATAGACTACGATTCTTGTTGAAAGCCTATCTATTCGTTACAAGTCATAGATCAACCTAACATCTTTGATCTCTTAATCTATACATTCGATTACAGAATGATGAACATTAAAAGCTAAGATCAACCAAACAAATTTGATCTATCATTAAGCCCTTGTACATATATTCCTTGAAGAGCTTTACATATAATCATGAGTATTTGCTTTAAACATCAAATCAAGATATGCATTCTTCTAACAATCTCCCCTTATTTGATGTTGACATAACCAAGGAAATTTGTTGTCATGATTATCAAATTCTATATGCAGTTGCAGCAAAGTAAATATGACTTAGTATTTCAGTGAGCAGCTGAAATTTCTAGAGAATAAGCATGAATTTATTGATGTTTGAAGATAGATGTTACATTTAAATTTGACTACATCGATAAGAATTAAAATTCAACTTATCTCTATTTCTTCGGCCTTTTGCTTCTCGGAGGGTTTTCATATTCCTCAGCTCTCCTTTTTCTGTTGGCTTCAACCCTTCTGGCTAAGTCTTCCAGTTCACTTGGGCTTAGTCTGGGATTGTGATCATGCCTATTCATGAATGTAGGATCTCCAATTGGCATTCTTAGTCCTGTTGTTGTTAACTCATGAGAGCTGGTCGTTGGCCCTAGACTCTTTAAAGGTTGAGCCATTAAAACTTCTTGTTGATCAGATAGTTGAGTCTGATGGCTGGATCATGGAGTCTGTTGGTGGATTTGCCTTGCAGGAGGATTCCTTGAGGAGTGAGGTTGGAGTTGACCTCTGCCTTTTCCCCTGCCTCCCTGATCTCCTTTCCCTTTATTCTCCCCCTTCATGTCAGCATCAAGGGTTCGAATGTCTTCTAAGAGGTGAGTGACTCCTTGGATAAGCTCGTTGAGTTGACTCTGAGTTTGAGCAATGTCCTCACGATTCTCTTGGATCAAAGCATCAGAATGAGTTTCACGTTGTTGAAGAATGTTGAGGACAGTTTTAGTCTATTTCATTTGATCCATGGAGATGTCTTGAAATTCATTGACTGCAGTTTGAAGACTTTTGATGCTCTATATCATTAGATTGTTCTGAGATTCTTGAGTTTTCGGTAAGATCAAGACAGCATCCTGATGCTTTTTAGCTGCAAGAAAGTGAATAACGTCCCTGTCTTTTATGCTTTGAAGCATTTCTTTGATGATCTCTTTGAGCATTTTAGAAAGCTTAGAGCTTAGGGAGCTTCGGAGATTGTTTGCAGCATTGATCATTGATGTCAATCTCAGCTGTATAAGTGTAGTATGATCTTCAAGACTCTTGTCGAGTTCCTTGATCACTTTCTTAAACATTGCTGACAAATCAGCCTTTGTGGATAGTTCTGACAGGAGTTCATTTAGATGGGGAGTTTGTGAGGGAGGTGATGTACTCTTGAATTGATCTTGCAATGAGTAGAGGGCAAGTTCAAGATTGAAATATTCATTGTTGGATGAGGAGGTAATATCTGACGTAGGGGCCTAGGTTTGGAGGTTGAAGGTTGGTGACTCTATGATTTGAGGTGGAGACTCTACCATGGGGCTAGAGTCAGTGATCGTAGAGATGGGATGTTAGAGCATTAGGGAGTTGATCTTATTTGGTTCCTCAGTTACAGAATTTTGGGATTCTGCAACTGGAAATTGGTTTTGTGGATGAAGAATTACTTCCAACCATCGTGGGAATTAATAAAATTGATTGAATGAAGATGATGTCAAGTGATTGACTCTAAATAGAGTTGGAATAGACAGTACCTCAGATTCATTCTGTAAGGAAAATTTGTTTGTAACTAACTTTTTAGCAAAGTTGAATCTTCTTAGAAATCCATTAGCTAGCATTGAGATGGCCGGATACTCTTTGAAGCTCCAGAACATGTTATCCCAAGAGTTCAAAATTTGAGCTTGGTGGAAAGGCATCATGGGAAGATATGCAAATAGTTGCTCATAGTTTGCTTTCAAATGCATTCCGTCGATGCCTCTGACTATGATCTCGACCTCATCATCTTCTTCTCTGTTTTCACTGGAGGATTCCATTATGTCAATGGCCTCATGATGTTCTTGCACTAGTTCTTCATCATTTCCTGTAGGAGTTTCTTTTTCTTCCATGGAGGTGTTATGATCCTCCCCCTTAGCTTGATCATCTTTTTGTACGATCAATAGCTCCCCCTCAGCTGGAGCATCTTCTCGCAGCTCCCCCTCAGCTGGAGCATCTTCTAGCATGAGAACTTCAGGCAGCTCCCCCTCAGCAGGAGCCATGACTTCTTGGCTTTTGTTTTCTAGTTCCTTTTTAGCACCCAATTCTTTGGCTTCCCTTTTTAGCACTTCTTCATTGACAAGAATGTATTTCTTGACCAATTTTTTTCCTGGCTTTCTAGGCTAAGCCCCAACCTCAGGACTTTCTTCAATTTTATCCTTCTGATCAGCCAAAATGTTTGTTGTAGCTACTTCCTTGTTTGGTCTGGTCTCTACGGTCGGCTAAGACTCTACGATCGAAGAGATTGATGGCCTTTTGGTCTTGTGGCTGATTTTATTCTTCTTCAGCAGCTGAGATATGGTTGCTCTATCTTCTTCTGCCTCAGCCTGTTGTTCCTTTCTTCTTAGGATCCTTAGAGTCTCAATGTCTGATGACTCTACAGGCTTGTTGGTAGTGGATCCCTAAGGTTCTTCTGTACTTCTGGCTTTCAGTTTTCTTTTGCCCTTGCTTTTTCTGACCAAAGCAATGGGTTCTTCCTTGTTAGCTTCTTCTTCTTCTTCCTCAGTTTCTCTGACAATAGACATATTTCCTGGTACTCATGACCCCTTTATCTCACTAGTTCTACCACTGGATTCAGACATCCTCTTCACATTTTCAGCTAGATTCCTTTTCCAGTTTTTAAATAATTGTTGTGTCATTCGTCGATTTGGATTGATGGCTTCTCCTTCATCATCCTCAATTAGGTCACCAAGAGTAGCCTGCAGGATAATGCTTATAAATCGTCCGTAGAGCATCTTATGTGAGCTCTTTGTTTTCTTTAAGCTGATTAACCACTTCCCAATCCATTCAAGTAATAGACCCCCATAGTTAAGTTGTATTTTATAACATATGGCAGTCATTATTTTGAGTTGTACCTTATTCACAGAGTCATGACCTGAGCTCTTATAACATATAAATTTTCCAACAATATCAGCTAGAAACTAATACATCTGTGGAAACTCCTTCTTCTTGTATCCTTTGATAGAGGGTGATTTCTTGTGATGCATCTTCTTGAGACGCTTATAGAAGTCTATGCCATCTAAGGACGAATACCCTTCAGATTTGAGACCTAGGGCTAGATTGATGTCCTAATCTTTTAGTCTGATTTGGACGTTCCTGACTTTCGCAGTGATGGTGTTGTTTTCAAATACCCCGTTATTGTAGAATTCATTTACCAGCTTTGGGTAGATCAATGTGTCCATGCCCAAGGCTTCTTCGAGACCTGCCTTCTTCAGTAGCGACAACGTCTTGTGAAATTGGGGTTCAGCTGATTTAAACTCGTCAAAACAGAGTCTGTAGCCGGAGATAACACTGGAAGCCGCCATTGATTTTTTTATAGGAAGTGTGGTTTACTGAGCTTTCTAGACAGCTTAGGATTTCTTCTTGCAGAGATAAAGAGAGGGATAAGCTTTTGAACTTCTGATTTCAAAAGCATGCCTTCAAATGGTACAAGTAACTTCCCTCTCTCCAATTTGCTTAGTGGGACAGGTGTCGAATTCTGCTTGGCTATATGAATTTGACAGAGAGGGATTGTACTAAATTACTCTTGACCTTTTCTAAGTTGATATCTTTTTAGTGTAGGACTACGATCGTTGAGATGGTCCTTGGAATCATCGAGTCTATTCTACCATTATTGAGTCTGTGTAGCAGTCGTCGTGTCTGAGCTATAAACGTAGAGTCTAAACTACGGTCATTGAGTCTGAACTAGTCCTTGTGATGAACTTTTTGACTTAGCATTCTTCTTAGTTTAAGGTAACTTAGGAAGGGCCAACCTCATTGATTGAATCAAGGGTTAGGTTTGTCGCTGAGGTACTTATCAGAGAGATTGCTTTGATTTATGTTTGATTATCATAGAGTGCTCCTTTGGTTTGTTGATGTAGCTCTGCTATCGTTGATTCTGCACCACGATTGTTGAGTCTTTACTGCGATCGTTGTCATTTTGTGACACTTTGGTTCTACGATTGTGGACTTCCTTTGATCATGCTTATGATTTCAAATATAGCCTTTAAACCTGTATGGTTAGCACATACTAGAGCATATTTTTCATGGTTGTAAGTTAAGCATGCCTAGCTCACTTATTAACTTGTTAAATCTGGATTCATCTAGAGGCTTTGTAAAGACATCAGCAAGTTGATTCTAAGTAGGGATATATTGTAAAGATATAGTTCCATTTTGCACATGATCCCTAATGAAGTGATACCTTATTTCTATATGCTTAGTCCTACAATGCATGACAGAATTATGAGTTATAGCAATTGCACTTGTGTTATCACATTGAATAGGTATGGATTTGAATTCAAACCAATAATCTGCTAGTTGATTTTTCATCCATAAGATCTGAGTATAGCAATTGCCAGCAGCAATGTATTCAGCTTCTACAGTTGAAGTAGATACTAAATTTTGTTTCTTGCTAAACTAGGACACGAGTCTGTTTCTTAGCAATTGACAGGTGCCACTGGTACTTTTTCTATCAATTTTGCAGCCTGTAAAATCAGCATCTGTGTATCCTGTTAGCTCAAATGAGGACTCCTTGGGATACCAAAGCCCCAAGTGGGGTGTACCTTTGAGATACCTGAAAATCCTCTTTACAGCAATTAAATGGGATTATTTAGGACTAGCCTGAAATCTAGCACAAATGCATGTTGCAAACATTATATCTGGTCTACTGGCAGTTAGATATAAAAGAGAACCTATCTACCTTTGTATTGAGTTATATCAATACTTTTACCTTTTTAATCTTTGTCAAGCTTGGTTGCAGGAGAAATTGGGGTTTTCATGGGAGAGGCTGACTCCATGCCATACTTCTTAAGTAGGTCTTTAATGTACTTGGCTTGGTTGATGAATATTCCTTCATCAGTCTGCTTTACTTGTAGTCCAAGGAAGAAGTTCAGCTCACCCATCATGCTCATTTCAAACTTGCTCTGCATAAGCTTGGAGAATCTCTTGCATAGCTTTTCATTAGTAAACCCAAAGATAATATCATCAACATAAATTTGAACTAATAGGACTTTATCTTTATGCTTTCTAAGAAACAGTGTGGTATCTACTCTACCTCTAGTGAATCCATTTTCAATAAGAAAGTTAGTTAATGTTTCATACCATGCTCTAGGTGCTTGTTTAAGACCATATAAGGCTTTGTCTAATCTAAAGACATAATTAGAAAGAGATGGATTGATGAAACCTGGAGGCTGTTCTACATAGACTTCTTCTTGAAGTTTTCCATTCAAAAATGCACTCTTGACATCCATTTGAAAGACCTTGAATTTCATGTGAGCAGCAAAGGCAAGAAATATTCTGATGGCTTCCATTATGGCAACAGATGCAAATGTCTCATCGTAGTCAATGCCTTCTTCCTGAGAGTAGCCCTTGGCCACTAGTCTTGCCTTATTCCTGGTGATGACTCCATCTTCATCCATCTTATTTCTGAAAACCCACTTGGCTCCAATAACAGGATGATTTTTTGGTCTTGGAACCATTTTCCATACTTTGCTTCTTTCGAACTGATTAAGTTCCTCTTGCATGGCCTCTATCCAGCTGGAGTCTTCCATAGCATACTCTATCTTCTTTGGTTCTATTTGAGATAGGAAGCTTAGCTAGAAGCATTCATTTTGAGTAGCAGCTTTTGTTTTGACTCTTAAATTCGGATCTCCAATTATTAGATCTTGAGAGTGATCTCTTGCCCATCTGCTTCCTGTTGGGACATCAGTTCTTATGCCTTCTTGTCTCAGATCTTCAAGATCTATTTCTTCTTCTTGATGTGGAGGTTCATTATCTGGCATAGGCATCTCTACGATCTCATTCCCTTGCTCAACGATTTCATTGTTTGGCACTATGATCGCAGTATTGGGCTCGACGACCTCGTTCGTAGTGTCTAAACTGTTATTCATAGTGTCTTGAGGCATTATTTTGTCTAGGTCTGTCTTCTTGTTTCATTCCCTTCGTCTGATTTCAGTTGAAACATTATCAAGTATTGCTTTCCATTGTTGAGAATGTACCATGCACAACCGAAGATATGAAAGTAGCTGACACTTGGTTTTCTTCCTTTCCACAGTTCATAGGGAGTCTTCATAATCGTAGAGTGTATGAGTGATCTGTTCTGAGTATAACTGATAAGTGGGTTTTATACCTACTTATTGGATATCAATTTACGCGAATTATGCCCATCTCAAGTACATTTCAGTCTATTTTAGTTGCATTTCATGCCATTTTGCATTGCATGTACTTAAAACTCCTTTTGGCAAAAAAGTGCAGGAAATGGCCTAATTTGGTGGTATTAGAGGGCACGAGGTTGATGGATGTGTGAAGGCGAGGCGCAAGCGGGGATATGCATGGCATGAAGGTATAATGGGTTAAGGACACTAAGCATGGAAGGAATGAAGTAGCAGGATAAAAGGCAATGCAGGTAAGAACATTCTGAGAACCGAACCATAATCCACAGACTTTTTGAGCAATGGCCATGAGACATACTAGGCTCGAGGGCGCGTGCATGTGAGAGGCCTAATTGAACATCCTAACTTCATCGCAAGTCTCGTGCCGCATGAGGAACATATTTGGAGGGGCGTTGCTACCACACGCGATCGTCAAGTCATTTATTTGTTTTATTTTAATTTTTAATTAAATGAGTTGTAATTGGTTTTAAACGGTATCTGACTTGTGTCAGACATAACTTTTGGTACACTTGGATAATTTTTGACGTATTATCATCGTAGTAACTAGGGTTTACACGTGAGAGAGATTCCAACGGAGAACGAAGCCAAAACTCCATCTTCTCTAATTCTTCTTGGGATTCTCCATCATTATGGATTATTACTATTGTTTTTTTTCTGGATTTATATAAGGATTTGAACGTAGACATTAGTTTTCAATCTACAATTGGGTTTAATCATTCTATCTTTCATCTTTCAATTATTTGTTTGATAATCATGTTTAGCGTTGATCCCATAATGGCTTTTGGTTCAGTCATGAACTAAACTCCATTATGGGATTCTAACAGATTTTAATATGTAGTTTGGTTGCATGCTTGATTGGTAGGGTTGTTTTACATATCATATGGGAATTATATTATGGTTTTTTTACATGTATGAATGCTTGATCACCATTCGTTTCAGTACTTGTATGGAATTGACAATGAACATGCAAGTATGGACTGTAATCATCATAGCATACGAATATGGGGTTGTTTTATATGGCTTGCGTATTTTGTGAACCAGATAGACATATACTATTTCACCGTATGATTTAGAGTAAGGACTTGTGCTTCAATTCATTATAATTGCAATTTCACATAGACATATAGTGATTTTGGTTGTAATGATAATTACATGGAGTCTATCATTTGTGGATGCTGTGTAAGTAGGTTATAGTGCATTGAAAAAATGGCTATAACTCTGTTAGTACTCTTGGCTACTTTCCTGTGATATGTGAACATTTCTTGCATGATAGTGGCGATTAGATGAAATATTAAATGAAGTTAAGATCCCATTATTTTCATATTTGATTTATTCCATTAGTATTCTGATTTTTAGTTGTTATTCGCAATTAGTTTAATTCACCAATTATAGTCGTATAGAATCTGTTGATTTAATTGAAGCATATGAATATAAATTTGCAATGAGATTAGAGCTCTTTTATTGTTTACACATGTATGCTTGCATGAAAAAGAGGCAACAAGTTTTTGGCGCCGTTGTTGGGGAAAGGCATTAGTTTAAATAATTATCATCAATTTAAAGCTATATTGTGTGACTTAGACAATCTTGATCGTTTCTCATTTCTATTTTTGTTTCGTTTTTGATTTCAGGTAGTTGTAGATTTTTATGCACACAAGATCTTCCAATTCCGAATTAACACCAGTCGCAGGATAACATTAACAGGAGAGGTTGAAAAGCAAGTGTGCGGAGAAATTTGCAAGCACAATTAGAAGGTACTATACTGGACATGGCTGAAGAACAGAGAATTGAACAAAGAGAAGAGCACCGGGCTCTACGAGATTATTCCATGCCAAATATAAACAAACTACAATCTAGCATAGTCAGACCGGCGATAGAAGCCAATACTTTTGAGATTAAACAGGGCACTATTTAGATGGTGCAGAACTCGGTTCTGTTTGGGGGTGCTGCTATGGATGATCCGAATGAACACTTGTTGAGCTTCATAAAGATTTGTGATACATTCTGATATAACGGAGTGACGGAGGAAGCTATCAGACTGCGGTTGTTTCCATTCTCATTGAAGGATAAGGCGAGGAGTTGGCTTCATTCTTTTCCGTCAGGGTCAATCACTACATGGGAGGACTTAGCGCAGAAATTCTTAGCCAAGTTCTTCCCAATGGCTAAGACTGCAAAGATGAGGACAACTATATGTCAGTTTTAGCAACAACAGGGAGAGTCCTTATATGAAGCATGGGAGAGATATAAAGAGATGCTAAGGGAAGTGTCCGCGTCATGGTATGCCGGATTGGATGGTAATCAATACTTTCTATAATGGATTAGGATGGCAGTCGAGACCGATTCTAGATGCAGCTGCAGGAGGGGAATTATGGGCAAAAAGCTATAACGAGGCCTATACCCTTATTGAGACTATGGCAGCTAATGATTTTCAGAATCCTATATCCCGGATGCCACAACCCAAGGTTGCAGGTGTGTTGGAGGTTGATGCTATCACTCAGTTGTCAGCACATATGGCATCGATGTCAAAGAAGATAGACATGATAGTAGAGAGAAAAATGAAAACAGTTACCTTCGTTTGTGAAATTTGTGCGGGGTCACACTCCACGGATCAATGTGCTATCAGCTCGGAGTCGGTGCAGTATGTGAGCAACTACAAGAAATACCAAGGTCAATTTCAGAACACATACCACCCCAACAACCGAAATCATCCAAACTTTAGCTGGTCGAATAACCAAGGAAATCAACAAAGTCAGTTTCAGCCGAATCATCAATTCTAGTCACAGCCAGCTCAGCCACAGTATACACCGAAACCACCATTTCCACCGGGATTCTCTCAACAACAACATAACACTCCAGCTGCACCTCAGCAGGAAAAGAAATCAGAAATGGAGGAAATAATGTTGAAATACATGGCAAACACGGAGGTTATGATCAAAAGTTAAGCAGTGGTGATCAAGAATTTGGAGACTCAGATGGGGCAGATGGTGAGTATGCTTAACAACAGGCCTCAAGGTTCCTTGCCAAGTAACATAGAGGCAAATCCTAGAAGAGACGGGAAGGAGCAGTGTCAAGCGATCACATTGAGATCTTGGAAAGATTTGACAGTACTGCAAGTCGCGCGCCCGCGCATGAGTTACAAAAGGAAGCCGTGTGGCCGCGCGAGGTAGAGAAAGTGATTGTTGATGAAGAAAATCTGGAAAAATCTAAGTCGCAGCAGGTCGAGAAGGATATAACGGGTTCAGAGGAAAAGCCTAAGAGTTCAGTGCCACCAATTCACCCTCAAGTACCGTATCCGCAAAGATTAACTAAACAGAGGGGGGATAAACAGTTTAGCAAATTCTTGGAGGTTTTCAAAAAGCTGCAGATCAACATACCGTTCGCTGAGGCATTGAAACAAATGCCAAGCTATGCAAAGTTTATAAAGGGTATATTATCAAGGAAGAGAATAATACATGAGTTTGAAATGGTAGCCTTGATAGAGGAATGCAGTGCAGTGCTTCAGCGTAAGCTACCTCCAAAGCTGAAGGATCCGGGCAGCTTCACAATTCCGTGCACAATTGGAAAGATGAACTTTAGTAAGTGTTTATGTGATCTTGGGGCAAGCATAAATTTGATGCCCTTGTTAGTGTTTAACCAGTTGGGATTGCCGGCTCCAAAGCCGACAAACATATCATTACAGCTAGCTGATAGATCCATCATGTATCCACGGGGAATTGTTGAAGAGGTGTTGGTTAAGGTGGACAAGTTTATTTTTTCTACTGACTTCATCATTTTAGACTACGAGGAGGACAAAAGCATACCAATAATACTGGGGAGACCATTCTTAGCCACAGGCAGAGCTTTGATAGATGTGCAAAAAGGGGAACTCACGATGCGCGTTCATAATCAAGAGGTCACCTTCAATGTCTTCAAGGCCATGAAGTTCCCAACAGATGAAGAGGACTGCTTCTTAGTTAATTGGGCGAATAGTGTTCTAAATGATGAAGTACAGAGTCTAGTGGATTATGAACCTTTGAGGAATATCACTGCTGAGAACTCAGATGTGGAGGATGAGGAATTCAACAAATTTTTGCACTATCTGGATACCACTCCACAATTTAGGAGATTTAGACCACCTACAGAGCCATTGACAAAAGCCGGGGAAGCCTCAATAAAGTTAAAGCCATCTCTTAAGACACCTCCAGAGTTGGAGTTAAAACCACTTACAGAACATCTCAGGTATGCATTTTTAAGTTCAGATTCGAAATTACCTGTGATTATTGCTTCTGCACTAACATCTTGTTAGGAAGAAAAACAGCTACAAGTGCTTCAAGAGTTCAAATCAGCTATTGGATGGACCATAACAGATATCAAAAGGATCATCACTACATATTGCATGCACAAGACCCTGATGCAAGATCGTAGCAAGCCGTCAATTGAGCAACAAAGGAGGCTTAATCCGATAATGAAAGAAGTGGTTAAGAATGAGGTAATGAAATGGTTAGATGCAAGAATAATTTATCCGATCTCAGACAACTCATGGATGAGCCCGGTACAGTGTGTTCCAAAAAAGGGTGGCATGACAGTCGTGACTAATGAGAATAATGAGTTAATTCAACACGAAAGTGACGGGGTGGAGATTTGCATGGATTACCGTAAACTCAACAAAGCTACGAGGAAAGATCATTTCCCACTTCCATTCATTGATCAGATGTTGGATAGATTAGCAGGTCATGAGTATTATTGCCTTCTGGATGGATATTCGAGCTACAATCAAATTATGATAGCTCCAGAAGACCAGGAAAAGACGACCTTCACATGCCCATACGACACTTTTTCTTTAAGAAGGAAGTCTTTCGGGTTGTGCAATGCTCCAGCCACGTTTCAGAGATGCATGATGGCTATATTTTTAGACATGGTAGAGCAGAATGTGGAGGTATTTACGGATGACTTCTCAGTCTTCGAGGACTCGTTTGACTTATGCCTTGAGAATCTAGTTATGGTTTTGAAGAGATGTATTGAAATGAATTTAGTGCTGAACTGGGAAAAATGTCACTTCATGGTACAAGAAGGAATCATATTGGGACACAAGGTTTCAAAGAAGGGACTTGAGGTGGATAGGGCGAAGTTGGAGACTATTGTGAACCAGCCACCCTTTACTTCAGTAAAAGGTTTTCGTAGTTTTCTGGGACATGCAGGTTTCTACTGTAGATTCATCAAGGATTTCTCCAAAATAACAAAACCACTATGCAGTCTATTGGAAAAGAATGCATAGCTCAGCTTCGATGAAGCCTGCATGCCAGCATTTGAGCATTTAAAGAGAAAACTAACTTCAGCACCAGTGATTACTATACCAGATTGGGCTCTGCCATTTGAGTTGATGTGTGATGCCAGTGATTACGTCGTAGGGGCTGTTTTGGGATAGCGAAAGGACAAGATATTTCATGTGATCTATTATGCTAGCAAGACCCTTATAGATGCACAATTGAACTACACCACTACAGAGAAAGAGTTATTAGTAGTGGTATACGCCTTTGATAAGTTTCGAGCATATCTGATTGGCACAAAGGTGATAGTGTATACGGATCACGCGACAATTTGACATTTAGTGGCAAAGAAGGATGCAAAACCCCATTTGATCAGATGGATTTTATTATTGCAGGAATTTGATTTAGAAATCAAGGACAGAAAGGGGACTGAAAACCAAGTGGCGGACCACTTATCTCGACTCGAGAATCCGGAAAGGGTAGTAAATGACAAAGTTATGATCAATGAATCCTTTCTGGATGAACAGTTGTTTATGTTGAAAGGGGAAGTGCCATGGTTCGCAGACTACGCGAATTATCTGGTAAGTAAGATGCTACCTTTTGACTTGGTAGGCTATCAAAAGAACAAATTTCTGCATGATGTCAAATGGTATATATGGGATGAGCCTTACTTGTTTAAACAATGCTCTGATCAAGTGATGAGAAGGTGTATTCCATATAGCGAGATCGAGGGGATTTTGAAAGAGTGTAATTCTACGGTGTATGGAGGTCACTATGGTGTTGAAAGAACAGCGGCTAGAGTACTACAAGCAGGATTCTACTGGCCAACAATTTTCAAGGATGCATACAGTTTTGTCTAACGGTGTGGTAGATGTCCGTGAACGGGGAACATCTCTAAAAGAAATGAAATGCCTTTGAATACGATCCTCGAAGTAGAAATTTTTGATGCATGGGGGATTGATTTCATGGGACCCTTCATTTCTTCATGTGAAAATCTCTACATCTTGCTTACAGTGGATTATGTCTCGAAATGGGTCGAAGCTATAACTCTTCCGACTAATGATGCCAAGGTCGTCCTCAGATTTTTACACAAAAGCATCTTCACGAGGTTTGGGACTCCAAGGACTATCATTAGTGACGAAGGCAGTCATTTCTGCAACAGGCAGTTTAAAGCCTTGTTGGCTAAGTATGGGGTGAACCATCGCATTGCTACAGCTTATCACCCGTAAACGAATGGCCAAGCTGAAGTGTCGAATCGAGAAGTAAAGAGAATCTTGGAAAAAGTGGTGAATCCCACACGGAAAGACTGGTCGTTAAAGTTAGATGATGCAGTATAGGCTTATCGAACAGCATACAAAACTCCATTGGGCATGTAACCTTTCAACTTGTGTATGGCAAAGCTTGTCACCTCCCTATGGAGCTAGAGCATAAGGCATATTGGGCAATACATAAGCTAAATTTTGATTTAAAAGCTGTATGGGAGAAACGTCTACTACAGCTCAATGAGTTGGATGAATTTAGATTACAGGCGTATGAGAATTCGAAGTTGTACAAAGAGAAGGTGAAGAAATGGCATGACCGAAAGATCATGGAGAAGACATTTGAACCGGGACATAGGGTTTTTCTTTATAACTCCAGACTTAAACTTTTTCCTGGAAAGCTGAAATCGAGATGATCCGGTCCATTCACAGTGAAGACTGTCTTCCCGCATGGGGCAATTGAAATATATGATCAGTTTTTGGACAAGCCTTTTAAGGTAAATGGACATTGATTGAAGCATTACTTTGGTGGCGAGGTGGACAGACAAAAAGTCACCTCACTTCTCTCGTCGACATGAGACTCAGAGACAGTCAAGCTAATTAACTATAACTTAGCGCTTGATGGGAGGCAACCCATTCTTTCTATCTCTATTTTCTTTTTATTTATTCAGCAGAGTAGTTAGTTATATCATCTCTATTTCATGTTTGATAGAGTATCTGTCATGTATAATTGAGTTCGTAGGTGCACTTGTAGTAAGAGGTGTTTGACGTAGGATAGAGTTGATTTAGTCCTACTTGTTGCTCATTAATTCATGCCTTAACAATGTGTATTCATGTCTTGGTAGGAATTTTCAAGTGCACTCATCACCAATATGCGGTTTAAGAGTAAACAATTTCTAGTATTGGTAATGACTTCGCGCGGCCGCGCATTCCAGCGCCAAAAAGTCAGTAACTTCTCTATCCAAACCATACCAAAATCTTCCACTCGCGCGCCCGCGTAGGTTCTACATTGTCAGGCGCGCGGCCGCGCATGTTATAGCTTAAATAATCGTGTGTCGCACCTGACAGTCAGTAGCTCTTAGCTCACTTTCATGGCTACCAACGCACAAAATACCTCTATAAAGCCATGCTATCACAAGACGATGCCAAACATTGGAAATTTTTTTAGTTTAAAAATCCGATTCGTGGTCTACTTGATCTCTCACATGCCATAATATAAAGCGTAGTCTTCTGTTCTCCCATAATCATAAGACTCCTCAGCTCTCATCAAAGCTCATGCACACAACTCTCTCCATTGGCATAAATCTAGGGTTTTTACGGGTGTTGTGCACAAGCAAGTTTTGGGTTACTCTCATCTGCAGCCGAGCATCTATACTATCTACCTATCATTTGCTCATGGGTCCAAAAAGAATAAGTTCAATCTCCATCTCTTCATCATCAGAATCATCATCTAGTGATCAGGATGAGGATATCATGGAACGCAGAAAGTTTATCAGTTTGGAAGCACAGCAAGAATATTATCACATCATGACTAAATCATTTGTTAAGGAATGAGGATTTAAACCTGACAAGAAAGATGGCCAACTATGGAAAATGCTACGAGAAAAAGGTTGGGTTTCCCTAGCTGCAACTCCTATGCCTATTCCTATGGGGGTTGTTCGGGAGTTCTTCGCGAATGCGAAGGAGGAGATGAGAGGAGGGATAATGCAGGTTCGAGGAGTACAAGTGGATTTTTGCCCCCCCAGCCATAAGAGTAGTGTTTGGGATAACTGATACACCACCGACTGGGTCTGTAAATTGGGTCACAGGTGCACATTTGATGATGGACTTGGACTTAGTGATTTTAGAATTCTGCATCTCAGGAACCAAATGGAATTACAAGGCAGGGACGACCGAGCCAAAATCTTTTCTAGCGTCTGCCTTGAATCGCTATGCCCAAGCATGGAATTTGTTTATATGTGCCAAATTAAATCCGTCCGCTCACAAGCATGAAGTCGCCACTGAGCGGGCTATCATTTTATAGGGCATTATCAGAGGCAAGTATATTGACGTCGGCCACCTAATTCATCAGCACATGGTGCGTTATTGGCAGGGGAGCATGACTGGGAGTATTCCGCATGCATCTATGGTAGCCATGCTTTGTACACAACAAGGAGTCCCATGGAATATTGAGCAACTGCAGAAATCGAGCCACGACATCACTCATACCACAATTGTTAAGTTCAAGGATTGGACGGGTGGTGAACCACACCCGCGAGGATTAGGTTTTATCATTGAGCCAACATTCTTCGAGCCCTCGCAGTAGCCCGCTCAGACAAATGAGGTAGGCCCATCCACCCAAGCACACACTGTTCCTAGCGATCGACAGCTCCGAAGGTTGGAGCAAAAAGTCGATGCCATGTATGACAACTTTGGAACGTTTGCTACGGGACTCACAAGGGACTTGGCCAAAGCCTTCAGACAGCAGGGAACAACACTCGAGTGGCCCCAGTTTGGGACTGCAGTGCCTTATCCACCACCAGATTCACCACCCGAGGAGGGTGGTCAAACCGATCATTTGGGGAGTTTTTTGTACCCTTTACCTTCATTCAATGGGGCATTGAATACTTTAAGTTTGGGGGTATTGGGGAGTAATATAGTAGCATGTAGTTAGCTTTTGCATGTTTAGTTCAAATGTTGCATGTTTAGTTTAATAATTTAGTTATTTTTGGTGTTATTGTTCTATTGATAGACATCTTTTTGTTTTAGTAATCTGTATGTCTCACAAAATTCTTGCTTTATAGAAATTCTGCCTAGCCAATGATGATAGTGAATTGTGAAGGATTTTAGAGTATATTGGATAACATGAACGTAGTTATAATGTTTTACATGATAGAATTCATGTTCTTTGTTTAAATGCTTTTCGGTTTATGCGGATGTGTTCACAATAACTTGCGGTATAAAATTATGTGTTGCATTGCTTGTTAGAAAATGTAGTTTTAAAAAGAGAAAAATGTGGAACATGCATGTAGACTTGACAAACATTGACATTCAAACTTTAGGAAAACATGGGTAAGCTATGTATAAAAAAATGAATAGCAATAACGTGGCTAGTCTTATTTGGGAATACAGCTACTTTAGTAAACGCTTGAGGGGATTGTCTCTACACCTAGCACCCTAAGGTCTTTCATGGTCTGGGAGTCGTTGGTTGAAAGCTCGCTAAGGGGTAGCAGTGTTGCCTATTGGAATAAGGCATTGCACAGTCATGTATATAAAAAAAAGAAAAATAGCAATAAACATAGTGGGAAAGAGCAAAAATCGCCCTCATGAGTAGCAATAAAGCTATTAAGCCCATTGTTGAACTTTAGTTTGTTTGGATAGGTTGAAACAGTTTGCGTTGTATAAGTATACATGATTCTCAATTTAGGCTATAATTTTCTATTTCGAGCACATTAGCATATATATTCTTTGCTTGAATTAAGTTTTGGTGAACATTACACACACACACATCATCTCTATAGCATGTATGAATTATCTGAGTGTATGATGTTATAACCATCGTTTAGTTTAAACTTGTATTCCTGAATTTGGATAATTCGCTGAGGCATTTTGGGCTTAAATTTTGTTTAAGTTGGAATGATGTGAGACTAGTTTGCATAGTAGTGTAGCTGCAAAGTAGTGCTTTTGCATTTTTCTTAGTTATTTAGCATACATTGCTTGAGGGCAAGCAATAGTTCAAGTTTGGGTGTATTTGATAAGTGGGTTTTATACCTACTTATTGGATATCAATTTACGCGAATTATTCCCATCTCAAGTACATTTCAGTCTGTTTTAGTTGCATTTCATGCCATTTTGCATTGCATGTACTTAAAACTCCTTTTGGCGAAAAAGTGTAGGAAATGGCCTAATTTGGTGGTATTAGAGGGCACGAGGCTGATGGATGCGTGAAGGCGAGCCGCAAGTGGTGATATACATGGCATGAAGGTATAATGGGGCAAGGAGACCAAGCATGGAAGGAATGAGCAGCAGGACAAAGCGACAGCAGCAATAACATTGCAGAACTAGAACCAGAATCCACAGACTTTGAACCGCGCAGCTGTGCGGCCGCACGACATACTAGTCATGAGGGCACGCGCACCATGAGAGGTAATTTGGATATCCCGACTTCTACTAAGTCTCTACGCCCATGCCGAGAATATATCTTAGAGGGAGCAGCGGTAATGGCGATCTTGACGTCAATTTATTTATTTATTTTATTTTAATTTTTAATTAAATGAGTTGTAATTGGTTTTAAACGGTATCTGACTGGTGTCAGACATAACTTTTGGTACAATTGGATATTTTTTGACGTATTATCATCGTAGTAACTAGGGTTTACACGTGAGAGAGATTCCAATGGAGAACGAAGCCAAAACTCCATCTTCTCTAATTTTTCTTGGGATTCTCCATCATTTTGGATTATTACTATTGTTTTTTCTGGATTTAAATAAGGATTTGAATGTAGACATAGGTTTGCAATCTACAATTAGGTTTAATCATTCTATTTTTCATCTTTTAATTGTTTGTTTGATAATCATGTTTAGTGTTGATCCCATAATGGCTTTTGGTTCAGTTACGAACTAAACTCTATTATGGGATTCTAACAGATTTTAATATGTAGTTTGGTTGCATGCTTGATTGCTAGGGTTGTTTTACATATCATATGGGAATTCTATTATGGTTGTTTTACATGTATGAATGCTTGATCACCATTCGTTTCAGTACTTGTATGGAATTGACAATGAACATGCGAGTATGGATTTGTAATCATGATAGCATACTGAAATATGAAATTTTATTTTATATGGTTTTGCGTATTTTGTGAACCAGATAGACATATACTATTTCACCGTATGATTTAGAGTAAGGGCTTGTTCTTAAATTAAGTATAATTGCAATTTCACATAGACATATAGTGATTTTGGTTGTATTGATGATTACATGGAGTCTATCATCTGTGGATGTTGTGTAAGTAGGTTATAATGCATTGAAAAAATGGCTATAACTCTGTTAGTGCTCTTGGCTACTTTCCTGTGATATGTGAACATTTCTTGCATGATAGTGGCGATTAGATGAAATATTAAATGAAGTTAGGATCCCTTTATTTCCAGATTTGATTTATTCCATTAGTATTCTGATTTTTAGTTGTTATTCGCAATTAGTTTAATTCACCAATTATAGTCGTTAGTTTAAGCATATGAATATAGTGATTTAATTGATGCATAGCAGTTTAAATTTGACAACTTTCTCGGTGGGATCGATACTCTACTTACTCTGTATTACTTGTTGACACATGTATGCTTGCATGAGTTAGAGCTCTTTTATCTGAACTGAAAAAGAGGCAACAATAACATGCAGTGTTAACCGCTTGTGCCCAGAAGTACTCAGGCAAATAAGCTGCTGCTAGTAGAGTCCTTCCAGCCTTTATTAATGTCATGTTCTTTCTCTCAGCAACTCCATTTTGTTGAGGAGTTCGTGGAGCTGAGAAGTTGTGACTAATGCCATTGTCTGTGCAGAATTGGTCCATTTCTTAGAAGTCGAATTCTCTACCATGATCACTCTTTATAGCCTTGATTTTCTCTCCTTTCTCGTTCATCACAAGCTTAAACATTTTGATCAGCTGTGAACTTATCTCATCTTTCGAGGTTAGAAAGAACACCCATGTAAATCTGGTGAAGTCATCGACTACGACCAGAGAGTATCTCTTTCCTCCATGGTGCGTTGTTGGAATTGGCCCAAAAAGATCCATGTGTAGCAGCTGCAACGGGTTGTCAATTGAGTTGACATATTTGCTCTTGAATGTGCTTCTGGTCTTTTTTCCAAGTTGGCAGGCATTTCACGGCCTTTCTTTAACGAAGTTGAACTTGGGTAGGCCTGAAACTAGATCTTTTGAAGCTAATTTGGACATGCTTTTGAAGTTGAGATGAGACAATCTTCGATGCCATAGCCAGCTCATTTCTTCAGAAGCCTTAGCCAGAAAGCATATTGTCTCTTCTGAGCTCAGTTTTCCAAGATTTACTGTGTAGACATTTCCTTCTCTTGTTCCGGTTAGCTTCACAATAGATGTCTTCAGATCACGGACATGACATTGATTATTGAGAAATGTGACTTGATGGCCTTTGTCGCAGAGTTGGCTAATGCTTAAAAGATCGTGTTGTAGTCCTTCCACATAGGCCACCTTACTGAAGGATACTGTGACGCCCCCAAAACAGGTATACATCACCCATCTTGAGTCGCCAAATACATGGAACGTAAATCAAATACAACTTAATTATACAATTGTCGTGTAATATACGACAATACATAAATTGAGAGTTTAAACAAGAATATTCCCTTCTAGACAATATCCACTCTCAATGGAGTCCTCATAGACAGTATACAAATTAAAATTCAGTCCTCATTACATTTTTTATCACTCTATTTAACAGAATAGTGAGGACTACTAATGCTATCATCTAGACCGTCAGTCCATTCCCCGACTAGTCCCAGCTATATTCTCATTTCCTGAAGAGAATAATAAAAGAAAGGGTGAGCTCAACTAGCCCAGTAAGAAATATTATGACTAAGATAATGCAGAATAAATTATCATTAGCCTTCAATAATGTTAAACTGATAAAAACACAATATTCATCAAGTTTAACTGCATCAGAACTAGCAATCCATTAAAAGAGTCAAGTAGAGAATAAAATCTACTGTCTTCTATGATTTAAAAAGGTTTTCATCATCTTAATCGCTAAGACACAACTTAATAAATAAACCACATCATCAAATCATCCCTACAATACAGGCCAAGGATATTATTTAGTATCACGACCACGAATTATCCATGCACTACGGGCCAAAGATAATCGTGTTTTCATCAACGGACCTGATCATGCCATAAAACAATTCATCTTTGCTCCCTTGGCCGAAGAGAATCCATAGCCATAATCATACCAAAAACTGTCCATCAATGTACTACGGGCCAATGAGGAATTTTTCCACATTATTTGTAACATTACGGTCATGATTATACCGAATAATCCCTTGTCATAATCACACCAAGTCCATCTATGCACTACAGGCCACAGATGACTTTCAACAGAATATAAACATGAGGATGATGACAATGACATAATAATTCAATAAAACAAGTTCAAGAATTAATTATCCAGGAATTAATAACGTACAAATTGTCAACATGATACTGGTTTGTGGAGTAAAATTCAAGAATAATATTCATGCACCAAAAATAATTTGGACAGAAAAGAATAAATTTTCGTCGTGAATAGTACTTCGAGAATAGTACCTCGTGAATAGTATCCCGACATGAAAAGTACTCCAAATACCCGAGTGAATAATATTTTGGTGAATAGTAACCCGTGAATAGTAACTCGTGAATAGTATTCTGGCATGAAAAGTGCCCCGAATACCGGAGTGAATAGTAATCGGGTGAATAGTAACTCATGAATAGTAACTTGTAATAGAAAATACAAAATAAAATGATATTTTATGACGAGTATAGAAGTCAAAACTTTAACCAACTGAGTATAATAAAGAATGGAATAAAAAAATAAATCACCAGGCATTCGGTACTTCGAATAGACAGGTTATCCCAATAGAATAATAAATAATGGAACCAGGTCAGGCGTAATATGCACCGACAGGATATTCCAATAGAATAATAAAGAATGGAATAACAACAGAAATTACCATGCATGCGGTACTTCGCATAGACAGGTTATTCCAACAGAATAATAAATAATGGAAACACGTCCGGCGTAAAATGCACAGACAGGATATTCCAATAGAATAATAAAGACAAAACCATGTCCGGCGTAAAACGTACAGACAAGATATTCCAACAGAATAACAAAGAATGGAATAACAACAGAATTTCACAATGTATGCGGTACTTCGCATAGACAGGTTATTCCAGCAGAATAATAAATAATGGAATAACAGAATAATTTAACCAAGTATAGGGTAGCTCGCATATACAGGTTATTCCAACAGAATAATAAAGAGTGTAATAACAGAAGTTCTCTTCATGTATACAAAAGAAATAATACCCCTTACCTTAGAATAAAGCTGGATACTGGAGTAAAAATGTAGCAGACTTCTCTTCTTCTTTCTATCTATAATAAATGCTCTATAGCTTTGGTGAATTGGTGAGAAATGAAGGAAGAATGAGCATCTATTTATAGAAAATATAGTTATGATAATTGTATATTTTGGGGCTCAAAAATCTACAATACAATACCTCCAACTTTTCTTTCATTTTTAATTTAGTCCTACAAGTATTATCAAACTTGCACCACCTCCCCTAATAGTAAATAATGTGAATCAATAGTTCAATCATGTGAATCAATAGTTATAATCATGTGAAAATACGAAATACAGTATAGTACCTCCATCTATACCTCCCTTTTTAACTTACTCATGCAAGTATTATCAATCTAGCACCAACTCCCCTAATAGTAAATAATGTGACTCAATAGTACACACATATGAACAAATAGTTATATAAGCATGTGAATTAGTAGCAATTAATTGCTCATTTATCCGATAAATTACCCAATTTATCAATATAACCCCCGGACAGGTACATCTTCACACGTTAAGATATTCGCTATCTCGTCCAGTTCTAAATCAATAATGTGGTTCAGGTCATCCACATATTTACGTAACATCGATACGTGAAAAATGTTATGAACACGCAACATTCTTGGTGGTAAAACAAGTCTATAAGCCACAGTTCCTACTTAATCGAGGATTTCAAATGGATCAATTAAATCGAGGGTTAAGATTTCTTCTCTTCATCGATTCTTGCTTCTAGAATAACGCCCTCTTGAACCTTCTTCTTCACATTCATCAGCTCTGAGTCTATAGCTTGAGCGGCTTTAACTTTATCGATTAAAGTCGATTTACTCGTATATTCGTTATCTACATGTGGGTTCGTATATTCGCATACGATCTTTTACTCAATGCGTCAGCTACCACTTTCGCTTTTCCACGATGGTATTGAATGGTACGATCGTAATCTCCAACAGCTCGAGCCAACATCTTTGGTACATGTTACGTTCCTTTTGGGTGAATAAAATATTTGAGGATTTAAGAAATGGGTTTTGTACTAGGGTCAGTACAAAATTTGATTTCACGTTCTGGGGTAGGCCAAGAAGTCTTTAAGAATACGTCAGAAAATTTATTAACAATAGAATTATCATTCAAAATTGTGACTCTCATCCAAAACTTGGATAGCACTTGTAATGAAGGTTTCTCCTAACGGATTTTCAACAGATAAGTCAAAGTCTAATCTCTCCGGAGTCAAATTTAAACGTTGAACGCAAGCAAGAGAGATAAAAGAATGGGTAGAACAGATACCTAATAAGGTATAGACTTCGCAAAATTTTATAATTAACTAACCCGTGCTAACTTTGTTTGGGTTACTCGCTTTTTAAGAAGTCACGAAAAATGCTCTTCCTGAAACCATCGACTTTGTTTTGTCCGTATCCGCCTTTGGTGCCACCGTCCCAGCTGGACTTGACTTCACTATACGACAAAATCGAGCTAAATGACCTTCTCTTCTTGAAATTTCCACTTCTATAATCTTGGCCATGATTACAACCAAAGTGGTTACCATTCTTGGCATGATAATTTCCCCCACGATGGTTATCATTGTTCCGATAGTCGTTGCCACCAGTACGATTATTATCGTGTTGTTGGTCGTTGCCTTTTGGTTGTGCTATCTCATTATCATGCTCCAATAACTGAGCCTTATTCACAACATCTGAATATAAACAAAGTTTATGAGAAATGAGGTATTGACGTATATCGGGTTTCAAACCTCTTAGAAACATTCGCGTCATTCGCTTCTCATTATCGACCAAATGGGATGCAAACCGGGATAACTCCGTAAACTTAGCCTCATACTGCGATACAGTCATATTATTTTGTTCCATTGCTTATCTCAACATTTTCAGATGTCATTTTCAAACACTGTCACAAAACAAGGGTTAATTGGAATATCACATATTATCCCTATACTCTGACCAACCAATTAAATACCAAATAAACTTAGGTAGGTCATACTAGCGAAGGAATTCCCCATCTCTCCCCTCCTAGTTCTTGTCTCACATCTCAGCCAGGGATCATATCCCAAAGCTTTGATACAACCTGTGACGCCCCCAAAACAGGTATACATCGCCCATCTTGGGTCGCCAAATACATGGTACATAAATCAAATACAACTTAATTATACAATTGTCGTGTAATATACGACAATACATAAACTGAGAGTTTAAACAGGAATATTGTCTTCTAGATAATATCCACTCTCAATGGAGTCCTCATAGACAGTATACAAATTTAAATTCAGTCCTCATTACATTTATTATCACTCTATTTAACAGAATAGTGAGGACTACTAATATTATTGATAAGTAGGTTTTATACCTACTTATCCGGTATCTGTTACTTGAATTAGTTGCTTATATTCATGTTTTTAGTTACTTTTCATACATTTTATGTTATTTTGTAGGCTATGACATGACATTGGCATGAAGAAGCAAGGGAAAGCAAGGGAATATTGAAGGACTTTTAACAACAAGTTGGATGCATGTTCTTGGCTTGGAACTTGGATTTTATGGTAGATCTACTTATTAGCTTTTCGGAACATCTTGAATCATCCCAATCGAAGCTAGGATGCGAGAGTTATGGTTGTTTTTATCAACGAAGATCAAAGCTAAGAGTTGTCATGTTTGCCATTTACATAACATCTACTTCAAGCCCGATTTCCGCCTTGATCCATTCCGAATTTATCTCATCGATATCTTAGATTTGATAGGTGGCAGTCCCCGTAACTCCAAGCGAATCAAAAGTTATTCCTGTTTTACCAAAGGACGTCGCAGCAGAAAACAGCGTAGCGCAGACCGCGTTACGCCTAGCGCGGAGCATGCTAGGACACCAGAAACACTGCTAGAGTAGCGCGGACAGCGCCAGAAAGGCCTAGGGTCAGCGCTGAGTGCGCTAGGCGGCGGGAATAGAGTGAAATTGGGTTATTTGATGTCCAATTTGAGCTAGAATAGGATTCTTAGTTGCTTAACTTGCTAGGGTGTCCATTAGAACTCTAAATACTTGAGTTTAACTTGGATTGGGAGGCTATTTCTAAGACTTTATAAAATCCCTATTGGGATAGATTTGTAGAATCTAATTCTTTACTTTCTTTCTTAGATTAGGAAGCCTAGATTAGATTAGAATTGAAGATTGAAGTTATTGATTATCATTGGAGAATCAAATTGGAAGCAAGAGAATGCAGATTGGTTTATCTCAATTCTAATTTCTTTTCTTATTTATTTGTATCTTTTTAATGCTTAATCAATTGTGGATGATGGATTCTAGTTTATTTATGAATTAAACTCTATTTTGAGATTACTATGGATCTTATTATGTAGTTTACTTTGATATGCTTCTTTATTAGTCTTATTAGCTATATTTGGATTGTCTATTATGATTTGTAATGAATTGCTTAATTGCCTAGCTAATAATTACCGTGATAATCTATATAAACTCGAGAGATGAAGTATAGATTTAGATCTGATCATGATAGCATGTGTTCGTGATTTCTGCATGGATGGAATTCATGATTCGTGTTTAGGATAGAGATATACATTTACGCCATATGTAGTCTAATAAGAACTTGAACTTAAACCCTTTTTAATTGTAATTCACATAGAGATGTAGTGGGTTAGTTAATTAGGGTGTTCAAATTGATTCTATCATCTGTGGATTTGATTTGATATGAGTATGGTGCATTGAGAGATGGCCATATTTCACTTTCGTTTTCTTGATTAACAATCCAGTATAAATAATTTGGCTTAACAGGAAGTGTGTTGATTTAAATGTAACAATAAGTAAAATTGTAATCTCAAGTCTATATATCTTGTTTTATTCTAGGGATAGTTAGTAATTGTTTATTTAATTATTTTAAATTAAATTATTAAATCATTTGTTTAAATAAGATTAAATTGGTCATGGGTTAGTACTTGGTGATTTTTATTAAATAATTCTCTGTGGGAACGATACTCTACTTTCACTTTATTACTTGTTGACCACGTATACTTGCGTGTTGTGCGTAATTAGATTTTACCCAACAAGTTTTTGGCGCCGTTGCCGGGGAATTAGTTTAATACATTTTTACCAATATTAGCTTCAATCAAATTAGTCTTAATTTAAACATTTTTAGTTTTATTTTTAATTCTCTTCCTATATTTCTCTCTTTTCAGGTACTATGGACGACTTTGCGTATCAATGGCCATACACAAACATGACTCAACCAAGGGAAGCGGGGATTGATGGTCTCAATGCATTTTTTGCATTATCAGAGCAGCTTGAGATACTTTCGAAGAAGTTGGACGTTGTTGCAGCCCAACGTAATCGAAGGATAGCAGTTACTTGCAATTATTGTGTTGGTAATCATCCGAGTCATCGATGCACCGTTAGTTTTGGGCCGGGACAACATGGTGGTGCATACCTCAACGATTATACATATGCTAATTATCATCAAGTTTGGGGGTATCACCCGGATTCTTCATGGAGCTACAACTATCAAGACCAATACTCTTCTCCAAATCCAACATACACGTCGGAATTCTCATATCAACCTCCATTAAAAGAAGAAAAGTCAAAGTTGGAGGAATTACTATTAAAGGTCATAGCAAACCAAGAGGAGAGGATGATGAGTCAAGAAATATCGAGCCACAATTTTTAGCACCATATGGAACAACTCATCTCCAATACAACTCATGGTCCTCAATACATGTATTCTAGAGCTGAGACAGATAATTCAAGGTTGGAGGAATTGCGGTCTAAGTTCATAGCATCAAATGAGGAGTGGAGGATTAATCAAGAGTGGTCAATTCAGAATCAAGAGCGGTCAATTCAGAATCAAGAGATATCAATTCAAAATCTACAGGATCAGATAGAGCAAATGACCAAAACTATAAGCAACCTTCCTCCGAACACTTGGCTTTATGACATGGATGATGAAATTGATGAAGTGCCCGAGCCAAATCTACAATTGGATGAGCCACAAGATATCGGAAGTGTGGAGACAATTGGGGATAATGAAATAGAGGTCGACGAAGATCTAAATGGGTCTCCACCAAAGATCAACGAGTCAGTAAAATTTGCAAAATCATGCCCACTTGGTAGTCATGTCGTTGGCGAAGCTCTTGATGACATAAGAGCGAATACAATTTTGAATCCATGGTGGGACAAGAAAGAGAAGATAGATGAAGAGCCCATTGTGTTTGCCACACTTCCATGCCCAAATATGATCATAAACACAATGGAGATAGCACTTAGTTATTTTCCCTTCTTCATGGAGATTATACCGAGTCAGAGCATGCTAGATGACTTTAATGGTATGGCCATCGCTTGTGGGAACCTCCCCAAGAATTATTTGCTACTGATGGATGGAGGATTCCTCAATTTCCGAAGAGGAATTGGATAGCATTGACCAGACAAAGTCTGGCTGAAAGACTATAAATCAGGCGCTTATTGGGAGGCAACCCAAGTTTAATTTTTATTTTTAGTTTTTCTTTTTTAGGTTTCATATTAGTTGATAGAATTTTTTCATTTTTTTTAGGATTTAATAAGCTTGCTTCTATCATATTCATAAGTTAGTCAAGTCCAACTCAAGTGGGATGCCCGATTCATTCCAATGTGCTTAACCTATTCTTCAAACTTCGCAGACAAGGAGATAAATTGCTATATGTCACGGAAGTCCTCTCTTTTAATTTTTCCTATCTTAGCCATTGAGGACAATGTTTATTTTAAGTTTGGGGGTATTTATCATGTTTAGTATTTACTTGGGCAATGTTTTGATGGAATTTGATTTTGGCCAATGATAAGTGGGTGGTTGATATTGTTAACTCTTGGAGAATTGATGAGCATGCTTAGTCTATATTTTAACTAGTTAGTTGGGATTCACATTACTTGCGAAATTTGTGAAAATTTTTACACATATCCATTTGTTTAGCCAGTTGGAATTGAAATTTTTTTGGCTAATTTCTTATGAAAGATACCATTGCAACTTGAGATATCTTATTTGAGCATCATTCGAAGTGAAAATTAGGCACTCACATAAGTTTGGGGGAAATCTTGGGGTATTTATGAAAAAGAAAATTATTAGAACCTTCCCGAGTTGAATAATTGAATATTGTGGTGGGTCGAGATGGAGCGTAAAACGCACTCCCCATAAACACAGGCACCACGAGATGGAGCGTAAAACGCACTCGTTCGATGAGAAGTGGAAAGCGAGATGGAGCGTAAAACGCACTCGTTCAATGAAAACGTGGAAAGTGAGATGGAGCGTAAAATGCACTCACTAAATAGAAAAAAGAAAATATGTATGTTTGAAATACTTGGGAAGGGTTCTTACGTGCTTATAAGTTTAAATATCCAGTTGATCCTCAAGAAAAATTTGTGTTATGTTTATATTAGCGGTGATTGATGTGATAAGAAGTTTTGAAAGTCATTTTTGAAAATCTTTTATGAGTATTGGTTGATTTAATCTAAATCATGACTGGATTGAACATGTGGATGCATACACGCACTTAAAGGATCAAGAGTAGATGTGAGTCTAATGACAGTTGTTGAAATTTTAGACATGACATTGTTTTGAAATTTTCTACGGGTTATTATATGTTGTAACCTTTGAGGACATTGATCGAATTCATATTGATTCATTGCTTGGGTGGATCATTGCTAGAGGATGAATCTATCTAATTTGTGCTTTTGCTTGAGGACAAGCAAATGTTTAAGTTTGGGGGTATTTGATAAGTAGGTTTTATACCTACATATCTAGTATCTGTTACTTAAATTAGTTGCTTATATTCATGTTTTTAGTTTCTTTTCATATATTTTATGTTATTTTGTAGGCTATGACATGACATTGGCATGAAGAAGCAAGGGAAAGCAATTCGGACATCTTTTGGACTAAAATACGCAAACAAGTGCAAGAAGGGAATATTGAAGGACTTTTAACACCAAGTTGCATGCATGTTCTTAGCTTGGAACATGGCTTTTATGGTAGCTCTACATCTTAGCTTTCTGGAACATCTTGAATCATCCCAATCGGAGCTCGGATGCGAGAGTTATGGTTTTTTTTATCAACGAAGATCAAAGCTAAGAGTTGTCATGTTTGCCATTTACATATCATCTACTTCAAGCCCGATTTACGCCTTGATCCAATCCGAATTTGTCAAAGATCAAAGAATGAAAGTTATATATCTCGTCGATATCTTCGATTTGATAGGTGGCAGGCCTCGTAACTCTAAGCGAATCAAAAGTTATTTCTGTTTTACCAAAGAACGTCGCAGTTAGAAAAACAACAGCGCGGATCGCCTACGCCTTAGCTGAGCGAGCGCTAGGACACCGTAAACTCACATAAAGAGCGCGGACAAAGATGCCGGAAAAGCCTAGGGTCATTATTTGAAAGCGCTAGGCGGCGGGAATAGAGTGAAATTGGGTTTTTTGATGTCTAATTTGAGCTAGAATAGGATTCTTAGTTGCTTAACTTGCTAGGGTGTCCATTAGAACTCTAAATACATGAGTTTAACTTGGATTGGGAGGCTATTTCTAAGACTTTATAAAATCCCTATTGGGATAGATTTGTAGAATCTAATTCTTTACTTTCTTTCTTAGATTAGGAAGCCTAGATTAGATTAGAATTGCAGATTGAAGCTATTGATTATCATTGGAGAATCAAATTGGAAGCAAGAGAATGTAGATTTGTTTATCTCAATTCTAATTTCTTTTCTTATTTAGTTATATCTTTTTAATGCTTAATCAATTGTGGATGATGGATTCTAGTTTATTTATGAATTAAACTCTATTTTGAGATTACGGTGGATCTTATTGTGTAGTTTACTTTGATATGCTTCTTTGTTAGTCTTATTAGCTATATTTGGATTGTCTATTATGATTTGTAATGAATTGTTTAACCTAGCTAACAATTACCGTGATAATCTATATGAACTCGAGAGATGAAGTATAGATTTAGATCTGATCATGATAGCATGTGTTCGTGATTTCTGCATGGATGGAATTCATGATTCGTGTTTAGGATAGAGATATACCTTTACGCCATATGTAGTCTAATAAGAACTTGAACTTAAACCCATTTTAATTGTAATTCACATAGAGGTATAGTGGGTTAGTTAATTAGGGTGTTCAAATTGATTCTATCATCTGTGGATTTGATTTGATATGAGTATGGTGCATTGAGAGATGACCATATTTCACTTTCGTGTTCTTGATTAACAATCAAGTATAAATAATTTGGCTTAACAGGAAGTGCCTGGCGGCTCTCTTACACGTTGTATTCTTTTCACTCTTCAAAGCTACCGTCCTGAGGAGCTAGCCTTTTAGAATATTCTTTGTCTTTACTACTTTACGGACCGGACGCTCCTTTCTACTCGAAGGTGATGGAGAGTGAACTCTATCAAGAAAGCTTTAACCAAAGTATTTAGAGGGAAGAGAGAACCGACCATAAGCAACTAATTGGAATTTGAGAGGCGTAAAGGCTCGTGTGGCCGAGCTGACCTCTATAAGTAAGCGCCTCCATTACTGTAATTCACCTCAATTTAAAATGAGAAGCAATTTCTTATTTAATGGTTAGGTCTGATTTCTACAATGGAGCTCATAATGAAATTTTTTCTTGAGTCAATCTTCTTAGTCTTTATTGGCTCGAAGCTCTTATTTTTTTATTTTATGAACAAATTCATTTAATTATGTACGAATCAGCATTGATGCTTTATTACACTGCCTTTTTTATGAGATGACTCATAGACCTTACATATTGGATGGAATTCTAGATCATTGGTATTTTTCTCTCTCTTTCTTTCACCCTTCCATTTATCCACATCTTTGTTCTCTATTTCGCTTTATAACTTAGAATTAGATTGATTTTTCTTTTGTTTATGCAAAAAATAAATCGTATGGATACGATCCTCATTGTGTATCTTGATGAATTGGATCGTTTCTTTGTGGATTCCTATACGAAGGTTTTGTAGATGTGTCTCCGAGTATTCTTGATCATTTCCTCCAAGAGAAGGATTTCCTCTAATTCTATGAATTTTCTAGAATATTCTTTTCTTGAATACCATTCAAAAAAATTTTGGATTGCCTAGTATTCCACCAATTAGTAACCCAAGATTCCGGACTTTTTATTAAATGAAAGAGAAATCC